>CM056589.1:7418982-8068982 GCA_029721435.1 Gymnothorax reevesii | reverse complement strand
ATACATGCCACACGCTGGGCAGACAAGCGCATTGACACACAAAAATCCCGTGCCATTGAAATGACTAAAAGAAAGACTCCTTTTAAACCATGACAGTGTGTGTGGTTAGGGATAGTGATTTGGAGAGAAAGAGGGAGAGAGAGGCAGAGACTGCCAGTCACAGCTGAGTTTTGAATTAAGTTGAAAACCATATTAAAGGGTAGAAAGGAGAAATCTCCCTTCTAAACGAAGTTAAAGACACTTCCATGTCTAAACCATGACCGTGTGTGACAGATACAGAGACAGAGATGCATACGCGCGCACACACACACACACACACATTTGGTCACCCATGGCGGTAAGGTCGAGTGGAAGGTCCCAGACCAAGAGTGATCCAAAGAAAGAAAGACCTCAACGGCGGGAGTGGCGGAGGATGACACCATGAGTCACAACGGCACTGAAGATGGATGAAGGCTGCAACAGAGAGTGGTCTCCAGTCGTCATGGACTCCATGCCATTGGATTCAGGCCCCTCTCTGCTCAGGACTGTGTGGTGGCTGCAGGCGCATCAGTCTCCCCACGATAAACGACGTCACGCGCAGGCATCCTCCCGAAGAGAACCCATCCATTTTACATCGTGGACAAGACAAAGTCCTGTGGCGATCAGGAAATTATAATGGAGACAAGACAGTGAAGTCTAGGAGTTCTTACCCACGACCTGGCACACAGGCGATGGATGTTTGATACAGTCGTTAAGCTCTTGGACTGAGGCAGAAAGAGCATCTAGGCAGCCGCACCCATGACTGAGCAGCCCTATTCAGGATCCGCTGTGCTCACCCCAGTAGGGAAGGGGGTTAGAAAAGGTACCCAAAACATAGCCAGCCTCACAAAATCCTGTCTGGAATACCGCATCCAGAGGGATCACCACCATGCGGTCAGAAACACATAAAACTACATATGGGAGCCTGGAATGTGCGAACCCTCGTGGACAGCCAAGCCAGTGATCGACCTGAAAGGTGAACTGCCATCATCTCCAGAGAGCTAAGGAAGTTCCGGATCGACATCGCAGCAATAACGAGACCCAACTGGCTGATGAAGGGCAGCTGAAGGAGGAAAAAGGCGGGTATACTTTCTTTTGGAGGGGAAAGCCAGCAAATGAGCCACAAATCCATGGTGTGGGATTTGCTATTAAGAACTGCCTCAACGACTACCTCCACATACTCCCGGTGGCCATCAACAAACGCCTAATGGCCATGCGTCTGATGCTTGCCAGCAGTCAGATGGCCACCATTATTAGTGCCTACACCCCAACGCTTGATGCACAGGATGAAGTAAAGGAGGCCTTCTATGCTGACCTGGACAAAATAGTATCTGAAGTCCCAAAGGAGGACAAGTTAATCCTGCTTGGAGACTTTAATGCCAGAGTGGGACGAAACCACTGCCTATGGAGCGGCACGCTGGGGAGAGAAGGGGTTGGAAACACAAACTCCAATGGCATACTACTGCTAACCAAGTGCTCAGAGCACAACCTGGTCATCACTAACACACTTTTTCGTAAGAAAACCAAGTTCAAAACATCAAGGAGGCATCCCCGCTCCAAACTATGGCATCTCATTGATTACATCATAGTCCGCTCCAAAGACCGCCTCGCAGAGCAATGACCAGTGCAGATGACTGCTGGACTGACCACCGCCTCATTCGCTCCGTTATGTCTATCCGCTTAATGCGGAAAAGAAGGTTGCAGAAAGGACAGAGCCGGCCAAAGCTTAACAATGTGCTGTTGGACGACAGCTGCAGGATACTCTCAGGGCAGCCTTGCCCACACAGTACCCAGAGGATACTGAAAAACATTGGAGCACACTTTCCACTTCCATCGTGGACTCCTGCAAAAGCATCCTTGATCACAAAAAGCGGAGACATCAAGACTGGTTTGACGAGAATGACAGTGAGACCCAACAGCTCATCGACATCAAGCGGCAAACTTATATCACCTGGCAAAACAACATTCACTGCAAGGTCAAAAGAGCAGCCCATGCCAAAGCGAAGGCAGCCGTACAAACACCTGTTAGGAAACTGAAGAACCAGTGGTGGACAAAGAAGGCCCTGGAGATCCAGCAGCTTGCCGACTCTGGAGACACGAGAGGTTTCTTTGATGCCACAAGAGCGGTATATAGCCCTAGCCACCGCTGCCTAACCGCCCTTCACTCCAAAGATGGGCTCTTGCTTCTGAAGGACAAGGTGGCAATTGCAGACAGGTGGAAAGAGCACTATAAGAACCTCTTAAACAGGGACACTACTGCTGAGATGGAGGCCCTTGACCAACTCCCTCAACAGCCCATAGAGGAAAGCATGGGAGAACCACAAAGCCTGGATGAGGTACAGGAGGCCATCAGGAAGATGAGAAACAACAAGGCTGCTGGACCTGACGGCATCCCAGCAGAAGTCCTGAAGAAAGGTGGTCCTGATCTACTGAAGCACATCCATGCCAAGCTCCTGAAAATATGGGAAGTAGAAGAAATCCCTGCACAGCTCAGGGATGCCTTAATTGTCTCCATCTATAAAAAGGGAGACAAGGCAGACTGCGGGAATTGCCGAGGCATTTCTCTCCTGTCCACCATAGGGAAAGCCCTTGCTCGGGTCTTAGCTAATAGACTCACCCCCCTATCAGAGAACATTCTTCCCAGAGTGGTTTTCGCCCAAACAGAGGCACCACAAACATGATTTTCATTGCTCGACAACTACAGAATCAACGCTCAACTTCTCAACATAAAGGTCAAACCACCACTACATCCAATATGGAGCTGCAGTGTGCAGATGACAACGCTCTCGTAGCCCTCTCAGAAGAGGACCTTCAGTGCATCCTGTCTGCCTTTGCCAAAGCATACAAACAGCTCGGTCTGGCCGTCAATATAAAAAAGACACAAATACTCCACCAGCTACCACCAGACTGCAGCACACTTGCCATACCCCCAAACATCTCCATAGATAACATCCGACTAGAAAATGTAGACCACTTCCCATACCTTGGCAGCCTCCTCTCATCAAAAGCAGTCATCGATGAAGAAATACACCACCGCCTCAGCAGTGCCAGTGGGGCTTTCTCAAGGCTAAGGAGGAGAGTCTTTGAAAACCGTGATCTCCAAGCGAATACCAAAATCCTAGTCTATAAAGCGGTGGTGCTCCCCACTCTCCTGTATGGATCAGAAGCCTGAACCACATATAGCAGGCACTTAAAGGCACTTAAGGCACACCATCAGAGATGCCTCCAAAAAATCCTCAGGATTACTTGGGAGGGCAGACGCACCAACACCAGAGTCTTGGGAGGAGGCTAACATCCCCACCATCACTGCCACCATGGCCCAAAACCAGCTCAGATGGACTGGCCATGTTGTCCGAATGCCTGACTCTCTCTGACTCTCTCTAGCTGAAGGGAAGTGGGCTCCTGGAGGCGAGAAGAAGAGATTTAAGGACAACATAAAAATAAACCTAAAGAAGTGCCACATAGACCTAAAAGCTTGGGAAAATATGGCAACGGACAGGGGGACCTGGAGAAACATTGTCGGTGAGGGTGCCCTGTAGTACCTCCATCATGCTGCACAAGACAAATGCAGACTCAGGAAGGAGAGAGCAACCAACAAACAGGTCCAACCAAAACCCACCACCACTGCATTCCCCTGCCCACACTGCAGCAGAATAATCGCTTCCAGAATCGGCCTCTATGCCCACCTGAGGACTCCCAAGGAACAAGAGGGAGGACAGTCGTACTCGACTATGAGTGACCGCCGATGATGATGATGATAGTGTGAGGGAGAGAGAGAGAGACACATAGACAGACTAACTACCTAGACTCTGCCAGACTGCAACTCGAGAGAGAGAGAGAGACATCCATTAACTGTTGCTGGCAACAATTGAGCAAGCACACTTTGCATTTTCTCTGCGGAAATGCAGTCCAGTTTCTTCATGTTATGCCGATGTCAGTGGAAATGCAAATATTTTTCTCTGTGTCTCACTCCATGACTCCAAGCCACTGTGATATGCTTCTGCACAATTTATCTGATGTGCTGTACAAAATACACCCATTATCAACCATGTGTACACACTTACTATTTAAAGTTTTCCATCTGTAACAAAGTGGTAGTTTGTTACAGCTTATTTACATTGAATTGCAATGCCGACACTGAATTCTGTCACATCCCCGAAATTGAAAACTTCAGTGACCTCCATAATTATTGGCACCCCTGGTTAAGATGTGTTCTTTGGCTTCTAATAAATTCAGTTTTTTTCTAAATAATATAGAACCACAGTGGAAAAAAAGAGGAAAATCTTACTTTAATTCAAGTGCATTTATTCAGTGGGGAAAAAAATCCCACTTTAAGAAATAATTCTTTTACATCAAATCATGTGTGCCACAATAATTATTAGCACCCCTGATGTTAATACTTTGTCCAACCCCCTTCTGCCAACAAAACAGCACCTAATCTTCTCCTACAATGTTTCACAAGATGGGAGAATACAGAAAGAGGGATCTTCCACCATTCCTCTTCGCACAATCTCTCTAAATCATCCAGCGACCTGGGTCCTCTCCTCTGCACTCTCCTCTTCAGCTCACTCCACAGGTTTTTAGTGGGGTTGAGGTCTGGGGACTGAGATGGCCATGGAAGCTTGATTGAGCTTGATTCTGTGTCTAGTGAACCATTTCTGTGTAGATTTGGCCACATGTTTAGGGTCCTTATCTTGCTGAAAGACCCAATGACGACCCATCTTCAGCTTTCGGGCAGAGGCCACCGGATTTTGATTTAAAATGTCCAGTATTTCAAAGCGTTCATGATGGCATGCACCCTAACAAGGGTCCCAGGGCCTCTGGAAGAGAAACAGGCTCACAGCATCACCAATCCTACCCCATACTCCACAGTGGGCATGAAGTGCTTTTCTGCATACTCATCTTTTGTGTTCCGCTAGACCCACTTAGGGTGTTTGTTGCCAAAAAGCTTTATCTTGGTCTCACCTGACCAAAGCACACGGTCCCAGTTGAAGTCCCAGTACCGCTTAGCGAACTCCAGACGTTCGCGTTTTTGATTGTGAGTAAGAAAAGGTTTTTTCCGTGCATGCTCCCGAAACAGATTGCTGGCATGTAGATAGCGCCTGATGGTTGTTTTGGAGACTTTGTGACCCAAAGATGCTACCATTTGTTGCAATTCTTTAACAGTGAGCTTTGGAGAACGTTTTATTTCTCTTACAATCCTCCTCACTGTGTGTGGTGGCAAAATAACATTGCGTCCTCCTCCAGGCTTGTTTACCACTGTTCCGGTTGTTTAAAACTTCTTAATGATTCCTCTGACAGTAGATTTGGGCAGGTGCAGGTGAGTGGCTATTTTCTTGTAGCCATTGCCTGACTTGAGAAGTACAACACACATCTGCCTTACTCGAATGGTGTGTTCCTTTGTCTTTCCTAAGAGTGGATAAGAGAAATGGCCTCAGTGTCACATCATATTTATACCCCAGGGAAACAGGAAGTGATGAATTACAAATTAGATGTTTCTAGACACTGTGATCAACTTTGTAAACTACTGTACAAATGACAGAAATACTTCAATTACATTTAATAATAATAATGCATCAATTTTATATAGCGCTTTTCTGCTTTCTGGGCACTCAAAGACGCTTCACAAGGATACATTATTCATTCACTCACACATTCACACTCTGATGGTAGTAAACTACGTTTTTGTAGCCACAGCTGCCCTTGGGCAGACTGACGGAAGCGTGGCTGCCAGTATGCGCCAACAGCCCCTCCGACCACCACCAAACATTCACACACAGCATTCCTAAATATTGCATGTTTTTGTGGGTGGGGGAAACCGGAGTACCTGGAGAAAACCCACGTGAACACGGGGAGAACATGCAAACTCCACACAGAAAGGCCCCAGGCCAGATTCGAACCCACAACCTTCTTGCTGTGAGGCAGGAGTGCTAACCACTGTGCAATAATTGTGGAATAGGTGATTTTATGAAAAATAATTATTTCTTAGTCAGGGATTTTTATTGCTTCTGCAATAAAAATATAATTTATTTTAAGGCTTTTAACAAATCTTAACCAGGGGGAGGGCGCTGAATATTACCCGTATAAATTTTCTGCTAACATTTATATCTACTGTAAAACAGTAATAATATTGTCAACATCCAAACTTTTATGGACCTCAGTGTATGTTATGAATAGTGATAGATATGGGTGACTCTCCAGAGGAACTTAGATTAGAACCCCCTATGTACTTCTTCCAAATTTCACAGTTGCCAGATGAATATGAATTGCAAAATTTTTATTCAGTGTCACCCATTTCACAATTTCTGTGCCAGTTTGGCGAGACATATTTTGCCCTCTTATTCTCCAGCCCTCAATCCCCACCCTTCCCTTCTGCTTTGATCATAGTGTTATTTGGTATTCATTCATTCAAATGAAGCAATAATAAGCAGTTATTTGGAGCATTACGCAATCTTGCAAAAAAAAAAAAAGAAGAGAATTTGAAACAGACTGAGGACTGCAAGGGAAAGGAATTTGTGGAACTGGACCGAGTGCAGCACAGAAAAAGAAGGTTTCGCTTTGCAAAAATTTGAGTCCAATTAATTCTGTCCTCCTGGACCTGAGTGCCAAGGTGACCAGAGAGAGATCAACTTAATTGAATGCTTGTTTTTTTGTTTTTTTTTTTTAAATTTCCAATTTCCACCTCTGGTAAAAGCTAAACTTAATTTCATTGCCCTGTACCTGCATTGTGTAGAAAGCAACAAAGTTGTATCTATCTATCTATCTATCTATCTATCTATCTGAGAGTCAAGGCCACAAACATTTGGAAATTGACAAAGTTGTTACTTTGCCTGTCTTCCACAGGATGCTGGAGCTGCAATTAAATAATGAACATGAGCCCGCAGTGCAGACTTTGACCTTTAATTATGCCATATTCACATCCAATTCATGAGCAGTTAACCAATGCCTGGCAACAGGGGGCTCAATTAATCCTTTTTCCAAGGCCAAAAAAGCAGTTGTAAAAGTGTTTTCCATGGATTATGGTGTGTTCAAAGGTAAGCAAATGAAAGTTAGTGCCATTTCGCCCTAACTAGTTAGTTAGCTACCAGCAATCTATGCATGTGTTTTGCTTAGAAGACAGAATTACACCAACCGCATCGTTGATACATACATTCACACAGGATTGTTTTTCCCTAGTGGACTTGAGCACGCAATACCAGGTGTAGCTACAAACCAGTAGCTATTCTGCTAGGAACATTATTCCTTCATGCGACCCAGCACAGGCATTTGCAACACTAGATAACATCAAACATTTTGCCAGATGGTGCGGGATTTTGTTATGGCATAATGCAATCTGCTTAGAAACTTTAGTTGGTATGGTAGCTAGCCAGCAAATAAGCTACAATTGGATACAGAATGACAGTCACTTAGACGAAATGAGTAAAGTAAGCGTGTCCTTTTAATTGGTTTTGAGAAAAATGCCAATATAACGAATACTGGATTAATAACTCAATTATGTCTAATGTAGCTAGCTAGTTTAAGGGTTTGCTACATTGCATAATATGATTAATTACCCAGTCTAGCTAGCATATTGTCTGACTCATGGCCAACTGATGTTCTACAGCATACTGGATCCAGGGTTGTTTTTAGCTCAATGATGGTTACAGACGTATGGACAATACTTACCCTGCTTTACCCGAGCAGTACGATTACACTGTTTTGCCTGGTTTGATGTGCCGTTTATGTGGTGTTTGGCTTTTTTGTATTGATTGCCAGCACTTTGCTGTGGCTCTTGCATCTCCTCCCATTCCGTTGAAAATTTGATTTCATGGATATCCTATGGATATCCTAATGTAAAACAGTTAAGGCCTCTCTAGACAACTTTGACAAACAAGTTGGACGCATTCGGTAAGAAACAAGCTGCAGTATTCCTGGAATACAAGTGAGAGAGTGATGCTCAAACTTCTGCTGCGCTGTTCTCAATGCGGAACAAAGCTGCGTTGCATGGGTCCCATAGCAACGGTAACTAATAGGGGGCGGGGTTGGTCGGAGCAAGCCAGAAAGGTCCATTACAGCAGTGTTCCCCAACCCTCTCCTGGAAGCCCACCTGTCCTGCTTGTTTAAGATCTCTCCCTGCTCCAGCACAGGTGATCCAAATGATCAGGCTGTCATCAATCAGCTTTAGGAGGTGAAATAGGGAAGCAAAAAGGTTATAACGTGTTCGGTATAACAATCGATTTCTCTGCATTGCCGTCGATTGAATATTGGAGATTGAATATTAAATTCTTTCCTGTAAAAGTTATCGATTCGCTAGCTCCACATCAGCAACGGTTCAGGCAAACGGAATTTACGGTCTGTGAAACCTGTATTATGCTCATGATTTAACCGGAGCTCTATCTAGCTCTCGCGCACTATCCATAACGCACCCATTTTCCGCGAGGTAATGCTGGTCATTCCGAAGCAATAAGTAAACCATTACCATGGGCAATTTCCGAAAAGGCCACTTAGCCTGGAGGTTTTGCCGCTCGGTCATATACCAGCGCAGAAGCTGTTCGTTACTCCATGGTAACAACACACCATAGTTATGCACAGGAACCAGCATGTCCTAATACACACCGAAGTAGTCCATGAGCTGTTGGTCCACTTTTAGCTGCTCCTTGCTGTCCATGTTTCCCTGTAAACTCAGACCCACTGGATTTCTATGGTCTCCGGTCTACAGTTGGGTATGTCGACCCGTTCTAAAAAGGTGTCTGTCGGAGGTGGATTATAGCTTTCCCTGCATCCCAGCTATAGAGTAGAAAAACCGCTGTACTCACCACTTGCCATAGCAAACTCCAGCGAATTTGAGCTTCAGCTGCCAGACTTTCGCACTGCTTCCTCCACTTTCGCCGCTGTGTTTATTAAAACAAGTTCAAGTATAGCATTAGATTTCTGAATTTCCCCGCCAATTCCTTATCAGACACCAGACGTGTCTCACGTTTCACTCTAAGGAGGCGGACCAGGATAACGTGCTGCAGCCTCGTCCCGCCTAACTCCACCCTCCACAGAGCTGGCCAGTCAGAAGAAAGAGGGCACACAGGTAGTAGGGGCCATAGCGGAAGAGCCACCCCAATGAGGCGTTTCAGGCAGAGATGACCATGTACTACAAATAGGGTTTTTTGAGGATGGCAGTATGAGCTAAATAATGACCTGGTTTTGGACTTTGAATGATCAGGAGTACTCCAGGAGAGTCCTCGATCAAAATATTACCTTGGAAATATAGCAAAATAGGTACCCTTTAAATAAAGAAATCAGCACCCTTTGTTTTGCAAAAAAAAAAAAAAAAAGATCTAACTCTTAATACATCAAACTAACCAGCATTTGTGGTCATATTCGCTGAGTATACTCCTTTTTTTTTCTTCTTTTTTTTTTAACGAGGCCAGTCATATGACTATGATGAGTTTGCAGCTGAGCGGCCATGAAAGCTCCCAAAAACGTGCTGCAGTTGCGGGGTTATTTTCATCTACCTTTTTGCCAAATAAGTCCCAAATCAGATTTAATTTAATTGGGCTGTTGGATTAAGATGGAGCTTGTTTATTAGTTTACTTCGTAAAATATGGCATCTTTGACAGTTGCTAAATTTTGGACACAATTCAAACAAGTCAATTTTTCTCTTTTAACTTCTGACTGTTTACCTCTGCCAAGATTCCATTCGAGATCGTACAGAGAAGTTAAGCCATTTAAATTTCTGTAAAACCAGAATCTGGTTTTTAAATTTCATAGATTATTACTCTGTTAAAATGGCATTTCATTTGTTGATGAGTGCTAATGACTTGTTAAGGACGCGAAAATTTGGTCTAGTTAAAGCCCCACTAGGTCGGAATTTCACCTTAAAATTGCAGTTTCAAAGTCTATCTATTGGTGGGCAGGATTATTCCAGTGGAAATGGCATCTCTCCCATAACAGCAGAGGGACCTGGTGGCCTGCATCTGGGACTATGTAACTTTCAACCACGGGTCCCACACTCTCGCGAGATGTACGTTCTGCTTTACAGCACACACAAGCTTTTGGATAAGGAGCATAAGGCAAAAAAGGGAGAGTGACTGAGCATGGCACAAAACCAGAGTTAATATTAGACCTGCTTTTTTCACAATGGAGAGAGCACAATAGAGGGCTGCAACTCAGACGCCGAGGTGGCAGTGTTGCTGATTGAGAGGTTTATGCTCACGTTCATGCATTGTATTTATCACACATTGTTTTTGTTGGCTGTGTTATCGTGTGTAGTCAATCACTATTTGGGTGATCAAAACATAACTGATTGTAAGCCCATTCAAATAATGGAAACCAGGTTAGCCGAGGTAGCATTAGCATTTCACTGGCAGAGTTAGCCCCTTTTCGGAGTGTTTTTTATAGCAAACTTTATGCTTCACGGTAAGAAAGTTGTTGATTTACTATTTTAAAGCAAAGACAGGTCGTATCAGCTTGGTAGGCTGGCGTTGTACCGTCATTATATTGATATTGTCCCGTTTTGAGGTTACAATAGCTACTGCGTCTCGTTACTCTTAGGAGCGGTGCTTGCTCATACTTTGTTGCAGACTAGTGCAATAGTTTTAATCCAGTGCTGTTGAAGACTTCTATGTAAACACAATCATAACTAATAACTTTATTGATAACAGCTTTTTACATAGACAAGTTATTGACATATTATTGTCAGACTGACGGCTAATAAGAAAGCAACAAATGAACGTTCGGGTGTAACGTTACATCCCCAAAATAGTTATTCATAACACATAGCTCTAGTTTACAAATGATGCTGCTATCTGTTATTATTGTATCATGTTTACGAGATTTCATGGATGACATGAGTTATCTAAACCAACTTTGCTTGCATGTTTCCAATCAAACAACGAACAAATAACTTAGGTCTGTCAAAATTAAGGCATTAACGCGGATTAATTCAACATCATTATTTATCTGATAAAAAAGCGAAGAATGACTCAAAATCCCTGAAACGTCGCATTTCGGGCAGTTTGTCCAAGTAGTGTTACGGTTCCGCATGCGAAAATGGCCAGTTGATCCAGCAGAACCCAAGGCAGAACCAAAAATCTCAGTATGGAAGACGCTAAAGACGCTTGCGGACATGGAACTGCAAATTTGAGCACGCAGTTACAGTACTTGATCATTAGAAGGCACCCCCAGATCAGTTATTGAATATTCACAAGCAAGCTGAGCTGTAACACTATCTATTGAATCTAGGGAGGCATATCGAGGACTGACTACAATTAACAGTGATGTCCAGATGTTTCATATTGGACAGAACTGTTTATTGCAGTCAGCCCTCGATATATTGTTTGATTTTTCCTGAAAGTTGAATGTCTGTTCTGTTAAAATAACTATATTTCAGAATTCAGATATTACGGAGTTACTGAATTTTACTTGTTCCTTATAAGGTGTAGACAGGCTGTGAGCTCAGAAATGGGAACTGTTAGCTTTTCATTGCAGGGTAAATGTCTTGACTGTTTAATCATTTAATCAATTTTCCTGTCTGCAAAGCTGCAATCTTGAATTATAAAGCCTTAAATAAGGCAACACCTAAATAGCCATATTTGGCTTCTGCGCAAAGGGGTTAAGTGCATACATATTCCCCTCTATCTTGAATCTCTTTTCTCACGCAAAATGAAACACGATTAATATAGATTAAAAATGAATGATATTTAATCGTGATTAATCGAAATTTATCCACTGCAACCCTGTGATTAATCTGATTAAAAATTTTAATCATTTGCCAGCACTAAAATAAATAAATAAATGTTACACCAGAAAGTTGCCTTTGTAATTGTCTTTCCACTGGTAGCCCAAACCTTATATTTTTGACCCTAAGAAACACACGTCTACCTGCAAGTAATAAATTACCCTCTCGATTGTAAATGCAGTGATGTAAGTTGGATTTGATCTGCAGACATCAAGCCAACATGTTCTTTATATACTAACATGCTCCACATGCAAACATTATGCTTATTACAAGCAAAAAATGCTAGGAAAGTCATATTTGTGTCGAATTCTGGTAATATTACTGTACCTTGTCGGTCAACATTGCTCCTCTTTATATCAAGCCTTCCACAAGTCTCAGGGTGTAAAAAAAATGCACGTTCTCACGGGGGACGTCCCCAGCAACAGCGCTCTGCGTTTTTTTTACGACAGTTGTGTTTTGCGCTAGAGCGCACGAAACTGGGATTCCTACCTAGTGGGGCTTTAAGGACTTTGGACTCGACTCAGGACTTGCACGTCTTTACTTGGGGCTCAGCTCAGGAATAGAGAGCAAAGACTTGAGACTTATTTGTGACTTGTAGAACAATGACTTTGTCCGACTGTGAAGGATTTTCTCGGTTCGAGTCGTAAAATGGGAGTCTTAGAGCAAGTAAAAGAAAATGATCAACAGTTTAATGCAATGTAATTGTGCAGAATGACAGAGCGAACAGGGACTCTGTGCGTACTGCAGTCAGAGGTCGGTCTCTGCTGAACAACCTCAACAGACAATTGTTATGCACTTCTAGCCGGGCGTTTCCTCAAGCAATCAATCACAACATTACACAAACAACTTTTTTGAATTTTTTCTCCTTAAATACATCGGGATTGGACTTGACAAACACGACACCACAGACGAGAAGCAGGACACAGTGAATCATTGTTGCTCATTTAAAATGACGCTAACTATTCTCCTCCTTAAAGGTAAATTTGCAACTTCATTTTATTTTCAAGATCATCATTGCACTGATCAGTGCATACTTAAGTTATATTAAGCTATTTGCAGTCTGTTCCTTAATTCAAGTCAAACTGTGTTAAAATTCAGGCGGTGCCATATTTCGATGCAACACATACTCTCGTATAGACTATTTCCTAATTTCAAAACCTTTGCCAAATGTACAAAATTGTTTATAAAACAGCATTGTGATATCTGACTATGCCCTACTAACTTTGGATTACAATGCAATAAAGCTATTTAAAAGGTCCACCGAGGTGACATTTTGATACAAAATGGCTGTATGATACAGGTTTTATGTGTTTTTGAGTTCCCAAATTGATTTATATTTTCAAATCAACAACATACAAACTTCTCCATCTGTTAGATGGGAAGCTTTTAAGGCATATATCCAAGGTCAAACAATCAGCTATACAAGCTTTAAGTTTAAACAATCTCGTGTTCAGATGTCCAGTTTAGAAACAGAAATAAGACCATTGGAAAGGGACATATTTGATAAAGATGCTCCTGATGTACAGAGTAGATTGGCAATACAAAGAGCCCATTATAACAAACTTCATCTGATAAAGCATTGGCAAGTATAGACTGAAGCAGTCATTCTATGACCAAGGTGAAAAGGATGGAAAATTATTAGCTTGGCACATTAAAGGCCTGCAGAGTGAGAGAATTATTGAAAAAATTGAAAGTGAATCTGGAATTATAATTTATGACCCTAAAGAAATGAATGATTCATTCAAAAATTTTCATTATCTTCCATATAAATCAGAGCCCCCGTGATCCAGTGATCCAAATTTTAAATGGTTTACAATTCCCCTCCCTATCAGAAGAAGGAAAAGAAAATTTAGACGCTCCAATGCAACTCTGAACTGTTTGGACGCATTCATATCATTAAAGTGAATATCCTACCTAAATTTCTATATTTATTTCAGTCTCTGCCATTAAATCCTTCACCCTCTTTTTTTTTCTTAAAATGAAGGAGATCATTACCAATTTCATTTGGAACAACAGAACATAACGCGTTGCTGAATACCCCTCGGCCCAGAGATGATTTCCTGCCTCAACGTCACAGCCTTAAGGTCAAAGGTCAAATCCAGCAAAAAAGGTGACGTTGCACATCTATGTGTCACAGTGAGTTACCATACCAAATTTGGTGAATCTGCAATAATTAGTTGCCGAGTACTGACCCGGACAATATTTCCAGGGTCATGGTCACAGAGCTAAGGTCAAAGGTCAAATCCAGCAAAAAAACCTGACGTTGCACATCAATGGGTCATAGTGAGTTATCATACTAAATTTGGTGAAGCTGTGGAATTAGTTGCCGAGTACTGACCCGGACAAAATTTCCACAGTCAAGGTCGCAGAGCTAAGCTCAAAGGTGAAATCCAGCAAAAACCCTGACGTTGCACATCTACGGGTCATATTGAGTTACCATATCAAATTTGGTGAAGCTGCAATGATGAGTTCCCGAGTACAGACCCTGGCAAGATTTCCAGGGTCAAGGTCACAGCGCTAAGGTCAATGGTGAAATCCAGCAAAAAATGTGACGTAACACATCTATGGGTCATACTGAGTTACCAAACCTAATTTGGTGAAGCTGCGATCATTAGTTGCTGAATACTGACCCAGACAATATTTCCAGGGTCAAGGTCACAGCGCTAAGGTCAACGATTGAATCCAGTAAAAAGCCTAACGTTGTACATTTATGGGTCATTGTGAGTTACCATACAAAATTTGGTGAAGCTGCGATAAGTAGTTGGCCAGTACTGACCCGGACAAGATTTCCAGGCTCAAGGTTACAGCGCTAAGATCAACGGTCAAATCCAGCAAAAAACCTGACGATGCACATCTATAGATCATAGTGAGTTGCCATACCAAATTTGGTGAAGCTGCGATCATTAGTTGCCGAGTACTGGCCCGGACAAAGTCATGGACGGATGACAGACGATGGACAACAGACAGACATGCAGGTGACAACAATAGCCCTCCGGGCCGGAGTCGGGTGAGGAGTAAAAACCAAGACTATATTTGTCTCTCTTGCACCTCCCATATTAGAGAGGAGGGCTCAAACTACCCAATCTAACTGTGCACTGTTGAGCATCTCAAATAAGAACAGTAATGTGCTGGTTTGCGGATAGATCTTTACCATAGGTGGAAACTGAACATAACACAACAACTCCTTTGCTATTAAATTTACATTTATTCTCTGATTCTTTAAAGAAACTAGAAAATAAAACAAAAAACCCATTTGTTAGGAATACAATTGAAGTCTGTTATAAAGCCCAAAGCCCCTCCTTGAATCGCCACCTTATCGTGGTGGAGGGGTTTGAGTACCTGGATGATCCTAGGAGCTATGTTGTCTGGGGCTTATTGCCCCTGGTAGGGTCTCCCAGGGGAAACAGGTCCTAGGTGACAGGTCAGACTAAGAGCGGTTCCAAAGCCCCTAATGAAGATAAACACATCAAGGACGTTTACGTCGCCCGGATTGGCGTCACCGGGACCCCACCCTGGAGCCAGGCCTGGGGCTGGGGTTGGTAGGCCAGCGCCTGGTGGTCGGGTCTCTGCCCACCGGACCCGGCCGGGCACAGCCCGAACGAGCAACGTGAGCCTGTCTTCCCGTAGGCCCATCCCCCGTGGGAGGGTTCAGAAGGGGCCGATGCTTTGTGCTTTGGGTGGCAGTTGTGGGTGGGGGCCCCGACGACCCAATGCCTGGACACGGAATCTGGTTCTCGGAACATGAAATGTCACCTCATTGGGGGGGAAGGAGCCTGAGCTTGTGCGGAAGGTGGAGCGGTACTGGCTAGAGATAGTCGGGCTCACCTCCACGCACAGTCTGGGCTCTGGAACCCAACTCCTTGAGAGAGGCTGGACTCTCTTTTACTCTGGAGTTGCCTGCGGTGAGAGGCGGCGGGCTGGTGTGGGTTTGCTTATAGCCCCCCAGCTTAGCCGTCATGTGTTGAAGTTTTTCCCGGTGAACGAGAGGGTGGTGATCAGTGGACAGCTCAGCCCCTCTCTTCACCCGAGTGGTGCTCTGTTATTGGACTTCTGTGCTAGTCACGGTTTGTCCATAACGAACACCCATGTTCAAGCATAAGGGCGTCCATCAGTGCACGTGGCGCGAGGATGCCCAAGGTCGGAGGTCAATGATTGACTTTGTGGTCGTGTCATCTGACCTTCGACCGTATGTCTTGGACACTCGGGTGAAGAGAGGGGCTGAGCTATCCACTGATCACCACCTGGTGGTGAGCTGGATCCGCTGGCAGAGGAGGAAGCTGGACAGACTTGGCAGGCCCAAAGGTGTTGTGAGGGTCTGTTGGGAACGTCTGGCGGAACCCTCTGTCAGAGGGGTTTTCAACTCTCACCTCTGGGAGAGCTTTGACCGGATTCCAAGGGAAGCTGGAGACATTGAGTCTGAATGGACCATGTTCTCCACCTCCATTGTTGACGCGGCTGTTCGGAGCTGTGGCCGTAAGGTTTCCGGTGCCTGTCGTGGCGGCAATCCCCGAACCCGGTTGTGGACACTGGAAGTAAGGGATGCCGTCAAGCTGAAGAAGGAATCTTACCGAGCTTGGTTGGCTCGTGGGACCCCTGAGACAGCTGACCGGTACCGGCAGGCTAAGCGTGCTGGGGCCCGGATGGTGGCGGAAGCAAACACTTGGGTATGGGAAAAGTTCGGGGAGGCTATAGAGGAGGACTATCGGTCGGCCCCGAAGAGATTCTGGCAAACCGTCCGGCACCTCAGGAGGGGAAAGCAGTACCCTGCCAACACTGTTTACAGTGGAGGTGGGGAGCTGTTGACTTCGACTGGGGATATTGTCGGCCGGTAGAAGGAATACTTCGAGGACCTCCTCAATCCCACTGATACGCCTTCCGTTGTGGAAGCAGAGGCTGGGGATCCAGAGGCTGACTCATCCATCACTCGAGCTGAAGTCACTGAGGTAGTTCGGAAGCTCCTCGGTGGCAAGGCACCGTGGGTGGATGAGATCCGCCCTGAGCACCTCAAGTTCCTGGATGTTGTAGGGCTGTCTTGGTTGACTCGCCTCTGCAGCATCGCGTGGCAGTCGGGAACAGTGCCTCTGGATTGGCAGACCAGGGTGGTGGTCCCTCTATTTAAGAAGGGGGACCGGAGAGTGTGCTCCAACTATAGGGGGATCACACTTCTCAGCCTCCCGGGTAAAGTCTATTCCAGGGTGCTGGAGAGGAGAATCCGACCAATAGTCGAACCTTGGATCCAGGAGGAACAATGCGGTTTTCGTCCTAGTCGTGGAAGACTGGACCAGCTCTATACCCTCCGCAGGGTGCTTGAGGGTGCATGGGAGTTTGCCCAACCAGTTCACATGTGTTTTGTGGAATTGGAGAAGGCATTCGACCGTGTCCCTCGTGGAATTCTGCGGGAGGTGCTTCGGGAGTATGGAGTCCGGGGCCCTCTACCAGGGGTTGTGCGGTCTCTGTATGACCGGAGCAGGAGCTTGGTTCGCATTGCCGGCAGTAAGTCAGACCTGTTCCCGGTGCAGGTTGGACTCCGGCAGGGCTGCCTCTGTCACCGGTTCTGTTCATTATCTTTATTGACAGAATTTCTAGGCGCAGCCAGAGGCCGGGGGGAGTTCGGTTTGGGGACCACAGGATCTCATCTCTGCTTTTTGCAGATGATGTTGTCTTGTTTGCTCCTTCGAACCAGGACCTTCAGCATGCACTGGGTCGGTTTGCAGCCGAGTACGAAGCAGCTGGGATGAGAATCAGCACCTCCAAGTCCGAGGCCATGGTTCTCGACCGGAAAAAGGTGGCTAGCCCCCTCCGGGTTGGAGGAGAGCTCTTGGCTCAAGTGGAGGAGTTCAAGTATCTTGGGGTCTTGTTCACGAGTGAGGGAAGGATGGAGCGTGAGATTGACAGACGGATCGGTGCAGCGGCAGCAGTAATGCGGTCATTGTACCGATCTGTTGTGGTGAAGAAGGAGCTGAGTCGAAAGGCAAAGCTCTCGATTTACCAGTCAATCTACGTTCCTACCCTCACCTATGGCTATGAACTCTGGGTCATGACCGAAAGAATGAGGTCTCGGGTACAAGTGGCTGAAATGGGTTTCCTCCGCAGGGTGGTGGGCCGCTCCCTTAGAGATAGGGTGAGGAGCTCTGTCACCCGGGAGGAGCTCAGAGTAGAGCCGCTGCTCCTCCACGTCGAGAGGGGCCAACTGGGGTGGCTCGGGCATCTCTATCGGATGCCCCCTGGACGCCTTCCTGCGAAGGTGTTCCGGGCATGCCCCACCGGGAGGAGGCCTCGGGGGAGACCCAGGACACGCTGGAGGGACTACGTCTCTCGGCTGGCCTGGGAACGCCTCGGGATACCCCCGGAAGAACTGGAGGAAGTGTCCAGGGAGAGGGAAGTCTGGGCATCCCTGCTTAGACTGCTGCCCCCGCGACCCGGTCCCGGATAAGCGGTAGAAGATGGATGGATGGATGGATGGATGAAGCCCAAAGTAATTTGGGTATAAACCAACAACCATCCCGTTTTACGTCCATATGGGGAAATGGGAACTTTGCACCAGGAAAAAATTATGGTTTTAAAACATGGGCAGACAAATAAGATTGGTGACTTGTATAATGAAGACACTCTTATGTCCATTGAAGCACTAAAAAAAAAGATATCCCTTCAACATATTTAAAAAAAAAAATCTTCCACTCCGGAGTTATATAACAAAGTCACAAAATAACTCACTTGCATTCCCATCTCTTAATGTGCTGGAAAAATTAGTAGTGTATCACTTCAATGATCGTGGTCAAATATCCTTTAATATATGACCTTTTCAGAACCAAATCACCAGAGTCCTCAGAGGAAAAGAGACTTGCTTGGAGCAGCGATTTAGATATGGATATAACACATGATGAATGGGAAGACATCTGTCATGAAGCATAGGTTCAAACTAAAAGGACTAGATTTAGACCAGGGGTACCCAATCTTTCCCAGAAAGGGCCGGTGTGGGTGCAGGCTTTCATTGCAACCAAACAATTACACACCTGATACTACTAATTAACCCCTGGACTTTGCTAATAACCTTGATTAGTAGCATCAGGTGTGTAGCTGCTTGGTTGCAATGAAAGCCTGCACCCACACGGGCCCATTCTGGCAAAGATTGAGGACCCCTGATTTAGACTCTTGCAGTACAGATGGACTATGCGTACTTCTGTAGCTCCATCCCTTCTACATCATTTTGATAATAATACCTCAGACCAATGTGTGAAATTTAATACCGAAGCGGGCACACCGTTTCATTGTTTATGGAATTGCACAAATATCTAAGAATTTTGGGAGGCTGTACTTGCTATGCTATCTAGTATGGCTCCTGTTTTATTACCACAAAGCACAAAAATTTGTGTTTTTGGTCATTTTTCTGAGAACTTGAAATTTAGTAATACCAAAAAAACAAGATGCTGACATTGTCAAGCAATATCCCCCGCAACAAGCATTGCATTTTTGAATAGAGAATGTTTATATGCATTTAGATTTCTAAAGAACTGAACTAAGGGCAAAGCTGTTAATTTCCTTGCAAAAAAAAAATGGGCCGGAGAGTATGCATCAGAAAACTCGGAAAATTATACCAAATTGTTTTAATGATGCACCTTTATGTGTTTTTACACCTTGATGCCAAATATGATCGCAATCAGATGATTATTTTGAAAGTTATAGCCCGGAGACGAGACATTACAGATTTCCCACAAATTTGTCGCTTTTTGCCCAAAACCTGAGTAATTAAAAAATTATTTTCAAAATTGTTTTTCATGACACACCTTTATGTGGTTTTACACCTTGATGCCAAATATGATCAGAATCGGATGATTAGTTTCAAAGTTATAGCCTGGACACGACACATTACAGATTTCCCATATATTTGTCGCTTTTTGGCCCAAAACATGAGAAATTACAAAATTATTTTCAAAATTGTTTTTCATGACACACCTTTATGTGGTTTTACACCTCGATGCCAAATATGATCAGAATCGAATGATTAGTTTCAAAGTTACAGCCCGGACAACAAACGTGTCGGACGGATGGACTGACCCCATTTTCATATCCCCACAACAACGTTGTTGCGGGGGATAAAGAGATCTGCTTCAGGCTAAGCATACAATCTGTTTTTTGGGGAAACCCAGAAAAACCTTCTATAAGACAATGGTGAACAAATCTTTCTCATTGTTTAGCCTTATCTTTGGCTATTAAGGGAAAAACGTTCATATTTTATAAAATGTGGGGAGACTTCTTCCATTTTTTGGAATATAACTAGACATTTTCTTGATATATCAGTATGAAGAGACTGGATGACATATACTTTTTTGTGAACCAGTTTTTTAACATTGTTATGATCTAACAATCTGCCTTGAAAATTTTTTTTAATTTACATTTTTCTTTTTTCCCTACTTGTTAACTGCTTATCGTGTCTTATTTTAGTTATTATTTAAATGAATTTAATTTCTGATTTATTTTTTAATATACCTTTGTTATTAGTCACTTCTTTAGTTTGTATCACTGAGACTTGATGTTGTTTAAGACGTGGGGACAGGGGGTGCAGATGAATGTTTTTTTGTATGTTTGTTACCTGTATGTTTGTTTTCCTTTGTCAGACACAAAATGGCAATAAATATATTGGTTAAACAAAAGAAAATGACACAAACATATTATTCTTTGGAAATATCAGCCGTTGGGATGCACTTGGAGGAGTCACACCTTGTGTTTAGGGGCTCAATTTTTCAGTGCCTGGTACAGATAGGAACAACTCTGTTATTTTGCTGAGTTGGTACATTTCCCAGACATGAGTCGGTAACTCATTCCCAGGTGGCACGCACCCCTCCTATCAGCACTTTCCCACAGACAGGGTCTCACAGCCTAATGCTGTGTGCAAAATAAGCAGTTATATTTTAAACAAGCATATATATTTTAAGCAGTAAAACTGTAATTTAATAAAATCAAAGTGCTCTAAACAATAGAACAAGGAGTTTTGTCAGCTTATTTATTTACGTCAATGTCAAAGTCAGCTTTATTTATATAGCACTTTAAAACAGCCAGTGGCCTACCAAAGTGCTTCACGGTAAAATAAGCAGAAACAGTAAAGCAATAAAAGCTATAAAAAACAGAAACTCCATGTAACATACAAGAACACAAAACAACAATATGAAGAGCATAACAAATAAAACACCAATAAAAGAGACTCTGCCAAAGGCCAAAGTGAACAAGTGCATCTTAAGTAAAGTTTTAAATGTGGAAAGGCTATTCGCAGTCCACACAGGCGTAGGTAACGTGTTCCAGAGAGTGGGAGCCACAACTGCAAAGGCTCGATCTCCTCTGGATTTTAAAAAGGATCGTGGAACGTCTTAGACCACCTGATCAGCTAACCTAAGGGCTTTGGACGGCTGACGCGGCTTAATAAGGTCAGACAGGTATTCCGGGGCCAGCCCATTCAGAGACTTAAAACAAATAAAATCAATCCTATACCTAATCGGCAGCCAGCGAAGTGCAGAAAGTACCGGAGTTATATGCTCGCGTTTCTTTGTCCCGGTTAGGAGACGAGCTGCTGCATTTTGAACAAGTTGCAGGCAGTTGAGCTCTGACTGGTGAATGCCGGCATACAGGGAGTTACAATAGTCCGAACGAGATGTAATAAAAGCAGGGGTAACTTTTCAAGATCTTTCTGGCTCAGATATGGTTTAACTTTGGCTAAAAGCCTCAGGTGAAAAAAGCTAGACTTGACCACTGAGCTGACCTGTTTATCCAGTTTAAAGGCACCATCAATAATCACACCAAGATTCCTGGCATGGGATCTGATGTAAGGTGCCGGTGAGCAAAGGGAGCTGGCAAGGACCAGAACCCAGTCTTGGCGACCGAACAGGACAACCTCCGTTTTGTTTTCGTTTAATTTTAAGAAGTTTAGATCCACCCACGTTTTTACATCATTCAAGCAGTTCAGCACGGCCTGAAGGGAATCTTTAGTAGGGACCTTTCACAGCAAATACACCTGCACGTCATCAGCAAAGCAATGAAAAGGAACACCATGCTACCAAAAATCTACCTCAGGGGTAGCATATAAAGGGAGAACAATAGAGGGCCCAGAACTGACCCCTGGGGGACCCCGCATGTCAGAGGGGCCACTGTGGAGGAAAACTGGCCCATGTGCACGGAGAACGATCTCTGAGACAGGTACGATCTGAACCAGACTCAAGCAGTGCCTTGGATGCCTACAGAGTGTTCAAGACATCATAGGAGGATTGTATGATCCACTATGTCGAATGCCGCTGTCAGGTCCAGATAAATTATAAAGGCACAGTTACCAGAATTCCAGGTTTAACAAAAGATCATTAAAAACTTTTAAAAGAGCAGTTTCAGGGCTGTGAAGAGACTTAAAACCAGACTGAAACAATTCACAAACGCTTGGCTCTTTGAAAAAATTCTTCGAGTTGGTTAAAAATGACTTTCTCTAAAACCTTTGAAATAAAAGGGAGTTTGGAAATTGGCCTAAAACTAGATAAAACCAAGGGATCCAAATTTTTCTTTTATCAAAAGCGGGTACACCGTGGCATGTTTGAAGGAGGATGGAACACATCCAGAGCTGAGATAATGATTTATAAGAAGCAAAATAAAAGACTGAACTGAGCTAAAAAACCTCTTTAAATAAAGGAGACAGAATGCCGTAGCATAGACAGTTAGCAGGACGCAGTGAGAGCAGGAGTGAAACGGCTCAAACTGCTGAAGAACAGTTGAGCTTCCTGTAGGAACAAAGGGGTTTAAATAAAGGAGACAGAATGCCGTAGGATAGTCAGTTAGCAGGACGCAGTGAGAGCAGGAGAGAAAAAGCTCAAACTGCTGAAGAAAAGCTGAGCTTCCTGTAGGAACAGAGGGGTCCTGGGCAGACTGAGGGCAGGGACCTTGATAAAAAACTGCAGGAAATCCTCACACAGAGAAGCAGAGGGCTTAATGCAGACAGGATCACAGGGATTCACAAGAGAGTCAAATACATAAAAAAAAAAAACTTGTGGTTTGTGAGCATTTGCAGAGACATGTGAAGAAAAATATTCAGATTTAGCAGCTTTCACAGCCTGCTGATAAGTATGGAGACAGTCATGTGGGAGATCCCAAGAAATTTGGAGTTTGTCCTTTTTCCATTTTCTTTCTGCCTGTCGACATATGCATCTGAGAGCATGAGTGGACTCATTCAGCTAAGGCTCTGTCTGTGGCTTAACACGCCTTAGAGTCATGGGAGCAATGAGTTCAACATCTCAGTGCAGAACAGTGGCACCTGGTGTCAAAAATGTTGGGGGGGGGGGCGCAATTTACCTTGGCACAGCACACCTGACCGTTGCTGATGTCGACACAGACAGTTATTAGGAAGGAAAATGTAGCCTATAGATTTTATCAGGGTTTGCACCCTTTATTATTATGGATGAGGATGTATCCCCTGTGTCCACAGATCAGTGTATCTGTCCTCACATTACTTACAGATCAGTGTCTCTGTCCTTACATTACTTACAGATCAGTGTCTCTGTCCTTACATTACTTACAGATCACTGTACCTGTCCTTACATTACTTACAGATCACTGTATCTGTCCTTACATTACTTACAGATCACTGTATCTGTCCTTACATTACTGACAGATCACTGTACCTGTCCTTACATTACTTACAGATCACTGTATCTGTCCTTACATTACTTACAGATCAGTGTCTCTGTCCTTACATTACTTACAGATCAGTGTCTCTGTCCTTACATTACTTACAGATCATTGTATCTGTCCTTACATTACTTACAAATCACTGTATCTGTCCTTACATTACTTACTGATCACTGTACCTGTCCATACATTACTTACAGATCACTGTACCTGTCCACTGTACCTGGGGGGGGGGGGATTTAAAAATTTGGTCTTGTTGCTAATGTTACATGGATGGAAAATTGGTGGTCACAGGATGGAACTCAAATGGTGACAGGACTGTCTGAGCCAACGCCAATAATGGCACGATGAGCAGAGAAAAGGGAAGGCACACCAGTGACCAACCTGCTAATCCACGATAAGCAGGGCTTTTTTAAAGCCTGTATATCTACTCTTGAACAGTGACTTGAAATGCGCAGTTTTTACCAGGGATTATTTTGAGGCAATAAAATATATACACTGGATGAGTCAATCCTGCCCACTCATTTCCAAGTTCCTCATCCACCCTGGAGTTCTTAGAGGAAGGAGGGACACTTTTGGGCCACCCTGTAGTATGGATGTGCCAACCCCTTTAAGTCAAACCAAGGTTGGCTTGATCCATCCAGTGTGAACTCGTCCATTTAATATAAACAGCGTTCAAACTTGGCTTGCTTATGAAGATTCAATAACTGATCCGGGAGTGCCATCTAGTGATAAAATATTGTAACTGCGTGTATAAATTTGCAGCTCCGTGTCCACTGGCAGACACATCTGCACAGAAGGGTTTAAATACCCTGCCAGCAACCGCAAAATCTCATTCACAGCTGTGCTGTACTGAGATTAAAGGTTGTTGCTAACGTTATCACTGTGGAAGGAAATTTTTACCTTTTTGATGAGGGACACAAACGCGAGTTGGTGATAATTCTAGAAGGCCAGGAAGTAAACATCCGCTCGCGCATGCACTTTACCCCGCTTTCACACTACTGGTTGTTATAAAATCACTTCAATGGACTTCAAAGCCAAGTGCAGAGCGAACGTTAAGATACGTTAAGACTTCAGATATCTTCGGCTATAGTGCTTAGCTACAAACAGACACTCTAGCAAAGACGCGAGGCGAACATCCGGCTTAAACAGAGTCCGGGGAAGTGCCACCCCAGTTAAATCAGCCAGCTGGGTAAAGAATCCAATTGAACAGGAATTCGAAATTGTCCCAGGATGAGAGCCACAAAGAAAAGCCCAAAACACACGCACAAACATCCAGAACCATAACACTCTACCTGGATGGGATGCTTCTCCATTGCAGGTTACACACCAGATCTTAGTCAGGTTTGCTAAGCATTTGCTGGTAACCAGTTGTGCACCTGGGTGGAGTGAGGCACTGTGGGAGTGAAGTGTTTTGCCCAAGAACACATCATAGAAGCCATGGCAAGGACTTGAACTCAAGACATTTCAATCCCAAGTCAAGCACACACAACCACTGCGCCACCACATCCCAAATGTTGCTTTGACATTGACTAATTTTAACATGACCAACAGATCCGTCATTTAAGTTAAAAATAATCGTAGTGTGAAGCCCTGGCTCAGTATTCTTTATTTGTTAATGTTGTGGGCGATAGTTGGGGACTGTCAGAGATGCCCATATAGTCCGAACCAGACAGGGTAGTGAAATTATAACCTCAAAATTCGGAAAGGATAGTTCAGATTCAGATCAGATAGTTTTTCTCCATGCAACTTTCCCTCTGGTCAGTGTTTATTGCTGTGATGACTGGTGAACTGAAAATAGAGCAGGCAGAAAGCATCTCATGAAACAAATAATTGGTCATTCATGTCATGGGTAGTGGACGATTTCTAATTTCGTCCAGCTGGGGTCAGTGTCTTGAGCCAGGATATACACCGGGGTCAAATTTCACCCAATCTTATCTACCTATATAAACCTGCACCGCCTTTCAGCCCCTGCTTGAGTGTTTCTCTTGAGCTGGTAAGGTACGGACTGGTTCTTGTCCGAGGTTACTGTTCGCTACGCTCTGTAGCTTCTCGTTCCAGTTTCAGTGGCATGTATATCTATGAGAGCATAAAATTGCTGGGAAATGAGGTCTTTCCTTGTTTCTTGCTCTGTAGTAGGTTCCCTACTTGGGGGCTGAACGTTTAGAGCTCCTGTTCGGTTTTCATCCTTTCTCCACGTATTAGTTACCTTATTATTGAGGGACCGGGAAGTTTCCCTTCCATTCAGCTGATTCCTCGAGTTCCCAGCTCCCTCCTTTTTTTACGGAGGTAAGTATTTTGAGTTCGATTGGCAGTTGATCTACTGCTGAGCATTAGATACCTTTTTTGTATATTTCGCTTTGTTAGAATCCAATAAAGGGGGATCGGGTTCTCTCCCCTCTGCCTTACGCCCACGTAAAGCACTACCCACCTTAAAAGTGTCAAAGCACCTCCAGCCAACAGTCTAGTGCCACACAGTCTGTATCCTGACGGAAGATTTTGAGTTTGTAAATTTCCAGTGTTCCTTATTGCGGTATCCACTGACTGTCCAGTCGCTCACCCTGTTTTATAAAGGATAGTTTCTTTTTTTTCTTTGAGTCTTCCCCCTGAGCATTTCTGTGGTTATTTCTCACGTTTGTAGGAGTAACTTTCAGACCCCCTGTTCGATCGCTCCTGGTCTTCTAAACGTTACTCCCCTCACCGAACACTCAAGCCACTATGGAGAGACCAGTGATCGCAACGGCCATAGATATTGAGGCCCATCCTTTTGCGAAACAGGGAAAGGGGTTGTAGCTACTGCAGGCTCAACAAGCGACGACCGCAAACCAACAGGCAGCTATTTTTAATGAACAGGAGGAGATGATGGCACAGCTTGGCCATCAGCAGGAAGCACTAAGGGATCTCGCCAAGGGTTTTCGCCAGCTGGCTGGCAAACGAGCCTTTCAAGTTACACAAGCACAAACCCAATATTCATTACCCCTATCTGACATGCCCCAGGTGCGTGAGCCTAAGCTACAACTACCCCTATGGTACGGCGGTGAGCCTGGGAGATGTAGAGGTTTTCTTTCGCAGTGCTTAATTTTCTTCAAATCGCAGCCTTCCTGTTTTATGACGGAAGAATCAGGAGTAGCTTTCATTTTATCTCTCCTTACCGGGGCTGCATTGGAGTGGGCTGACCCCCTCATTTGAGCACAGGCTCCAGTCATGAATAATTTGCAGGAGGAAATGAAAGAGATGGCATTAGTGTTCAGTCACAACGTTATGGGTAGAGAACCAGCCACCCGGCTTACCAGAATAAAACAAGCAGGCCAGAGTGTGGTCGAATTTTCGGTCAGGTTGAGAGCACTTGCCGGGGTGACGGGATGGGGGGAGTAACCACTTATGATCTAATTCACCAATGCTCTCTCAAATCCCATAAGAGACGCACTGGCTACTGTGGAGCCGCTCGCTACTTTGAATTCGTTGATCTCCACGGCAATACGAATCGATAACCGCGTGCGTGAACGTGACAGGGAGAATAAAGAGAGAGAAGGCACAGACCCTCAGCGTCGGTGCAACAAGCAGACAAACTGCCGTGTGTGGATCCTATACATCCCGAGGCTAGGGGGGAGGAGCCTATGCAGCTTGGAAGTTCGGCATTCTCTAGGCCCAGTGGAAGGGATAAACCTGGGGTAGTTCGCCGTTTTTATTGTAAGCAGTTGGGTCATATTATTAGGAACCGCCCAAAAAAGACTGTAAAAGACCAGTCTTGCTAGTGGAGCGGAAGTCGCTGGTGAGATAAAGTCAAGAGTATGGCTTCCGCGCTTTTATCGCTACGCTATCTTGGGGGGAATCTTGTGTTCAGGCCCATGCCTTTTTTGACTCTGGTACCATAGAGAGTTTTATCGATGCCAAGTGGGCTAACAATTTACGATTACCTACCCGCGCATTAGCACACCCATAAGCGGTCGCGGCTCTAGACGGCCGCCAGCTGGGTCACGATTTAGTGAAATATATTATGATCGTAAACATGTACATTTTATTAGGAGGGCATGCAGAGCGCATCCACCTCCTTTTAGTTCACTCACCAGCTTACCTGCTGGTGCTGAGCCATTCATAGCTTGTGAAACACAAACCTCATATTGACTGGGGTAACAAGGATAATGCCGTTATGCAGTGGGGTCCCCAGTGCGGCACCCATTGCCACCAGACTAACGCCTCTACCCCTAGGGATTCCGACCTGTGTTGCGACTACGATGACGAGGAGGCGGCGAGGCTATTTTGTCTACCAAACTCTGTCCCGCTGAATTCGGGGCGTTGCAAGGAGAGCCTATTTTGGGACCCTGCTTTTGATTGGAACCCACCGGTGTATGAGTCCTATGATAGCGAATGGTCTTAGCCCAAAGCAGACAAATTGTCCAGATCTGAGACCGAGGGGATACACGAGTAGTGGGGGCTATTTCTTTCCCACTTCCTCCCAATGTTCCAGAGGTTTACCGACCTCTAGCTGAAGTATTTAGTAAGCAAAGGGGCCGCGGCGTTACCACCTCATAGGGCCTATGATTGCGCTATTGAACTCTACCCTGGAACATTTCCTCCTCGGGTGTCCCTCTACTCGCTGTCAGTGCATGAAAGTGAGGCTATGAAAAAATATATTGAGGAGGTTCTGGCTAAAGACTTTATTAGGCCATCCACTTCTCCAGCAGGCGCTGGGTTCTTTTTTGTGGAGAAAAAGGATGGGGGCCTGAGACCCTGAATAGATTACCGAGGGCTGAATAAGATCACTATTAAGAATCGGTATCCACTCCCCTTACTGAATTCACCATTTGAACGCCTTCAATCAGCCTCAGGATTTACCAAACTCAACCTCCAGAATGCGTACAACTTAGTACGAATAAGAACTGGGGATGAGTGGAAGACAGCATTCAATACACATAATGGGTATTGGGAATATTTAGTGATGCCGTTTGGTTTAGCTAACTCCGTGGCGGTTTTTCAGGCGTTAGTCAACGACGTGCTCAGGGAGATGTTGGAAAAATTTCTGTTTGTCTACTTAGATGATCTATTAATCTTTTCAAACAACCTAATTGAACACATCTCCCATGTCAGACAGGTGTTGAGTCGCCTGTTGGAGGCCCGTCTGTTCATCAAGGCGGAGAAATGCATCTTTCACTCAAAGTCTATTTCGTTTCTGGGTTTTATCGTTTCTCCGGGTAAGCTACGAATGGACCCCAACAAGCTGTCGGTGGTAAAGAATTGGCCTACCCTGAAGTCAGTGAAGCAGGTCCAACCATTTTTGGGCTTTTCAAACTTTTATAGGTGACTTATCTGCAACTTCAGTTCAGTGGCCGCGCCCATCATAGCACTAACAAAGAAAGCCACCCGAGAGCCATTCCGCTGGACCCCTAAAGCGAAGGCGGCCTTTAGGCAACTTAAAAGGTTCTGCTCGGAACCCATTCTTATCACTCCGGATCCTTCCCTGCCATTTATTGTGGAGGTTGACGCTTCCGAACTGGGGGTGGGGGCGATATTGTCACAACACTCCCCAGTGGACCAGAAGGTCCATCCATGCGCATATTTCTCGCTTTCGCTGTTACCGGCGGGGATAAACTACATCATTGGAGACCGTGAGTTGTTACCTGTGAAGTTAGCTTTGGAGGAGTGGCGCCACTAGCTCGAGGGAGCCAAACACACATTTGCTATCTGGACCGATCATAAAAACCTTGAGTATATCTAGGACGCCAAAAGACGCAACTCCAGGCAGGCCCGTTGGGCGTTGCTTTTTTCTCACTTTAACTTTCTGTTGACGCATCGTCCGGGTTCAAAAAACATTAAACCAGATGCTTTATCCCGTATCTTATAGGATAGGATCGACAATGACTGCCCACCTGATCCTATCATCCTGGGGTCATGGATTCTACCCCCAGTCACTTAGCGGATTAAGTCTGTTGTGCGAGAGGTGCAAAACTATGAGGCCACGCCCGGAGGGGGCCCTCCCAACTGTTGTTTGTGCCTGCTAGAGTTCGACCCCAGGTGTTGGAGTGGGGCCATTCTGCTAAGCTCACGGGCCACCCCGGCATTCATCCTACCAAGGAATTTTTGACACGTCGGTTTTGGTGGCCTGGCATGAAAAGGGACATACGGGAATGTCGGCATGTGCGGTTTGTGCCCGCAATAAAGGGTCTCAGCTATCTCCGTCAGGCCTCCTTCGGCCATTACCTGTCCCTAGTCGCCCATGGAGTCACATTGCCTTGGACTTTGTTACGGGTCTTCTGGCATCCAACGGTAATACTGTCATTCTAGTAGTGGTAGACCGGTTCTCCAAGGCAGCCATTTTGTACCTCTTCCAAGCCTACCATCTGCGCCGGAGACAGCAGGACTGGTGGTCGACCACGTGTTCCTTTTGCATGGACTTCCCCCGGATGTGGTATCCGACCGAGGACCTCAGTTCATAGCACGGTTCTGGAGGGCGTTCTGCTCTCTCTTGGGGGCTACGACCAGTCTGTCTTCCAGTTTCCACCCATAATCTAATGGTCAGACCGAACGCACTAACCTGACCCTTGAGAACATACTTAGGTGTCTGGCGGAATCTAAACCTACCGCTTGGAGCAGATGTCTCGCCTGGGCAGAATACGCCTACAATACCCTGAAGCTCAAATGGGGTACCAGCCTCCCCTTGTTCCAGAATTGGAGAGGGAGGTCAGTGTGCCGGGGGCTGAAGCATTGGTTCACCACTGCCGCGCGACCTGGAAAAGGGTACGGACCGCATTGTTGCGCGCAGCTACTAGTCAAATGACACTGGAAGACAGGAAACTGCGGCCAAGTAGATCAGAGAGTGTGGTTGTCCACCCGAGACCTTCCGCTACGGGTGGACTCGTGGAAGCTTGCTCCAGTTCTCAAAGGCGATCCTTTTAAGATAATTAGGAGAATCGATCCTGTCACTGTTCGGCTAGCCCTCCCACATGCAATGAGAATTCATCCAACCTTCCACGTGTCTCGTTTGAAGCCTTTACTCATAAGCCCCCTGGCGCCGGCAGAAGTGCAACCCCCGGCCACACGAATGGTTGATGGCCAGTCGGTTTATATGGTGCGTTATATCATGGTGGAGAGACGGGTCGGCAGAGGCAGACAGTATCTGGTTGATTGGGAGGGTTACAACCCTGAGGAGTGCTCATGGGTCTGCTCTAAGGACATCCTCGACCCTGAGCTCATTGGGGATTTTCACAGACGTTCGGCTATTGGATCGTCAGAAGCCGCTCCAAATTGAGCGGTCCTGTCATTGGTAGTGGGCAATTTCTAATTTCGTCCAGCTGGGCTCAGTGCCTTGCGCCGGGATACACACCGGGGTAGGATTTTGCCCAATCTAATTTACCTATATAAACCTATACTGCCTTTCAGCCCCTGCTGGAGTGTTTCTCTTGAGCTGGTAAGGTATGGACTGGTTCTTGTCCAAGGTTACTGTTGCCTACACTCTGTAGCTTCTCGTTCCAGTTTTAGTGGTACGTATATCCAAGAGAACATAAAATTGCCATGGAATTAGGTCTTTAGGTTCCCTTCTTGGGGGCTGAATGTTTAGAGCTCCTGTTTTGTTTTCGTCCTTTCTCCGCGTATGAGTTACCTTATTATTGAGGGACCGGGAAGTTTCCCTTCTGTTCAGCTGATTCCCAGAGTTCTCAGCTCCCTCCTTTTTTTTACGGAGGTTAGTATTTTGAGTTCAATTGGCAGTCGATCTGCTGCTGAGCGTTAGATACCTTTTTTGCTTTGCTTTGTTAGAATCCAATAAAGGGGGATCGGGTTCTCTCCTCTCTGCCCACGTAAAAGCACTACCCACCTTAAAAGTGTCAAAGCACCTCTGGCCAACAGTCTAGTGCCACACAGTCTGTATCCTTTCCTGTTTCCTGATTTTGAGTTTGTAAATTTCCAGTGTTCCTTATTGCGGTATCCACTGACTGTCCAGTCGCTCACCCTGTTTTATAAAGGGTAGTTTCTTTTTTTTCTTTAAGTCTTCCCCCCGAGCATTTCTGTGGTTATTTCTCGCGTTTGCAGGAGTAACTTTCAGACCCCCTGCTCGATCGCTCCTAGTCCTCGAAACGTTACTCCCCCTCACATTTCAATAATTCCTTTAAATTACCATACATGAACTAAGAAAACACTCAGCACATTATGCATTGGCAGTTGTAGTAGTAGGCTAGTTTTGACCGGTTTTCTATTATTTTTCCTTTTTTAGAGGTTTGCCAACAATTAGAATGAGCCAACTGAAGATTTAACACACATCTTCCTTCTTAATGTAATGTTTAATATATGAAATAGAAATTTCTATTCAGACTAATGTTTTCTTTCACCAAACAAAAAAAAAAAAAAAAACTACTGTGTTCATGTCCGCATTTGATTTTAGCACATCCTGTAAGCTTCTTGATTGTTTCATTAGAACAAAGAAAAAAAAGATAAGCAACACTCCCCTCAACTTTACGTTGTATGTTGAAATGCATTTTTCCAACAAAATAATGCATTTTATTTATCATGTTACCTTAACATGGAAAATGTGTTGCAGGCATCAATTTCAAAATGAGAATATTTCCAAAAAAACCAAGGTTTATCACTTCGAACATTAAATATCTTGTCTTTGTAGTGTACTTAATATTGGATGAAAAGGATAAGAAAATCTTTTTATTCTGTTTTTATTCGGGTTTTACACAACGTCCCAACTTCATTGGAATTGGGGTTTGTATTTGAGGACCACAAAGGAAAAATGTCTGAATGTAGCATTTTTGTATATTTTATATTTTATTATTATATTTCTAATAATATATAATAATATTATTTATTACAATATTTTATATTTTTTGCATATTTTTTTCTCTTTTTTGTCTCTTGTCTCTCCTTGCTCCCTCTGTATATTTAGGTTCTGTTCTTTCCTTGAATAAATGCCGGAGTGTTGTATTGTGCCTCGCTCTTCTCACTTGCTGATAATTTTTTGTGCTACGTATCACTCTTGGAGTGTTGCCCTCCTCGCGTGTTCGCCTGACCCCGTTTCTCGCCCATCTCCTGCCTCTATCCCAGGCTGGTCCATCACCTCGGCTCCAGTCCAGGTTCCAGCCCAGCTGCTTGTCCTGTTCAGCCTCCTCCATGTCACCAGTCCTGCCTCAAGTCCGGTCTCCTACGCTGCATCCTGTCCCCTGTCTCAGCCCTGTGTGCAGCTCCATTTCCCCTCAGAGCTTTTGTTCCTGCAGTCCTGTGGGTCTGTCATGGCTTCCCTCCTGGTGTTCTGTGGCAGGTACTGCATGCTTCCTAAAAAAGGCCTTTCAGAATAATAAATTGTGATAAGACAGTCTGTCTCAGAAAGGGAATAGGTGTGCATGTAGTTTTAAAGTGCACAATAATGAACAATATCCCTGTATAACAGCATTTCTGAAGCGACAGAGGCTGTACTGCTGAGATTGCTTGCTGTTTGGGATAGATGCATTTGGCGTATAGAATCACAAGGAGTTTAGCATTTAGAATAGTTTGACAAAAACAAAAAAATGTAACTGGAATTGCCTTGTGTCATAAGACTAAAGACAAGGGGTAGGTCAAGTACCAGGATTAATAATTTGCTGGATGCTAAGAGAAAAAGGCACATTGAAGCACACTTTATTTTAATTAAAAAAAAAAATCATTAAAAGCCTTATTGACTGTGTGGTATTCCTGGGAAAATGAGAACTAGCACTCAGAGGTCAAAACAAAAACCAAAGCTTCAGCAACAGATTTCAATAACATGGCCCTCGCTGAAGCGGGCAATACCCCTAAGCCCCGAAGGTCACTGCTGCAAGGTCAAATGTCAACTGGGACGAAACCTCGAAAAGGCACACCTACCCCCCATGGGGAGTCCACATATTCAATATGAACTTCCTAACCCAGGGGGTTACAGAGAAATAGCCCGGACAAAATTGCCGCCCGCCGAAGGGACGACAATACCCCTCGTGCCCTTGTCGGGCTGAGGGGTGAAAAGGAGAGAAGAATGGAGCTCAACAGATCACCAGAAAAAAATTTGTTTGAGTACAAACATTCGCCAAGGTTTTGACTAGTATGGCATCATAGACCATGTGTGTCGAAACATTCGTAAATCAGGTACCAAATGGTGGCCTGAAAATCCTGGGTTTTATTACATAAAAAGTAATAAACAAAATAAGTTCTTTTTATTCCAGCAAAGGTACTCTATTTCAGTGTGCGTATTTGTAAGACAACGCCTCCAGCCGTCCAGCTCACCTGTCTAGTCTTGCATTGATGTAATACCCACATGTTGCCTGCATAAACTGTAATTCTAACTAGTGCTGTTCATTGTTTTTACCAGCACTTTTATTTAAAGGAACATTGATTCCTATTTTGTTTTCCTGTTTGGTACTGCAGTCTATGATCAGTGTATGTATTACTCATAGTGTGCTTTATGGAACCTGGATTCCTTTTTGTTTCGTGTTGCTTCTTACATGCCTCCTGCTGTGCAGCAGGTGTGATAATAAACTACCAAGTCCATCCTTTCACCTGAGTCCAGTCCTCAACTTCCTGTCCACCGCGCAACTAAATTGTGCACCAAGCAACACCCTTACAGTATTGGCAAGATTGAACAGGAACTCAGTCGATTCACGTGTCTTGGTCTTCATATTATTAGGATGTGAGTGTAAATGTGTATGGAATATTATTTCTTCATGTTATGCCGATATCAGTGTATATGTGTATGCAAATATTTCACTGTGTCTCACTCAATGACTCCAAGCCATTCTATGACATGCTTCAACACAATTTATCTGATGTACTGCATAAACTACACCCATTATCAACCATGTGTACGCACTTGCTACATAAAGTTTTCCAACTGTAAGAAAGTGGTGGTTTGTTACAGCTTATTTACATTGAACTGCAACGCCGACACCGAATTCTGTGACATCCCCGAAACTATAAACTATATTACCCGTATACATTTACATCTACTGTAAAACAGTAATAATATTGTCAACATCCAAACTTTTATGGACCTCAGTGTATGTTATCAATAGTGATAGATATGAACAAATGAAGTTTGAGACTACAGGTTTTAATCCATTTTAATTCTGGAGTCGATGAGGGTGACTGTCCAGAGGAGCTTGGATTAGAACCCCCTGGGTACTTCTTCCAAACTTCACAGTTGCCAGATGAATATGAATTGCAAAATTTTCAATTACTCAGTTCCACCCACCTGAATTTGTGTGCCAGTTTGGCGAGACATATTTTGCCCTCTTATTCTATTGCCCTCAAGCCCCACCCTTCTCTTCTGCTTTGATTATAGTGTTATTTGGTATTCATTCATTCAAATAAAGCAATAATAAGCAGTTATTTGGAGCATTACGCAATCTTGCAAAAAAAAAAAAAACAATTGAAGAAGAGAATTTGAAACAGACTGAGGACTGCAAGGGAAGGAAAGTTGTGGAACTGAACCGAGTGCAGCACAGAAAAAGAAAGAAAAAGCCCCAGTAATGCGTGCCACTCCTTCGGGTGATTTAATGGTTTCTGGGTTTCAATCTTCCTTCCTGATCTCGTGTTCTTCCTTCTCCTTGCTTTTGCTATATTGCCAACACATACTAACAGTTTGTTGTTTTTGTTAAGTTACTAATCAAGACTAACATTGTATATAAGACTAACTTACTCACGAGCACTCAGGATTGTATAGCTGCACTTACTAATTGAGTAACAAGCTCTCAGCACTCGCCCTGTCTCTGCCTCTTGCCTCTCCCTAATCTTCGCTGCTGCATTTCAGTGGAATCTGCACACCTTATGCTTTCCTTTCTCTCATTATCTATGCACCTTAGAACTCCTTGACTGGAGCCGTATGTTTGTCAATAAGATTGTCTTGTGATCCCTGTCCGCGTTTTGGCTTTTGCCTATTTTATGTGATTAGGTTCTCCCTCTTATTCCACCCTTTGTAATGTCTCATTTCCTGCACCTGTGTTCCATGTACCATGTGATCTCCCTGGAGTGTATATTAGGAGTCTCTTCACAGAACTTCCTTGTCAGAACGTCTCTCATGTTTACCTGTGCTGCTCATTATCCGCCTTGTACTCATTGCGTTTCTCTTCTGACTGGACCGTCCGACTTTTGATTTTTGGCTTGCCCTTCTTTTATTACTGTTGCATCTGTGTTTTCAAACCCTTTTTGCCCGACTGCGATTTTGTGTTTGTTGCCCTGGTTACGACTCTGATTCTGCCCCACTGGATTTTGACTTTTGGATTGTGGACTCAGTACTTTTGCCTTCTGCCCTGCGGGGGTTACCGCCCTTGCTCAATAAAATCTCCTCTACTGCAATCCTGTGTTCTCGGGATTGGTTCCTGAACATTACCTCTCATTAGTAAAAGTAAACTTCATTTCATTGCCCCATACCAGCATTGTGTAAAAAGCAACAAAGTTCTATCTATCTAAGAGTCAAGGCCGCAAACATTTGGAAACTGACAAAGTTATTTTGCCCGTCTTCCTCAGGATGCTGGAGCTGCAATTAAATAATGAACATGAGCCCGAAGTGCAGACTTTGACCTTCAATTGTACGATATTTACATCCAATTCATGAGCAGTTAACCAATGCCTGGCAACAGGAAGCTCAAATAATCCTTTTTCCACGGCCAAAAAAGCAGTTGTAAAAGTGTTTTCCATGGATTATGTTGTTTTCAAGGTAAGCAAATGACACTTTGTGCAATTTCGCCCTCACTAGTTAGTTAGCTACCAGAAATCTATGCATATATTTTGCTGAGAAGACAGAATTACACCAACTGCATCATTGATGCATACATTAACATAGGATTGTTTTTCCCTAGTGGACTTCAGCACGCAATACCAGGTGTAGCTACAAACCAATAGCTATTCTGCGAGGAACATGATTCCTTCATGCCTCCCAGCACAGGAATTCGCAACACTAGACAACATCAAACATTTCGGCAGATGGTGAAGGATTTTGTTATGACATGATGTAATCTGCTTAGAAACTTTAGTTGGTTCAGTAGCTAGCCAGCAAATAAGCTACAATCAGATACAGAATGTCAGTCACTTAGCCAAAATGAGTAAAGTTTGCTTGTCATCCAAATTGGTTTGGAGGAAAACGCCAATATTATGAAGGTTAGATTAATAATTCGATTATGTATAAAGTTGCTAGCTAGTTAAAGGGTTTGCTGCATTGCATATTATGATTTATTTCAAAGTCTAGCTCACATACTGTCTGACTCATGGCCAACTGGATCCAGTGTTATTTTTAGCTAAATGATGGCAACAAACGTATGAAAACTACTTATCCTGCTTCACATGCGCAGTACGATTCCAGTATTTTGTCCGGTTTGATGTGCCGTTTATGGGGTGTTTGGGTTTTTTGCATCGATTGCCCGCATTTCCCTGTGACTCTTGTGTCTCCACCCATTCCGTTAAAATTTTTGATTTTATGGATATATCCTTCTGTAAAATAGTTAAGGCCTCTCTGGACAGCTTTGGCAGACAAGTTGGACGTATTCGGAAAGAGGCAAAAAATATTTTCGAAATACTTACGAGCGAGTGATGCTCAAACTTCTGCTGCGCTGTCCTCAATGCGGAACACAGCTGCTTTGCATGGGGCCCATAGCAACAGTAACTAAGGGGAGTAGAGCTGGTCAGAGCAAGCCAGAAAGGTCCATTACAGCATGTTGTGTGTGTGGTCCCCTCATTTAAAAAAAATAATTTCACTATTAGCTGCTCAGCAGTCGCCCAGATGTATATTATTCCTTGATTACTTGTAAGCAGGTTGAAGGCTTGGAATTAGTGTCGCATTTGTACTTGAAATCTGCAGTTAAAAATCTATTTGAAGTCCATGAAATAGTTATTTTCAGTGAAAGAAGGCCCCATAAGTCTAAAAATAAAAAGCAAACCAATCTGAGGCATCAAAAACATTGATTGTGGCTAAATCATCAAATAATAAATGAAAGAACACACTGGTGAGCTCAGGAACACCAAAAGGTTTGGAAAACAACATGGAAAACAACAAGACTGCAGAGTTCTTTCCTGGGTGGGGAAAAAAAATCCATCCACAAGAGTTGACCTGATCAAGAGCACTTTCCTGGAGGCAAACCTAACTGACCTAAACTCAACAACCAAGAGATTTCTCCAGAGTAAATGCATAAGTTTTACCACAAGATGTAAACCATCGGTAAGCCTCAAAACAGTAAGACATGATTAAAGATAGTCAGTAAACATCCAAAACTGTAAATACTGGAACAGAATCTTATGCAGAGGTGAGACAATGATCAGCGTCTTCCAGAAGGAAGACAAAGAGGAAATAAATTAATAAAGGGAATGGCAGGAATGATCTGAATACCACCTCATATGTGAAGCATGATGGCAGTGAGGTCTGTGCGGGGGTATGCATGGCTTCCAAAGGACATAGCTCCCTTGTATTTTTTGATGTGACTGCTGTGTGAGTAAAAAGGATTTATTCCAAAAACTATTTGAAAGATGACATATTTGAGCCACAGCACTCCTTTCCAATTTGCATCAATCTGTTTCAGATGAGCACTAGCTAAGAGATGTCGGCATTCTTTCTGGACTGTGTTGATATTTGTATTCCGCGTGTTTTTTAGTGGAATCGTGACTTGAATTGGATGATGCCATGTAGAATTGTGTTCAATGACACAGGTTTTCAAAATTATTTACAAGTCAATGTGGATTTTATGTCCAGGACAAAAGCATATTAGTTCTTAATGCAGTGGCATCTGAGGGCTCAAAGGTTATGCACATTCAGTATTTGATATTCCATCTCATCATTTACGTCTGGAGATTGTTTTGATTTCCCTTGATTCTCCAAATCTTTTCTCTGATTGTCGATAGTGAAATCCCAAGATCCCATGCAATGGCCCTTTGAGGATTGTTGGTCTTATTCAGTTTGACCATTTTTTTTGCACTGCTTTAGGCCAAGTAGCAAACCGCAACACATCTTGTTTACAAACAACCATGCCTTTCCCGAAATCCCCGAAACAAGCAAGACTTACTAGATCAGTCACCACAGGTAATCTTATCGTACCATTAAGAAAAGGTTCCTTCAGTCAGTCAGCCTTCTCAGTGCGAGCGGCCCAGTTTTGGAACACCGTACCACCACACATTCGCAATATTGAAACACACAGAGCCTTGAAACATACTTTAACAACATGATTAAAAGATAACCAGGCCTGCAATCAGAAATCTTGAAATTCCTTTGAGAAGGATGGAGTCCAGTTAATTGCTTGCTTGCCTCCCCACCTCCATGTTGCCTGCTTATATGCCTGTCTGCTTGTGTTGTTTGCCTGCATATTGCTAAATGAACATTTGTGTAGAATATTTTGTGTTGTATTTTATGTTGTCCTGCCAATATGTTGCATGGCTACTGCCTGCGTGTTTGTGGTCTCATGTAGCTAGCAGACTATCCAAAGCGTCTTCTCTTGTTTTAATGATCTTTTATTGTGATTCATTTCCTCTTAAATGTGATGTATGTCTTCACTGTGATGAGGCACTTCTATATTTGAATGTTTTTTTAATCTAGCAATCAACACCTTGCCCGGGGACAAAAGTTGAAAATTAGCTACTCAGCTAAAACTGGCTCATTTACATTTACGGAAATGTTTATTAATGTGTTCTGTCCCTGCACAATTAAACCAAAGGACATGTCTTGTTTTCCTGTCATTCCACCTCACTTTCATAAACTTGCCCAAAGTTCTTCCAATTTTGAGTTAGAATGAGCAATACATGTTGAACGGTCATATTTTGACTTTTTTCATCGCTTACAAAGTGTTAATAAAGAATGAGAGACAGTGAAAGGCACCCTTTTTTAGAAGATCTCATGTATGGTGCGCTGTTTGTCAAATAGGGTGCTTTTTACAGTGGGGGAAATAAGTATTTGACCCCTTACTGATTTTGCAGGTTTGCCCACAAACAAAGAGTGCAACGGTCTACAATTTTAATGATAGGTTTATTTTAACAGTGAGTGACAGAATATCACCAAAAAGTGGAATAAGACATTCTATGCATTTTAGGAATTTATTTGCATATTTTTGGTCAAAAATAAGTATTTGAACCCCTGGATAAACAGCATGTTTCATATTTTGTAAAAAAGCCATTATTGGCCAACACAGATGTCAAACAATTTTTATAGTTGTGACAAGGTTTGTGCACATTTTGGCAGGGATGTTGGCCCACTCCTCCCTGCAGACAGCCTCCAAATCATTCAGGTCCCGAGGCTATCGCTTTGCAACCCGAATTTTAAGCTCCCTCCGAAGATTTTCAATTGGATTCAGGTCTGGAGACTGGCTAAGCCACTTCAGACCCTTGCTGTACTTTTTTTTCAGCCACTCTTTTGTTGCTTTGGCGGTGTGCTTAGGGTAGCTGTCGTGCTGAAACACCCATCCTTGATCCATGTTCAGCTCTCTCACTGAGGGAAGGCGCTGTTGGTCCAGAATTCCACGGTGTATGGCCCCGTCCATCCTCCCCTCAATGCAATGGAGTTGTGCCGTCCCCTTGGCTGAAAAGCACCACTGTGCTTGACGGTGGGGATGGTGTTCTTTGGGTTGTACTCTTTGTTTTTTGCCCTCCAAACACGGCGAGTTGAGTTGGGCCCAAAAAGTTCTATTTTGGTCTCATCTGACCACATCACCTTCTTCCAGGCCTCTTCTGAGTCATCCAGGTGGTCAATGGCGAACTTCAGGTAGGCCTGTACTTGTGCCTTCTTGAGCAGGAGGACCTTGCGTGCGCTACAGGATTTCAATCCATGACCGCGTAGTGTGTACCCAACTGTTTCTTTTGTAACTGTGGTCCCAGCTGCCTTCAGTTCATTAACCAGTTCCCCCCTTGTGATTCCTCACCCGTTCTCATGATCAGGGACATCTCACGAGGCGAGACCTTGCATGGAGGCCCAGACCGAGGGAGGTTGGCGGCAGTGTGGTACTTCTTCCATTTCCTGATAACTGCACCGGCAGTTGATCTTTTCTCTCAGAGTTGCTTTCTGATTCTCTTGTAGCCCATACGGTCTTGTGTAGGTCAATAATCTTGTCCCTGATGTCCTAAGACAGCTCTTTGGTCTTGCCCATAGTGGAGATGTTGGAATCTGGTTGTTTGGGAGTGGACAGGTGTCTTTTATACAGGTAATGAGGTGAGGCAGGTGTATTTGATGTAAATAATTAGTTGGGATTGGGGGTGTGTCTTAAAGAATGACTAACTAGCTTGTGGGACCCAGAATACTTGCTGTTTGGTAGGGGGTCAAATACTTATTTTTCCTCATCAAATGGTTATCAAATTTTATAAATTCATATGATGTGATTTTCTGGAATTTTCTTTGTGATTCTGTCTCTCACTGTTAGAATATATATACAATTAAAATCATATATCGTTGCATTTTTTGTTAGTGGGCAAACCTGCAAAATCAGCGAAGGGTCAAATACTTATTTCCCCCACTGTATACCATGCAGTTTTTGCACATTTAGCATCAAAAACCGGGATAAAAGACTGTTGTCATTTTAAACCGTCTCCTTTTCACACATTTACATATATATGTGTGTAAATTGACAGAGAAAAGGTGATATCGTTCTTTGTAGTATAACTTTTTGTAGAAGGATAAATAGGACATTAAACACAAAATCTAATCATTAAATCCAAATCAAATTGCCAAATATAAATCTAAATTTTCTATCTAATTAAATATTTAATTTTACATATAATTTAGGATTTAGATTTAAATGGCTAGCGTGCTAGCGAGAAATAGCGACGGGTTTAAGCCATCTCATGTTCATCTGATGGATCAGTATACCACCTCTGGCAGATTGTACAGTATATGCTTTCTAGACAAGTCTCAGTTAACCTTGCACTGTAGTTACATTCCTGAGGGTACATACTGGGCGAAAGCTTGTGTGAAGGTTTCCCAGGTACAGCGAATTTCCTGATTTCCCCAATTATGATTGGCAGAGAAGAGTCATTTGTGTTGTCCTAAGGAGAAAGCATAGAAAATGGGCTGAAGAAGCTGCAGTACCTCTTTATCGTTTCTGCGAAGGTCATGTTGCCTTGTAGCCTCTGTGTGGGTCATGGTTTGGGAGGCGTGCGTGTGTTTACGACTTTTCTTTGGTGCTCTCGTCCCGGGACGATATCGAATTCCTTTTCAATTGGATTCTTGAAACAGCTGGCTGATTGAACTGGGGGCAGCGCTTTCCTGGACTTTTCCTAGACTTTCCTGGAATATAAGCCGGAAGTCTGCCATGCCTCCGTTGCTTGAGTGTCTGTTTGTAGCTAAGCGCTATAGCCGAAGATATCTTTAGTCAGGATGTGTGTGACTTTATATCCTCCAATTATTTTTCATTCATTCCTCTTTAGGAATGTTCCCTTTTCTACTTTTTCTCTTTCTCGCATTGCTTCCGTTTTTTCAGACTATTATACGTTCCTTGGAATTGCGAGTACTTTCTGGCGGTCTGTGTGATTCTCTGTGATTGTATTGTTTCTGTGCTGCTCGTTTTCTCCTTGGCCGTTGCTCTTCGCCTCTCTATTTTACCAGCCGTTACAATGTGCACTTGGCCATTTTTTCAGCACTTACATTTTTTCGTTATTTAATTTCAATGTTTGTCTGCGCACCCAGTGCAGACTGGTGCTAAGACTAAGAGTGATGCAAGTTTCTTTGCTTGTTTAAGACCGACGTAGTTGCAATTTTCCGATCCAATACCCACGTATCTCAAAGAGCTTTTTCATTCAAAAATAATATTTGGAACACAGAATCTTTAATATAAACCAATAATTTCAAATTCTAATCAGCAGTCACAAATTTATTTGCATTTTAATCACTGCAAATCACAAACTTCTTGGAAAGAATTTATCTTTGGCCCTCTTCGGCAATGGCTTCATGTAAGATATCTAGCCAGCGTCAGAGAACGCATTATAAATGTTGTTTGACTCATTGATTCGTACTTGTGGATTATTCCCTTGGGAAAATGCCAAATATCTGCCTTGTTTACGGCTGCAACAATAGGGCCAATGCAAGCAGAGGCATCAGGGTCCATAAATTAAAAAAAAAAAAACCCACAATTTGAAAGACATGAGTGGATTTTGTGAGGAGGAAGTGAGTGGATTTCATGGAAACTGGTGCTGTGTCCGATTCTGCTCCCCCATCAAATCATGTTTCCCCTTCAAGAAGTTTTATGGTGCTGTTGCTGATTTAAGAAAATAATGAAATATAATAACTTAACGAGCAGTGATGAATCAGCTTGTTCTGACGACAGTTATCAAAGAGAGCGCCTCATAAAGCGATGAATTTTGATACTCGGCCATCTCCTGCAATTTATCCTTTTGCAATATTGGGCTCTTCTGCTCAGCTGTGATCACACATTTACCACATGGTTTAAGATCTATTCTGCCATCCAATTCAGAGTAAAACACAATTTGACAGGGGAAGTCAATCAGGCACAACTGCGCATCAGGATCAGTGATCTGCTTTGAATACTTCACTGAAGACTGCTTTAATCTGCTAGATCCTGAGTCACAGGAAAAGTGTGGACATTACTGTGGGTCTGGAATTACTGAAATCGCCACTTCATAAGTCATTGGTCAATAAATCAAGCCCAAATTGCTCCAGTCCCAAATCTTCCCATCTATCCTTTCCTGAGAAAAGCGGGTTAATAAGCCCAGGTTGCCGCTTAAATAGCCCATCCTAAAGTGAGTGTAGAAACTGTTTCAAGCAAAAAATGACTCAAAACAAAACTAAATCCATCCATCACAAGACCTTGCATAAAATCGAAACTTCGGAGATAACAGCGAAGGCTGAACGAGACCAAAGGTGGATTCACACTGGGCAACGTTTATCAAAGCAGACCGACGTTTGGCAAACGTCGACCTCCATTGCCCACTTCGTTGACTCCGTTGGCAACCGTCGGTGATCGCTGGTGAACGTTGTGTTCGTTGGAGGTTTTTGACATGCAAAAAAAATCCCGACATTTGGAAATGAACACGGAGAACTCTTCGTAAAAGTTGTGCCACGTTGCCCTAAGTTATGCTTAGTTCGCTTATGTTGCCCTCTGTTGGAGAACGTAGAAACATATTCTACATAGAATTTAATATAAATAAAACTTACCAACTGAGCTGCTACATCTTCCTGTCCCTTTTGACTTTACTGCCGGAGGGGGAGGGGTGTCTGGCCTGGGTGATATCGACTGGGATTGGTCACCGGGGGTTTGGACATCACGAGCATCAGCAACAGCACCAGATACAGCAGGCTCAGGAAGCTCATTAGCAGCCAGATTGTCAGTGCTCCCCATAGATATGTAGAACACTAGATAGCTGAGGGGGCATGCTCAAGTGAAGCATCTGTTTATACACTAGGAAGTAAAATTCGCATGTAGACTCCCATTCATTTTCGCCAACTTTAAAATTACACTTTCAAGAACACTTGCCTGTGAGTCGGTATTATTTTTTATTTTTGTATCGCTGTGCAGCGCAACATTTTGTCTCTCATTTATATATACTGTATATATATCTTTGGTGCCCCCCTTCACAATCCTTTTCTTCCTTGGTTGCCCTGGCATAGCGAAATGCTGAAGTTTTCTTGTATGACACTTATGTGAACTGTTCGGTATTAAAATCCAGAATGAAATGACATGAGTCAAACGTTGGTGTTTTTATAGATCGATCCCAAACGCTGACATCAGTTTGGCTACGCTGGACAATCGTTCAGCTAAGTTGATCCAAGTTCCCAAAACGCCGGCTTACGTCAGTGAAAGTTCCTCTCCGTTGTATGAAATGCTGACATATGCTGATTTTCAAGAAAAAGCGGCAAATTTGGGGCATTAAATTAACAGAATACTGCTCATGAGCTGTTTGGTCAGACATATACCAGATTAGTTTTTATTTGAGAAAATTCAATGAATTTGCACTTTAAATAGCAAAAACACTTGCGCTAAGCTGCGTACACATGGGTGTGTTGGTCCTAACATGAGGTGAGGTCAGGCATATTGTTGGTGTGTTGATTGAAGCAGCAGAAAACAATTCCACAATTGACAAACAAAAACCTGGTCTGAAGTTAATTGCCAGTGTTTGATTGCTATTTTAATGGTGCAGAATTGACATAGTATGATCGTTCGCAATCAGTTGCGCTGGACAGGGCACGTCTTATGGATGCCTGTTCATGGCCTACCCAAGCAGCTTCTGTGGTCCTAGTTACAGGAAGGCCAGCGTATACAGAGTGGCCAATGCAAACTTTTCAAAAACAGTCATAAATTCAACCTCAAGAGATGCAGCATTGATGTTGAGACCTGGGAAGGGCTTGCTGCGGACTGCCAGGTTTGGAGGCGTCTGGTTGCTGAGGGCAGTTAGCATTTCGAAGAGAGCCTACGCCGAGATGCTTCCATGAAGTGAGAGAAGAGGAAGGAAGGGCAAAATAGGAGGAATAGAAACTCTACAGAGTTACAACTGAGTGCCCGTACTACCAGAGAGTCTGCAAGTGTAGGATCAGCCTCGTCAGCCATCTGCGGGTCCTTAATCCAGAAGAGAACTATCCTTCTCGTTTGCGAGTGATAGCTGATGATGATGATTGAGTTTTATCTTTAATTACCTCCGCCAAACAAAGTTGGCAGGAGGTAGTGTGATTGGTGCCGTTTGTTTGTGAACAAGATAACTCAAAAAGTAATGAACAGATACAGTACAGTCGCCGTTAAAACCAAAGAGATGGCGTTAGTTAACGCCCGATTACCTCGCACATTTTGCCCTACTAATCACGATCTAACGCGTGATAACGCGATACTTCACACTGCTGACCGATGAGCTGTAGCACAGGACAATTTACTGCCAGGAATAACCACACGTGGCTTATGCGCCCTGTAATATAAGCAATTGTATTCTTGAACGAAATTTTTCCGCGCAACTGAACTGTGCACCAAGCAAAACCCTTACAGTATTGGCAAGATTGAACAGAAACTTGATTCATTTACATTGAATTGCCGACACCAAATTCTGTCACATGCCCGAAACTGAAAACTATGTTACCCGTATACATTTACATCTACTGTAAAACAGTAATAATAATCAACATCCAAACTTTTATGGACTTCAGTGTATGTTATGAATAGTGATAGATATGAACAAATGAAGTTTGAGACTACAGGTTTTAATCCATTTTAATTCTGGAGTCGATGAGGGTGACTCCAGAGGAGCTTAGATTGGAACCCCTTACGTACTACTTCCAAACTTCACAGTTGCCAGATGAATATGAATTGCAAAATTTTCAATTACTCAGTTCCACCCACCTAAATTTGTGTGCCAGTTTGGCGAGACATATTTTGCCCTCTTATTCTGTTGCCCTCAAGACCCATCCTTCCCTTCTGCTTTGATTATAGTGTTATTTGGTATTCATTCATTCAAATAAAGCAATAATAAGCAGTTATTTGGAGCATTACACAATCTTGCAAAAAAAAAAAATTAAAGAAGAGAATTGGAAACAGACTGAGGACTGCAAGGGAAGGGAATTGTGGAACTGAACCGAGTGCAGGGCAGCACAGAAAAAGGTTTCCCTTTGCAAAAATTTGAGCCCAATTAATTCTGTCCTCCTAGACCTGAGTGCCAAGGTGACCAGAGACAGACTAACTTGATTTAAATGCTTTTAATTTCCCATTTCCACCTCTAGTAAAAGCTAAACTTCATTTCATTGCCCTATACCTGCATTGTGTAAAAAGCAACAAAGTTCTATCTATCTATCTATCTATCTATCTATCTATCGAGAGTCAAGGCCACAAACATTTATGACAAAGTTGTTATTTTGCCCGTCTTCCTCTGGATGCTGGAGCTGCAATTAAAGAATGAACATGAGCCCGAAGTGCAGACTTTGACCTTCAATTATACGATATTCACATCCAATTAATGAGCAGTTAACCAATGCCCGGCAACAGGAAGCTCAATTAATCCTTTTTCCAAGGCCAAAAAAGCAGTTGGAAAAGTGTTTCCCATGGATTATGGTGTTTTCAAAGGTAAGCAAATGAAACTTTGTGCAATTTCGCCCTCCTTAGTTAGTTAGCTACCAGCAATCCATGCATATGTTTTGCTGAGAAGACAGAATTACACCAACAGCATCATTGATGCATACATTAACATAGGATTGTTTTTCCTTAATGGACTCCAGCACGCAATACCAGGTGTAGCTACAAACCAGTGGCTATTCTGCTAGGAACATGATTCCTACATGCCACCCGACACAGGCATTCGTAACACTAGACAACATTACACATTTCACCTGATGGTGAAGGATTTTGTTATGACATGATGTTATCTGTTTAGAAACTTTAGCTGGTTCGGTAGCTAGCCAGCAAATAAGCTACAATCGGATACAGAATGTCAGTCACTTCGCCAAAATGAGTAAAGTTTGCTTGTAATCCAAATTGGTTTGGAGGAAACCGCCAATATTATGAAGGTTAGATGAATAATTCGATTATGTCTAAAGTCGCTAGCTAGTTTAAGGGTTTGCTGCATTGCATATTATGAATTATTTCAAAGTCTAGCTGGCATACTGTCTGACTCATGGCCAACTAACGTTTGACAGCATACTGGATCCAGTGTTATTTTTAGCTAAATGATGGCAACAAACGTGTGAAGACTACATACCCTGCTCTACATGTGCAGGACAATTCTATTATTTTGTCCGGGTTGATGTGCCGTTTATGGGGTGTTTGGGTTTTTTGCATCGATTGCCAGCACTTCCCTATGACTCTTGTATCTCCACCCATTCCGTTAAAATTTTTGATTTTATGGATATATCCTTCTGGACAGCTTTGGCAGACAAGTTGGACGCATTCGGTAAAAGGCAAAAAATATTTTTGAAATACTTGCGAGAGAGTGATGCTCAAACTTCTGCTGGGCTATTCTCAATGCGGAACACAGCTGCATTGCATGGGGCCCATAGCAACAGTAACTAAGGGGAGTAGAGCTGGTCGGAGCAAGCCAGAAAGGTCCATCACAGCATGCTGTGTGTGTGGTCCCCTCATTTAAAAAAAATAATCTCACAATTAGCTGCTCACCAGTCGCCCAGATGTATATTATTCCTTGATTACTTGTAAGGAGATTGAAGGTTTGGAGTTAGTGTGGCATTTGTACTTGAAATCTGCAGTTAACAATCGATTTGAAGTCCATGAAATAGTTATTTTCAGTCAAAGAAGGCCCCATAAGTCTAAAAATAAAAAACAAACCAATCTGAGGCATCAAAAACATTGATTAAGGCTAAATCATCAAATAATAAATGAAAGAACACACTGGTGAGCTCAGGAACACCAAAAGGCCTGGAAAACAACATGGATAACAACTGCAGTAAAAGCCTGCAGAGTTCTTTCCTGGGTGGGGGAAAAAAATCCACCCACAAGAATTGACCTGATCAAGAGCACTTTCCTGGAGGCAAACCTAACTGACCTAAACTCAACAACCAAGAGATTTCTCCAGAGTAAATGCATAAGTTTTACCTCAAGATGTAAACCATCGGTAAGCCTCAAAACAGGAAGACATGATTAAAGATTGTCAGAAAACATCCAAAAATGTACAATACTGGAACAGAATCTTATGCAGAGGTGAGACAATGATCAGCTTCTACCAGAAGGAAGACAAAGAGGGAATAAATTAATAAAGGGAATGGCAGGAATGATCTAAATCATACCACCTCACATGTGAAGCATGATCGCAGTTAGGTCTGTGCGGGGGTATGCATGGCTTCCAAAGGACATAGCTCCCTTGTATTTTTTGATGTGACTGCTGTGTGAGTGAAAAGGATGAATTCCAAAAACTATTCGAAAGATGACATATTTGAACCACAGCACTCCTTTCCAATTTGCATCAATCTGTTTCAGATGAGTACTCGCCAAGAGATTTCGCCATTGTTTCTGGACTGTGTTGATATTTGTATTCCTCGTTTTTTTAGTGGAATCGTGACTTGAATTTGATGATGCCATGTAGAATTGTGTTCAATGACACAGGTTTTCAAAATTATTTACCAGCCAATGTGGATTTTATGTCCAGGACAAAAGCATATTAGTTCTTAATGAAGTGGCATCTGAGGGCTCAAAGGTTATGCACATTCATTATTGGTATTATTCATTATTGGTATCCCGTCTTTCGGATGAGATGTTAAACCGAGGTCCTGACTCACAGTGGTCATTAAAAGATCCTATGACACTCTTCGATAAGAGTAGGGGGTATCCCGGTGTCATGGCTAAAGTCCCAACCTGGCTCTTTCGATCTGCCGCCTACTCATCCCCTGATCTAATTGGCTGTGCAATTCCTCTGTCCCTCCCCACCTCTTCCCCCAGGGCTCCCTTGAAAAAGAGATTTCAATCTCAACGGGACTTCCCTGGTTAAATAAGGGTTAAATAAATAAAAATTGAATTCCATCTCATCATTTACGTCTGGTAATTGTTTAGGTTTCTCTTGATTCTCCAAATCTTTTCACTGGTGGTCGATAGTGAAATCCCTAGATTCCATGCAATCTCCTATTGATTATTGTTGGTCTTAATCAGTTTGACCATTTTTTTGCACCGGTTTTGGCCAAGTGGCTAACCGCAACACATCTTGATTACAAACAACCATGCCTTTCCCGAAATCCCCGAAACAAGCAAGACTTACTAGATCAGTCACTATAGGTAATCTTATCGTACCATAAAGAAAAGGTTCCTTCAGTCAGTCAGCCTTCTCAGTGCGAGCGGCCCAGTTTTGGAACACCGTACCACCACACATTCAGAGCCTTGAAACATACTTTAACAACATGATTAAAAGATAACCAAGCCTGCGATCACAATCAGAAGTCTTGAAATTCCTTTGAGAAGGATGGAGCCCAGTTAATTGCTTGCTTGCCTCCCCACCTCCATGTTGCCTGCTTATATGCCTGTCTGCTTGTCTGTGTTGTTTGCCTACATATTGCTAAATGAACATTCGTGTAGAATATTTTGTTTTGTATCTTGTGGCGTCCTGCCGATTTGTTGTATGGCTACTATGCCTGCGTGTTTGTGGTCTCATGTAGCTAGCCGACTAGCCAAAGCGTCTTCTCTTGTTTTAATGCGCTTTTATTGTGATTCATTTCCTCTTAAATGTGATGTATGTCTTCACTGTGATGACGCACTTCTATATTTGTATGGCTTTTTATCTTGCAATCAACATACTGCCCGGGGACAAAAGTTGAACATGAGCTACTCAGCTATTTGAGTTAAAATGAGCAGTACATGTTGAACGGTCATATTTTAACTCTATTAACACTTTTCTAAGCGATGAAAAAAGAATGAGAGACAGTAAAAGGCACCCTTTTTTTTTAGCAGATCTCCTGTATGGGGCGCTGTTTGTCAAATAGGGTGTGTTTTATACCATGCAGTTTCTGCAGATTTAGCATCAAAAACCGGGATAAAAGACTGTTGCCATTTTAAAGCGTCTCTTTTTCACACATTTACGCATAAATATGTGTAAATTGACAGAGAAAAGGTGATATCGTTCTTTGTAGTATAACTTTTTGTAGAAGGAAAAGTAGGGCCTTCAACACAAAATCTAAACGTTAAATCCAAATCAAATTGGCAAATATAAATCTAAATTATATTTATAATTAAATATTTAATTTTACATATAATTTAGGATTTAGATTTAAATGGCTAGCGTGCTAGCGAGAAATAGCGACGGGTTTAAGCCATCTCATGTTCATCTGATGGATCAGTATACCACCTCTGGCAGATTGTACAGTATATGCTTTCTAGACAAGTCTCAGTTAACCTTGCACTGTAGTTACATTCCTGAGGGTACATACTGGGTGAAAGCTTGTGTGAGGGTTTCCCAGGTACAGCGAATTTCCTGATTTCCCCAATTATGATTGGCAGAGAAGAGTCATTTGTGTTGTCCTGAGGTGAAAGCATAGATAATGGGCTGAAGAAGCTGCAGTACCTCTTTATCATTTCTGCGAAGGTCATGTTGCCTTGTAGCCTCTGTGTGGGTCATGGTTTGGGAGGCGTGCCTGTGTTTATGACTTTTCTTTGGTGCTCTCGTCCCGGGACGAGATCGAATTCCTTTTCAATCGGATTCTTTAGCCAGCTGGCTGATTGAACTGGGGGCGGCGCTTTCCTGGACTCAATATAAGCCGGAAGTCCGCCATGCCTCCTTTGCTTGAGTGTCTGTTTGTAGCTGCGCACTATAGCCGAAGATATCTCTAGTCAGGATGTGTGTGACTTTATATACTCCAATTATTTTTGGAATTCATTCCTCTTTAGGAATTTTCCCCTTTCTACTTTTTCTCTCTCTCGCATTGCTTCCGTTTTTTCAGACTATTATATGTGCTTTGGAAGTGCGAGTACTTTCTGGCGGTCTGTGTGATTCTCTGTGTTTGTATTGTTTCTGTGCAGCTCGTTTTCTCCCTGGCCTTTGCTCTTCGCCTCTCCATTTTACCAGCCGTTACAATGTGCACTTGGCCATTATTTCAGCACTTACGTTTTTTTGTGATTTAATTTCAATGTTTGTCTCCGCACCCGGTGCTGACGGGTGCTAAGACTAAGAGTGACACAAGTTTCTTTGCTTGTTTAAGACCGACGTAGTTGCTATTTTTCCATCCAATACCCACGTATCTTAAAGTGCTTTTTCATCCAAAAATAATATTTGGAACACAGAATCTTTAATATAAACCAATCATTTCAAATTCTAATCAGCAGTCACAAATTTATTTGCATTTTAATCGCTACAAATCAAAAATTCTTGGAAAGAGAAAAATCTTTGGCCCGCTTCGGCGATGACTTCATGTAAGATATCTAGCTAGCGTCAGAGAACGTATTGTAAATGTCGTTGGACTCAGTGATTCGTAATTGTGGATTATTCCCTTGGGAAAATGCCAAATATCTGCCTTGTTTTCATCTGCAGCAATAGGGTAGAGGCATCAGGGTCCATAAATTAAAAAAAAAAAAAACCCACAATTCGAAAGACATGAGTGGATTTTGTGACGAGGAAGTGAGTCAGGAATGACTGAAATGGCCACTTCATAAGTCATTGGTCAATCAACCGAGCCCAAATTGCTCCCATCTCAAAACTTCTCATCTTTTCTTTCCTGAGAAAAGCGGGTTAATAAGCCCAGGTTGCCGCTTAATAAGCCTATCCTAAAGTGAGTGTAGAAACTGTTTCATGTAAAAAATGACTCAAAACAAACTAAAGCCATTCATCACAAGACCTTGCATAAAATTGAAACTTCGGAGATGACAGCGAAGGCTGAACGAGACCAAAAGTGGGTTGACACTGGGCAAAGTTTAATGACGCAGACCTATATTTGGCAAACATCGACCTCCGTTGCCCACTTCATTGCCTCTGTTGGCAACCTTCGGTGATCAAGTTCGGTATAGTTGGCAAAAGATTTACAGATTCGAGGTATGCGGTTCAATAGGTCTTCAGCGAAGCACTTCTCTAACACATGACAGCTCTATCTAACCTCAGCAACACAGAGAAGCTACTACAACCCTGATTTTCTTCAAACGGGCCATCCTCTACGATCAGAGAATTGTATTGTTCCCAATATGGAGCTGGCGCCCAAGCGTGAGTTTAGGGACCGTCTGCAAAGTGCAAAACGCAAAACAGCTACATTGAAAACAGTCAGTGCCTTTGCTTCGACTCAGTGAAATGTCACCAAATTTAAGCCAGGCACCCATGAATACCAAAATACCAAAGCACTTTGATTTGCAAAATTATAATAAAATCAGAGCAATGTTATCTCACAGTGATATTTATTATTTTTTGTATTTATAATGAATTAGATTTTCAATTAAAGCCAATAGCTCTGCCAATTCTCATCCCTGCGCCATACTAATGCATCCATGGATGCAGGGTCTCTTCATGGTCCTAACACAGCCATTATTTTCAGGAAATTGGACTTTGGCTATTTTTGGTGAATTTTTATTTGCATTAAAATTCATTAGCTCCTCTAATTATCATCCCTGAGCCATAATTTTGCATCCATACAAGCAGTGTGTCTCCATGGTCCTACGACAGCTATTACTTTCAGATAATTAGATCTTGGCTGTTTTTGGTGAATTTTTATTTGCATTAAAATTCATTAGCTCCTCTAATTATCATCCCTGAGCAATAGTATTGCATCCATGCAAGCAATGTGTCTCCATGGTCCTACGACAGCTATTACTTTCACATAATTAGAATTTGGCTGTTTTTGGTGAATTTTTATTTCCAATAAAATTCAACAGCTCCACTTATTGTCATCCCTGGACCATCATTATTATTTTGTTTTACCAAGAAATCATATGCATGAAAAAGTTTTCAACAATTGACATATTTTGTTTGAAAATAAAACATATTTTAGAAATATAATGGATAATAGCTTGAAAAGATATTTTATATTGTGACATTCTCTGCAGTTGCGCCCCCTGACTCACTGATGGTGCCACCTGACTTTACAATTAATTCTTAATTAAACAGGAATCTGCATGGACACCTGAATTTGAGTTAGCCTTTGTCAGGAAGTTACTTTTTCATGAAAATGAAAGTATTAACATTTTAGCCTTTTAACATGGGTTGTACCACCTGACATGGAAAGCTTACCACCTATAAGTTGAAAGTAGCTATTATTAATAACATTTGAGAGAGATCTACAAACCTTTTTAGTCAGCCACAATGGTCACTTTGGGTCCCCTCAATGATGCAATATCCCATTTCCTGTTATGACCTCTTCACTTCTAAATAACAGTGTGATGGTATGGTTGCATCGCCCTGACATTTGATCACATAGAAATTGTGGGACAACATTTTTTTAATCCTCTCAACAGCTTCAAAACTATGTATATTTGCCAAATATGTTTTATTTCACAGGTTTTAAATATAAAGTAATGCCACAGCATTTTATTTCAAATGTACCATCATTGACATAATATCGTTTATTGTTCATTCAGTATGTTCATTTGCATGGACAGTTGCACCACCTGGCTTATTTGGGCTTTGTGGTTCCTAATCAAAAAATAATATACACTGATGGACTTTAAAAACTTATAAACAGAATTGTAGCCAAACTCAGATTCAAATTTTACTACTTATTGACTTTACCCATCACAAAAACTTCGACAAAGCCATCACTCATCTTGCCATGGACAGCACCATTCTGTTGAGCTGTTGCTGGGGAATGGCCTGCCACTCCAGGAGAAGGGCTTCTTTGAGCTCTGCCCTTGTCCTGGGCACTGGAGTACGTTGCCAAACCCGCCTATCCAACAGGTCCCACACATGCTCGATGCACTTCATGTCAGGGCTGAAAGGTGGCCTTTCCATGACTCGTACACCATTCTGGGGCAGGAGCTGCTGGCTCACATGTACTGAGTGAAGTTGTGCATTGTCTTGCATGGACGTGATCTCAGGGTGGTCTGTGATGTAAGGCACGACGTGTGGTCTGATGACAAGGTCACGATAGTGGGCTGGATTAAGATTTCCATTGATTATGACCAGTTTGGACCTCCAGCCACACCGAATGGCACCCCAGACCATCACCGAGCCTCTCCAAAGCAATCTGTCTCAGCAATGCAAGGGGCCACCACCACCTTGTCTGTAGACCCTGTGTCTTCCATTATGTCGGTACAGACTAAATCTGGACTCATCCCTGAAGGCAACATTCCTCCAGAATCAGTTGGGGACTCGTCTCTGACCATATTCTTCAGCCCAGCGAAGCCTGGTAGACCTGCGCTGTGCATCAAGCTGAATTCCAACACATGCCCGGTGGGATCTGATCCCTCACTCAGCAAGTCGGCGACTCACTGTTCTTCTATTGATCCTTGGTTTGTGGATTCTTGGGGTCTCCTGAGCTGTCCTGGTGCAGGTTTGCAACCAATCTCTCTGGAGGATGAGGCGGATCCGACTGTCCTGGGCTGGGGTCGTGACCCTAGTCTGACCAGGTCGGGGTAAATCATTGGTGCTTTCAGTCTCCTGGTAACGAGCTAGAAGGTTAGAGATTGTGGCTTACCCCAAAACGCTGAGCGATGCGATTTTGGGATGTTCCAACCATTCGCAGCCCAATGGTTTGATCACTTTGGGGTCGGGAAAGGCGAGGCATGGCGCACAACAAAAGCTCTCGGGTTCTGGCCTTAATGACCTCAAGTATTGTTTTAAGGCATTTTGACAGCTTTGCAATTGTGAACAGTGAAGCCGGAAGAGGTTACATCACTAATTCCTCTAATCCTGCTCCACAGACACAAACAAGGTCATGACATCAGGCACTGTTGTTTCTCCTTACTCAAAGACAACTGCATATCAATTATGTAATCATCTAATTAACGTTCACCAGCCCAACCATACTTAGTCAGACTTAGAGTATTTCAGAAGTATTTCAGAATTCAGATATTACTGAGTTAGTGAGTTTTTACCCTTATAAGGTGTAAGGTTATAAGCTCGGATGTGAGAGCGGTTAGCTTTTCATTGCAGCGTGAATGTTATAGCTGTTTAATCAGCGCTTTATTTAATGCTTGGGGGACTTCAAAGAAAAATGGACAATATTGTTAACTTTATTACGGAGAAAAAGCATGTTTTGTGTTTGGAGAGGTTACTGGTGACCAATGATGTTCAACTGCACTGACATTGATGAATTCATGCTAAACTCAACCAGAAAATCATTAGTTCATGCTGAATTTCATGCCCCAAAAGTTGATTTGTGTTAAATATATGATTAACGTATGATTTGACAGTGAACCATTTTGATGGATTTCAGACTTTGGGAGACAGCTGGATAGCTATCTAATTTAGCTCATAGCAAGCGAGTAATCTAGAATGTAATGTTCAAGATGAATTGTACTTGTGGTCAAGAAGTTTATGATCCCATAAATGTATAGATTTAAGCCCCAGCAGTTTCTCATTTGTCAGTATTATCTCTTTTTTTTGCTATTTCAATGGTGAATTCTCTTGAAGATTTTTTATGTTTGCAGCCCCTTTTCTCCACCCAAATCATAAAAATAAACTGAAATACGATGGTAGTCTAAATGCTTCAAGTGTCTAGACTCAATTGAGCCAAGTTTTTCCTGTCTGTGAAGCTGCAATCAGGTAACACCTAAAAAGCCAGATTTGGCTTCTGCGCAAAGGGGTTAATGACAAATGCATACATTGAAATTTTTTTTTTATTGTTTTAAAAAGGCCTTTTACAAAAGGAACATTCCAAACAATTTTAGATTGATAATGGAATGGAAAATTAGAACGTTTAAGGATTAAAATGCCAATAGCCTCCGTTAGTCATTAAATGAAAGTGTCAGGGGAATATCCCAAACTCCAGAGTGTAGCCACTTTTAAATTCAAATCTCTAAGAAAAATGTGAGACATTTTGCATTGATGTTGTAATACACTGCTCAAAAAATAAAGGGAACACTAAAATAACATCCTAGATCTGAATGAAGGAAATATTCTTATTAAAGACTTTGTTCTTTACACAGTTGAATGTGCTGACAACAAAATCATACAAAAATTATCAATGGAAATTTGTTAACCCATAGAAGTCTGGATTTGGAGCCACACTCAAAATAAAAGTGGAAAAACACACTACAGGCTGATCCAACTTTGATGTAATGTCCTTAAAACAAGTCAAAATGATGCTTAGTAGTGTGTGTGGCCTCCACATGCCTGTATGACCTTCTTACAATGCCTGGTCATGCTCCTGATGAGGTGGCGGATCGTCTCCTGAGGGATCTCCTCCCAGACTTGGACTAAAGCATCCGCCAACTCCTACTAGTCTGTGGTGCAATGTGGCGTTGGTGGACAGAGCGAGACATGATGTCCCAGATGTGCTCAATTGGATTCAGGTCTGGGGAACTGGCGGGCCAATCCATAGCATCAATGTCTTCGTTTTGCAGGAACTGCTGACACACTCCAGCCACATGAGGTCTAGCACTGTCTTTCATATGCACCAGCATATAAGATCTTCAGACCCCTTGTGAGACCATCTCGGTACCTACTGACAGTCAGGCTACCTCTGGCGAGCATACGGAGGGATGTGCAGCCCCCCAAATAAATGCCACCCTACACCATTACTGACCCACTGCCAAACCGGTCATGCTGGAGGATGTTGCAGGCAGCAGAACGTTCTCCACGGCGTCTCCAGACTCAAGTCTGTCACATGTGCTCAGTGTGAACCTGCTTTCATCTGTGAAGAGCACAGGGCGCCAGAGGTGAATTTGCCAATCTTGCTGTTCTCTGGCAAATGCCAAAAGTCCTGCACAGTGTTGGGCTGTAAGCTCAACCCCCATCTGTGGACGTCAGGCCCGCATACCATCTTCACGGAGTAGGTGTCAGACCGTTTGAGCAGACACATGCATATGTGGCCTGCTGGAGGTCATTTTGCAGGGCTCTGGCAGGGCTCCTCCTGTTTCTCCTTGCACAACGGCGGAGGTAGCGGTCTTGCTGCTGGGTTGTTGCCCTCCTACGGCCTCCTCCACATCTCCTGATGTACTGGCCTGTCTCCTGGTAGCACCTCCATGCTCTGGACACTACACCGACAGACACAGCAAAACTTCTTGCCACAGCTCGCACTGATGTGCCATCTTGGATGAGCTGCACTACCTGAGCTACTTGTATGGGTTGTAGAGTCCGTCTCATGCTACCACTGGAGTGAAAGCACCGCCAGCATTCAAAAGTGACCAAAACATCAGCCAGAAAGCATAGGAACTGAGAAGTGGTCTGTGGTCACGACCTGCAGAACCACTCCTTTATTGGGAGTGTCTTGCTAATTGCCTATAATTTCCACCTGTTGTCTATTCCATTTGTACAACAGCATGTGAAATTGATTGTCAATCAGTGTTGCCTCCTAAGTGGACAGTTTGATTTTACAGAAGTGTGATTGACTTGGAGTTACATTGTGTTGTTTAAGTGTTCCCTTTATTTTTTTGAGCAGTGTAGTATTTTTTTAAAGCTGAGGGGTGAACCCCCGCAGGGCTGATGGCAACGGTACAGAGTCCACAATCCAAAATCAGAATCCAAGGGGCGTAATCCAAATTGTACACAGGGCAGCAAACACAATAATCAGGGTCGGGCAAAACAGGTTCGTTACACAGGTGCAGAGAAATCCAAGACAAAGCCAAAATCGTAAACAGGGACGGTCCAGTCAGAAGTGCAACGCAAAGAGTACAAGGCATAAAAGATCATAGCACAAGGAAAACGTTCTGACAAGAGCTGGTTGTGAAATTACTGCTTAAATACATGTAAGGGAAGTCACATGCTATGATTGGGAACAGGTGAAATGGATCAGACTAATTAACTAGGGAACAGACATGAGGAAGTACCTAACCACATGAAATTGGCTAAAGCCAAAACACGAACAGGGATCACTAAAACAGCCTATAACAAACACACACCTCCGGTCAGGGAGTTCTAACGTGCACAGATCATGAGAGGCAGAGCAGAGTTAAACAGGTGCGAAGAATCCGCTGAAGCACAGCATAGTAAATTGAGAAAAGACAAGGGGCAGAGACTAGAATAGAGTGAGTGCTGAGAGCTCGTTAGTCAATTAGTCATGTGCAGCTATACAATCCCTAGTGCTTGTTAGTATGTTAGTACTACAAACCATGTTAGTGTTAGTGATTTATCTAAAATAAACTGTTAGTATTGTTCGTAAAGATAGAACAGCAAGGCGAAGGAAGCAAACAAGATTGGAAGGAATGTTTGGAAACCCAGAAACCATGAAATCACCTGAAACTGTGGCACACAATACTGGGGAAATAAAACTGTCACATAACATATGACCAGACAGGGGAGACAACGTGCAATGCAGGGCATGAGAAATACAAAAACCAGAATGATAACTAAACAGTGAGTATGGGAAATGGCAGGCAAGGACATAAAGACAGGAAAAATACAAAACTTGGGGTGGACTAACTCAAAAAACATGGCATGGAAGCAGGGTAACAACAAAACATGGTCAGGCAAAAGCAGAATCATAACATGGATGCAATATTATGGCCCAGGGATGACAATTAGAGGAGCTTTTAAATTTTAATGCAAATAAAAATTCACCAAAAATAGCCAAAGTCTAATTATCTGAAAGAAATGCCTGTAGTAGAACCATAGAGAGACCCTACATGCATGGAGGCAATATTCTGGTTCAGGCATGAAAATAAGAGGAGTGATTGAATTTTATAACAAATAAAAATGGAGAGACCCTGCATGCATGGATGCATTAGTATGGTGGAGAAATAAGAATTGGCAGCGCTATTGGCTTTTATTGAAAATAAAATGTATTAAAAATACCAAAAATTATAAATAATCTAAAAGTAGAGATCATTGTGAGATAACGTTGCTCTGATTTTCTTAAAGTTTGGTAGATCAAAGTGCTGTAGTACAAGCAGAAGGTATCCATGGGTGCGTGGGTTATATTTGGTGTCATTTTACTGAGTAGAAGCAAAGCCAGTGAGTACGTTTACATGTACACTGATAAAACGATTATCGTATTATTCAAGTGGTTATGTCAACGGCAAAGTCCCATAATCATTATCTGATAAAGGCCGTTGTTGGTTTATGAGAAATCTGGTAAACACACCTAGCTTTTTGCCCCATAATCTGTTTATTCTGTGCATGTATTCAGCAAAAGCTGATTTCTTTTGTTTTTTTTTTTTTCCATCTGCACATGTGCGACTTGTGGAGGGCAGGAAGAATCTGCTTGAAGAGAAATCAGCCATTTGACTGTATAATATAAACCAGGTTTTTCCAGATATCGGTTAATTAAAGTACATGTTAACACCTCAAATCAGACTATTGCCATTTTTGGATTATTCCCAGTTAGCGGATTATGATGTGCATGTAAACGCACTCATTGACTGTTCTCAATGTAGCTATTTTGTGTTTTGCACTTTGCAGACGGTCCCTAAACTAGCGCTCAGTCGCCAGCACATCATAGGGATCCAGACAATTCACCAATCGCAAAGGATGGCCTGTTCTGATAAACGGGTCCTGCGCAGCCACTCAAGAGCGAGTTTGACCTTGCAGAGGCCAAACCCAAAGTTGCAAGCGATGACGGTCGGGGTGCCAAATCTGTCCTCCCAGTTGTGACAGAAGGTCTGTCCTGCCTGGGAGGCGCCATGGAGAGCTCCAACAGAGCCTCCGCAGCAGTGGAAACCAGGATCTCCCTGGCAAAAACGGGGCAACCAGGAGGAGCCTTTGGCCTCGTCGGAGTACCCTCTGTAATGTTGGCAGAATCAGAGGGAGAGGCGGGAACGCATACAGGAGCTTGTTGGGCCATTCGTGTGCCAGGGTGTCCTGTCCTCGCGGAGCTGTCCCCTCTGCCAGGGAGAACCAGCGAGGGCAGTGAGCGGAATCCTCTGAGGTAAAGAGGTCCACCTCCGCCTTCCTGAACGTACCCCAAATCATTGCCACGACCTCTGGGTGAAGTTGCCATTCCCCTGGTGGAGGCTTGCCCCGGGAGAGTAAATCTGCCGCCAAGTTCCGTTCCCCTGGCAGATACATCGCCCAGAGGCTGGACAGGTGAGGGGCTGCCCAAGTCAGCAGGCACTGAGACACTTGTAGCAGTCGTGCTGACCTGGTGCCCCCCTGGTGGTTGATCTGGGAAACTGCAGACATGCTGTCGGACTGAACAAGCACGTGTCTTCCCTGTATGTGTGGCAAAAAACGCTGGAGTGGCAGACGTACTGCACGGAGCTCCAACACATTGAAACAGACCACAGCCCCTGGGCAGGCCTGCCTCGACAGACTGCACCCCATCCTGCAAGAGATGCATCGGTAGTGATGGTCTCCCTCAGAAATGGGATAGCCCCCTAATAGGCAAGTTTCATCCTTCCAGGGTGCTAAGGTATGAACACATGCATGTGTTACCCTGACCAACTTGCACCTGTCTCCCCTTGCATCCACGTGAAGCCTGTTCAACCACATTTGCCAGGGGCGTAGCGTTAGCAGGCCCAGGGGTACCACCGCTGATGCTGCTGTCAGTTTGCCCAGGAGCCGCAGGAACATGATGTATGGTAGCCTCCTGCCCCTCCTGAAGTGAGAGAGGAGTTGCTGGATGGCTCTTACACGGCCTGGCGAGAGGCGGGCCCTCATAGTGACCGAGTCGAGCACCAACCCTAGGTAGGTAACCTGCTGGGCCGGAACCAGGCAGCTCTTTGCCATGTTTACCCTGAGACCCAGCCTGGCTACATGTGCCAGCAGGCGGGCCGTATCCTCCACCGCCCCCTCCTGTGATGGTGCGCACACCAACCAGTCGTCGAGGTACGGCAGGATCTTTATGCCTTGTGCTTGAAGGGGCGCAAGGGCCGCTGCCACACATCGGGTAAAAACCCTGGGGGACAGGGAAAGTCTGAAGGGAAGCACCCTAAACTGGTAATGGCCGCCTCGGAAGGCGAACCTTAGAAACTGCTGATGGCGACCGGCAAACGGGATATGAAAATAGGCATCCTTTAGATCTTTAGTTGTAAACCATTCCCCATGATCAATTACCCGCAGCACATCCGCCGTGGTCAACATTCGAAAGGGCAGGGTTTTCATTTACCTGTTGAGGCCTCTCAGATCCAGGATGGGGCGGAGTCCGCCGTCTTTTTTGCTGATGAGGAAGTACATTGAATAACCCTCTTGGTTGTAGTAGAGGGTCCACCGGCACGATGGCGCCCTTGGCCAGGAGGCCAAACAACTCCAAAGCCAGGGCTTGGGCTTTTGCCGATGCTGATGATGGTCTCTCTGACCCGGCCGGAGGAAAGGGGCCGGCGTCGGAACTGCAGTTCGTAGCCCTGAGTTATGGTGGCAAGCACCCAGGGCTCTGCCGAGCAGACAGCCCAATAATCAAGCTGCTGCTGGGAAAAGCAGCCAACAGCCGACCCCAAACCCCTAGCGCCGTCCGCCCTGGCCCCTTGGGGGACCAGGGAGGCGGCGGGCAGTCTGCGCCTGTACGCTGCCTGGATGGCCTACGTCCAGAGGGGCGAAAGTCGGCAGCCGGTTGCTCAGGCTGCTGGTGCAGTCGGCCACTGTGCGGCGGTGGCTGAGGGCGGCGCCTGGAAGCAGGGGGAGGGGGCCTCTGGTTACTAGGGGCGGGTGCCTTCCTGTGAAGGCTGGCTAACCGCTGCCTAGTCTCATTCGCCACCACCGTGCGGTCGAGTGCCTCCATGGCAGTAGACCCGAACAGCTCCCCCGGCTCTGCTGGGACCTGACGAAGAACCCTTCAAGTGGCCTCTGTTAGATGTGACTGCGCCGACCAGACATGGCGGCGAGTGTGTACAAGTGTAAACAGCAGGCGTCCCAGCTCCCTCGTCTGAAACGCAAAGGTCTGCAGTGTTGCATCACAGATATCACGAGTGGACTCCTCCACCTCTGCCCCCTGCAGAGAGCTTGAGGGGCAAGCAGCAGGCGGGACATGCTGGTCCCCAACCGGCCTATACGTGCTGCTGTGTCATAGGCCTTGCCCAGGTAGTTATCGATGAGCCGACACTGCACTGAGGGGCCCTATCAGGGGCCAAAATCAGGGCTGCAATAGCAGGCTCCACCACAGGAATGTGACCAAAGCCAACTGCCTCAGCATTTTCCATTGCTGCCAGAGTGCGTTCATCTGATGTTGGTCTCGAAAGAGCCATGGTGTCTCTCCAGCAAGAGTGCAACTCGGCCACAAAGTCCGGTGAATGTGGCCCTAAGAATTTGGTCGGAGAAGGGTTACGCTTTTGAAAGGCACTCGGAGCTGCACCCCTTTGCGGAGTGTCGAGCTGCAATCGCGCCAGGGCCGGACGAATGATGGCCCCCACTGAGGAGTTGCCCGTCTGCTGAGAACTCCGAGAAGTTGAGCCAGCGGAGTTCTCTGAGGCCTGTGAGCCCGGGTCTTCCAATGAAGGGCTAAGCTGGCTGGCTGAGGCTGCTATTGAGAGTACGTCCTCAGGATGGGTTGACTTTGGTGACCCCCCTGGGGACAGGTGGTTCCACCAAAGAGGCTACAGGTTGCAGATTTAGCAGCAGAGCCTTCATCTGCTCCATATCGGCGGCCAGTCTGTCCACCTTAGAGGAAAGGCTAAGAGGCTAAGAGCCTTAGAGGCTCCTTGACCTCTTCCTCCTGGGGGCGCTTGCAGCCTGTGCTTAGGGCCTTTTCAGGGTACCCTCCTTATCGCCCTGCACTGGCTGGCCTGAAGGAAGGCTCGTCTGTTGGCCCAGCTGCTCTAGCCTCGCAAGCCTCACTGACAGGGGCATGACGCTACAGTTCATGCAGGCCCCTTCTGTAAGGCCCTCCTGCAAGTGCTCGGGACCGAGACAGCAGGGGCAAAGATCTTGGCCGTCTATCGACTCCAGGGGTTCACACACCTGCTGCATGTTTGCTCCATCCCGGCTGCTCACCAAGCAGGACAGTGCCCCAACAGGAAATTATAGCACTGGCTGAGATAGGGAAGCGAACCCACCGCCTTCACCAGCAAGGCAAGTACACCTATCAGCCAACTCACTTCACAGAATCTGCACAGGTGGGAGAGGGAAGCAGACACGCGGCCTTCACCACAAGATCACCTATTCACCAAGAGGTAATTATACTCACCCGAATTAACAGGAGTGGGAGAGGAGAGCGCACAAGCTGCCTTCACCACAAGGTAGTTATCCTCATAAAAAACAAAAACACTACAACGGTGGGAGAGGAGAGCGGACACGCTGCCTTCACCGCAAGGTAGTTATCCTCATAAAAAACAAAAACACTACAACGGTGGGAGAGGAGAGCGGACACGCTACCTTCACCACAAGGTAGTTATCTTTATGAAAAACAAAAAAACACTCTGACGGTGGGAGGAGAGCAGACACGCTGCCTTTACCGACAGGGTTCTTTAACACAAAACAAACTGAATATCCTCCAGTGTTAATCTATTGAAAAAGAAAAACAGGTTTCTTTATCTTTACTGAACACTCTGGTAATACGTGCAGATACTCTCCGAAGACTACTGGTGCTCCGCATGAAGTCTATGCCCCTCGTTTAGTCTCTTTAAAAAAAGGCGTGGTTCCACCTAGTGGTAATATTTAGTAACACCATCCCATTTAATACATTTCTCCCCCCTTGAGCTTTTACTTTTCCCCTTTTTAACACTTAACTCAGAAATTACTGATATTACTGAATTCTTCTGCAGCCTTACAAAACTAACCATCTTCACATACTTACAGTGACACCTACTAAGTAGTATAAACATAACACAAAATTACAATTAATGCCTTTTTTTTTTTTTCACAATCAAAGCATTTTTTTTTTTCAAAGTCCTTCTCTTTTTTCTTTCATTCCACGTAATCCTTCAGGTACGCAGGTTTGGATACAGTCCTTTGAGACCGTCGAGCAGGTGCAGCTGCTTGTTGGGGTGGTGTTTCATTCTCTGCAACTGGGGGAGGAAAGCTTGACACTGGTGGTGCTGTGTTGTTTCGCGAACGTCCATCTTGTTGTTGTTGGTGTTGTGCAGCTACTTTCTGCTGCTACCGGATTTTCAGATACAGCAACTGAATCAGGCAATGACATAGGCACTGTGGATGCTTCCGGGATTTTAGGTTCTACAAAGTCTCTGTCTTCAGGCCTTGCCAGAGTCTGGTCAACATGCCTGCGCACTACAGTCCCATCCCCTAACCTGACCTTGTAAGAGATTGGTCCTGTGACTTTGGTAATGAACCCGGGAACCCATTTAGGTCCATGACTGAAGTTTCGTGTAATCACTGCATCTCCTACTTGAAAATTTCTCCCTGATCCGTGCTTGTCATGATGTTTCTTTTGTGTAGACTGTTTGCGTTCCACTTTGGTTCTGAGATCTGGATGTCCAAAGTCTAAAGTGGATCTTAACCTTCTGCCTTGTAACATTTCAGCAGGTGACAGCGGCCTGTGGAGGACTAAGGGGTTATGCGGTAACTAAACAGCACTCTTGACACCTTGGTTTGTATGGTGCCTTCCCCTGCCTTCTTTATCATTGATTTAAATGTTTGGACTGCCCGCTCAGCACAACCATTTGAAGAAGGATGATAAGGTGCTGAGGTGATGTGTTCAATGCCGTTCTTGCTGAGGAATTCTTTAAACTCTGCACTGACGAAGCACGAACCGTTATCTGACACAATCATCTCAGGTAATCCTTAGTTGCTGAAACTTTTCCGCAGACATTCAATTGTGTTTGCTGAGGTTGCGGAATGAACCGGGTAAGCGTCCATCCATTTGGAATAGGCATCCATTAAGATCAGGAACATGTGACCCATAAAAGGTCCTGTGTAATCGAAGTGTAGCCTTTGCCATGGCTTGCTGGGCCACTCCCACGGGTGAAGTTGTGCTGCAGCTGGCAAGTTGCGATGCTCTTGGCAAGTGCTACATCTCCTGACTACTGATTCAATGTCAGCGTCTAGCTTTGGCCACCAGAAGTAGCTTCTGGCTAAAGCTTTCATTCTGGTTATGCCAGGGTGACCATGGTGTAATTGGCCTAGCAGTGCTTCATGCCCTGGTGGAGGTACCACCACACGTGACCCCCACAACACACAACCATCTTGTACACTTAATTCCGTTTTTCTCACCGCATACGGCTGGAACGCTGGGTTTGTATGTTGCGATGGCCAACCTTGTTGGATGAACTGCCACACCCGTGACAGCACTGGGTCTTTGCGTGTCCACTGGCTCATTTCTTTGGCTGACACAAGCGTCACCTCCTCCATCATCAGCACCCGCTCCTCCTGCTCTCTCTTAGTGGACGACTGAGGTAGAGGGAGTCGGCTCAGAGCGTCTGCATTGCTGTGGTCTTTACCTGGCTTATACACGATCTCGTACTCGTATGCTCTCAAAGTCACAGCCCATCGTTGGATGCGAGGGGATGCCATTTGAGCCACTGCTTTCATCTCGTTGAAGAGCGACAGAAGAGGTTTATGGTCTGTACAAATAACAAATTTTCTGCCGTACAAGTACTTGTGAAATCGCTATATGCCAAACATAACCGCTAGTCCTTCTTTGTCCAGTTGTGAGTGTTCGTGACATGAAGCCGATTGATCGCTCTTGCCTGCCGGGCATGCGATGTGACAACACCGCCCCTACGCCGTAGGGCGATGCATTACAGGACAGGATCAAATCCTTCTGGCTGTCGTAATGCACTAACACTTCAGACGACTGCATTAGTCTCTTAGACTCCTCGAATGCTCTCTCCTGCTCCTCATGCCAGTGCCACTGTGTTTCTTTTCGTAGCAGCTTGTGCAAGGGAGCTAACAATGTCGACAGGTTTGTCAAGAATCTGTTGTAGTAATTGAGTAGACCTAAGTAGGCCCTAAGCTCTGTGACATTGTTTGGTGCAGGCGCTTGCTGTATGGTTTTTACCTTGTTTGGCAGAGGGTGGAGCCCTGATGCGTCCACGGTGTGTCCAAGGAACTCCGCCTCACTCTCCAGGAAGGCGCACTTGTTGCGCTTGAGTCGAAGACCTGCCTCTCGTAGGCGCCGTAGGACTTCATTCAACGTTTCCAGGTGCTTGTTGTCACTCCGCCCCGTCAAAAGGATGTCATCAAGGTACACTGCCACATTTGGAATGCCTGCCACCAACCCTTCCATCATCCGTTGAAAGATGGCTGGACGGGAGGACACTCCAAACAGCAAGCGATTGACCTGAAAGAGCCCTTTGTGTGTATTAATCGTGACATAAGGCTTTGAGGCCTCGTCGAGTGTGACTTGTTGATACGCGTGACTGAGGTCTAGCTTTGTGAACTTTTCACCCCCCGTCAGCTTCTCGAATAAGTCCTCCAATTTTGGTATTGGGTACTGTTCAAGCTTGGAGACTAAATTAACTGTGAGCTTGTAGTCTCCGCAAATGCGCACAGAATTATCAGGCTTTAACACGGGCACGATTGGCGCGGCTCACTCCGAAAACTTGGCTGGCTCTATTATGCCGTTTTGTGAGCCTCTGCAGCTCCATTTCAACTTTCTTTCTCATGGCATAGGGCACTGGCCTGGGCTTGTAAAACTTTGGCGCCACATCCTCTTTGATGTATATTTTAGCTGGCGGATCTGTCCAGGTCCCGAGCTCCTCTTTGAAGACCTCCTAGTTCTGCTTTAGCACATTATGTAATGTTAGCCGAGGCTGTTCCAGCTTGTTGACATATACACAGTTCATGTCTAACTCCCTGAGCCATGCGCGGCCGAGCAGGTTTGGTCCTTTACCTGCTACCACAACTACAGGTAAGTGTTTCACTTTGTCTTTGTGTGTCACAGTTACAGTGGCTGTACCTAGGGTTGTAACTTGATCGCCTGTGTATGTTTTCACGGTCATTGAGCAGTTCTGCAGCTCTTGTGCCTTTCCCGCAGTCCCCAGTTTGCTATATTCTGTCTTTGTTAGAATCGTTACACTACACCCTGTATCCACTTCAAATTCAATATTGTGTCCATTTATGTCTAACTGTGTGATAATGGGGTCAACTCTTGTCATTTTTGAGTCTCTTATGTTGTGCATTGAAAACACCTCTTCCTCACTGGATTGTGGATCAGAGGACTCCTCCACGTAATGTGTGTACTGTCTTTTTTCTTTCTTTGGCATTGCCTCTCCTTTCTCCCCTCCCCCCTTAACCTGCCGTCGCTGGTCGGTGGGAGGCGCTGACTTGCACATCTTCTTCACGTGCCCCTTTTTTCCACACCCATGGCACTTTTCGTTCAGAAAACGACAGTCCCTTGCCAAATGTTCACCCCCACACCTGTAACATGCTACTGGACCACCCTTGTTTTGCCACTTAGGTCTTACATTCATTTTATGCACTGTCAGTGGAGTTGCACTTTTGTTTACTGTACTTTCCAACGCCTTAGTTTGCAAGTCACGTACATCTCTGTTAGCTGCCTCGATGGACTGTGCCAATTCCAACGCTTTGTCGAATGTCAGCCCCGTCTCCGCTAACAATCGTCTCTGCATGCGATCATCCGCAATGCCACACACAAGCCTGTCGCGTAGCATCTCTTTCAGCTTGTCTCCATAATTGCAATCTTTTGCCAGCTCCCTTAACACAGCCACATACTCCAACACTGTCTCATTAGTCGCTCTTGTCCTCGAATTAAACTTGAATCTCTGGACTATTTCACTGGGCTTTGGGTTGTAATGTGACTGAAGCAAAGCGGTCAATTGCGCAAATGTCCTATCACCAGGCTTGTCTGGGCTTAACAAATTTCTCATTAAACTGTACGTCTTGCTACCAACTGAGCTTAATAGTATCGCCTGCTTTCGTCCTGTGTCAGCAATCCTATTTGCTTCAAAGAAGTGTTCCAAAACTTCACAATATTCTTCCCAACTCTGTATTTGACTGTCAAAAGCCGTTAGAGTTCCTACCATTGATGTAGCCATTTCAGCCTCGCTTACCGGTGGATTAGCTGCTCCAGCGTTGTCGTAAGCCACGCGAGCTTCTGGCTCCTCTCCGTCCGACATTAGCCGAAAAACCGCGTTGTAGAGCTCTCAAGCCGTTTTCTCCATTAACAGCGTTTTCCAAGCTCACCAGTTTCCTCGTCGCCAAATGTGATATCCTTGTTTTTGAAGGATGCGTGGACACAGAATTGTAGGTTTCTTTATCTTTACTGAACACTCTGTTAATACGTGCAGATACTCTCCTAAGACTACTGGTGCTCCGCATGAAGTCTATGCCCCTCGGTTAGTCTCTTTAAAAAAAGGCGTGGTTCCACCTAGTGGTAATATTTAGTAACACCATCCCATTTACTACACTGTCCCTTTTGACGAGGGGTGTCTGGCCTGGATGATGTCGGCTGGGATCGGTCACCGGGGGTTTGGACATCACGAGCATCAGCAACTGCACCAGATACAGCAGGCTCAGGAAGCTCATTAGCAGCCAGATTGTCAGTGCTCCCCAAAGATATGTTGAACACTACACAGCTGAGAGGGCATGCTCAAGTGAAGCATCTGTTTATACTCCAGGAAGTAAAATTCGCATGTAGACTCCCATTCATTTTCACCAACTTTAAAATTTTATTTTCAAGAACTTGCCTGTGAGTCGGTATTATTTTGGTATCGCTGTGCAGCGCAACATTTTGTCTCTCTAAATATATATCTTTGGTGCCCCCCTTCAAAATCCTCTTCTTCCTGGGATGCCCTGGCATCGCGAAATGTTGAAGTTTGTATGACACTGATGTGAACTGTTCGGTATCAAAATCCAGATTGAAATAACGTGAGTCAAACGTTAGTGTTTTTATAGATCGATCCCAAACGCTGACATCAGTTTGGCTATGCTGGACAATCGTTCAGCTAAGTTGATCCAAGTTCCCAAAACGCCAGCTTACGAAAGTTCCCCTCCGTTGTATGAAACGCTGGCAAATGGTTGCGAATTAACGCCAGGCCCAAAGGTTTTCAATGTGGCTAGATTTTGCCCCTCTGGAACGCACATTTCTCCAGCATTTCCCAAATTTCTCAATCACTGGCAAACGCCCCCCCCCAATGTGAATCCACCTTAAGAGCTGCAACTGGAGAATGAAAAAAGCATATCTATTCCATTTAAGTCAATAGGATGAACAATTCGCTAGCTTGCATGCTAATGCTTTTAGCAATTAAATCAATAAATTCAATAAACTGTTGCACGTATAACTTAATACTATAATACAGGGGTGGGTAACCTTATCCTGAGAGGGCCGGTGTGTATGCAGGCTTTCATTTCAACCAAGCAGCTACACACCTGATTCTACTAATCAACCTCTGGAATCTTTGCTAAGGACCTTGATTAGCAGAATCAGGTGTGTAATTACCTGGTTGGTCTGAAAGCCTGCACCCACAGTGCCTCTTTCTGGAAAACTTTCCCCACCCCTGCTTTAATGGCAAAAAGCTTAAGCATGCTAGCCAGCCAAGGGCACTTTTGCTTCAAGCATAGTTGCACTTGCTGTCAGTGGTTCCAACTATGTGAGTTAGCATCTGCGATTTTGGGAAACGCACCCCATCAGTGCAAGCAGGACCTCATTTGACCTGTAAGGGCCATGTTTATTGTGTGTGCACCGTGGAATCAGAGTTAATAGACTCTGTAGGCCTCATGTTGTCGTCAAGTACAAAATAAGGAGCTACCGAATTTTGGACACCTTCCCTCGTCATAGCCTTATAAAACTCTCAGTCAGTAGTTTCGGTTCCTTTTCACCCTCTAATGTGAAAAATATTTGTTTTCATCAATTAATAGAAACAATATTCTTTGACAACATCTTGTTTTCCTTTTGTTTTCAGCTTGACCACTGTGTTCGGAACACCTTCATTATGTCACGTCCGTTAATTGGCTAATTTGGGTCAATCTTCATTTTGTTTTCAGAAATCTCCGCGCAGACCTCCATGAAAGGCTCATTTTCAAGGAAAAGCGGAAAATTTGGGGCATTCAATTAACAGAATACTGTTCATGAACCGTCTGGTCGGACAAATGAGGTGAGGTCAGGCACATTGTTGGTCTGTTGATTGAAGCAGCAAAAGCAATTCCACGATTGACTAAGGAAAACCAGGGGCGGGTCTCATGAAGCTGGATTAAGAATCCCGGGTTTCCCTCAGTTACCCAGCTGCACTTAATCAGACATCCACTGTCTTAATTATTGGTTTCACGAAGGCGGTTATCAACTCATTAAGTGAACCCAGGAGTTTCCAACCTAGATCTATGCTTGTGCACATAAAAGGGGCGGTGTTAGCTCCATTTGACCAATTGCACACCATGGAGAAGCCGCAGAGAGCAACTAATTTCTCGACGGAGGAGCAAACAATAATTCTAAGTATGTATGAAGAATATAAAGATGTCATTCAGGCAAAAAGCAACACTGTTGCAGCTGCCAGAAGCCACAAGGAATCTTGGCAAAAAATTTCTGACTTTGTCAACGCTTAAGTAACTGGGATTGTAATATTAAATCACCGCTGTGTGTGTCGCTCAAATGAATGTTATGTAATGAGAGTTACAACTGAGCGCCCGAACTACCACAGAGTCTCCAAGTCTAGGATCAGCCTCGTCAGCCATCTGCGGGTCCTTAATCCAGAAGAGAACTATCCTTTTCGTTTGCGAGTGATAGCTGATGATGATGATTGAGTTTTATATTTTATTACCTCCACCAAACAAAGTTGGCAGGAGGTAATGTGATTGGTGCCGTATGTTTGTGAACAAGATAACTCAAAAAGTAATCAACAGATACAGTACAGTCCCCGTTAAAACCAAAGAGACGGTGTTGAGGATTATATTTCAATATTTCTCATCATATTCAGCAGTAGATCAATTGCCATGTTGAATAACTATAATCAATAATCATAATCAATAACCATATTATGTAGGCAGCAGTAACTCACATACACACACACACACACAAATAGTTCACATACGCATAGGGAGGGAATGAGCAGTGCAAACACACAGACACATACACATAAAACACACACACACACAAGCAGTTCACACAGGAGCAGTGCACACAGACAGATGTAGTTCACACACACACACGCAGCACACATACACATGTGCATGCACGCATACAAGCAGTTCACACACAGTCACACACACATACAAGCAATTCAATTTACACATGCATGAGCAGCTGACACACATATAAGCAGCACGCTTCTGTAGCTTTGATTAGTAAGCAGGCTTCAGTTTAGTTGATTAAAAAATATAACCAGACGATGCATTTAATTTCTGTAGCTTTGATTAATATTTGTACAGTAAAATCATTAGTTGTTACTGAAAACATAATCCATTGAATAATTTATGTATTTCCTTGCATCCTATTCATCTGAAAGTGTTTTTCCACTCATAAACTGTAATTTTACAGTCCATTTTAGAATATATTCCTTTTAATTTTTTTAAATCCTATACTTCTATATTCCACCATGGTTTCACAAAACAAAGTCGGAGAGTAAAAAAATGTTAAAGATAAGATGGTTAAAACCCATGAATTGTGATTGGAGCAAAGTTTGTTAGAGATAAGATGGTTACAACCCATGTGCTTTGACTGGAGCAAAGTTGGTTGAGTTTTTCCCATAAATATTGCTCTGTAAAGAATGCCGAGTTAGCACTGCTTGGCCAGGGACTGCTCACTGTGGGAATAAGTGATGGCTTCTCAAGATTCTGTCTCTCTCTCCTATTATTCACAAACAAGACGACCTCAAAAAAATGTAAACATCTAGTCAGGAAAGCACAACATATTTGACAAGCCAGCCAGGAGTCGACAAAGGTCGGTTACACTCGGAAGGGTGGACGGTCTTCTGGTGCTCAGAGATGGTGCAGGGAGCACACACACACCCTAAGATGCCAGCAAACTAAGGATAAGGTGAGCAATTTAATTAATTTGCTTTAATTATCTTGCTCAGATAGATAAGTTAGGGTGTTGTTTTGTGTTGTCCTGGCCCTGATCTGGAGCACTGGAGACAAGTAACCTTTCGGCTCAAAGAATCTAGACACAAAATTGGGGAGATTAAGAGGAGGGGGCAGAATCCGCAGAATTGAAATGTAACTACTAACCACTAACACTATTTGCAACAAATGACTGTGAGTAAGTGAGAGAAATTCGGAGTGCGATCTGTAACTGGTTTGGGGTATGACTGTTGTTCTGTGTCAGGCCTGTGCTGGGACCCTAAATGGAGCGAATAAACCTGCAGGCCTCTCCTGCTTGAGATTGGGATACAGCATGGATGACCTAGCAGGGTACTGGGATACGGCCTTGTTTGGAAACAGGATTTTTGGGTGTTGGCAATATGAGGTCAGCCAGATGGTTTGATTAATGAGTAATGAATGTGTATTAGGAGATAAAGAGAAGCCGTCAGGTCCAGTAGGACATATCACCTATTTGCGACTTCCGGCTAGGATCTCTGTTTGTCTTCAGTTCCGACAGGACAATAGGCACTAGCACCTTTTAGTTGGAGGTTCCGTATGCACACATATGGAGCTCACTTCCGAGGGTTGGGAATCTATTGAGCCAATTAAGTTGAGTGGTTCAGGTGAGGCCCAATTGTAGAATATTGCTTTTTATCAATGTGTAAACCCTGGAACCAATCAGCAACAACTTCTGATAACATTAAAGAAATCATATGCAAATGTCTGTACTTTAACATATACTCACCAACAAAAGTTTCTGTGACACCATTTATGTGTATGTTATAAATGACACGCAAAGATCTCAATGCAATCAATATGTTTATTTAACAGGAGAAACACTGACTTTTCAGTGCCAACGTCACTCAAAACGAAAAATGTCATTTTCATGCGTCATGAAGCACTTGTCTGACGTCTAACCAATTGTGACCTTCACACTTCAATACCGGGTATGACTTCCTCGTGCCATGATGCAAGCAACGCATCTCCGGCGCATGGACCGAATCAGATGTGCCAGAAATTGCTGTGGGATGTCATTCCAAATCTGACGTAGACGTTGTCGCAATTCCTGGAGTGTAGCTGGCGGGTTATCCAACCGCCGCAAACGTTGATCCATCTCGTCCCAAAGATGCTCGATTGGGGACATGTCTGGGGATCTGGCTGGCCATGGCAGGACATTGACATGTTGTTGCATCAGATACTGCTGTACAATCCTTGCAACGTGTGGTCTGGCGTTATCATGTTGCAGCGTTATTCCGGGACCATGTTGCATCAAAAACGGTACCACCAATGGCCGTAGCACTTCATCGCGATATCTTTGACCTGTCAGATTTCCATCAATAACAAGCAAATCTGTTCTGTTTCTATCCGTGATCCCTCCCCAAATCATGACACTACCACCTCCAAAACGATCAAATTCCTGAACACAGTTGTTGACATAACGTTCTCCACGTCGACGGTATACACGTAAACGACCATCACATCGGTTAAGCATGAATCTTGATTCATCAGTGAAAAGTACAAGATCCCACTGACGTTGGATCCACCGTCGATGTTGTTGTGCCCACTGTAGACGCAGTCGTCGGTGTTGTACTGTGAGTATTGGACGTCATGCTGGCCGACGTGGGACAATGCCAAAATGACGGAGACGGCGACGGATTGTCTGTGCAGACAGTCGCCTCAAACCAGGTATCGTTCTTGCAGTTATGGTTGCAGGTTGGAATCGATTTCGGAGATGGGTTGTTCGAATCCAGTTGTCCTGTCTGGGAGTGGTTACTCGTGGACGGCCGCTGCGAGGACGGTCTCTGACATGTCTTGTCTGCTGATGACGCTGCCATAAGTTCCAAATGGTGTTTCGGTGGACATTCAGGCGATGAGGAACTTCCCTCTGCGAGGTTCCGGATTCAATCATCCCAATGGCCCTCCACCGATCATTTTCAGACAGTCTTGGCATTTAGAGGGTAGAGTTCCTGATCCGAAATGGCTGTGTTTTCGATAAGTGATGCTTCCGTCGTTCATCAGGCACAATGTGAACATTCCAAAAATTCTCCTCTTTTATTGCCATCCACAAGCATGATTTACGCACATTTTCACGTGCAAAGTCATTTTCTCGCATTTTCATGATTTCCATTTCAATGTTGTGTTTACGTGTACTGTTACTATGCCAATTTCATAATTGCGTTATGAAAAATAATTAACAATATTGGTGTCACAGAAACTTTTGTTGCTGAGTATATATAAAGTTTCTTACAAAATGAATGAATATAGAACTTTGCAACATCGTGATATTAAAATGATAACAATGTGATGTCATCACTATCCCTCAACTACAATATCACACTGTGATATTACTATGATAACTATGTGATGTCATCATTGTGTCTCAAATGTGACATCACACTGTGATATTAAAATGATACTATGAGATATCATCACTAAGCCTCAACTATGATATCACACTGTGATATTACTATGATAACTATGTGATGTCTTTATTGTGACTCAACTGTGACATCACACTGTGATATTAAAATGGTAATTATGAGATGTCATCATTGTGACTCAACTGTGAAATCACACAATGATATTTATATGATTTATGATATGAAAACCTTGATTTATGATATGTTCACGATATTGGAAGCCAGTGTTATGTAAATCCATGCGGAACCGGTGGCACTGAGCATGCATTAACGGTGCCAGTGGGGCTTGCTACAGCCTTAGTCACTGGGAAAGTCCATATGGTACTGGTGTACTGTTAAGCAAATCCATGTGGAACCGGTGGCACTGAGAATGCATTAACGGTATCAGTGGGGCTTGCTACAGCCTTAGTCACTGGGAAGGTCCATATGGTACCGGTGTACTGTTAAGCAAATCCATGTGGAACCGGTGGCACTGAGCATGCATTAACGGTACCAGTGGGGCTTGCTACAGCCTTAGTCACCGGGGAGGTCCACATGGTGTTGGTGGTGTCTGATTGAAAAATTACGCAGCCTTGGTCGGATGGAATTTCAGGGCCTCTGTGCTGCAATAAGTGGATGAAGGATACTAGCTTTTGGTCGTTAAAATAGCTTAAATCCATGTGGAACCGGTGGCACTGAGATTGCACTTACACGGCACCGGTGGGACTTGCTACAGCCTTAGTCACCGGGGAGGTCCATATGGTACTATTGTTTAGAAAATGAAAAGTGATCCAACAGCCTGGAGTAAGTGGTGGGCCTCTGTGCTGCAGGAATTGGATGGAGGGGTGTTGACTGTTTCCTGACCAGTCTGCTTATAACTTCTCACTTAGCACATGACAGAGGACGGTACTTTTATTATCATGCAGTAATTATTCAGTGCCTCACACCCCTTTCTTCTGTGTCTCTTTCAAGGGGATCTTTCCCTCCACTTCCCTGAGTCCTGGACTGTATGAGCCCTGTCCCTCACCATGAGCGCTGGCTCCTGCTGTCCTGATCCGATCCGGTCTGGCCCTGGTCCAGTCCTGCACCATCCTCGACTTTGCCACTTTCTGAAGCTACCGTTGCCACTCTTTAGATGGACTTAAATGGAACTCTTCTGTTGTTTCACTCCATTTTACTTTTTTGTTATTAATTAGCTAGCCCGTGGAGGATTGGCTCCCCCACTATGGTCGGGTTCCTCCTGAGATTTCTTCCCGCTGGGGAGTTTTTTCTCACCACTGTTGGAGGATTTTTCTCCCTACTGGGAGTTTTTTGCCTCATTTGCTGTAGTGGGGAATAGGCTGGGCACTGCCTTTTTATTTCTTTAAACTCTCACTGTAAAGCATCTTTGTGACAGTCTCTGTGAAAAGCGCTATACAAAATAAATTGAATTGAATATGATAACTATGTGATGTCATCACTCTGTCTCAACTGTGATCTCACATTGTGATATTAACATGATGACTATGTGATGCCATTCTCCTCATGAAAGATGAAAATCATTAGTTTGGACGTGCTTTTTTTGCCTTTCAATCAGCCATACTCAAAATTGCGTACAGGTGCTTCGCATCTTTATCTTTGATTTAATTCCAACAATTGATAATAAACAGCATGTTTGCAAAAAAATGTAGCGCTGAGGATCCAGAGCGGTTTCATAAAGCATTTGACTACGAGTAAATTATTTTTTTGAACTGAGTTTAGCCTACTATTTTGTCACACTTGGATCTCATTAAGAAAAACGCCGTGTCTATAATTGCCAATAGTGCGTTGTGATAATTCTAAAACATTTTAATTAAGGAAAATGATTAAGAACAAGTCAGGAGCAATAATTGTTCAACCGCATCCAAACGAATGATTGTCATCTTACCTTCAGGAGGATAACTAGCAACACTTGACAGACAGGATTGTTTTCGGAGTGAATGCATAGTTCATTCGGAAAGATGATTGCGAACAAGTTAGGACTAATAGAAGTATGAAGGGATGTTCCTGGCCCACCCGATTTTCATTTCTGGCTTCGCCACTGCTCAATACGATATTTTCCATGAATGTTCATTTAATAATTTCATGAAATGTTTCATTACAACGTGTTCTTCCTTGAATTAGTAGGCCTAATGCGTGTCTCAAAAAAGATTTAAAATACGGTAAAATGCACATAGACAGAATTGAAGGGAAGGAGTGTGCACGTGTGTCCCAAATACACATGCAGACTGTATTGATCGGTTGAAAGCAGTACTAAGTCGATGTACTTAAAACACCAATAAGTGTGGCCACTGTCGGATATCCTCGTGACATCCAGCCTGATGACAGAATCGTGCAGTGGTCGTCAACCCTGGTCCTGGAGAGCCGCAAACGTTACTCCGCACTTAATTGATGAATGAAAGCAGTTCATTACATGCTCAACTCATCTCACCTGGTGTCCAAGGTTAGGTTTAAATAGGGTGGAGAAAACCAAACTCAGCACACCCTGTGGCTCTCCAGGACCAGGGCTTGCTACCCCTGCCCTATAAACTTTTATCTTTACTTCGAACTACGACTTTGTCTGGATTACAACAATGCTAAATGTCCAACTACATTGACAAATCTTGGTTTCCACTTAGACTTCTGTCACAACCTGCATGTCTGCTTAATTGGCTCTAGGAGTCTAGGGGGTAGTTCTTATTATTCCCTTAGTGCAGGAGTCTTGCTATCAGCACGGGGTGTGCTGAGTTTGGTTTTCCCCACCCTATTTAAACCGAAGACACCAGGTGAGATGAGATAAGGGTGTAATCAACTGCTTTCATTCATCAATTAAGTGCTGAGCAACGTCAAAATCCAGCAGACACTGCGGCTCTCCAGGACCAGGGTTGACGACCACTGGAATAGTGCATGCTACGTCCGTGTGGTGGCATGAGCCATCACACATCATTTGGACGGATCCGATTATTTATTTATTTATTTATTTATTTTCCCTCCCCCAAACGATATAGACGTTGCGAAAATTTCCTGCCCTCTCATTCTCATTGGAAGCCGGCTGCTTCCAATCTACACTTACCCTTGCACCGCCTTTTACTCATCAGCTCCATGTGGTGCAGGGCAATTGTAGATTGGAAACCCCCAATCAAAGAGGAGGGCCGGAAAAAGGCAAAGTCTGTGGTTTGGGGGAAAACTATATTTTGGTATGATGGATGTAAACAAAAAACAGAGTAAAAAGGTATGATTACTCAGTAATTTCTGTCTAAATACCGTTAGAAATTGGTACTTGGTGGTACTAAGATTGGTTTTATTAATGAATGCTGCCAATATTGGTGTACAATTTTATTGAAAATTTTAACCAACAAGATTCACCCAGGTCATCAGTGGACGACATTAAGCACTTTTCCATTCTTCATAGCTACCATATGCCCAAATAGTGTCACTAAGGCTTGATTTACACTGCAGGTCTTGTTGCCCAGATCGGATATGGATCGGATTTTGAGGCCCATATCCGATTTGTTCAATTGTTTGTTTACATCTTGTTTTGAGCGCGAATAATATGTTTCCTTTTGATTCTGTTTGTTTACACCACTCATTACCTGGCCATTGTCTTGGGCGATCCACATGCGCACAGTTGAGAAGGCTACCAAAAATGAAAGCAAATGTGCGTGCAGCCCAATAAAAGCATGCAGGCCTAAGGGCCGGTTCATACTCTACGCAAAGTACGCAAGCGGGAACCCAAGGCAACGCAAGGTAGCCATCCTGCATCCTTGCGTAGCAAAGTGTGTCGTCCAAATTTTTGTAATGCGACGCATCGATAAAGCAAATAATTCACCATACGCTGTGTTCAACACACCAAAAAGAAGAAAGAAAGAGGACGAGAAGGAGCAGCCTGGTTGCGCTTGCACTCCAAGTGAGGCCCTGGTATCAATGAATCAATGGCTGCCTCCAGTGAAGGAAATCGAAGATTGCGGACCAGGTAGGTTTATCATTGAAATGTCTTCGTTTTGATATTTCTAGGAGGTGTCATGAAACGTCACTGTGGTCATAAATACATTTCAATATACCATGTTGATTACCTATCTCTGTAAATTTTTAGAACAAAGGGATAATTTTATTTTGGCATGTGTAGCCTACTTGCTGACAGTGGCGTAGCCAGCGGGGATGCTGAGACATGTCCCTTTTTGACTGCAATTAGTAGTTCTCATTTTCATTTATTGACGTGTTTTCCAATTATCGTAATTGGCAACCGAAGACACGGTTTCTCTCTGTATGCAATCTAACAGCTATTTAATCATGGGCTAAATTCTGTCCAGTTGCGGAACACGAACAGAGAATTGGGTTGCACAAAACTTCCGTTTAACAATTATTCAAACTGCGTTGCGTAGGTCTTACTTAGGACACCTGTGCAATGTATTTTTCATCTTTGTAACTTTAATACTTTTTGAGTTATGAATAAAAACAAAAAGATAGACTTAACATTGGCATTATGACATCACAATAGAGCCATTAAGCAAATGGAATCTTGTGCCAGGTGTCCTGACCACCTGCTGTAACTGTCAGTTTCTCAGGCTTAAGACTACAACCTGGCTCTCTTGAGACTACAGCTTCCTTACTGCTTTATTTTCTTTTTTCTGTCATTCCTTCTTTCTTTTTCCCTCCTGTTTCTTTCCTTCATTCCTTCTTCCTTTATTCATTCCTTCTTTCCTACTTTACTTCATTCTATCCTGCCTTTCATCCTTCCATTCTTCCTCCCAACCGATTTTATTTCCTTCCATCATGCTTTCGTTCCTTCCTTCATATCTACTTTCTTTCCTATCTTTCTTCCTTTCTTCTTTCTGCTTTCCCTCTCTCTCTTTCCTTCCCTCTTTCTCTCTTTCCTTTTTCTTTCTTTCTTCCATTTGTTCTTCCTTATTTCCTTCCCTTCTTTCCTTCCTTCCTTCTATCTTTACTGACAACCTTCTTCTTCCCTTCTTTCTTTCCTTTCTTCCTTACTTCCTTCTTTCCTTCATTCCTGTTTCTTTCCATCGTTCTATCCGGGCTTACTTTGCTTTCCTTCTTTTTTTCTGTTCCTTTCCATCCATCTGCTCCTTCTTTACTTAGTTCTTTCTGGCCTTCCTTTGCTTTCCTTCTTTTTTCCTACCTTCCTTCTTTCCTTACTTCCCTCATTATTTCCTTTCTTCCTTGTTATTATTCCAAATTCCTTCTGAATCGCACGGTTCGCTACTTCTCCCAGTTTTCACGTGATCCCCAAACATTACACATCAACGCCCTAGCAACCACCAGAACATAGCAACTGCCTAGCAACGCCCAAGCAACTACTCAGAACACCATAGCAACTGCCTAGCAACCCTCTAGCAACCACCCAGAACACCATTACAACCGCCAAGCAACGCCCTAGTAACCACCCAGAACACCATAGCAACCACCGAGCGATGCCCTAGCAACCACTCAGAACACCATAGCAACTGCCTAGCAACGCCATAGCAACCACCCAGAACACCATAGCAACCACCTAGCAACGCCCTAGCAACCACTCAGAACACCATAGCAACTGCCTAGGAATGCTCTAGCAACCACTTAGAACACCCTAGCAACTGCCTAGCAATGCCCTAGCAACCACCCAGAACACCATAGCAACTGCCTAGCAACGCCCTAGCAACCACCCAGAACACCATAGCAACTGCGTAGCAACGCCCTAGCAACCACCCAGAACACCATAGCAACTGCGTAGCAACGCCCTAGCAACCACTCAGAACACCATAGCAACTGCCTAGCAACGCCCTAGCAACCACCCAGAACACCATAGCAACCACCTAGCAACGCCCTAGCAACCACTCAGAACACCAAAGCAACTGCCTAGGAATGCTCGAGCAACCACCTAGAACACCCTAGCAACTGCCTAGCAATGCCCTAGCAACCACCCAGAACACCATAGCAACTGCCTAGCAACGCCCTAGCAACCACCCAGAACACCATAGCAACTGCGTAGCAACGCCCTAGCAACCACTCTGAACACATAGCAACTGCCTAGCAACGCCCTAGCAACCACCCAGAACACCATAGCAACTGCCTAGCAACGCCCTAGCAACCACCCAGAACACATAGCAAATGCATAGTAATGCCCTAGCAACCACCCAGAACACCATAGCAACTGCCTAGCAACGCCCTAGCAACCACTCAGAACACCATAGCAACTGCCTAGCAACGCCCTAGCAACCACTCAACACCATAGCAACTGCCTAGCAATGCCCTAGCAACCACCCGCAATGCCCTAGCAACCACCCAGAACACCATAGCAACCGCCTGGCAACTCCCTAGCAACCACCCAGAACACCATAGCAACCACCTAGCAATGCCCTAGCAATCACTCAGAACACCATAGCAACTGCCCAGCAACGCCCTAGCAACCACTCAGAACACCATACCAACCGCCTAGCAACACCCCAGCAACCACCCACAACACCATAGCAACCGCCTTGCAATGCCCTAGCAACCACCCAGAACACCATAGCAACCACCTAGCAACGCCCTAGCAACCACCCAGGACACCATAGCAACTGCCAAGCAACACCCTAGCTACCACTTAGAACACCATAGCAACTGCCTAGCAACGCCCTAGCAACCACCCAAAACACCATAGCAACCACCTAGCAATGCCCTAGCAATCACTCAGAACACCATAGCAACTGCCTAGCAACGCCCTAGCAACCACCCAGAACACCATAGCAACTGCCTAGCAACGCCCTAGCAACCACCCAGAACACCATAGCCACCGCCTGGCAATGCCCTAGCAACCACCCAGAACACCATAGCAACAGCCTAGCATGGCCCAAGCAACCACTCAGAACACCATAGCAACTGCCTAGCAATGCCCTAGCAACCACTCAGAACACCATAGCAACTGCCTAGCAACGCCCTAGCAACCACTCAGAACACCATAGCAACTTCCTGCAACGCCCTAGCAACCACCCAGAACACCATAGCAACTGCCTAGCAATGCCCTAGCAACAACCCAGAACACCATAGCAACCGCCTAGCAAGAAGCAACCACTCAGGACACCAGAGCAACTGCCTAGCAACGCCCTAGCAACCACCCAGAACACCATAGCAACCACCCAGCAACGCCCGCACAGCCACTCAGAACACCATAGCAACTGCCTAGCAACGCCCTAGCAACCACTCAGAACACCATGGCAACTGCCTAGCAACCACCCAGAACACCATAGCAACCACCTAGCAGCGCCCTAGTAACCACCTGGAACACCATAGCAACCGCCCTGTAACTATTTCAGCCAGTCCGCATTACGACAAATAACAATAAAATAATTTATCTTTTTAAACGACTTTTCAACCGTTCAGCCATTCCAACTCCTGATTGTTATCGACTATGACTCTTGCCAACTGTTTCCTCTTTCCAAAACTGTTTCAAAATAAAAGACCTCACTACAATTCTTCATATTTAAAAAATTTCACTATTTAAACTACTGGTTTTCCATTCCAAATGACAGCTGTCATCAACTATGACTCCCGCCAACTGTTTTCTCTGTCCACATCAGTTTCAAAATAAAAGTCCTCACCACTACCACAATTATCCTACTAACAGCCTAGCTACCAATATCATAATGCAATTATTTGCAACAAACTCCATCTTATGCAACTACACTTTGCATTTTCAATGCACATGTAATTCCCTGGAATTACATTATCTAGTTGATTTATAATAATCAGGTCCACACATTGGCGGGACAGGAAAAAAAGAACGCATGAAATTTCACACTGAGCATATCACGCGACGCGTCCAGTTCAGCGTGTTTCATAGTCAGCCAATAGAAATTCAGGAAACTCTCCCACGTGATGATCTGCAGGCCTGACAGATTTTTTTTAAAAAAAGACGTGGCTTATTATCCTGTCAAACTCCGAGACACAACCCTGTTCGCATTCATCTACAAGCAGAATGGGACGAAAGGAAGAAGACAATCAAACTGAACATTTTTGATTATCGAAGTGAAGAAAAACAGTGCGTGTCTCCCCTAATCTGGTAAAACCTATTAACTCATTTTGGTAGAAAGTAGGTTAGAACCATTTTTGAAATTACTAAGTTACTAATCATCAAATAAAGTGCCTAGTCACCAATTTGCTCTTTTTTATTGATTTTTTTTTTTTTACAGCAAGTTTATCCTGAAGGACTTCAGTTCTTTTGTTTTCTCAGCTTCATGAAAAAGTGAGTGATTTGATTTTACCAGATTAGGGTAGGAGTTTCCAGCTAACTCGGAGGACAAAGCGTGTAACACCCGCTTTACCTGACAAGGTGTAGACCGTTCACCGCTGCGTATTACGCAGCGTTTATTCAGAGCGTTTTTCTCGGCTTTACACGCGGTGTTAACACGCGTTATAAACCGCGAATGTGTAGCCAGGCCCTTAGTCCCATCACCTGCATCATCGCAAATGCGTAGGGCAGACTCCGCCCTAGTCTTGGCCTGTTTTTAAACAAAATATTCGATCTGCATGTTGATATGCATTACCACAACGGGCATATTGGCACATATCCGAACAAAAACCATATTTGAATGAGGCCTGGGGCAAGGACATATGGCAATGTGGGGCTCTGAAAGGCTAACGTCGTGGTACGTTATGAACGTTGGCTGAAACTGAGGTACCTCATTGGCTTGGAACAAATCACGGGGTAGCCTACTCGCCCACTTGTGCAGCGGATATTTGGTTTGGAGAAATGGACTACAAACTGGACTACAAGTGCAAAAGCAGATATTTTTTGGCAATAAACTACGAATTTGATATGATCATTTGAATCTGTATACCCTGTAGGCTGATCTCAGGGCGAGGCGGCTGTTAGAATTAATACGAGTTCGAGCAATGCCAGAAAGTGTCCAAACCCCATTATAAATTCCCATAGGGATTTTACTTCTGACACCAGAAGCTAAGTTGCGGTGACGTCATCACTTTAGTACTCTATTCGAAATGAAAAATTGTAATATTAATAGCAGGGGTGTGGTAAAAAGTGTGCCACTTGTTGCCAGTTCATTAACCTCTGGCCTGACCAGTATAGGTCTATGTAAATGAGCTATGCATAGCCTTATTACCACCAGATGTGCGACTTGGAGGTCTTAATGGGCGTGTGAACCCCTTAAAAATACTTTATCGTCAAAATTCAATCCAGTATCCCATATTTCTTGCAGAACATGCTAGAGGTTTAAAGAGATCTTTTCTTAAGGTAAAAGAGTGGAATTTCCGAAAATGTATGCAACTAGCATTAGGTGGCTCAAAACATCCTAACCAGAGTCAGTATCAACCATGACTGTACATGCTTTGGTTGTAAATGTTTGACAATTCACATGATTAAGATGAGAACACTGATGTTAGTGATAAAGTTTGATTCTGCAGCAATATAACTTTGTTCGTGAAAGGTGTACCTTTCATTAGACCAAGGGTTGGGGTACTATCCTGTTAGTGACTTCCATAGATTTCATAAGAAACCACTTCCCCTTTCCTGCTGTGGATTAAGTTTCATTAATCATATTCCAGTCTCCGCATAGACAATTTTTGGTGTGATTACATAGATCTACCTCTTTTAGTTTCAGTAAAAGGGGATTGATATTCAGAGAGCAAGCTAGTAAGTCGTAAACTTTGTTTGCATGTATGGTACAGTGGATTAATTTGCCTTTGTCCTCAGCCATAAATGTAGTCTGCAACCTTTTGTTTTTTCCTTAGGAAGATGAATCCAGAATCCAGGAAAAGAGTGAGGCAGCAAAATGCCAGAGGAAATGCAAAAAAGCTTTTAAACGATATTGATCTCAAGATTGCTGAAGAAAATTTCAATGATGACGATGTTCATGAAATCAAAAAGGATACCCTGAGGCCCCCCTATCAGTTTCCCCACTTTGTGTCCCAAAGGAGTAGGCAGGGATTGTGAGGTTTTACGAAATGAGCCAAAAGCGAGAACCAGATAAATGCAAAATGGAGGCTTTATTTCTGAAGGGGGAAACCCCCCAACAGAGCTGGCAACAGTACAATGTCCACAATCCAAAAGCAGAATCCAAAGGGCAAAATCCAAAACTGTAACCAGGGCACCAATAACAAAACTCAAGGTCAGGCAAAAATGGTTCGGTACACAGGCGTGGGTTTGGTGGAGAGACAAACTCATAAGCCAAAGACAGTCCGAATCCAAAACCAGGGCAGTAATCACAGAATCAAGGTCGGGCAAAAAAAGGTCAAAACTCACAGATGCAATAATATCCAAAAAGGGCAAACCAAAAACAAGTGTCGGGCAATCCAGTCAGAAAGAAAATATCACGATGAGCAAGGCGAGGAACGTAGCACAAGACAAAGGAGTAAAGACGATCTGACAAGGAACTAAAAGTGTAGACACCTTATATACACATCCGGGTAAAGCACATGACTAGGGTAAACAGGTGTAATCAATGACATGGGAGTGACACATGAGGAAAACTAATTACATGAATTTGGCGAATGCCGAAACGCAGACAGGGATAACGAGACATTCCTATGAACGAACAAACGGCTCCGGTTAAGGAGTACTAAAGTGTACAGTCTAAAGAAAAGGGAAAGCAAGAGATATAAGAGGAAACCGCAGTGGAGATAATTAGTGATAGGCAAGGAGGGCGGAGATACAGATTGGGCGAATGCTGAGAGATCGTTAGTCTATTAGTATGTGCAGCTATACAATCCCGAGTGCAAGTTAGTTAGTTAGTATAAATGTACAATGTTAATCGGGGTTAGTAATTATCGAAAACAATAAACTGTTAGTAGGGTTAGTAGATAGCATAAAGAGAGAGGAAGGAAGAAAATGAGATATGAAGAAAGATTGAAATCCCAGAAACCAGGAAATCACCCGAATGAGTGGCACGTCAGACAAGGGACCGTGGGCAAAGACCTACACAAGACAAAACAGGGTAAACGAAGTGCAGGACTAGAAATCACAACAAGACTATGAAAGAAAGGCAAGGCTATGAAACATGGCAAGACTGTGAAACATGGCAAGACTATAAAACATGGCAAAGACATAAATAATACAAAACATGAGACATAATAAAACATGAAATCAAACAACAAAACACAATACATAATCATGGGGATGGTCAGGGGCAGGCAGTGGTCACTAAAACACAAAAGGCATACATGGCAAGGCCAGGCACAAAACTTAAACATGGACTAGGCAAAGCATGGCTAAGATGCAGATTCACAACAGGGATACTGAGGAGACCTCAGATGAATGTGAAAAAGCACAGCTCCCTTGCTGTGATAACCAACATATATGGGATGCTATTGATGAAGCAGAGGGGAACTGTTATTTCTCGAGTGATGAAAAGTATGATTCAGATGAAGATGAGGAAAAGGGAAATATTTTCAGGAACGGACTTGCTATGTGGGCGACAGAATGCAATGTACCATTGACAACGTTATACAAACTATTATCTTTTTTGCGAGAACAAAATACTGATGTCCCAGCAAAAGCAACAACACTTTAGCACACACCTCAGCAAATACAAGTTAGCCAAAAAGTCAGGTAAAGTTATGCCGATTAATTTGAAATCCTAACAGTGATGCCAGTTTTCCGTGAATTTATGGGTACAATCATTTTTAGAGTAGACTTGCATAAAAATCGGAAAGTCAGAACTATATCTAGTTGTTTTAACCTGATTAGTTGTTGAAAATGCATATGGGTGGTAAAATCAATAGCCCCACAGCAAAAGCTCAAGTCGCTCAAATATTCATCTTGTATAATGCAAGAACAATGTGTTGGTGTTTGTTTATTCTTTTTTTTGGGGGGGGGGGAAATGTTGCTATCTAAGGCTACTCTGGTTACCACACTCACCGTTTGTACAAACTGGTGAATTTCTTGATTAAGTTTTTTTTTTTTTTAGCATTTAAAATTGATGTATTTTTGTAATTGCTGATTCATTCTCCTAGAACATGCGTGTCTGTATATTCATGATTAAAGGAAATCGGTTTCTGAGGCCTGTTTTAGTCTAAGTCTAGTCCGATTCAAAATTATGAATTACAGCAGCCCATATACATTGAAGTTCTGTGATTTTGCATCTCAAACAAATATAAAAGTTGACGGGATTTTTACTATCCAATTGATGATTTTTATCTACTTTCCTTGATTCCAGGTGGAGACTACACTTATTTTGGACTCATGAAAGGGATTGAATCTGTTTTCTCACAGAAATTGCTTCCTATTGTTCAAGAACTTGATCTATCGTTCAACACTGATCGACTGCCGATTTACGAGTCCTCAGGGGTATCTCTTTGGCCTGTCCAGTGCCGCATTGCAACATTGCATGTTCCTCAAAGCAAACCATTCATTGTTGCCCTGTATTCTGGAAGTCAAAAACCCACAGACTTAAACTTCTTGACAGAATTTGTCCCTGAGTTGAAGAGTGTGAAGCACACTGGCATTCGCATCACAGATGGTCCGCGCCTTCCAGTTACAGTCAAATGTTTTAAACGTGATGCTCCAGCAAGTGCCTTAGTGAAAGGTACTGTCAAATTCAATGGTCCTTATGGTGGTGACTTTTGTGATGTTCGAGGAGAATATGATGGAAGGATGCTTTTATTTGACAAGGGTCAACTAAGAACAGATGCTACATTCCGAAACAAAAGCAACAAAAAACATCACAAGACTGATGGTCCATTTCTAGAACTTGAAATCGGTATGATTTGCCGGTTCCTAACTGATCCAATGCATTGTACTGACCTTGGAGTACCAAGGCGTTTACTCATGATTTGGAAGGAAGGGCCAATTCCCCTTAGACTGTCCTCAGGACAGCTTGCTGTGATAAGTGCCTATAATGAGTCTTTTCGACAGTTTATTCCACCCGACTTTAACAGAAAACCAAGGAGCATAGCGGAAGTGCACATGTGGAAAGCCACAGAATTACGGTTATTTTTGCTCTACATTGGCCTACTGGTTCTTAGGTATGTATTACCAACGGAAAAATATATCCATTTTCTGTGTCTCAGTGTGGCTACTCGGATATTGTACAGCAAGAAGTACCTGTCAACTCAAAAAGGCTTTGCACAAGGACTGATGGAGTCATTTATTGAGGGAGCAAAAGCACTTTACTCTGATAAATTTGTGACATATAATGTTCACTGTTTGACACATCTAGCAGATATTGCTGATATGTTTGGTTCACTAGAAAATTGCGCTGCCTATTCATTTGAGAACAACATGTCTACCATTAAAAAGATAGTTCGAGGTCCATCCAAACCACTTGTACAGGTGGCACGACGCCTAGCAGAAATGAACAAAAGTCAAAGTTACATTGGGAAAAAAATCCTACAAATGGTTCCAAGGAAGTCTGAATGCTACAGAATGAAAAATGGAAAGTTTTGCTCCATCAATAAAGTCCACATGCAACAGGGTCGTGTGCTGTGCGAGGTGTATTCCAACTTGCAAAACTACTTTACAACTCCTTGTTCTTCAAAGAACCTTGGCATTTACCAAGTGAATATACACAGCCACAGTATACCAAGATGGAGTACTGCAACATTGACAACCTTGAATCAAAGGCTATTTTCATTCCTCTGTGTCTTTTGGATCAAGATCTGGCCACATCAGCTGTCATTCTGTCTCTTGTGCATTCTTTATAAGTAAGCGTGTTTTTATTATCTCTAAAAGTTAATCAGTTTCATTCGACTGATTAAAAGTGATAGCTTCTTTGCACGCCAATTTTAAAGTCCTCATTGCCTCACTCTCCACCAAAAAAAACATCTTCCCTGAATGTCACTTTTGACCTAAGATAAGGTTGTAACAGAAAACTACAAGTCTAATAAAAAAACTGAAGGAAATTAAATAACCTTTTGCATCTTCCATAGACTTGCCGTGTTTGAACTATGGTCCATATGAAGGTCTTAACCTCCAAAAAGTCTAACTATACCACTTCCACCATATTGAACTATACCATTTTCCTTATGAAGCCATTGCTAATCTTCACATGTCAAATAATGATTCTTTTCTGACCTTATTTTTCCCATTTTCCTCTGTAGTTCTATGTTTGTGAGCTACACGATCAGGAGATTGTGGTTGTTCCCAGAATATGGCTAACTCAGCGAAACGGAAAGTGGTTTGCCCGTTGGACATTTGACTAAGGCAAAACAGTATGCCATCCCGAAACCCAATTGGCCTCTCTATGAGGTGAAGCAATTTCGGACTAAAATGGGTAAATATTGCCAATATTTACTGCTCTTTCATAAGAATTTTCAGAAAAATGTATACATTTTTGTACCTTAATTATCTTGAACAAATTCATTATTGATTCCTATAAAGAAGGGAACACGTGTTGGGTCCCAGATTCTAAGAATTGACACCCAAGCGGGTTACCAAAATGTAAAATTCTACAGAAAATCTAATAATTACAATTTAAAGTTATTTTTATTTATTTTTAAGATACCTTTATTGAAGGGGACCATTATCAGTGGCATTGACTCCCAGAATGGAGTTCCAGATGTGATAGTCAGCAAAGATGAAAATGCAGACTTTGGGTCCCTTCCACCCAAAAGAGCCATCAAGCAGAAACGTTCATTTGATGAATCCAGCCAAGGTGATGATTCTTCATGTTCAGAGGAAGGTATGTTATTGAGTGGAGCATATCGCCATCATCCATGCCCATCACATTCACAAGTACACTTTTTTATGCGTGAATGAATTTTGCTATAACAGGTTGGGATGTCAGCATCTACTAGATCCACGCCTTTTCCAAGAGTCTTGTACCAACACTCTTAACTCTGTCCCTTTGTTTCCATTATAGTGATCAAAAGCCAAGCTTCCTGGGTTCTGTGGTGCTGGAAAATTACTCAGTCACTCTGCAGCAATGCAGAAGAGTCTCTAATTGGTTAATATGAAATTTGTTTCAGCATGGCACTTTTAAAAACTTCCGCAGGTGATTTTTTATTTTTTTTTCCCAAGAATTTTTGAAAAGTTTGCTGAGATCCCTTATGAGCGATATATGATGTGCTATATTGATTTTTTTTTTCTTTGTTTTCCTATGTGTAGAAACAAAATGTGTTGATTCCCATTCCTGACAAAACACTTGTTTAATCCTTATGCTGTTGAAACTTATAGGCCTCCCTCCCACATATTGTTCACGTTGACCCAACAGACTATATGCTTATTCTTGCTCTTACAGACCGCCTTCCGTCTAAAAAGAGGATGAAGAAACAGTGTGCTCTCCCCACATCTGAGAGGAGCGCAGCTACTGCTGCATTTATGAACAACCTTCCCAAACCGCCAGCTGTTGTTAACTCTCAGCAGTCAGAAGACGAAATGAGTCAGAATTCAGGTAATTATATCTGAACCATAAATTTGTTGTATTTAAGCAGCCAATGAATGAATTCAGTGAAGAAATGCTAGTGACACGGGAAGCTCCATGGTCCACAGGTTCTTGAGGATGAGTATGAGTATATTAAAAAGTCCTAAAGGTCTTTGAAAACCATGACAATTATTTGGTAGTCCTTAAATATTAATTTCCACTGAATACTGCTCTCAATGGTCAGCAAGTACCTTACTTTTGCTTTGGTAGAATTCAGATGGACCATCTTATTTCTCACAAAGGAAACTCCCCTTTTTATCCCCCGCCGTGCGATTAGCGCGAAGCAGGGGATATAACATTGGGCTTTGTCCATCCGTTCGTACGTACGTGCACCCGTACGTACGTCCGTACGGACACATAAATTTGAGGCAGCGGGGGATATTGCTATGTTGATGGCAAACACTTGTATTACAGGCAAAGCCCCTCTCACAGGGGGAAATTTAAAAAGGAAGAGTAATTTCTGCCCACAACAAACACTCAAAGTACTCTGTCAAACTAACCAACTATATCAAATTGCTATAACTCTGATCAGTATCACTGCTTTGTCACTGCAACAAGCAGATCATCATTTTACAGCGGAACGCCTGTTCAGTGAATTGCCCTCTGACACATTACCACTACTCCCATAATATTCGTTGCGGAGCGCGGAGATTTGCGCGGTTTACATTTGCTACATTATTTAATAGGGTTCAGTCAGGAAAACTCACGTTTGAATAAAATAGAAAATTTATTCTTGGGTATAAGCGTTACATTGTATTTTGGCGTCGGTTCTGCTCTGGAGGAATGTCCTACCTAGGCACAGCAAACATACAAACATAGTCATGAACAGAAATCAAAATCCCCCCGATATGAGCAGAACCAAACAGGTGGAGGCTGGGGTGGAGGTGGCAAGCAAAAAACCAAACAGCATGTTGCATAGCATGAAAAGTCACTGCAAACAGCAGCGGAAGAAAGTGAGCTTGACGTCTTTCAAATAGACCGCTGTATGACCTCGTGATGTTTATCCTCCAATTGTGTGCCAGCTGATGCTGACGTGCTAGTAGCTTGCCTGCCCTTTGACTATTCTTAGGATTGTGTATTGTGTTTTGGTAATTTAGATTTCCTGTTTATTATTTTTCATGTGTAGATCATTTAGTTTCCAAGCCATGTTTTCATTTCCATGCTTTGCACTTTGTCTCCCCTGTCTTGTCATGTGTGTATCTTTGCTCACGGTCCCTTGTCTTGTGTGCACTCATTCGGGTGATTTATTGGTTTCTGGGTTTCAATCTTCTTTCATTATCTCGTGTTCTTCCTTCCTCTCTCTTTTACTGTCTTACTAACACATACTAACAGTTTATTGTTTTTGCTAACTACTAACCACACTAATCTTGTATATTTTTACTAACTTTCTAACATGCACTCAGGATTGTAAAGCTGCACATACTAATTGACTAACTATCTCTCAGCAGTCGCTCAATTCTAATCTCCGCCTCCTTGCCTATCCCTAATTATCTCTGCTGCAGTTTTCCACTTATATCTCATGCTTTCCTTTTCTTTAGACTATGCACTTTTAGTACTCCTTAACCGGAGCTGTTTGTTGATAGGATTGTCTTGTGATCCCTGTCTGCGTTTTGGCATTCGCCAAATTCATGAGATTAGTTTATTCCTCATGTGTCTCTCCCTGATCATTGTTACCATTGATTGCACCTGTTCTCCCTGGTCATGTGTTTACCCTGGATGTGTATATAAGATGTCTGTTTGGTTCACCCTCTTGTCAGATCGTTCTTCCTAGCTTCCTGTGCCACGATTTGTTTACGCCTTGATTCTAAGTGATTTATCTTTCTGACTGGACCGCCTGACTACCGAGCTTTGCCAATTCCCTGTATTGTACCGCATTCTTGTGTATCGACCTATTTTTGCCTGACTACGGATTTTGTTTTTGGTGCCCTGGTTACGATTCTGGATTTCGCCCTTTGGATACTGATTTTGGATTGCAGACTTTGTACTGTTGCCAGCTCTGTTGGGGGGGTTACCCCCTTCAGAAATAAAGCCTCCTTTTGCATTCATCTGGTTTTCGCTATTGGTTCATTTCGTAAATCTCAACATAACGATCTGACCATGACGGAGCCAGTCACAAACCAGCCACTGCAGGAGGCAGTGAAAGAATAGGGAATTCAGCTCGAGCTACAGGAGCGTCAGCTTTGCGCTCTTATGCAGCACATGCAGACCATGAGCCTCCAGGTGGTGGATCTCACTCGCTCTGTGCAAGACTCACAGCTGCTGCATGCTCCCCAACCTGCGGTCCACGCCACGCCTGCTCCTGCTTCCGCTCCACCACTGCCGGTCTGCGAGCCACGCCTGCCACCGCCTGAGAGGTACGACGGCAACCCAGGAGCATGTCGTGCTTTCCTGACCCAGTGTGAGCTCATCTTTAGCTTACAGCCCTCGTCATTCCCCACCGAAAGAGCACGAGTTGCATTTATCATCACGCAACTGACGGGAAGGGCCAAACAGTGGGCTACGGCTGCATGGGAAGCAGATCTACTCTGTGTGCAATCGTCTGGGGCTACTGGGGGAAGAGATGCGGCGTATATTCGACCGTACGAAGCTGGGTCACGACGCGGGGCGAGAGATTCTGCTCATTCAACAAGGTAGCCGTTCTGTGTCCGATTACGCCATCGATTTCCAGACATTGTCTACCAAAAGCAGATTGGGACGCAGAGCTTTGTACGATGCCTTCTTTAACGGACTCTCCGAAGCTTTAAAGGACGAACTTGTTTCCCGTGAATTACCGGAGGATTTGGATGGCTTGGTCGATCTGGCAATTCGCATGGATTCGCGACTGGAAGAACGCAGACGGTTCGCCCCCCCGTAGACGACCTAACCCACTCCTCCAGAGCCCTCCACCTCTATCACCCCCTACTGGCGGCAGTCCTCCTGAGCCAGAACCCATGCAACTAGGCCGTACTCATGTCCCACTGGAGGAGAAAGAGCGCCGCCGCCGCCGTGAAGGGGCCTGTTTCTATTGTGGCAAGGGGGGACACCTCATCGCTAAGTGTCCCAACAAAAAGAAGAGAGGTAGTCCTCCTGGGGCCCAGAAAGAAACAGTAATTGGGGTAACACCTGTGCGGGAGACTAAGAGCCGAACCTGTCTCCCAGTGACCGTGGAATGGAGAAGAGAGCAAGTCCACCCTGGCTCTCATTGATACAGGAGCTGAGGAGAATCTTATTGATGTGGAGCTGGCCCAGGATTGGGGCATCCCTACGGAAAGGATCTTTCCAGACCGAGTGGCCAATTCACTCAGTGGCCAGCGGATAGCCCAAATTACGCACCAGCCCCATCACGCTCAAAGTATCAGGAAACCTCCACGAACCCATTCAGCTCTTCCTGTTACACTCTCCTAATGCACCCATTGTTCTGGGCCATCCATGGATGGTCAAACACCTCCCCGACATCGACTGGTGTAAGAACGAGGTTAAGGGTTGGAGCCCTAACTGTTCCCTGACGTGCCTCCACAACGCCCTTGAACCTCAGCCCTGCTCATCTCGAGAAGAGATACCAGATCTTGAGAAGGTCCCCCTAGAGTTTCATGATCTCAAGGAAGTGTTCTCTAAGTCCCGGGCCACCAGCTTACCACCTCACCGACCTTATGACTGCACCATAGACCTGAAGCCAGGTACAATGCCCCCTAGAGGCCGACTCTATTCACTCTCCAGACCAGAAACCCAAGCTATGGAGAAGTATCTCTCAGAGTCTCTTGCTGCTGGCATTATTCGCCCGTCATCATCACCTGCTGGTGCTGGATTCTTCTTCGTGTCTAAGAAGGACGGATCATTAAGACCTTGTATAGATTACCGCGGACTTAACGAAATAACTGTCAAAAATCGCTACCCACTTCCTCTAATGAACACTGCTTTCGATCTCCTGCAAGGAGCTAAGAGTTTTACTAAGCTCGACCTCCGTAATCCCTATCACCTGGTACGCATCAGAGAGGGGGACGAATGGAAGACTGCCTTTAACACTCCCACGGGACACTGGGAGTATTTAGTTCTTCTTTTCGGGCTTACTAACGCTCCAGCAGTGTTTCAAAACCTTGTCAACGATGTTTTAAGAGACATGATAAATAAGTTTGTGTTTGTATCTTGACGATATCCTGATTTTTTCAGAGTCCCAGGAGGCCCATGTCAAACATGTTCGCCAAGTGCTCCGTCGCCTCCTGGAGAACCGCCTCTTCGTTAAAGCTGAAAAGTGTGAATTTAATGTGGAAACCACTACGTTTTTGGGTTATATCATCTCCCCAGACACCATCCGGATGGACCCCCTAAAGGTGGAAGCTGTCACTAATTGGCCCAGACCAGAGGACCGTAACTCTCTCCAGCGATTTTTGGGCTTCACCAACTTTTACCGCCGGTTCATCCGGAATTAAAGTTCTGTTGCCGCTCCTCTAACTGCTCTCACTCTTCTAAATCCAAGTTTCTGTGGTCTGAAAGGGCCGAAGAGGCCTTCAATGACTTTAAAGCTCGTTTCACCTCTGCACCTATCCTAACCATTCCGAATCCAGAACTCCAGTTTATTGTTGAAGTGGACGCCTCCAATATCAGAGCTGGAGCCATCCTGTCGCAGAGGTCCACAGAAGATGGTAAGGTCCATCCTTGTGCCTTCCTTTCTCGCCGCCTCAGCTCTGCAGAAAGAAACTACGACATCGGGAATCGGGAGCTGTTAGCGGTAAAGTTGGCCTTAGAGGAGTGGAGACAATGGCTGGAGGGCTCCAAGGTACCCTTCATCGTCTGGACCACAAGAACCTGGAATATCTTCAGACGGCCAAAAGACTCAATCCGCAACAAGCCAGGTGGGCACTTTTCTTTTCACGATTCAACTTCCATATTGCCTATCGACCTGGAAGTAAGAATGTCAAGCCTGATGCCCTCTCCCGATGTTTTGAAATCCAGGAAGATACCATCTTCCCTAAAGAAACATTCATTAATGCATTATGTCTTGATATTGAGAGAGAAGTCAGAAATTCCCAAAACAATGCTGCTACTCCCAGTGCCTGTCCCACCAATTGTTTATATGTGCCAGGTACCTTACACTCCAAAGTCCTGGAATGGGGACACGCATCCAGACTGTCCTGCCACCCTGGGATCCGCCGCACGAAGAACTTTATTCTTCATAGGTTTTGGTGGCCAGAACTCACTCAAGATGTCCAGGGCTTCGTTGCTGCTTGCTCGGTCTGTGCCCAGGCTAAGACTTCTCACCATCCACCTCAAGGTTTATTACAGCCCCTTCCTACACCACACCGTCCCTGGTCCCATATTGCTCTTGATTTTATCACAGGCCTTCCCTAATCCAATCATCACACCACCATTCTCACAATTGTTGATAGATTCGCCAAAGCAGTTCACTTATTTCCCCTCACTAAACTCCCTTCTGCTCAAGACACTGCCAATCTAGTTATCCAAGATGTCATTAGACTCCACGGCATACCCATTGATATCACTTCCGATCGCGGCCCCCAGTTCATTGCACTTTTTTGGAGAACATTCTTTAAAGCTTTAGGCACTTCAGTCAGTTTGTCATCAGGTTTCCACCCCCAGACTAATGGCCAGACCGAGCGAGCTAACCAGTGTGTGGAAAGAGTTTTACGATGTCTCTGTATTAGGAACCCCTCCTCCTGGAGCCATCAGCTGCCGTGGGTGGAATGCGCGTTGAACAACCACACCTCTGGTGCCTCCGGCGTCTCCCCCTTCAAAGCCTGCCTGGGCTACCAGCCCCCTTTGTTCCCGTCCCAGGAGGAGGTAGCTGTCCCATCAGTCCGCGAATTCGTCCGTAGGTGCAGACGCACCTGGACTGCTACCCGCCAGGCCCTGCTCAGGTCGGTCGCCCGGATGAAAGAACAGGCCGACAAGAGACGCACCGCGGTGCCCATTTACCGACCTGGGCAGCGGGTCTGGTTGTCTTCAAGGGACATTCCCCTCAGAGGTAACGGGGGTAAGCTTTTCCCCAAATTCCTGGGCCCTTTCACCGTTGAAAGGGTCCTAAGCCCCACTGCCGTTCGCCTTCGTCTCCCCCTGTCCATGCGACGCATACACCCCACTTTCCATGTGTCCCAGTTAAAACCTGCAGTAACCCACCCCCTGTCCTCTGGACCTGATCCCCCACCACCCGCCCGGATCATCAACGGAGGCGAAGCCTACACGGTCCGTGCCCTCCTGGACTCGTCGACGAGGCAGAGGACTGCAGTACCTCGTCGACTGGGAGGGTTACGGACCTGAACATCGCAGTTGGGTGCCAGCAAGGCACATATTGGATAAAAACCTCATCAAAGACTTTCATGCTAGTCACCAGAGACTTTCAGGTTGAACGCCAGGAGGCGTTCGTTGGGAGGGGGGTTCTGTTGGGATTCTGATTCTGCATGTCGTGTTTAAGTTCTGTGCCTGGCTATGCCATGTTTAGGATTTCTGTGTTTAGTGACCACTGCCTGCCCTTTGACTATTCTTAGGATTGTGTATTGTGTTTTGGTAATTTAGATTTCCTGTTTATTTTTCATGTGTAGATCATTTAGTTTCCATGCCATGTTTTCATTTCCATGCTTTGCACCTTGTCTCCCCTGTCTTGTCGCGTGTGTATCTTTGCTCACGGTCCCTTGTCTTGTGTGCACTCATTCGGGTGATTTATTGGTTTCTGGGTTTCAATCTTCCTTCATTATCTCGTGTTCTTCCTTCCACTCTTTTACTGTCTTACTAACACATACTAACAGTTTACTGTTTTTGCTAATTACTAACCAGGATAATCTTGTATATTTTTACTAACTTTCTAACATGCACTCAGGATCGTAAAGCTGCACATACTAATTGACTAACTATCTCTCAGCAGTCGCTCAATTCTAATCTCCGCCTCCTTGCCTATCCCAAATTATCTCTGCTGCAGTTTTCCACTTATATCTCATGCTTTCCTTTTCTTTAGACTATGCACTTTTAGTACTCCTTAACCAGAGCTGTTTGTTCATAGGATTGTCTTGTGATCCCTGTCTGCGTTTTGGCATTCGCCAAATTCATGTGATTAGTTTATTCCTCATGTGTCTCTCCCTGATCATTGTTACCATTGATTGCACCTGTTCTCCCTGGTCATGTGTTCACCCTGGATGTGTATATAAGATGTCTGTTTGGTTCACCCTCTTGTCAGATCGTTCTTCCTATGCCACGTTTTGTTTACGCCTTGATTCTAAGTGATTTATCTTTCTGACTGGACCGCCTGACTACCGAGCTTTTCCCTGTATTGTACCGCATTCTTGTGTATCGACCTATTTTTGCCTGACTATGGATTTTGTTTTTGGTGCCCTGGTTACGATTCTGGATTTCGCGCTTTGGATACTGATTTTGGATTGCAGACTTTGTACTGTTGCCAGCTCTGTTGGGGGGGGGTTACCCCCTTCAGAAATAAAGCCTCCTTTTGCATTCATCTGGTTTTCGCTATTGGTTCATTCTGTAAATCTCAACAGGGACTTTATTTACCACAGCAACGAAAGGCCTTAAGGTCTTGAGAAACTTTGATGCAAAAACAACTGGAGTTCACATGCTGGTGTACATGACAGCCTGTTTTTACTCAAAGTTTTACAGTCGGAAAGGACCAACAAATGATTTTATGTTTGGACTCATAAAGTCACTTGTGTGTAGTATGGGGGTCATAGACCGTGAGAAGACAATGCTGTGCCGTTTTTCGACCATGGATTGGTGTGAGGCCATGATTGGGATGGCCTCAACGGGAGGAATGTTGAAGATTATATTTCAATATTTATCATTTTCATTAGTCATCAGTAGTACAAATGACATGTTGAATAACCATTATCAATAATCATAATCAATAACCATATTATGTAAGCAGCAATAATACACACACACATGGAAGCAGTTCACACACACGAGCAGTGCACACAGATATATGCAAAGGCATAAGCAACACACACACACACACACACACAAACGCATACACAGACAAACACACACATACAAGCAATGCAATTCAATTCCCACATGCATGAGCAGCTCACACACATAAGCAGTGGGCTTTGGCAGCTTTGATTAGTAAGCAGGCTTCTGTTCATTTCATTCAAAAACATAATCAGAGGATGTATTTGATTTCTGTATCTTTGATCAATATTTGTTTAATAAAATCATTAGTTGTCACTGAAAACATAATCAATTGAATAATTTATGTATCTACTTGTATCCTATTCATCTGGCTGTATTTTTCCTCTCTTGACAGTCTTTCTCTCCCGAAGGAATCGACGGGCAAATTCCGCAATCAAATGCAGCACGTGTATAGATCTAATGAAAGTCACTTGTTCTAATAAACGCAACAGCTAAAGTGGAGGACGCAGTGCGAAAGTCTGGCAGCTCAACCACAAATTTGCTATGGGCTACAGTTTGCTAAGGCAACAGTTGGTGAGTACAGCGGTTTTTCTACTTCTTCGCTAGGATGCAGGGAAAGCTAGAATCCACCCCATATATAGGTACGGCAGTACGGGCGCCACCGCCGCACCACTGGCGTTTTCGACCGTGTTTATGAAGTGGACTCAACCACATGCATAGCAGAATTTTCCGTTACACAAGTTTCAGTTTTGAAAACTTAAATATTTGACAAACTTTTGATGCAATTTTTGCCAAAATTTTACGGATTTAACCCTCATTACACACCAAATGAACATTTCAAACGAGGTATAAGCAGGTAAGGAGTCCTTCATTCACTTTTTGATGTGATAAATCAACTTTTTGGGCCTCTATTCATGGAAGATTGATGACGTCTTCCAGCTGGCTTCTCGCAAGAATTTCAAATTGACTTCCAAAAAAAGGTAGTCGAGCCAGGCTGGGCCACACGTGTGGACGGGGTTTGTGCGTAATGACGGGGGTAGCACCCTTGACTTTTTCATTTATTGTTGCATGCTTGGTACAATTTAGTTTAGAACAAGACTATTATATCATTATCATATCAAAAATAGTAGTGGGCTGTTGTGAATTCCTTTTTATTTTATCAAATTATCATTTGTAATCCTTTTTGAAAAATGGCAAAAAAGAACACATTTTGAGTTTGAAAATACAAAACCCAAAACCAGTGCAGTTGGCAAGTGTGTAAATCGTGAATAAAAACAGAATAAAATGATTTGCAAATCCTTTTCAACCTATATTCAATTAAATACACTGCAAAGACAAGTTACTTAATGTTCGAACAGGTAAACTTTGGAATTTTTTGCAAATATTAGCTGATTTGGAATTTGATGCCTGCAACATGTTTCAAAAAAGCTGGCACAAGTGGCAAAAAAGACTGAGAGAGTTGAGGAATGCTCATCAAACACTTATTTGGAACAACTCACAGGTGAACAGGCTAATTGGGAACAGGTGGGTGCTATGATTGGGTATAAAAGCAGCTTCCCTGAAATGCTCAATCATTCACGAAGAAGGATGGGGCGAGGGTCACCACTTAGTGAACAAATGCGTGAGCTGATTGTCGAACAGTTTAAAAACAACATTCCTCAATGAGCTATTGCAAGAAATTTAGGGATTTCATTATCTACGGTCTGTAATATCGTCAAAAGGTTCAGAGAATCTGGAGAAATCACTGCACGTAAGCGACAAAGCCGAAAACCAACATTGAATGCCCGTGACCTTCGATCCCTCAGGCGGTACTGCATCAAAAACCGACATCAGTGTGTAAAGGACATCACCACATGGGCTCAGGAACACTTCAGAAAACCACTGTCAGAAACTACAGTTCGTCGCTACATCTGCAAGTGCAAGTTAAAACTCTACAATGCAAAGCGAAAGCCATTTATCAACAGCACCCAGAAACGCCGCCGGCTTTGCTGGGCCCAAGCTAATCTAAGATGGACTGATGCAAGGTGGAAATGTGTTCTGTGGTCTGACGAGTCCACATTTCAAATTGTTTTTGGAAACTGTGTACGTCGTGTCCTCCGGACCAAAGAGGAAAAGAACCATCTGGACTGTTAAAGGCGCAAAGTTCAAAAGCCAGCATCTGTGATGATATTGGGGTGTATTAGTGCCCAAGGCATGGGCAACTTACACATATGTGAAGGCATCATTAATGCTAAAAGGTACATACAGGTTTTGGAGCAACATATGTTGCCATCCAATCAACGTCTTTTTCATAGACGCTCCTGCTTATTTCAGCAAGACAATGCCAAGCCACATTCTGCACGTGTTACAACAGCATGGCTCCGTAGTAAGAGTGGGGGTACTAGACTGGCCTGCCTGTAGTCCAGACCTGTCTCCCATTGAAAATGCGTGGCGCATTATGAAGCGTAAAATATGACAACGGAGACCCCGGACTGTTTAACAACTTAAGCTGTACATCAAGCAAGAATGGGAAAGAGTTCCACCTGAAAAGCTTCAAAAATTGGTCTCCTCAGTTCCCAAACGTTTACTGAGTGTCGTTAAAAGGAAAGGCGATGTAACACAGTGGTAAAAAGGCCCCTGTGCCAACTTTTTTGCAATGTGTTGCTGCCTTTAAATTCTAAGTTAATGATTATTTGCAAAAAAAAAAAGTTTCTCAGTTTGAACATTAAACATCTTGTCTTTGCAGTGTATTCAATTGAATATAGGTTGAAAAGGATTTGCAAATCATTGTATTCTGTTTTTATCTACTATTTACATAACATGCCAACTTCACTGGTTTTGGGTTTGTATTTTTTTTCCTTTTCTTTCAGCAACACTGGCACCTTGAATATTTTTCAGTTAAGTAAGGAAGTCAACATGGTCAGTATGGCTTGAAAACTATTTTTCTTACAGTGATTTTGATTGCTGCACGTAAACGCGCACCCAAAAATACCCCTGGGTTCCAAATTTCATCTTAATATCTCCAAGAATGAAAAAGTTTAGGCGATATTTTAATAAATTCCGAGAGTAAAGCGTGTCTTAATTACTTCACATCTCCTTTTAATTTTAGAGCCCTGAAAACGAATCTTAAAATGGCTATAACTCTGGTTCTAGATGAGATATTGAGAGAATTCAAATATTCTATATTCATTCAGCTAGTCATTATGAATATATATCATAATTTCAATGGTATTGGGTGACTTTGAAATTTTTATGTGCCATACCTACCATGTAGACATTTGTAAAATGGGTCGACATGCCCAAGTGTAGACCGGAGACCGTAGAAATCTGGTGGGTCTGAGTTTAGAGGGAAACATCGACAGTGAGGAGCAGCTAAAAGTGGACCAACAGCTTATGGACTGCATTTGTGCGCAATAGGACCTGCTGGTTTGTGTGCATAGCTGTGGTGTGTTGATAGCGTGGAGAAACAAACAGCTTCCGCATCGGTATATGACGGAGGGGCGAAAGCTCAAAGCTAAATGGCCTTTTTGGAAATTGCCCATGGTAATGGTTTACTTATTGCTTTGGAATGACCAGCTTTTCCTTGCAGAAAATGGGCGCATTATGGATAGCGTGCGAGAGCTAGACAGAGCTCCGGTTATGTCATGAACATAATACAGGCTTTACAGACCGTAACTTCCGTCTGCGTGAACGGTTGCTTATGTGGAGCTAGCGAATCGATCACTTTTACAAGAATGAATTTAATATTCAATTGATGGCAATGCAGAGAAATCATTTGTTATATCGGACACGTTATAGCCTGTGCGCTTCCCTATTGCTTTTACTGGTAGTGTCAGAGAGCTTGCCCAGACATTGGAGATGTATCAGGCTTACCCCAGTCATGGATAAGTAAAGCGATCGTTTCATAAGCACCCAAAAACGCACCCCAAGCTCTGCAAAACCTATGTCTAGTCTAACTGTAGCCCAACTCGGCAGACACATACAGCACCTCTTCGGTTGGGTTCAACTGTAGTCAGGCAACGTTATGATGAAACTGTCACATTGATGCTTACCTTAGTAACACAAGCATACCGATCATAATTGCTACATATAAGTTAACCAGAAGCATTTTTAATTAGCAGAGCACGCGAACTAACATGCAGTAGCTAATAAGCGGTGATGACTTCGAATGTAATCTGTCGCACAAAAAATTTGTTTCGCGTCCGGTGGGAAAGCGGCTGACGTGCCCATAACGTGTATTATAGTCTTTGCATTGACTTTCAATGTAGGGTAATCTGTCCTGCGAGAAATTCATTTCGTGCCTGATGTGGAAGCAGCTTTATGTCCCAGCAAGAGAGAACTCGGTTATGTTATGAACATAATACAGGTCTTGCTGACCGTAAGTTCCATTAGCGCAGACAAGTTGCTTATGTGGTGCAAGCGAATTGATCACTTCAACAGGAAATAATTACGTATTTAATCTCCGCCTTTTTCAGCTTTATATTAGCCACAACAATTTCAAAAGGGGGATGTAATTATGTCAAGGTAGTGCAGAGAAGTCACTTGTAAACCAAGAGAGCTTCTGCAGTTCGCATTGCTTTCATGATAGCGCCAGAGAGCTTGCTCAGACATTTGTGAAGTATCCGGCTGATCCCGGTCATGGATAAGTGAAGCGATCACTAACTGTAGTGGCTACAATCGGGCAACGTTATGATGAAACTGCCACATTGATGCTTAAGTAACACAAGCATACCGATCAGAATTGCTGCATATAAGTTAACCAGGAGCATTTTTTATTTTTTTAGCACGACACGCAAACTAACATGCAGTAGCTGGTAAACCGGCATTCATAACCACTGAGACAAACCCTTGCAATACAGGTTTTACAGACAGCAAGTTCTGTTACTGTTCACAGTTGTACCAAGCATCCCAATTACAAACAAGTATAAAAAGTTAGCTTTAAAAGAAGTGTATGTTCATACACCTTCTTTAGAATTTCCCCCTATATCGACACAAACATTAGCAACAGTAACTTGGCTATGTTAGCCGCTGTGCTGCAGCCACAATCAACTGGCTGTCACGTCGGGATGGCTTATGCAATAAAAGCAACTTTCAGCTTCTTGTCTGCGAGTCACGGACAGTTGTGACGATACAGGCCTTATCTTCAGTTATTTTACAAAGCCTGCGTTTGAGGACAGTTGTTAGTGCTAAATATCGGTAGCGGTTTTGCCAGCCACCCGTAACACGTTAGCTTCATTTACATTATTTGCTGTTATTTTGGTTACTTGCAGTTTGTGGCACAATCTGATGTCAGGTTTTGCTCAGATCTCGTGAAGATCTCGGGAGGAGCTGTTCAGAGAGGAAATCATGCTCACAAAATCACATTCTTGGATTACGGGAAAATCCCAGTATTTTATGTTTAGAAACTTTTCAGAGGTTGAGCATGGCCACCCAACATTATAACATTACTAATATGTATTAAAAGAAGGATAAGCATCTTTGGTCCCCTTTAAAGCTGCAGTTGGTAAGTTTTAGAAAAGTAACTTTTAATTTTTTTGCTAAAACTGTCACTGTGTACAGACAGTATAACATAAAACTAGTACTCTGTAATTAAAAAAGGCTCCTTTAAACCCACTCAATGCTCCTACAGCAATTTAAAAGAATCGTTCAGACCGATCAAAAAGAACCAATTAGAAACAGGACGGTGTCTGACAGCCTTCAAAAAGTGCACATGCACGCGCTGCAGACAGCCCCTCCCCCTTTCTCCTCAGTTCACGTCAGTGCTCAGTCAAGTTCAAATCTCCAAGAGCGGGTTCAGGAGCTTAGAACCATCAGGGAGGAAAAAAATACCAATACCTCAGTTACCAGAAACAGCAGACACGGCTAAGACAAGTAAAAAAAGGAAGCCAGAAGAAAAAAAAGTGCAAAAGAAAGAATTTAACAAAACTTGGGATTAAACCAGAGTGAACATCAGAGTGGATTTTTAAAAGTGGAAGGAACTCCGTGATCTGGATGGATTAAAAACTGACGCAGAGTTTGCGACTTTTCTCCTTGACAGGAAAAACCCTGCTTTAATTGTTGGTTCATTTTTGCTTTGCAAATAAGCGAGTTGGCGTCGCAGACATGCTCACCAATATAACCCCAACCCTAACCAGCATCAATTCATTTTTGCTCTGCAAATAAGCGAGTGAACGTCGCTTACAAGCACAGACGCTGTTGGAATAGCCAGAGTCTTGTAATTGTTACAGCACTCCGCAGTGCATGTGATGTTACTGTGATGTTGCAGTCGAACTAACGTCAGCTTGTTTCAGATGCTAGGGCTCTCGTTGTTTTTTTTAAATTTTTTAAAAATTTGGCATCTCCAATCCCACCCGAATCTGGAATGCCCAATTGGTGAACTATGTACAAAGCTTGCTCGTATGCGACCCCTTGCTGCCAACTCAGGATAGTGAAGACGGTTCACGACTCTCCTCCGAAGCACGTGCCCGTCAGTCACTGATTCTTATACACTGATTGGTTGAATCCTCGTAAGTTCAGAATGAGGGCAGAGGATACATAAACAAACCCAGAGTCTTCCTAACGAGCGCCCGTCTGGCCAGCAGGAGGCGCTGGAGCAACGAACAAAGCTACTATTATATCCCCTTCCCAATTTGGAACCCTGTAGCGCGATGGCCAATTGTGCATTACTCTGAAAAAGCTGCCGACCCCTGCCGGTGGGTACGCCGGGGCTCGAACCCGTGACGTGATAGTCACCACTGCACTGCAGCTCAGGCTCTCGTTGTTTTATTAGTAAGCAGCAGAAAATCTCTTTATGAAGTGACCTGGCACGGCAGCTTTCTGGGGGAGGGTCTGAGGAGTGCAGTGGAGAGGGAGGGGGAGGGATCTGAAAGTTGCTTTTTAAAAGTTTTTGTGCGAATTCCTCTCTCTCCTCAAAGTTACCAACTGCAGCTTTAAGCTACTACAAACATTCTAGATCAGGATTCTATAGAACACGCTTCACTGGTAGACAATGCAGGTGCTGCTGATAGACTCAGACACAAACAAACTTACAAAAGCCCTGCCAGACAAAATGAACGAACACACACACACACACACACACAAGTGCCGTTGAAATGACTAAAAGGAGGACTACTTCTTTTAAGCCATGAGAGTGTGTGTGGTTAGGGGTAGTGATTCAGAGAGAAAAAGAGAGAAGCAGAGACTGGCAGTCACAGCTGAGTTTTGAATTAAGTTGAAACGCATATAAAAAGGTTAGAAAGGAGAAATCTCCCTTCAAAAATATGTTAAAGACACAACAATGTCTAAACCATGACTCTGTGTGACAGGTACAGAGAGAGAGATGCACGCACACACACACACACACACGTCTGTGTTTCTTACTGGTAAGAATACTGTGTCAGCGATTAAACAGGCTGGAACAGACAAATTTCAAAGCGCTTCTTTAAACAATGTCAGATGATACCTGTGTGCGTGCTTGTGTGTGTGAGAGAGAGAGAGAGAGAGAGAGACTAACTATCTAGACTCTGCCAGACTGCAACTCTAGTGTATGTGTGTGTGCGCTTGAGAGAGAGAGAGACAGACATCCGTTCCCTGTTGCTGGCAACATTTGAGCAAGCACACTTTGCATTTTCTCTGCGGAAATGCAGTCTAGTTTCTTCATGTTATGCCGATATCAGTGTATATGTGTCTGCAAATATTTCCCTCTGTCTCACTCCATGACTCCAAGCCACTCTGTGACATGCTTCTACACGATTTATCTGACGTACTGTATAAACTACACCCATTATCAACCATGTGTACACACTTGCTTCATAAGGTTTTCCAACTGTGACAAAGTGATGGTTTGTTACAGCTTATTTACATTGAATTGCAACGCCGACACCGAATTCTGTCACATCCCCGAAACTGAAAACTGTTTTACCCGTATACATTTACATCTACTGTAAAACAGTAATAATATTGTTAACATCCAAACCTTTATGAACCTCAGTGTATGTTATGAATAGTGATCGATATGAACAAATGAAGTTTGAGACTACAGGTTTTAATCCATTTTAATTCTGGATTCAAAGTGGGTGACTCTCCAGAGCTTAGATTAGAACCCCCTACATACTTCTTCCAAACTTCAGTTGCCGGATGAATATGAATTGCAAAATTTGTACTCAGTTCCACCCACCTGAATTTGTGTGCCAGTTTGGCGAGACATATTTTGCCCTCTTATTCTGCTGCCCTCAATCCCCACCCTTCCCTTCTGCTTTGATCATAGTGTTATTTGGTATTCATTCATTCAAATAAAGCAATAATAAGCAGTTATTTGGAGCATTACGCAATCTTGCAAAAAAAAAAAAAAAAAATTAAAGAAGAGAATTTTAAACAGACTGAGGACTGCAAGGGAAAGGAATTTGTGGAACTGGATTGAGTGCAGCGCAGAAAAAGAAGGTTTCGCTTAGCAAAAATTTGAGCCCAATTAATTCTGTCCCCCTGGACCTGAGTGCCAAGGTGACCAGAGAGAGATCAACTTTATTTGAATGCTTGTTTTTTTTATATATATATATATATATATATATTTCCAATTTCCACCTCTAGTAAAAGCTAAACTTCATTTCATTGCCCTGTACCAGCATTGTGTAAAACGCAACAAAGTTGTATCTATCTATCTATCTATCTATCTATCTGAGAGTCAAGGCCACAAACATTTGGAAATTGACAAAGTTGTTACTTTGCCTGTCTTCCTCAGGTTGCTGGAGCTGCAATTAAATAATGAACATGAGCCCGTAGTGCAGACTTTGACCTTCAATTATACGATATTTACATCCAATTCATGAGCAGTTAACCAATGCCCGGCAACAGAAAGCTCAATTAATCCTTTTTCCAAGGCCAAAAAAGCAGTTGTAAAAGTGTTTCCCATGGATTATGGTGTGTTCAAAGGTAAGCAAATGACACTTTGTGCCATTTCGCCCTCACTAGTTAGTTAGCTACCCGCAATCTATGCGTATGTTTTGTTTAGAAGACAGAATTACACTAACCGCATCATTGATGCATACATTAACATAGGACGTTTTTCCCTAATGGACTTCAGCACGCAGTTTCCAGGTGTAGCTACATAATTCCTTCATGCGACCCAGCACAGGCATTCGCAACACTAGACAACATCAAACATTTTGCCAGATGGTGAAGAATTTTGTTATGGCATGATGTAATCTGCTTAGAAACTTTAGTTGGTTTGGTAGCTAGCCAGCAAATAAGCTACAATTGGATACTGAATGTCAGTCGCTCAGCCCAAATGAGTAAAGTTAGCGCATCATTGAAATTGGTTTCGAGAAAAATGCCAATATAACGAACGTTGGATTAATAACTCAATTATGTCTAATGTAGCTAGCTAGTTTAAGCATTTGCTGCACTGCATGATATGATTAATTACAAAGTCTAGCTAGCATATTGACTTACTCATGGATTCTGGGTTATTTTTAGCTCAGTGATGGTTACAGACTTATGGACACTACTTACACTGTTTTGCCTGGTTTGATGTGCCGTTTATGGGGTGTTTGGCTTTTTTGTATTGATTACCAGCACTTCGCTGTGGCTCTTGCTTCCCCTCCTATTCCGTTGAAAATTTGATTTCATGGATATATCCTTATCTAAAATAGTTAAGGCCTCTTTGGACAAGTTTGACAAACAAGCTGGACGCATTCGGTAAGAAACAAGCCGCAATATTTCAGGAATACAAGTGAGAGAGTGATGCTCAAACTTCTGCTGCGCTGCTCTCAATACAGAACATAGCTGTGTTGCATGGGGCCCATAGAAACAGTAACTAAGGGGGGCCGAGCTGGTCGGAGCAAGTCAGAAAGATCCATTACAGCATGCTGTGTATGTGGTCCCCTCATTTTTAAAAAATAATTTCACAATTGTCTGCTCAGCAGTCACCCAGATGTATTTTATTCCTTGATTACTTGTAAGCAGATTGAAGGTTTGGAGTTAGTGGCATTTGTACTTGACAATTAACAATTGATTGATGCAGTTAACAATTGATTTGAAGTCCATGAAATAGTTATTTTCAGAGAAAGAAGGCACCATTAGTCTAAAAATAAAAACAAACCAATCTGAGGTATCAAAAACATTGATTGTGGCTAAATCAACATATATTACAAAACCCAAAACCAGTGAAGTTTGCACGTTGTGTAAATCGTAAATAAAAACAGAATACAATGATTTGCAAACCCTTTTCAACCTATATTCAATTGAATACACTGCAAAGACAAGTTACTTAATGTTCGAACAGGTAAACTTTGTAATTTTTTGCAAATATTAGCTCATTTGGAATTTGATGCCTGCGACATGTTTCAAAAAAGCTGGCACAAGTGGCAAAAAAGACTGAGAGTTGAGGAATGCTCATCAAACACTTATTTGGAACATCCCACAGGTGAACGGGCTAATTGGGAACAGGTGGGTGCCATGATTGGGTATAAAAGTAGCTTCCCTGAAATGCTCAGTCATTCACAAACAAGGATGGGGCGAGGGTCACCACTTAGTGAACAAATGCTTGAGCTGGTTGTCGAACAGTTTAAAAACAGCATTCCTCAATGAGCTATTGCAAGAAATTTAGGGATTTCATCATCTATGGTCTGTAGTATCGTCAAAAGGTTCAGAGGATCTGGAGAAATCACTGCACTTAAGCGACAAGGCCGAAAACCAACACTGAATGCCCGTGACCTTCGATCCCTCAGGCAGTACTGCATCAAAAACCGACATCAGAGTGTAAAGGACATCACCACATGGGCTCAGGAACACTTCAGAAACCACTGTTAGTAACTACAGTTCGTCGCTACATCTGCAAGTGCAAGTTAAATGGCTTTCGCTTTGAATTGTAGAGTTTTATCAACAGCACCCAGAAATGCTGCCAGCTTCGCTGGGCCCACGCTCATCTAAGATGGACTGATGCAAAGTGGAAAAGTCTTCTGTGGTCTGACGAGTCCACATTTCAAATTGTTTTTGGAAACTGTGGACGTCGTGCCCTCCGGACCAAAGAGGAAAAGAACCATCCGGACTGTTATAGGCGCAAAGTTCAAAAGCTAGCATCTGTGATGTACAGGGGTGTATTAGTGCCCAAGGCATGGGCAACTTACACATATGTGAAGGCACCATTAATGCTGAAAGGTACATACAGGTTTTGGAGCAACATATGTTGCCATCCAAGCAACGTCTTTTTCATGGAAGCCCCTGCTTATTTCAGCAAGACAATGCCAAGCCACATTCTGCACGTGTTACAACAGCATGGCTCCGTAGTAAAAGAGTGCAGGTACTAGACTGGCCTGCCTGTAGTCCAGACCTGTCTCCCATTGAAAATGTGTGGCGCATTATGAAGCGTAAAATACGACAACGGAGACCCCGGACTGTTGAACAATGTAAGCTGTACATCAAGCAAGAATGGGAAAGAGTTCCACCTGAAAAGCTTCAAAAATTGGTCTCCTCAGTTCCCAAACGTCTACTGAGTGTCGTTAAAAGGAAAGGCGATGTAACACAGTGGCAAAAAGGCCCCTGTGCCAACTTTTTTGCAATGTGTTGCTGCCTTTAAATTCTAAGTTAATGATTATTTGCAAAAAAAATAAATAAAGTTTCTCAGTTTGAACATTAAACATCTTGTCTTTGCAGTGTATTCAATTGAATATAAGTTGAAAAGGATTTGCAAATCATTGTATTCTGTTATCTACGATTTACATAACGTGCCAACTTCACTGGTTTTGGGTTTTGTAAATGAAAGAACACACTGGTGAGCTCAGGAACACCAAAAGGCCTAGAAAACAACATGGATAACAACTGCGGTAGAAGACTGCAGAGTTCTTTCCTGGGTGAAGAAGAATCCATCCACAAGAGTTAGCCTGATCAAGAGCACTTTCCTGGAGGCAAACCTAACTGACCTAAAGTCAACAACCAAGCCATTTCTTCAGAGTAAATGCAGAAGATTACCTCAAGATGTAGGCCATAAAACTGCAATGGTGCGATCAGGAACTAATCGCGAGAACCAAGCGATGCAGTAGATTTGGTTTTTTTAATAAAGGGGGAAAACTCCCGCAGGGCAGAAGGCAAAGGTACAAAGTCCAAACTCCAAAAATCACAATCCACTTGGGCAAAAATATAATCAAAAACCAGGGCAGCAATCACAGTACTTGTAGTCGGACAGAAATAAGTCTGGTTCACAGGTACAGGTATATCAGAGAAGCAAAGCCAAATTCCAATGGGCGTAATCCAAACCATAACCAGGGCAGCAATCATAGATCTCGAGGTCGGGCAGAAAAAGGGTCGAAAAACACAGATGCAACAATGAATCCAAAATCACAAAGCCTACAATCGAAAATTCGGGCGGTTCCTGTCAGAAAAGTATCACTAAGTAAACAAGGCGAGAGAAGCGTGGCACAAGTAGACTGAGAGAACGATCTCATGAGGAAGTGCTGTGAAAAGACTCCTAATATACACTCCAGGGGAGTCACTTGCTACACAGAACACAGGTGCCGGAAATGAGACTAATTACAGAGGGTGGAACAAGAGGGAGAACCTAATCACAAAAAATAGGCAAAAGCCAAAACGTGAACAGGGATCACGAGACAATCCTATTGACAAACATACGTCTCCAGGCTAGGAGTTCTAACGTGCATTGCTAATCAGAGAAAGGACAGCGTGATGAGGTGTGGAGATTCCACAGAAATGCAGCAGAGGAGATTAATAATAATAATAATAATAATTTGTTCTTTGTCATGGTGGTGCAGTGAGGCTGTGGGTTAATTTCCGGCCTGGGGCCTTTCTGTGTGGAGTTCCAGGGCATGTAGGCTATGACTGAACTCAATTTTAACTTTTGGTAACAGCAAAGTGTGCACGCGTGGCGGGCTGTCACATCACGATCAGGTTGGGCCGCCATTGCCGAAAGTGCCAGGGCCGTTTTTTGTCCCAGTCCAGCCCTGTATATGACAGTATACCAATCAGAATTAACAATATTGGACGAGGTAGAAAAAGTAACGTTTAATCCCACCAAAAGGTAATAAATACGGGGTTCAGACAGTCAGCAGTCAGTCGGTGTGGGGTGATTGATGAAGAATGAACGCTACGTGGCTTGCGCAGACCAGCCTGGGTTTTGTATTTTACTATCAGTAGGAATACAATAAACGCAATTATATCAGACTGTGGAGATTTATAGGGGTCAGTGGAACACTTTGTCATTTGGTCGGACAAAGTTTTGTTTTCTTACGACACTACCGAAGCAGCTTCTGTTGTCCCAGTTACAGGAAGGCCAGCGTACACAAGGTGGCCAAGGCAAGCATTTCAAAGATAGTCATAAGGTCAACCTCAAGAGATGCAGCATTGATGTGGAGACCTGGGAAGGCCTTGCCGAACACTGCCTGGTTAGGCGTCTGGATGCTGAGGGCAGTAAGCGTTTTGAAGAGAGCCTACGCCGACACGCTTCCATGAAGAGACAGAAAAGGAAGGAACGGCATCATACAAGGAATGCCTGTACTGCCACGGGCCTGCTAGTCTAAGATCGGCCTCGTCAGCCACCTGCAGGTCCTTCATCCATTAGAGAATTATCCTACTCATTTGCGACTGATTGCCTATGATGATGATCATTGAGCTCAATCTGTTATTCGCCTTATAATTCGATCTAATTGACTTCAACAATGAAACTTTTTAGGTTTAATCCACTGAAATACTAACAATCGTCATAATAAGTGCTCTTTTGTTTCTGCTATTATTTAGACATTTTCCCGCAGAGCCAGAGCAACATGTGGCTCATGTTGATGAGGAAAAGCAAGAGGACCTTGGACAAGGTGAAGGGCTGTTCGCTGCAATCCATAAGAGGCAGGATTTTGGGACCACTACAGCCAAGTCACTACTTTGATATATGTGTGCAGGACTAGGAAAAGGGGTTACTTGGAATTTTTTCCATTCTGAGACTAATGGAGTCAAAGTTCAACCTGAAAAATGCATGTGTAAAGCTACAATTTCAAACTACTGTACTGTATTTACAACACTTTGTTTACGCAGTGGTTAACACTACTGCCTCACAGCAAGAAGGTCGTGGGTTTGAATCTGGCCTGGGGCCTTTCAGTGTGGAGTTTGCATGTTCTTCCCATGTTCGCGTGGGTTTCCTCCGGGTACTCTGGCTTCCCCCACCCACAAAAACATGTCTGGTTGTGTGCGAATATTTGGTGGTGGTGGTCGGAGGGGCTGTAAGCGCATACTGGCTGCCACACTTCCGTCAGTCTGGGCAGCTGTGGCTACAAAAATGTAGTTTACCACCATCAGTGAGTGAATGAATAATGTATCCATTGTGAAGTGTCTTTGAGTGCCCAGAAAAGTGCTATATAAAATTGCTGATGCATTATTATTAAGTGTCCACTTTTCCTAGTCCTGCACCCATATAAAGTTCCTCTCTGAAAAGCTTGTCCGAGATCTTCGCAAGATCTGGGCAAAACCTGACGTAAGGTTGTGCCGTCCAATTAGTACAGACCTAGCCAAAGCCAATCATGGCACTGGACCTGCCCACACCGGAAACTATTCTAGCAGACATGAACAACCGCGGATCATACTATGCCTTAGAAGTATCTACACTTCCATAAATACAAAAGAACCGCAGATCACTTGAGGTGCAGTTTAGTCAGTATCTCTCCCAAAGCTGTTTGTCCATTTTCTTTTGGACGCAAAGAAAAGCACCAATTTCTCTTCCAATAGACGATGCCTCCAGAAATCAGTGGGTAGCTTTTTTTGTTTGCTAGCGGTGAACAGCCACAGCCAAAGGGAACATTAGCGGTTTGTGCTCAGCATTTCACCAAACACAGCTTTGTCAATAAAGGAGAATTTGAAACAGGATAAGTGTTTCAGCTGCTTCTCAAACCTGAAGCAGTTGCATCGATCAAGTGCTCGGAGCCACAAGCTGCAAATAATGTAAGTGAAGCTAATGAGTTACGGGAGGCTAGCAGGACTGCTAATGATAGTTAGCACTAACAACTGGCCTCAAACGCAGGCTTTGTAAAATATCTGAAGATAAAGCTTGTATCGGTCGCGACTGTCCGTGACTCACAAGCTATTTTGTCAGGGATGTGATTTGCGTGAAGTGAAATTATCTGAAAATTTAGCAGAGTCCAGGGCAGCGCCCTGGTGGGGGGGACCGAACATCCAAGGTTTTAGTGATTTTCAGTTCCCTAAGTGTACTTAGAATTCAATAAAATAATAAAAAACAGATTTATTACCCAATGAACATTCAAGCCAATAAAGACATGCTACCATTGATTTCTAAGTAAAGTCAAAATTTGTGACAAGCTCCAAGCTTGTAAAGAATTTAATCTGCCACTATTGGACTCAGATAAAAGTCAAATAACATTCATTGAACATAGCCAATATATCAGTAAAATCATTGACTTCTTAGTCAACTCCAAAATCATATCACGGTCACATGCTCATGGGATTTTATGAATTTAGATTTCCCTGAATGTACGGTGTAATAGCAAAAATGAAAAATAAGAACATAATCACTGTAGATACACAGGACTAATAAATCTTTTTTCTTTATCCAATCATCTGTAGAAACCATCTATGAGTTCTGTGATATTTTCAGCTTCCAATTATTGACTAAAAACACAATCCTGATGGAACTCCTGGAAATTACATTACATATTATGCATTACATAGTTACATAGTGAATAAGCCAAATGACAACGGAAAACAGTATCACTAACTAGCTACATTTGACTATATTCGGTGTCCAGTGACTCTCAATTTACATGAAAAAAACAAAAGTGAAACTATGAGGAGGGGCTCCTCGTCGAGGTCCTGAGGCACCTTTGATTATACGATGCAATAGAAAAGTTGCGTCTCGTAGTGGTATCGTTCGCTAATATTGCGAGGTCAGGGATAAAGGTCAGGGATTAGCTGGGCAGCTGATGAAATAACCATGATTTAGCTTTGGATCGAGACGCCCAGCTGCGTTAGCACTGATAACCCATGCATAGGCTGGCCACAATAACCAATTAATTCAGCATTCACCGAAGTCAAAATGTAGGGTGATAATCCTTCATATTAAAGTGTGCGAAACTGAGGTAGGAAAATAAAGGTCCATTAGGTTTGTTGGTAAGCTTACGTGATGCAATGTTATGGTTTGACTGGCCACACTACCATTAATGGGAGCTGGCGAAGGTGCGTCAAAGAGACGAGCACCCACTCACACTCCCGGGGGATACTGATACACACTGAGCCCACCAAGCAACTTACCAGCACTGTACAGCATTTTTACATAAAGGGACGCAGCAGTGTTCAGCCGTCAACCACTCACGCCGCTGAAACTTGGGCTACAAGACTGCTTCATCCTCGCTCCACTAGCCGAATGGGCTACACAAAATACAGGTATACGGACTATTAATTATTATTACTATACTACAAGCTATCTGTCATCTTGAATATGCGCAATATCTAAGTCGTTTCTTTTCCGCAGTGTTGAAACTTGCCGCCGCGGCCCCTGCCCACACAGCATGTCATTGGACCGAATGTGCCTTAGCTGGCTAATTTGAAAACGAAAATTCTGTAGAATGCATCATGCATAAGATCAATTCAGTTACGGAAAAACTAAAAGTATGCTGTAGATATAAAATCGGATTTTCATTACTGAGTTTTATTTATTTTTTTAATTTTGAAGATATAAAAGCGGAATTCCGCGAATTAGCGGAAAAATCACATCCCTGAGTAGTTTGTTAGCCAACTAATTCAGCTGGTTAGCCAAAATGGATGGCGTTTACAAACAAATGACAATAATTGCACGTTGTAGTCGTGCTTAGGTGCCAGCTATTAGCAGCATAGCAGACCATTATCAGAAGGAAACGACGGCATCAAAACACTGTCAAGATGCAGTAGCAGATTTATTCGGCGAATAACGTTTCCATCAGCATTTATCGCATAAGCCCTTTACCGATCAAGAGAATATCCAATGAGATGGACCGTGCAAACTACGCAGTGTCTATATGTCCGACAGTCGGGTGGTTTCGATATATGCAGTGTCTACGCGTCCGAAAGTCGGACAGCGTTTTAATATAACTCCGTGTCCGACAGTCGGACGGTTTCAATATAACTCTGTGTCCGACAGTCGATTATTGTTTTTAATTTCTTAAAATCTACTGATCTTTTAGATATCAAATGTGAATGTTTTGATAAGAAGGCCCTGTTCTTCTAGATGAGTACCGAGAATTTCAATCAATGTTTCTGTTTAAGCTCTGCTCAATAAAGTGAGTCGACATTGGCGCAGGACTTTTTTCGAGTATTCCTGCAATTATTAGACGTTCAAACAGGGCCATGTTTGCGTTCTACCTTCACAAAATGCAAATTGATTGCTATCGACTTTTTATTAGTTTGTTTTCTTCCGTTGAGGATAGACAGCAGTCTTTATTCGGTCTCTCTTTTGAAAATTAGTCAGAATGATCGAACAGATTCACGCTTTATTTCCACACCAGAGATAAAATAGTACTTGCGGTCAGTAAGCAAATCAATTCCATGACCATTGACATTGTGAATGAAATATCGCTTGCATAATCAAGACTGCCGGACGCAAGGATGTTTTATATTTCACTGGATATACAATTGGAAAATGGCCGCCCATTTATTTCAAAGGAAATTGCTCAGTGGCGCAGCACGCCAAGCTTCCGGAACCACGCGGACATGCGGTGTGTGATTTTTGTTCATACATGCATACTGTGGGGCTCATGAACGCGCTGGTATCCGAGGTGTCCATGAAAACGGCTCGGGCTCATGTTCACGATCACTTTTCACCGGAAATGGAAGTCTGACCACTTCAGACTGCACCCTGATGTACATATGAGCGGAACAGAAAACAAAACATAGCCGCCGGTAAAGGTTTAATTATGGTTTGAGATACTATTTTAAAACACAAATGTAATATCAAATGTAATACTATTGATTTCAACTAAAAAATTGCTGCAAAATAGTTGACTTGCTGTTGTGTAACGTGAACGGACATTGCTCAGGGGTGCGCTTCCCGAGATCACTGATGCTATCGTCCATAGTTGGAACCACTGACTGAATGGACGAATAAATTTCTGCAACTACGCTATTGGGAGATGGGCGTCAGATGATTCTTGCTCGTCTGCGTGCGAATACCATTATCTTTTCCGGATTCAAGACAATAAACCGAACACATAACACAACGCACTGCACGTGCCTTATAGACCAACATGTTTTAAAGTCAGGAGCTTTAAACTTCTGTCAATTCTGGTAAGCTAATTTACTTTTAGCTTACGTAACTTAAAATGTGGATCTACCGTGAAATGTTACGCATGTTGTATTGCATTATTTTTACCTTTGTTTTAAAGCTCCTTTTTTCTGTCTTTCTCCAGATATCTGAGCCTCTTGGAGTAGGCTACACTGAACAGTTCATCCATGAATTTCTGCATGTCAGCGAACCAGAGACCGTGCCTTTCTATCCACCCCCTCTATTCCCTTTCCAAAAAAGTCAGCCCTGGTTATAATTTGAATACTCTCATTACATTTCTAAGTGCGAGTTAACCTCGATTGTAGTTGTGGTACTCAATTTTATGATAGTGGCTGGCCCTGCGTAATTTAGACCAGCCTTTTCAGGCCTTCTTTATTTTTTTGCCTGTGTCCCAACTTTTTTGAGACCTATTGAAGCCGGAAAATTTGAAAGATGCTAATTTTGTGGATAAAAATGTAAAATATCTGAGTTAAAACATTTTAAATGTTATCTATATTCGATTGTGTGTGACATTGGCTCATGTGATCTGAAAGTCATTGCATTTTGATTTTATTCACAATTTACAATTCATGCCAACTATTTTGGAATTGGGGTTGTACATCTACTCGATCTTCGTCTCATGCCCAACTGTTGCATTTTTTTAAGGACTCGTAGCTATTATCTTCGTTCAGATTAAAATCAGCCACACCGTCGAATCTACTTGCATCACTCCCTTGAATCTGAGATCCTGCTCACGAACATTTGATGTTCGGATTTCATATAGGCCTACTCACGTTTCCACCTACCAAAAACTTCGATCTAATAAAGGCCGTACCACAAATAATGAGTATGTTGAGTGCTTGTTCGGATCATGCACCGTAAAGTTAGAATTTTGGATCTCATCTGTGAAATTGCTGAAAAAAGTTTTGTCATCAAGTATGAAGGTCTGTAACGAATGGAGGAATAAAGGATGGTTAGTTGATGGTTTGCTTAGCAGTGTTCGAACTGAATTTATGTAGTGGTCTAAGTGCGCTCATATGGATATTACGTTAGATGCTACTCAGCTGACACATGCATAACACATCTAAATACAGTAATGTGAATTGGTGCTATTCAAAGCAATGGAAATATACAACTCAGTTCATGGATATATCCATATCATTTTAATCCGAAAGTAAGTAAGTAAGTTGAATGTTGCCTTTGTACATGGTTCTAGTCACAACAGCGGCCTTAGCTTACTGAACATTTTCTCGCGCTACATGAAGTGCAGCAATCAAGGTGCTACATATTACGGCCATTCATCAATTAAAATGGCAAAAATATACTGAGCAACAAAAGAAACGCAAGTTAGCCAGTTAGTTAATGTGCTCCTATGGTTACTCATAGTGACCGCAAAACAAAAAAAAGTTTGATGAAACGAGGGTAAATGTGCACAGGCTATTAATAAATTTGATTTTCAATAATTACGCGCAAATTTGTTCACCGGCCTGCCTTTAATTAAATTGCGTTTCTTCTGTTGCTCAGTAGATTTGCACTGTAACGCCAGCTCACATCACTGGCTTGGCTACGTCTATAATATTGATCACAGACGGACGGCAAAGAATGCCCATTTCTGGCCTCCCCATACCCAGCGGCATGTTATATGCTACAGGGGGCTTATCATTAGCAAGTGGCCGCACTACCTAGCCTCTCACATATCGAAGACCGCATGCTGTGGCTCTTAGCACCGCCCTAGTATTGAGAAATGCAGCGGATCTATGGGAGTAATCCCTGAAAAAATGAGGATAAGCCCCTGCTTGGGTTAGCCCACTGGTCCTTCCAAGATAGCCTCTCTGGTGTTAGCACTGGTGATTTGTCTTTCTACATGATTCCACTGCAGAAGCTACCCACTGAGGAATGCAATTACAGAAGTGGGCAGCCTGCTTGCCCACTGCACAGAGCCAGCAACCATTATTAGTGGTATTTAACCCGCTACGGTCCCAGAAACGTCTTATTAGCAATCATATCAACATCTGCCTTGTTGATCTGGGTAGCGCAATCGCAAGCATGACAGACCCTGGGTTTAGCCTCAAGAACCTTGCGGTTCTGATCAGCCCAGATCTGCTTGCAGTTAATAAATTTGATTCTCTATGATAATTACGCGAAAACGTATTTTCCGGTCTGTCTTTAATTAACTTGCTTTCTTTTATTGCTCAATACATTTGCTCCGTAACATCGCCAGCTCACTTTACCAACTTGGCTACGTCTTTAATATTGAACACAAACAGACGGCAAGTAATGCCCATTGCTCCACCCACTCACATCCGCTGCAGTGCTAAATTCGGAGGAGGCGGGAACGCACTTAAGTATTGTTACGACCCAACCAGGTGTTTTGCCTGGTTGTGTGTTTGTCTCCTGCAGGTGCACCGGGTGTCTGCTGATTGAGTCACCAATTAGGAACCTGTTAAAAGAAGCCTGATCCCTGTTGCTGGGTGCTCCCTTCCTCCTGCGATTTGGACCATTTGCGTTTGCACAAGACTGACTAGCACCACATGCTTCCATGATACTGACTTGCACCACACCGATCTAATTATGATTAATAAATTATCGTTTTAAACTTTGATCTCTGCGTGTGGTCTCCCTCATGTCCCCTGCTAGAGCCGGCAGGTCGTGACAGTATAAGGACCCATTGGTGTTTGCATAGCCTGAATATAAATAAAACATTTTGTCTGCCGAAAACGAGGATTAATTATTTAAGAAGGAAAAATAAACCTTTCCGGTATCGATAATTTGTGGCTGTCAAAAAAATTTATTCACGGATTTATCAGCGTGTCTTATTCAATTATTCTCTATGGAGAAATTCCTTTTTGGCCCCCATGGCATCACGTGACCTGCAATATCAGGTTCACCACTAGGGCCATGTCGGCATGTGTTACGGCCCCTAGTTGGCCGTCCAGACCTCCTTATAGGTCCATGGCCGGATGCGAAATGCAAAATACTCCATGCACCCCTGCCGTATTTGCAGCCCCTTTGCGGGAGCACGCGCATGTTATTCCAATACCAAAGCGATCCTGGTCGTTTTTATTTAACATTCGCAATCATTCAAAGAGAGCAAGTAGATCAGAGGGATCTAATTGCTGCGACCTGGCCTAGCATCCGTCACGTGGCCTAGTGTCCATGACTGGTGGTTTCTTGTACAAGTGTGACCTCGAAATTGGCAAATGACCTTGAAAATCAATAGGGAACCCTTCCTCTGTTCCAAGAAGCTTGTTGTAAGATTTAATAGCCATCCATCAAGTTAAACTCGAGTTATGGTGCGAAAACTGTGAAATGGGGGCAAAAACGACACTTTTTCGACCGGTGTAACCTTGGGATTCGACAGATGACCTTGAAAATCAATAGGGAACCTATCAATAGGGAATCCTCTATACCAAGAAGCTTGTTCTAAGATTTCCTAGCCATTCATTTGTAGAACCTGAAAGTTTGATTTGGCTGGATTTTACTCAAAATACGTGTCAATTCATATTGTTGGAACACAGGCACATTCCATGTGTAAAATTTGGTTGATTTAACAGCAAGCTTATACGACCTGGATGCTCTGTTGCCTGCCTCGAATCTCCTTTGTTCTGCCCAGCAGGGGGTTTGGAGCCATTTGCTCTGGCCCTCTGAAACTCTCAGACCTCTTCTCAATTAAAGTCAGGATCAGTTACTTTTAAGCTGCTTAAAACGATCTTAACCTCTATCAAATTCATAATATATTTCTGTTCAATATCCTAGGAAGGAACCTGTTATATATTGATAACGCAATTGGGCTATAATATTCCATCTTAAGGCTTTTCCATGACAACTGCATCATTTTAATACATATTCATATCATGTTTGGTCTCTTTATTCTCGGGGGAGTCCAAGGAGTTGAATGGAACATGTTTCATTTCCCTTGGAATTATGGTTCGTTTGTAAGATTCATTCGAGCAACTACCCTAGTCTCCCTGTGGAAATTATCTTATCACCTAGGCCAGTAAAACTCTGATTCGGCCAACCTTCCCTCTACCTTGTTCGGAGGTGTGGTTTGGAGCCTTTAAAGGTATGAGATCCTGAGGGGGGTGGTCTCTTCTTTTCTTGGTTCTCTTCTTGCTCCTGCTTCTCTTCTTCCTGTCCTGTCCTTTCTTGGTCAACTTCTGACGTGCGAATAGGTAAGTGGGGAGAGGTCACGTGCTGCCTTGTTCCGGAGCGGGGGAACATGTGAGTTCTCCCCGACCACGTGGAGCGATTTTAGCTCCGTGTGGTCATTCATCTTTTCCAGGTATGAAAATACTCCAAATCCTTCTAAATTATATGTAACGGTAATTGGCTTTTCATTGATTTGTTTGATTCAAGTTGTGCCTACCTGGTGAATTAAATTATTGTTATTCCTTTTCCAGCCTGCGTGTTCTCATTGTAAATTCTTTCTGGCCTTGTTGCGATTGGGACTTAAGGGGAGACTCCTACCAAGACATGTGTAGGTAGCGATACTTCTAAGTTAGATTGAGATTGGGTTCTACCTATTAAGGGGATATGAAATTACCGGCTCTTAAGATTTAGCTATTGGTTAATCTTTCTAAGGGGCCCTTTGATATGCATAAACCTAGGTTCGTGGTACGTTCATACTCAGAGCCATTTGCCTGATGTTGCTACCATGACAGTCTCTTCTATCCAATGGATTTATCGTCGAATTAGACCAGGCAGAGACGCCTATTTTAACCCTAGGGGGTGTTCTGCTTAGTGACAATGGTTTTCGCAGACAGAGTTTGGGTGCGTAACTGCCCTGAGATTCACGCATGCTGTTTCAAAATTATCAATTCTAATTCTAATTTGGAGTCAGATTTTTAACGAGGATTATAGCTAAATTTTGTATTCTAAATTTATTATGGAGTCAGATTTAAAGCGAGAGATAAATCGTAACCATTGCGCTTTCATGCCCCGTCCTCGGACGGTGAAAAATATCCATTATATTGTGATTCACACCAGCCAGAAGAATGCTCTAATTCAAGTTAGACTAAAAGAACACGTGAGGCCTTCACCCCGGCAATATCCGCCTTTTGGTTATTGCTCTTTTGGGGTTTTACACATTGAATTAAAGTTTTTTTAAAGTTTTTTTTTATTGTACCATTTTCCTGTTGCAGTTCTATGCTTGTCTTTTGACTGTCCCATTAATTGTGTGCATTTTTATCTTTATTTGTTAATTTATCTGCTTCTGTCTGTTTTATATGTGTATTCTTTTATTTTGACTTCGTTTAACTGTTTATTGATTTTATAATTGTTTTAGTTTTCCCATTTTATATTTTATTTTTTTTTGCCAATTGCCACTGTACAGCACTTTGGTTCAACTTCTGTTGTTTTAAATGTGCTTTATAAATAAACTTGACTTGACTTGACTTAAAGTTGAGTTACGATGCGAAAACCGTCAAATCGGGCAAAATTGACACTTTTTTTTACCTGTGTGACCTTGGGATTAGACGGATGACCTTGAAAAACAATAGGGAACACATTCTCTATGCCTAGAAGCTATTTCCAAAATTTCATAGCGATCCATGAATTCTAACTGGAGTTACAGCGCGAAAAACCGCAAACAAGGTTGTGACCTTTGACCTCGACCTTGTGCATGGACATCACTTTGGTGATGGTCAATAACTCCTGAAAATTGATACCACGACAGGAACATGGTGAAAAAGGTGTCACAGACGGACAGACCGAAGCGTTCATAGAGCTGCTTGGTCGCAGCTAGTTACACCGTTTCATATGTTAAATTCTTGCCAATGATTTACCACTTTAATTTCGCAACCAATCAAAGTGCTAAAAAGTGCGAAGGACTGTATCATACTTTTAATTTTTGCGAAGGAGATACTGACAGTAAATAACAAATGGTATTGTTATGGCCCCAATTTGTTATGACATTTATGACAGCAAAGGATGACTGACAAAATTTTAAGACTTAAACATATTTAATCAAACAAAGACATTTAACTAATCTACCATCTACTCTACTGACCAAGATTGTTAAACACAAGAACAAAAATATTTACAGTCCCTTTGGTTGAGTTACTTGATGATGTCCTGGGTGGGGAAAATGCTCCAACAGAGGCAAAAATCCACAAGAAACTTCACAGGTCTTGAACAGAGTGACAGGTCTGGTCATGTGTATCCTTCTCCTTTCAATTTCTCCTACTCCCCCAGTCCCTCAATTTTCCTCCTTATATACTCTTTTGCAGACCCCTCCCACATTTAGACCTCTTTTTTTTAATTCTCTGGGACTTGTCCCAGACATGCCCAAACCTAGCTCCAGTCTGGGCTTAACATAAGAAAGGTCAATACTGCCATCTAGTGGCTTCTATTCGCATTACACCTCCATTCCAAAATGGAAAAATTTAGACTCAAAGGCAAAATTTTTCTTTTCAATACAAAAGTGGTTACGTAGACACTTGTGTGCTAATAGACATGATATATACACATACTCAAACACGGGATAAGCAATCAGCAATTACATTGTCAGTACCCTTTACATGCTTAATTTCCAAGTCAAACTCCTGTAAGATCAAACTCCAATTCAACAATCTCCGATTCTTGTTTTTCATCTTACTCAAAAACATTAACGGATTGTGGTCAGTATACACAATCATTGGCTTTTGCCCTGTACAAACATAAACCTCAAAGTGTTGTAAAGATAGAACCAGAGCCAACAGCTCTTTCTTCTGGAATAGTTCTTTTGGTGGCAATTGAACTTCCTGGAGAAGTATGCCACGGGATGCTCAATGTCATCAGAGTCACTTCTCTGTAGGAGCACAGATCCACAAGCTTAGTCGCTAGCGTCGACCGCGAAGGAGAACGGTTTGTTGAAGTCAGGAGATTTGAGCACGAGGAAGTGACACAGCAGAGACTTCAGGCGATCGAAGGATCTCTGGCATGCATCATCCCAAGTGAACTTTATACCTTTCTTTAGTTGGTTGGTGAGACTGAGAACAATCTCAGCAAAGTTCTTGCAGAACTTGCGGTAGTACCCGATCATTCCAAGGAAGCGGTGCAAAGCTTTTTTGTTGTTAGGAACTGGAAAGTCCATGATGGCTTGGACTTTAGCATTTATGGGTGCCACCTTACCCTGGCCTATGATGTAGCCAAGATAGGTGACAGTAGCACAACCAAAGTCCCTCTTGTTCAGGTTAACAGTCAGGTTAGCCTGGGTCAGGCACTGGAACAACGTCTCTACATCTTTTAGATGTTCTTCCCAGGAGTCTCTCCATGTGATCAGGTTGTTGATGTACGCACCTGTGTGTGGCAATCCAGCGATTGTAGACTGTATCATCCTTTGGAACCTGGCTGGGGCATTTTTCATGCCAAAGGGTAGGACTTCATACTGGTACAACCCAGATGGTGTGGCAAAAGCAGAGATGCTCTTGGCCCTCTCAGTTAAATGCACACACCAATAACCCTTCAATAAATCAATCTTGGTCAGAAACTTTGCTTGCCCTACTCTATCGATACAATCATCAATCCTAGGTATTGGAAACACACGAGTCCTAGCCACAGCACTGACCCCGCGACAATCTGCACAGAATACAGCACTTCCATCAGGTTTTGGAACTAGCACACAGGGTGAACTCCAATCTGAGTTGGAGGGTCTGATAATATTATGTTCTAACATGTACTCAACCGCTTTCTCAGCAATCTTTCTATTTTCAGGTTTCATCCGGTACGGATGCTGTTTTATTGTTTTGGCATCACCAACATCTACATCATGAGAAGCTATAGAAACTCTCTTTGCAACATCAGGAAATAGATCTTTATAATCCTTGATCAACCTCTCAAACTGATCTCTCTGTGAGGGTTCTAAGTGCTGGAGTTTTACATCAAGATTTTGCAACACTTCAGAATTTGACAATTTACATGAAAGAACTTCAGCTTTATTTCTAAGTTCATCATCTTGAAACTCCTCATCTTCACACGTCTCGACCATAGGAGAATCTGAAGTGACAGCTGCAACCCTAACATTTCTGTCATGATAAGGCTTCAGCATGTTAATGTGACACAACTGTTTTAGCTTTCTCCAATCTGGAGTCTTCACAATGTAATTGAGATCATCGAGTTTTGTTAGAATTTCATACGGACCATGAAATCTAGCCTGCAATGGATTGGACTGCAAGGGAAACAACACAAGGACCTTGTCTCCTGGTTTAAACTCACGGCTTCTAGCCTTATGATCATACCAAGTTTTCATTTTTCCCTGACTTGATTTCAAGTTCTCTTTGGCGAGGTCACAAGCTGCACGCAGTCTTTCCTTGAACTTGCTAACATAGTCTAACAGACTGATGTGCGGCTCTTCCTCTTGCCATTGTTCACTCAACAATAGCAAAGGTCCTCTCACTTCATGGCCAAACACTAGCTCAAACGGACTGAATCCAGTAGACTCCTGCTCTGCTTCTCTAGCTGCAAACAACAGCAAATGAACACCTTCATCCCAGTCTTTCTCGTGGTCATAACAATAAGTCCTCTTCATTGTCTTGAGAGTGGAATGAAACCGCTCTAAGGCACCCTGACTTTCCGGATGATAGGCACTAGAAAGAATCTGCTTTGCACCTAGTGCATACACATCCTGCTGAAACAATCTGGAAGTGAAATTGCTACCTTAGTATGACTGAATTGGTTAGGACTCGTTCACACGCCTCAGAAGGACGGTCATTACGTATGCACTCATGCAGCATTAGCATACTGAATTCGTCAGTCCCCCGCTTCTTCTTCTTCGGGGTTTCACGTCAAGTTACTAACGCAGGTGTATTACCGCCAACTACTGGTTCTATACTCTCGCTTAAAGATATGCACTCATGCATCACTAGCATATTAAACTCGGTGCTTCGATCGGTATGCTGCGTGCGAGCGTTTATAAATTTTAACATAACCGTGCGTCCTTTTGAGTGTTGTTCATTCCTCAAATATTGATTTTAGAAAACACTCTGGTGCAGTAGAATTCAGCTATTATTTCAATGATTGAGGCAAAAATCCATATTCACATTCACGTGCAGGAGATTTATTTCGCCCATTTTTATGACTAATACGAGATTCACGTGACAGAATCGCTATTGGGGAGGACATTACATTGCTACCTTTTTTTCTATTTTTGTCGTGTCCGAGATACCGTAAGCATTGAAAGCCTTGCTGCTTCATAGCCATGTTGCATTATGCATCTGAGCAGTTTCTCACACACCTGTACTTAAGTTCAAGACAGGTCTTGATTACTTTAAAAAATTAATGGTGATCATAGGGCAGGCATATTGAGATATTTGCAACCTCACTTCTGAAAAAGTTGGGACCATATGAAAAATGAGGGTTAAAAAAAGACAGCAGTCTTTAAAAAAATTAAACTATACAAGAACAACATATTTCATGTTTCACCTCATCAATATTTTTCTCAAATTATTTCTTCATTCTGAATCTAATACCTGCAACATATTCCACTAGAGATCTGGACAGGAACAATATAAGACTTTGAAAGCACTAGAATTCTGATCGTCAGGTGTAGAACAGCGATGCCATCATGCTTGGATATAAAATTCCCTAATTGTCTACAAACTAGTGGTCAAAGTTTGTCACTTAGCGACTGAATTATCCAACTGTTTAAAAATGACTCATCACTATGCTGTAGTAAGGATTTCAGAGGTTTCACTCTCTATAGTCTGGGAGCATATAGCTAAACACTAGCTCAAACGGACTGAATCCAGTACACTCCTGCACTGCTTCTCTAGCTGCAAACAGCAAATGAGCACCTTCATCCCAGTCTTTCTCATTGTCATAACAATGAGTCCTAATCATTGTCTTGAGAGTGGAATGAAACCGCTCTAAGGCACCCCGACTCTCTGGATGATAGGCACTGGAAAGAATCTGCTTCGCACCGAGTTCATACACAACCTGCTGAAACAATCCGGAAGTGAAATTGCTACCTTGGTCTAACTGAATTTCCCTGGGAAGGCCAAACAACATGAAGAACTTTATCAAAGCCTTTGAGATTGCAGTTGCCTTGATGTTACGTAGAGGTATGGCTTCAGCGAATCTGGTAGATGCACACATGATTGTCAACAAGTACTAATTTCCAGATCTAGTCTTGGGTAATGGACTAACACAATCAACAATTACCTTAAAGAAGGGCTCCCATAATGCTGGGATAGGCTGCAATGGAACTACAGGTGGGTCTAACTGGTGTTTTCCAACTACCTGACAAGTGTGACAGGTTTTTGCAAAAGTTGGAAATGTCTTTCCGAAGCCCGGGCCAGAAGAAGTGTTTCATGATCTTATCAACACCAAGATGACCTCCTAAAGGTAAACTATGAGCCATTGTTAAGATCTCATTCCTGTAGACCTTCGGAACAACAATTTGCCTCACCACTGCCCGATCTGCATTGGCAGGGATATCAGGAGGGCGCTTCCAGTTGGGTATTATCCCAAGGATGGTGTGTTGATGCGGAAGTGGCAACCTCCTGATATCCCTGCCAATGCCCCTCTGCATCAACACACCATCCTTGAGATAATACCCAACTGGAACTGCGTCTATTTCTTTATCAGGAAGGGCTCTCCTCTTTAGTACACAAATTTCAGGATCATTAGTTTGCTCCTCAATCAACCGCTTTCTGGACAGAAACAAGTCTCCAGACACATCAGAATCACCAGACCCATCCGGCTGGCTGAATAGAGAACTGATAAAAGTATCTGATAAGTCCTCAAACTGAGAAATCATAGTAGGCCGAACAGAGTCATGGGGCGAACCACCTGAGTCATGACTATTCAATGTGTATTACCGCCAACTACTGGTTCTATATTCTCTCTTAAAGTAACTTGAATTATAAAATATATAATAATAATAAGTAGAAGAAGAAAAACAACAACATGCATTTCTCTACTAACAATAGCTTGCTAAACGCAACTAGTCAGTTGGTATCTGGCTGCCGCTCCCTATAAACCCTTTTTCCAAAATCTTGTGGATGTCTTCTCCCTTCACGTCCGTAATCCTTAGAAACTTTAGGTTATTTACATAACCCCGGTTCTCTGAGTAATATGAGTGAGATGTCTCACTATGGGATGCACGCCTCGCTGCAGCCTCAGAAGCATTAATCTCATTACGCCAATCCTGATTGGCTGGTGAACGTGTCCGTCCGCCCAGGTGGTACACCCACCTTAAATAGTTCATACGGACGGCACCACGTCATTCAAGATAAGCACCTCTTCTCACTCGCCCCAGCAAGAAGGGTTGTCTGGTGAGACATCTCACTCATATTACTCAGAGAACCGGGGTTATGTAAATAACCTAAAGTTCTCTTTCATAATATTTCGCTCGATGTCTCACTATGGGATATCGTAGCTCCCGTATTGCCAGACAAGCTTATCCAGCGTCCACCAACCCACAGAGAAGCAATCTGTTCCAGTCAGGACAGCAGAACCGCGCGTGCCACGCACGGGGCGGAAACGTCCAGCTTATAAAAGCGGACAAAGGTGAGAGGCGAGGACCAACTCGCCGCTGCACAGATGTCCTGAACAGAAACTCCCCTGAATAAGGCCCAGGATGCGGCCAAGCCCCGAGTCGAGTGCGCCCGCAGGCCCACAGGCGGCTGCAAACCCCGACACGTATAGGCCAAAGCAATCGCCTCCACCACCCAATGGGATAGGCGCTGCTTAGTGATAGGTTTTCCTTTATGAGGATTAGCCCAGGAGACGAACAGCTGATCGCTCCTCCTGAATCCTCTAGACCTGTCCATGTACATGCGCACCGCACGGACTGGACATAACGCGTGCGACTGCTGCTCCTCTGTTGAGGCAGCAAAGGCCAGAAGGTCAATTGGAGAACATGAGCCCACCACCTTAGGCACAAAAGCCGGGTTGGGCCTCAAAATCAACCTTACATCTCCCGGGAAGAGCTGAGCGCATGACGGATGCACCGAAAGCGCATGGATGTCACTAACTCGCTTAGCTGAAGCCAGAGCCAGCAACAACACAGCCTTGAAAGACACGTGCTTCAATCTGCCCCTTCCAGTGGCTCAAAAGGAGGGCCCTTAAGCCCCTCCAGAACCACAGCCAGATCCCACGGTGGCACCAGTGGTCTGGACACGGGGAGAAGCCTGCGCGCTCCCTTCATAAAACGGCAAACCAGTGGGTGCTGACTCGCCGTTCGCTTTTCAAACCCCACGTGACAGGCGGCAATAGCCGCCAAGTACACCTTAATCGTGGACAAGGCTTTGCCTTTGTCAATCAGGTCCTGCAAGAATGACAATATAGCACTCACCGGACACTGAAAAGAAACGTGGCCGTTCCTGTGACACCACCCCTCAAACACCCTCCACTTACAGTCATACAAAGACCTAGTGGATGGGGCCCTAGCGTTTTGTATAGTGGAAATCACACGCTGTGACAATCCCACAGCCGAGAGACTGAGCCACTCAGGGGCCACGCCCACAACGCCAGGCGTTCCGGGTGCGGGTGGAGGATCGCCCCCCCCCCTGGGATAGCAGGTCCCTGCGCAGCGGGAGCTGCCAAGGCTGAGCGCACAGTAACCGATATATTTCCGCTAGCCAATGCATCGCCGGCCAATGCGGAGCAATCAATATCAGTGCGTGACCACGTTCCCTCACTCTGGACAGAGTGGGGGATATCAAGGCCAGGGGAGGGAACGCGTAAAGAAGCTCGTGCGGCCAGACGTGCGCTAGTGCGTCTATGCCAAGGGGAGCATCCATGCCGCGCAGAGAGTAAAACAGCGCGCACTGCGCGTTTTCTCTCGCCGCGAACAGATCTACCGCGGCCCGACCGAACCGGGCCCATATCTGTTCCACAATCTCCGGGTGCAGAGTCCACTCCCCATACACTGGCGCACCCCTGGACAACAGGTCCGCGCCTGTGTTCAAGACCCCCGGGACGTGCGTCGCTCTCAAGGAGAGGAGACGGCCGCAGCTCCACAGGATCAGTTTGCGTGCCAGCATGTGCAACTGACGGGAGCGCAACCCCCCCTGACGGTTGATGTACGCCACCGTCGTCGTATTGTCCGTTCTCACCAGGACATGATGACCCATGAGAGATGGAAGGAAATGTTTCAGGGAGAGGAACACCGCTGAAAGTTCCAGAAAATTTATGTGAGACTGCTGGAGGCCCACACTCCAGCGGCCCCTCACAGACCGGCCCCCGTGAATTCCGCCCCAGCCCGTCAGGCTGGCGTCTGTAGTGACCACCTTCCTGGACAGGACCGAGCCCATTGGGACCCCCTGGGTCAGAAAGGACGGGGTCCGCCAGTAACGCAGCGCCCTGGCGCATTCCAGTGTGACCAAGACTCTGCTGGCTGCTGGCGGTATGCGCGGGTCGCGCAGCCGCAGCCGGGGCCGAGGGCTTTTTGAGCCAGCCGGAGCAGGCGGGGCGGGCTGAGGCCTCCGCAGTTTCGGCATTTTAAACTGCGAATCCTGTGAAGCAGCCTGTGCAAAGGTCTTACGCTGAACAGGCGGAAGAGGAGCAGGGGGCTTTCGAGGGAGGCAGAGCTTGAGAGCTTCATCCTCCTTCTTTTTAGCTTCGCACCGCCGTTGCATAGAAGCCAACGCGGAACCGAAGATCCCCTCCGGGACAATGGGCATGTCCAGGATGTCATCCTTCTCCCTGTCCGACAGGTTGGCGAGGTTAAGCCACCGCGCCCGTTCCTGTAGGACTATGGTCCCCAGCGCTTTTCCCGTGGCCTGGACCGAGCAGCGTTGGACACGGAGACACAGGTCGGTGACGACCGGTATTTCCTCCCATGTAGCTGGGTCCTGAGTTAGCACAAAATCCTCGCACAACTCAGCCTGATAAGCCGTGAGCAGGGAGAGGACATTGAGCGCTCTGGCCGAAAGCGCAGCCGCCTTATACGCCTTCTCAGTCAAGGCTGACTGAAAACGGTCCGACTTGGACGGCAGACTGGGGCTCCGGGAGGACACCGCTGACAGGCGGGGGTGAAGGTGCGCTGCCACGAGTGGCTCCATCGGAGGCATGCGGAGCAGACCCAGGCTCTCCATCGCCTCACAATCGAGGGACGAGGCACCGGGAACTGGGCTCCTGCTGCTATAAGGGCGGTCTTTCCAAGAGCGCGCAACCTCATCTAGCAGCTCCGGGAAGACGGGGAGAAGTTGTTTCGTCGCACTCTTAGCCAAGGGCAATTTCTTCCCCTCGTAGCGGGATCTGGTGGTCTCAGCTACGACAACGGGCCAGGGGATGTCCAGCCGGACAGCAGCGCGTTTGCACACGTCGAGCATGTCGGAGCTGGGGAGAGGAGAAGCTGGTATGCTACTCTCATCTCCATCCCGAGAGGTGACGGAGGCCGCGGGCTGCGCAGCCCGAGCCGGAGTAATGAAGACGTCGTCATCTTCCTCATCCTCTGATATGAGGAGTTCAGAGACGCCATCTTCATCGTCCCCATAGTCCAGTTCTAGGACGTCTTCCTCACACGGGGGATCCGCGGCTAGGTCGAGCTGGGAGCCCCAGCTGGCGCGAGCCTCCGGAATCGCCGCCGTAGCGACCGCCAAATCCTGCTTGCCCTCGGCGGCAGCACCGTCGGAGGGGAGGAGGAGGTCGATTCCAGACAAGCTAGCCTGGCGGGCTAGCCATCTGCGGAGACTTTTCGCCGTAAACACCGCGCAGTGTTGGCACGAGCCGGGAAGTTCGAAAGCCATACGGGCGTGTTCCTGCCCCAGGCAGCTCGAGCAGACCTGGTGTGGATCTTTACTCGAGATCTTGTTCCCACAGCGACAGGGACGGGTCCCGGAGTCTCCGTGCCCCTTGGTATGGGGGTTTTGGGCCTCCATTCCTAGCTAGCTGGTGTGCAAGCCGGGAGACGAGGCAGAAAACCGAGAGGTAGCTGGTGTGCTAGCGCTCGGAGCTCGACGTGCCGTGGTGGGGTGCGAGTGAAGAAAACCGAAAGGTAGCTGGTGTGCTAGCCTTCGGTACTCGACGTGCCGTGGTGAGGGGTCGAGTGAAGAAAACCGAGAGGTAACTGGTGTGCTAGCCTTCGGTACTCAACGTGCCGTGGTGAGGCGTCGAGGACAGTGCTGACCAAGCCGTGTAGGGCGGGAGAGCACTGAGTCCGGTCTGGTGTGACCGACGAAGCAAAAAGGTATCCAAAGCTAGTAGCGCCCGGCGACAGAAAATCCGTCTGTGGACAGTTCAGCTAACTAGCCCTGGACGCGAGATACGCTCCGAGTGAGAAGAGGTGTTTGAATGACGTGGTGCCGTCCGCATGAGCTATTTAAGGTGGGTGTACCACCTGGGCGGACGGACACGTTCACCAGCCAATCAGGATTGGCGTAATGAGATTAATGCTTCTGAGGCTGCAGCGAGGCGTGCATCCCATAGTGAGACATCGAGCGAAATATTATGAAAGAGAACTCCACTCTCAGCCTCTCCGTCAGGGAATTTATTTCACCCGCACAATGAGTGACCATCGCCACAAACGCTAAAAGCCTCCTTTGTCCACACCAAAGCTACTTTTACACCCAACGCGAAACGAATTGTTCGCGCGTGACGATATTCGTGTTTTTGCATTGACTTTGAATGTTACTGTACAATCTGACGTACGAAAAATTTGTTTTGTGTTCATTTGTGAAAGCAGCCTTACACAGTCACGATCTGGTCCTGGTTCTTTTGACGCTGTCTTTGTAATACAAATCTCTGTATTCTGCAGTAGATTGTTTTGTGCTCCCGCATACTCAGTGAATCATTTATTGATTTTTGAGGCAATTAGAAATTTGCACTCATAGTTTTGTCTTTGGGCTGTAGCGCTAAGCGGATAAACAATCTGATGTTTCTGTTTGCAGAACAATTATCCTTTGCATAAATTCACATTTGTGTAACGATTGGATTTAAACTTAAAAGATTTTTTGCCATTTATGAGGATTTTGTTTTTTACATCCCAGTAAAGTGTTATGGCCCCAATTTGTTATTACATTTACAACTTAACAGCAACAGCAAGGGATGACAGACACAATTTAAAACTCAAACACATTTAATTAACAAACAAAGACTTTAACTAAACTACTGACCAAGATTGAATAGGAAAAAAAAGAAATATTTACAGTCCCTTTTTGTGGGGTGGCTTGGTGATGTCCTGGGTTAGGAAAAATGCTCAAATCCAGGCAAAAATTTCTCAGGTTCTGAACAGAAATGACAGGTCTGGTCACATGTATCCTTCTTCTTGCAATTTCTCCTACTACTCTACTGTCTCAATTCTTTTCCTTATATACTCTTTTGTAGACCCCACCCACATTTAGACCTCTTTTTTTTTAATTTTCTGAGACTTGCCCCAGACATGTCCAGGACATGTCTAAACATGACTCCAGTCTGAGCTTAACAAAAAAAAGGTAAATACTGCCATCTAGTGGCCTATATTCACATTACAAAAGCTTTGTATTCAAATTAAAAATAATAAAAAATCTGGGAAAAAATCTAGTTGGTGCCAAGTTTGCTGAAATATGTAGCCTGTACATATTCAGAGATATTAAATGATCTCATTTGAGCTTGTTTGAGTATTAGAACATTGAACTGATATTGTTGCACAAAACACAACCCAAACTCTGCCACTGTTGGGTATTTGTTACACAGCCAGTTACACATAGATTAAGGGCCAAGCATAACTTCACTGGATTCCTTGACCCTGAAAACATGGGTATAGACATCATAACTATGCTCCTAAGAGCTCCGATAGCCAAGAAATAAATATTTAAGGGATTTTGGCGACCATTTTGAAAAAAGCGCCCTCACTGGCTCACCCACCACTGGGCAATTGGCAGGCAACCTGATTTGTGAACCTCAATGGGTAAGGTTTCAAAAAATACCTGCCTGGGGGGGGGCGGCAAGGCATAGCCCGTCGTCTAACGCCAAAAGTCACTTCTCTGTAGGCAAAATGGCTAGTGTAACTGGACTTAAAATCTCCATTGAGTGACAGAAATGTGTAATCACCCCTTCCGGTTGCACAGCCAAGTCATTAAATGTCACTTAAAGGCCTTTCGTGGAAGTTGCATTGGAAAAATCAGCATTGAACCTCCAAAAGAAACCACATGGTTTTTTTTTATGTTTTCAGACTTTCAGTGCTACAAATGCTACAAAAAAGTAAGGGAGAAAAGTGATGGCTCTGTCATGAGTGAATGGGTAAACTTTCACCTGAGATTCTGCATCCAGAATGCAGATGAGAATTTTTAAATATCCTACGTGTTGTGTTCCGTGGTCCGTGTGTTTGGTTAGTCTGTTTAGTGTTTCACTTAGTGTTTCACATTTCATTCCTCTCCCATGTTATTCCAGTCCACGTCTTACCCATGTACTGTCTTTGCTTTCTCCCCGGTCGCGTCACTAGTTTGTTGCTGTTTCTGTCTTCATTGATTGTGACGCTATTTCGGGTGATTTAATGGATTCTGGGTTTCAGCCTTCCTTCCTTTCTCGTTTACTAATTTCCCCTTGCTGTTCTATATTACTAACCCCTACTAACAGTTTGTTATTTTCTAGAATTTACTAACCAAACTAACCTTGTATATTAGACTAACATACGACAAGCACCCGGGATTGTATAGCTGCACTTACTAATTGACTAATCATCTCTCAGCAGTCGCCCTGTTCTAGTCTCCGCCTCTTGCTTTTCTATTCAATGGCTTTGCTAAGTTTCCTTGCAGAACCTCTGCATTCTCATTATCTATTCTGGCTCTTATTCTGTACACTTAGTAGTCTTTTTATTCAGTTTATTTATCCCGTCTTTGGGATTGTCTTGTGATCCTCGTCTGGGTGTTAATGTTTATCTGTTTCATGTAATTGGTTTCCCTCGTTAATTATATTAAGTTCGTGCACCTGTGTCTTCTCGTGCCCCTACCTTATATCAGTTCCCCTGCAGCAAGCCAGTTCTAGATCTGACTTCGCTCCCGCCTTCACAACACTCCGGGCCCTGTGCACTTTCCCTCTGGTCCCCTCATCTCTTCTGTGTGTTCTTCAGCCGCATTCCCAGCCCAGCCTTCCTTTCCTGCTGCTCAGAGCCCTGTGTGCCACCTGTCCTGTGCCCAGTGTGCCAGTCCCCTTCGCCATCTCCAGTGCCCAGTTTGCCAGTCCCCTTTGCCGTCTCCAGAGCCCTGTGTGCCACCTGTCCTGTGCCCAGTGTGCCAGTCCCCTTCGCTGTCTCCAGCGCCCAGTGTGCCAGTCCCCTTCGCCGTCTCCAGCGCCCAGTGTGCCAGTCGCCTTTGCCATCTCCAGCGCCCAGTGTGCCAGTCCCCTTTGCCGTCTCCAGCGCCCAGTGTGCCAGTCGCCTTTGCCGTCTCCAGCGCCCAGTGTGTCAGTCGCCTTTGCCGTCTCCAGCGCCCAGTGTGTCAGTCGCCTTTGCCGTCTCCAGCGCCCAGTGTGTCGGTCGCCTTTGCCGTCTCCAGCGCCCAGTGTGTCGCTCGCCTTTGCCGTCTCCAGCGCCCAGTGTGTCGGTCGCCTTTGCCGTCTCCAGCGCCCAGTGTGTCGCTCGCCTTTGCCGTCTCCAGAGCCCATTGTGCCAGTCGCCTTCGCCGGCTTCCGAGCCAGCATTCCTGCCGTCCTGTCTGCCCCCCTCCTGATGATCTCCCTGACCCTTCTCCCGGCCAGCTGTGCCCACTGTCTCGTCTTGTGCCTGCCCTCTCCCGGCTCCCTTTACCGAGTGTCCCCTGGCTCCTCTCCCTTTTCCGAGTGTCCCCTGGCTCCTCTCCCTTTTCCGAGTGTCTCCTGGCGTCTCTCCCTTTTCCGAGTGTCCCCTGGCATCTGTCCCTTTTGTCCTCCAGTTCCCTTTGTTTCCAAGCATTCCCGAGAGTTCCTAGTGTTTCCTTCCCATTTCATAACACTACGTTTGCAAAGCCTAGCCTCATACCAGTCCTCGGGTTTTGCATTTTTGCTATTCCATGCTTTAGAGTAATTTGATTTTATGAAATTCACAATACCTGACATTCACAATGTGCAAAGATATACCTTTTAAAAACTACATGGTGTGAAGTAGTCACCACATCACTTCTTGGACTGATCTGTCAGCAATGCTGAAGAAGGCTGAATACCAAAGAATTTAGGACTTTCTTTTGGAAAAATAAAAGGCATATCTGAGAATTCATTTTGATTATGAGATCCGTGTTTTAGTTCTATTTTTGTTCGTAATATAGCGTGGCACTTTTGGAATATTAATTAGCATATGAAGAATGCTTTATCATTTTCAGCTTGTTAAAAAATGCCTTTTCATTTTCATTGTGAGACAAAAATACATTTGCTTATTAAAAATGAAACAACATCTCTGAGTATACATTGTCATTTTAATACGTTTAGCTATATGCTCCCAGACTGTAGAGAGTGAAACCTCTGAAATCCTTACTACAGCATAGTGATGAGTCATTTTTAAACAGTTGGATAATTCAGTCGCTAAGTGACAAACTTTGACCACTAGTTTGTAGACAATTAGGGAATTTTATATCCAAGCATGATGGCATCGCTGTTCTACACCTGACGATCAGAATTCTAGTGCTTTCAAAGTCTTATATTGTTCCTGTCCAGATCTCTAGTGGAATATGTTGCAGGTATTAGATTCAGAATGAAAAAATAATTTGAGAAAAATATTGATGAGGTGAAACATGAAATATGTTGTTCTTGTATAGTTTAATTTTTTTAAAGACTGCTGTCTTTTTTTAACCCTCATTTTTCATATGGTCCCAACTTTTTCAGAAGTGAGGTTGCAAATATCTCAATATGCCTGCCCTATGATCACCATTAATTTTTTAAAGTAATCAAGACCTGTCTTGAACTTAAGTACAGGTGTGTGAGAAACTGCTCAGATGCATAATGCAACACGGCTATGAAGCAGCAAGGCTTTCAATGCTTACGGTATCTCGGACACGAAAAAAATAGAAAAAAAGGTAGCAATGTAATGTACTCCCCAATAGCGATTCTGTCTCGTGAATCTCGTATTAGTCATAAAAATGGGCGAAATAAATCTCCTGCATGTGAATGTGAATATGGATTTTTGCCTCAATCATTGAAATAATAGCTGAATTCTACTGCACCAGAGTGTTTTCTAAAATCAATATTTGAGGAATGAACAACACTCAAAAGGACGCACGGTTATGTTAAAATTAATTAACGCTCGCACGCAGCATACCGATCGAAGCACCGAGTTTAATATGCTAGTGATGCATGAGTGCATATCTTTAAGCGAGAGTATAGAACCAGTAGTTGGCGGTAATACACCTGCGTTAGTAACTTGACGTGAAACCCCGAAGAAGAAGAAGCGGGGGACTGACGAATTCAGTATGCTAATGCTGCATGAGTGCATACGTAATGACTGTCCTTCTGAGGCGTGTGAACGAGTCCTAACCAATTCAGTCATACTAAGGTAGCAATTTCACTTCCAGATTGTTTCAGCAGGATGTGTATGCACTAGGTGCAAAGCAGATTCTTTCTAGTGCCTATCATCCGGAAAGTCAGGGTGCCTTAGAGCGGTTTCATTCCACTCTCAAGACAATGAAGAGGACTTATTGTTATGACTACGAGAAAGACTGGGATGAAGGTGTTCATTTGCTGTTGTTTGCAGCTAGAGAAGCAGAGCAGGAGTCTACTGGATTCAGTCCGTTTGAGCTAGTGTTTGGCCATGAAGTGAGAGGACCTTTGCTATTATTGAGTGAACAATGGCAAGAGGAAGAGCCGCACATCAGTCTGTTAGACTATGTTAGCAAGTTCAAGGAAAGATTGTGTGCAGCTTGTGACCTACCCAAAGAGAACTTGAAATCAAGTCAGGGAAAAATGAACTTGGTATGATCATAAGGCTAGAAGCCGTGAGTTTAAACCAGGAGACAAGGTCCTTGTGTTGTTTCCCTTGCAGTCCAATCCATTGCAGGCAAGATTGCATGGTCCTTATGAAATTCTGACAAAACTCAATGATCTCAATTACATTGTGAAGACGCCAGATAGGAGAAAGCCAAAACAGTTGTGTCACATTAACATGCTGAAGCCTTATCATGACAGAAATGCTAGGGTTGCAGCTGTCACTTCAGATTCTCCTATGATCGAGACGTGTGAAGATGAGGGGGAGTTTCAAGATGATGAACCAAGAATTAAAGCTGAAGTTCTTTCATGTAAATTGTTAAATTCTGAAGTGTTGCAAAATCTTGATGTAAAACTCCAGCACTTAGAACCCTCACAGAGAGATCAGTTTGAGAGGTTGATCAAGAAATATAAAGATCTATTTCCTGATGTTCCAAAGAGAGCTTCTATAGCCTCTCATGATGTAGATGTTAGTGATGCCAAACCAATAAAACAGCATCCATACCGGATGAATCCTGAAAAGAGAAAGATTGCTGAGAGAGAGGTTGAGTACATGTTAGAACATGATATTATCAAACCCTCCAACTCAGATTGGAGTTCACCTTGTGTGCTAGTTCCAAAACCTGATGGAAGTACTAGATTCTGTACAGATTATCGCAAAGTCAATGCAGTAACTAGAACTGATGTGTTTCCAATACCTAGGATTGATGATTGTATCGATAGAGTAGGGCAAGCAAAGTTTCTGAGTAAGATTGATTAATTGAAGGGTTATTGGTGTGTGCCTTTAACTGAGAGGGCCAAGAGCATCTCTGCTTTTGCCACACCATTTTGGTTGTACCAGTATGAAGTCCTACCCTTTGGCATGAAAAATGCCCCATCCACGTTCCAAAGGATGATACAGTCTGCAATCGCCAGATTGCCCCACACGGGTGCATACATCGACGACCTGATCACATGGAGTGACTCCTGGGAAGAACATCTAAAAGATGTAGAGACGTTGTTCCAGCGCCTGACCCAGGCTAACCTGAACAAGAGTGACTTTGGTTGTGCTACTGTCACCTATCTTGGCTACGTCATAGGCCAGGGTAAGGTGGCACCCATAAATGCTGAAGTCCAAGCCATCATGGACTTTCCAGTTCCTGACAACAAAAAAGCTTTGCGCCGCTTCCTTGGAATGATCGGGTACTACCTCAAGTTCTGCAAGAACTTTGCTGAGATTGCTCTCAGTCTAACTAACCAACTGAAGAAAGGCGTAAAGTTCACCTGGGATGATGCATGCCAGAGAGCCTTCGATCGCCTGAAGTCTCTGCTGTGTCACTTCCCCGTGCTCAAATCTCCTGACTTCAACGAACCGTTCTCCATTGCGGTCGATGCTAGCGACGACCAAGCTTGTGGATCTGTGCTCCTACAGAGAAGTGACTCTGATGACATTGAGCATCCCGTGGCATACTTCTACAGGAAGTTCACTCGCCACCAAAGGAACTATTCCACAATAGAGAAGGAGCTGTTGGCTCTGGTTCTATCTTTACAACACTTTGAGGTTTATGTTTGTACTGGGCAAAAGCCAATGATTGTGTACACTGACCACAATCCGTTAATGTTTTTGAGTAAGATGAAAAACAAGAATCGGAGATTGTTGAATTGGAGTTTGATTTTACAGGAGTTTGACTTGGAAATTAAGCATGTAAAGGGTCCTGACAATGTAATTGCTGATTGCTTATCCCGTGTTCGAATATGTAAACATATATATATCACGTGTTTATTTGAATATTGTATGATATGTATTAATAGACAAGTGTCCACTTAACCATTTTGTATTGAAAAGAAAAATTTTGCCTTCATGAGTCAAAATTTTTCCCTTTTGGAATGGAGGTGTAATGTGAATATAGGCCACTGGATGACAGTATTTACCTTTTTTTTGTTAAGCCCAGACTGGAGCTAGGTTTGGACATGTTCTGGGCATGTCTGAAGCAAGTCCCAGAGAAAAGAAAAAAAAGTCTATTAGAGCATTTTCCTCACCCAGGACATCACCAAGGAACCCAACCAAAAGGGACTGTAAATATTTCTGTTTTCCTTGTTAATCAATCTTGGTCATTAGATTAGTCAGTACATTAGTTAGTTGTTTTTGTTCATTAAATGTGTTTAAGTTTTAAAATTGTGTCTGTCATCCCTTGCTGTTGTGGATGTTGTAAATGTAATAACAAATTGGGGCCTTAACAGTAGTTTCGAGTGCGCTTGCGCGGGACTCCTTTGCCTGCTTCCAGGTCAGAGGTTATAAGGGATAAACAACAAGATAGCATGTATGTGAACGGTGGCTGTTGGTGCTTTCCATTTCTCATGATTGGTCACATTAAAGGTTGATTTTCTTAAATTACCGCGTACTTAGTGCAAAAGTTTGTTTTTATTAGCAGCCGAAGGGACGCTACAAGTGGCCAACGTTTATGGAGCTGTAATGTTGAGTAATGTAGAACACTAAACAGGTGTTGTGGTGGTTAGTTGTGCTCAGGCACTTTTGTAGTTACACGGGGAGAAAATATTTTTAGAGACTTGCGTTTTGTCAGTTACTCTCTGTTTGTGATGAGCAGGAATCACTGGTAACAACGAATCTACGTAAACAACGGAGGAATGGCCAATTAATGTGTTCAAGAGCAGTCTTTTAAGCAACTACCATGTAGTATAAATATGGGCAATATCGTTTAATTACCCCCACCCTTATATAGTGAAGCTATTTTACACCTTTACACCTTTACTTAGTAAAAATCCTTTAAAACATCCACGCACCACCTCTTAAAGTCGTCCAGTGTATAATCAGAATTGATGGTATTCGACCACGTCATCAACGTTCGATGCGGCCATATTGTTGACATCCCCACTAATATTCCTGACTAGACTTTATCGAGAGGCCTCTACCTCACATTCTTTAGCGATCGTATCAACCCTGGTTGGTCCAACATGGTTTGCTATGTGGTTCACGGCTGTTCTAATGACAGAAGAAAAAAAAAAGATTTCTTTACAATACCCACTGTGAGTAAAAGAGACGGGAGAGACAGAGAGGAGCGGAGCCAGCGGAAGAGAGACCTATGGCCAGCTAGAATCAATAGGAGAGACTTCAGGCTATACTCCTTACAACAAAGTCTGTTCCGATTATTTTACCTCAGGTAACGTTGGAGTTAGATTAGTGTAATGTGAATATAGGCCACTAGATGGCAGTATTTACCTTTTTTTTTTGTTAAGCTCAGACTGGAGTCATGTTTAGACATGTCCTGGACATGTCTGGGGCAAGTCTCAGAAAATTAAAAAAAGAGGTCTAAATGTGGGTGGGGTCTGCAAAAGAGTATATAAGGAAAAGAATTGAGACAGTAAAGTAGTAGGAGAAATTGCAAGAAGATGACCAGACCTGCCATTCTGTTCAAGACCTGTGACGTTTCTTTTGTGGATTTCTTTGCCTGTGTTTGAGCATTTTCTTCATCCAGGACATCACCAAGCCACCCCACCAAAAAGGGACTGTAATTATTTCTGTTTTTTCTTATTTATCAATCTTGGTCTTTAGTTGTAGGTTGTTATTAGTCTTTGTTTTTGTTAAAAATTAAATGTGTTTTAGTTGTTAAAACTGTGTTTGTCATCCCTTGCTGTTGCTGTTGTGTTATAAATGTAATAACAAATTGGGGCCATAACATTAGTCACTTTCCCCAGTAAAGTGTGTGCATGACATTTAATCACTTGTAGTTCACGGTTTTATTAGTCAGAGATCGTTTTGTCAGACAGTGAATGTTGTTTGATGTAATAAATGATGCAAGGTGCTGCTACCGGCGCCTGACATCGTTCTGGTTGGAGGCGACATCAAGACAGCTGATATGACAGTCGATATAATTGACTTACGAGATTCACGGTGAGCTAAGTTACTGTTGAATGGAGTAAATGGCTGCATCCAAAAGCGCCAAAATTAAATCCTCGTTCTGTTGCTACACTGGCAAAACGTCGGTTTTGGCATCAGCATTGAGATTTTGTATTTGTGTCTTAAGACGCCATAAAATGCCCGGTTAGCACTCTCTTATTGTACAACAGAAATAGCCAGTTAAGACGCCAAAATATTCCCGGTTAAGACACAGAAATACAAAATATTAATGCGGACACAAAAACTGACGTTTTGGACCAAACGCAAGTTTACAGAACGAGGATTTAATTCAGGTGCTTTGGGAGGCAGCCAATGTTAGCTTAGTTCTATGAAATAGTTATATGACTCCCTACGCCTTCAGCTCCTGCGCCTTGTAGGCGTAGACAGTGAGGATTAAATAGTGGCAAATATTGGGGTAATCCACGGCTGGCAGCAAAGATATATCTCGGCTAAATGCTGCTGAGTCCAATTTATATGGATCGACGCCAATCAAACAAGTTTACTCGTCGTAGCGCGATGAAGATGCCATGACGGCTTGTTTAACTCAATTGAAATCTTCGCTCTGCTCCTCAGCGGCATGTCAACAGTATGGCCGCATCAAACGTAGATGACGCGCATCGATTACCATCAATACTCAGAATTCGCCATGTCTTTACTTTACACGCTTCTAAGAACAAGTTTCGCCACCGATCTGAACGTCGACATATAAACAACCGGCCCGGACCGCACGTGTACCCAGTGTTTATCCCCCGTGATCTCTGACCCGAGACCATGATGCAATGCCCGCCCCAGACTACGATCTCACTTATTTGGTCTTTCTTTTGAAAATTAGTCAGATGGATCGAACAGATTCACACTTTATTCCCACAGCAGAGATAAAATAGTGCTTGCAATCAGAGAGCAAATCAATTCCATGACCATTGACAGTGTGAATAAATTATTGCATGCACGATCAAGACTGTCCGACGCGAAATGCAAAATAATCCATGTCCAGCACCCAGCAAAAAATACAAGTATTGATGTGACAACAGATTTATAACGAAATAAAGAATAAATACATTACCAACCAACAGAACATCCAAAAAAGATGACCCGCAAATAAATTAATCGCAGTGTTCGTTGGATGTTTCTTTTTATTCTTTATTTCGTTATAAATCTGTTCTAATCGTCCTCTTTTTTTTCTGTTTTCTTTTTTTACCTGTCAGACACAGAGACACTGTACATTGTCTCGCGCCAGTGTCGACTCACTTTATTGAGCAGATCTTAAACTGAAACATTGATTAAAATTCTCGGTACTCACCTTGAAGCCCTCTTATCAAAACATTCACGTTTAATATCTGAAAGACTTAGTAGATTTGAAGAAATTAAAAACAATAATAGACTGTCGGACACGGAGATATATTAAAACCCTGTCAGACTTTTGGACACAAGACACTGCTTTCAACGCAATCTGTCGAGCAAAAAATTTGTTTCGCGACCAGTGTGCAAGCGGGTTAATACGAGGCTACTATTATTGCCACTTAGGTTTTATCATTTTTAGTGGGGGAAAGGAATAGAGCCTGATTGCTATGATCTCGTACTGAGTTGAGATCACATATTGAAAATAAACGTGTAACGTATCTTGCATTGTTGTCCATTCATGTTAATCCCAAAATTTTAAGCAGCAACAGGCTGTAATGATATGAACACGCTATCCATCGTTTCTCTTGCCAATGAGCAATATTTGACTCAACTGTGTTATACCCACACACACCTTCTTTGCCAACTTGCGCTGGAAGGAGGGACAAAGGCGGGACAGAGGAGTACTTGCGCCAGGCTACGCCGGGCACGAAAAATGCAACATACGCCTGGACACACCCCGTTGGCACGGCGCACCCCCCATTCGCCGCGCCTGGTCTACGAAATTAGAGCCTAGCATGTTTGACTGATGCATTTCGAAATTTAAATGGCCGTGAAACAGAAGATTGTCATGAACACAATGTCATTGCCATGCCATTTCATGCGACTGATCATTTATATCGCACATTAAAGTTTCATCCGCTTTTCTGAATGTTTTCCACCTTGCGTATTTTCTAGACGCTTAAAATCCAAGGCGGTCCTATGACAAATCTCTTGATTTTTATTTTATCATTATATATCTCCTAAAAATACTACAAGAGATGAAATGCTGAGCTGGGATGTGGCGATGTTGAACAAGGGTTTTTTTTTTTTTTTTAAGTGTGAGGAGACCACTTGCAGTCATGAAGCTTGTAGGCAGTAGGGCGTAATTTCTTGAAATACACACACCGGAAGCGGCTTAAAATATTTAAAATGCCACCGGGAAGAAGCCTGAGTTTAGATTTCGCTAATTGCAGGTGCTCTGCCCTTCCCTAAATCTGCTCCCGAGTACTTGGTCTAAATAACAATCAAGCAATTTCAGTGGCCTATAACGATTAAGATATGAAAAGGAAACAAGCCTAACTGGGCTACGGTGTTCGATTGAAAGAATGCTAATTGTAATAATTAGAAAAAATCTTCCTCTTCCCCAAAAGCGTATGAAACGTGAATGCGGGATATAAATGATCAGTCGCACGAAATAGCTTGGCAATGACAATCCTGTTCATGCAAATCTGCTGTTCCATGGCCATTTAAATTTCAAAATGCATCAATCAAACATGCTGTCTTAACAGCTCTACTCATTCAACTTACAGAGTAAACGAATCCACTATTTGATTGCTAATAAAGCAAAGTAAATGGGAACAGGTTTGCTTTTCTGACAGTTGCCTAATTGGTAAATAGGAGGTGATTCTGTCGTCCTTTACTCGGCTCCGTGCAGCATATAGCCGAAAAACACTGATGTCAGTCAAGTTTTTTTCTGGAAGCATTTCACATTCCCCTTGTTTCGCACTTCCGTTCAACCTGCGATGGGTTTAATGAAGGAAAAGGGAAAGCTCGGGTGTTCGCCCCATGGCAGCATGTGGTGGTGCTACACCTTAGAAAAATCACGGTTCACGATGGGCACAACCCTAGTGTGCATAATTAATGAAAACTGACCACACCTGTTAATGTTGAGAGTTTTCTGAGCTTTTGTAATGGTCATTTAAATGAATGATTTAAACCAGGTCATGACCAATTATTATTTTCAAGGGATGGGTTTGAGCCTCCCCTATCGCCAGTTCACCAACCGCCACTTATATATTTTAATGGTGCTTAAGGGGTTCTTTTTTTGCCCCCCCAAAGAGGACAAATGCCCACCCAAGCTTGGCATCCTGGTAACGCCTCTGGTGCAAACTCGTCTGTGCTCTTGCTTCATGGCAGCATTGTTGTTATTCCCTCACTGGCACGATTAACCAAACGTTTGGGTTATCTGTCCACAGTTTGCTAGCCATGGTGTAAAGAATCAAGATCATTCGAATTGACTTGAACGGCTCACCAAGGTGATGTCAAAGAATTGAGTGTCCGAATTCAGTCACGAGTCACCTAACAGTTGCAAAAGAGGCAGGTTAAACGCCCACTTCAGGCCATTTCAACCAAAGACACGTCTGTAGTACTGCTTAAAGGCCAGGGTTACTCCAAACTAGAGGCAAGAATTCTAAACCCAAATCATTTGGTCTCTATCCAGTTCGATCGTGAGAAACATTAATTAGGGCCCGAGCACCGACCGGTGATGGGATTTTTATTCTTCTTCTTCTTCTTATTATCATTATTATCATTAGTATTATTATTATTATTATTCTGCTGCGAGAACGCGTTTTTGAGGGCTTTGCCATGCACGAAAACTCACAAAAATTTGCGCACACGTCAGTCGTGATAAAAATTACAAACTATTATTATTTTTGTGCTTGGACATGCCCCAGTGGCTCTACAGCGCCAACAAACACGCGGCCATTTTGGAACGCAATTGCTCGGATTCTCACAAAATTCGATATGGCCATACTATTCATTATGAATTTTTTTGTCAATTTTTAAAAAAAAATTTTGCCACACAGGAAGTGAGCTATGAGCCATTTCCTACGTTTTTTCAGACTTTACAAACACATTTTTGAGGGTCTTATCATACTCGAAAACTCATCAAACTTGGCTCATAGACTAAAAATATTAAGTTCTTCAATACATTATCTCATTTGGGACTGAGTGTGACAAGGTGGATCTACAGCGCCCCCTAATGCATAATTGCAATTTTGAGGGCCTCAGCATGCTCGAAAACTCACGAAATTAAGCCTTTCATACCTTGTACCAGGATATAGGGTTTACTGATGGGTGTGGAAAAATTGTTTTACAGCACCACCGTGGCTTTGCGGCGAATTTCGATGTTCCGCCATGACACAGGAAGTTGATTTTACTCGCAGATACTTTGTTAGATTTGTGCAAAATTTTACAAGCTTAATAATAGTCTTCTTTAAATATATGCTAATATTAGATCAGGAGTGGTCAGGTGGCTCCACAGCGCCCTTTAGACAAGGCCATGTTGACATAAAAGTGCTTGACTGTGCATGAAATTTAGTCTGATCGTTGCATTTTTCATGCCGGGTTATGGTAATTTATTTAAAATTTTTTTTGGCCAAACAGTAAGTGAGCTATGAGCCATTTCCTGTGTTTTTCCAAATTTTACAAACACACGTTTGAACTAAGGCCTTAGAATTCGTGAAAACTTGCAAAACGTTGCACAAATTATAATTGTCTTATTCTCTTCAAATTTAATACATCAATTGGCACTAAATTTGGCACAATGGCTCTATAGCACCCCCAATCAGATTTTTTAAAGAATTGCCTGTTTGAGGGTCTCAGCATACTTAAAAACTCACAAAATTTTGTAAATGTATAAAGATCATCATTCGTATTACTCTGATAAAAAGCTTACATTTAGGCCTGGCAAAAATACCATAATAGCGCCCCCTAGAAATGTTCAAATAAGCAGCCCTCGCAGCCCGGTAAACCTACATATATGAAATTCGGTAGACATGTGGAATATGCTGAGACCTAAAAAAAGTCTCTTGGTGCCATGACCTAGACTCAACAGGACGTCCGCCATTTTTAATTGATATTGCAACTTTTTTGGATTTTTTACCATTCACAGGTGTTGCACTTTAACAAACTCCTCCTAGAGGTTTTATCCGATCAACATACAATTTGGCAAGTAATATTCTGAGACATTGGCGATGTTAAATTGCGAAGCTTTTTTGGATTCATTGAACCATCTATCCATGGCGATGCGGCAAATTTCGATGTTCCGCCATGAAACAGGAAGTTGGTTTTACTCCCACATACTTGGTGGGATTTGCCTGAAACTTTCCTAGCTTGATAAAAGTGGCCTTCCAAGTATAAATATATGCTGATATTCGATTGGAAGCCATGGCCATGTTAAGATAAAAGTCCTTGAATGTTCATGAAATTTGGTGAGATCATTGCATTTGTCTTGCTGGGTAATGGTAATTTTTTTTAAATATTTTGGCAAAACAGGATGTGAGCGATGAGCCATTTCCTGCATTTTTCCAAATTTTACGAACACATGTATGAAGGCCTTAGAATGCTCCAAAACTTGCAAAAAGTGGCCCAAGTTGCAACTCTCTTATGTTCTTTGATTTGTTATACCAAATTGCACTTAATGTGACACAATGCCTCTCTAGCGCCCCCTAATGATATTCTCAAAATAAAAACCTTTTTGAGGGTCTCAACATGCTTGAATATTTCCAAAAATCAACAAACTCATGGAGCCCGATATTACGATTACTATGGTATAGTTTTTGCAGACAGGGATGCCAAAATGGAATCATAGCGCCCTACAGCAAATGTTTGCACTCTCCTCAGGAAAACATATTGTATACAGTCTAGAAGTGTCCGATGGCTGTGAATGGACACCTGCACCCATCAACATCTCGCCACCACCCCAGCGTACATGAAGATTGTGAGGGCCCTTTCAACGCTTCTTGCAGCTTTAATCTGAGTTTGTTTTTTATAACACACATCATAAACATACAGTACATAATTTGTATCTTAGCCATGAAATTAAAGTGGTGATTTTTCAAAGGTGGACAGTATGTTATTCAGTGGTGGTTCTAGGACCGGGAATTGGGGGGGCCCAGACACATCCCTTTATGACAGTCCTGGCCAGTTCTCAATCATTTTCCTGAATAAATTTTTTGACTACCACAAATGATCAATATATAATCTGCTGATTTTTCTCTTATAAATTGTCATTGCATTTTTCCACGGCAGAGACAATTTTTTTTATATTAAGTCAGGCTATGCGAACACCAAGGGGACCTTGTCTCTAAGTGCGTTCTCGTAAGCTGCATTGCTGCGGTTCTCTGCCTGTAGCACTGGTCGGGAGATTCCATGCTGTCGGCTTATGTCATTACCAAGTCGGTAAAGTGAGCAGGTGTAATGACACCAGTGTTTTCAGTTATTGTATTTGATGAATGGCTTTGTTATATAGCGACTCAACTGCTTCACCTGTCTTTTATGTAAAGTTACAAAATAAACAGTGAGGTCGCAAAGGCTGTTGTTGATTAACTTGGGTTGGATGACGGGTATGTATTCGGTAAATATTGAAGGTGACATCCTATAAGCGTGCATGTAGCTAACACTTGCTTTGCTTTTTCGTAGTACTGTATAAAATGTTCAAGATACACCTAAGCTGAGTTGTTAATTACCATTACTTTGAATATCTTACACCGATTCACGGTACTGTGTTTTGCTGCTTCATGTATTATGTCGAGGGCTGACCACAATAAACAGTTATGTTCGGATCTTATGCATTGGGCATAACTGTTTATTGCAGTCAGCCCTCGATATGCTGGCTTTACGTTCAGTAGTACCAGTTGTATTAATACATCCATGGTTTCATCAGCGTTAATAAGGCTTTTGATACACAGTGGCTGCTGTAGTTGCAATACGTGTTTAAAAAAGTGAAACGCTAGAGTGCATTATTCGTTTGAATGTAATACACGATTCCAACGCTGAATGGGAGTAATTCCTACACAATGTCCCTTTTGACAGGTGCTGCTTGTTCTCCCAGATTACGTAAGAAGATAATCATTCATCAGGACGCCTATTAGCAGTAGCTAATTTTCCCTGCTGAAAATTCCAGCTTGGACTGTTTTAGTTGGTCAACCAGCCCTTCACCAGCTGACTCCAGCTATAAAATACCAGCTTTGACACAACACAGCTTTGAGACAAATAACAAAACTCAGACCATCTTAAACCAGCTTTGAATTCTAGCAGCTAGAATTCTAAGCTGGTTTAAGATGGTCAGAGTTGTGTTCTTAGCTGGTCATAGCTGGTCTAGCTGGTCTCTATAGCTTGATGAAGGTGGTCAAAGCTGGTTAAGCTGGTATTTTCAGCTGGAGTCAGCTGGTGAAGGGCTGGTTGACCAACTAAAACTGTCCAAAACACAGCTTAAACCATCCTGACAAGCCTAGGCTGGTCAAAGCTGGAATTTTCAGCGGGTTAAATCAACGTTATATAAATTTGCATACCTGTCGACTCTCAAATAGCTTGAGCAGCGCGCTGTCTATTTGACTCCCCACAGCCACTTTCTTTTTTTTTAAATCAACCCACGCAATACAGAGAGTGAAAGGCGATATTTCATTGGAACGTGGACCTGATCAATCAACGCAAAACACTGGCCTATTAATAAGCAAATTATTTTTGTCCCCTGCCGCGCGTTTTGCGCGAAGCGGGGGACATAGTATTCAGCTCCGTCCGTACGACCGTCCGTACGTCCCGAAACCTTGTCTGCGCGATATCTCAAGAAGTAAGCATCGGATTTTTTTCAAATTTGGTGTCAACATGTATTAGGGTAATGTCCCGGCGCCAGTCGAATTTGGTGACCTTCGCGACATTTTCAAGGTCACACCGAGGTATGATAGATTCTGACACTGAAATGCTTGTCTGCGCAATATCTCAAGAAGGAAGCCTCAGATTCTTTTCAAATTCGGTGTCAACATGTATGATGGTGATGCCCCAGCGCCAGTCGATTTTGGTGACCTTCCCACCATTCTCAAGGTCACACCGAGAGAATGTCAATTTTCACACTTTTGGCATGTTCATGCTAAATCAGACCATTCCTTTCAACTGACAGGGTTTGGAAGTACATAATTGTCCCCCGCCGCGCGGAATGCGCGAAGCGGCGGGACATAGAATTTACGACCGTCCGTCCGTCCATACGTCCTGAATCCTCGTCAGCGAGATATCTCAAGAACGAATTGACGGATTTCCTTCAAATTTGATGTCAACATGTATTAGTCTGATACCCCGGCGCCAGACAATTTCCGTGACCTTCGCGCCATTCTCAAGGTCACACTGAGAGATTGTGCATTTTCACACTGATAGCCTTGTCAGCGAGATATCTCAAGAACAAATCGACGGATTTACTTCAAATACCATGTCAACATATATTACGGTGATGCCCCAGCGCCAGTCGATTTCGGTCACCTTCGCGCCATTCTCAAGGTCACACCGAGAGATTGTGCATTTTCACACAGATAGCCTTGTCAGCGAGGTATCTAAAGAACAAATTGACGGATTTACTTCAAATTCCATGTTAACATATATTGGGGTGATACCCCAGCGCCAGTCGATTTCGGTGACCTTTGCTCCATTCTCAAGGTCACACCGACAGATTGTGGATTTTCACACTGATAGCCTTGTCAGCGAGATATCTCAAGAACGAATCGACGGATTTACTTCTAATCTTATGTCAACATGTATTAGGGTGATACCCCGGCGCCAGTTTATTTCGGTGACCTTCGCGCCATTCTCAAGGTCACACCGAGAAATTGTTCATTTTGACACGATTTCACATTTTGTGGCGGGGGACAAAGACACGTTAGTGTCAAATACTTGTTCTGTACTCAATTTCACCCATGATTTCATTGCTGTTCAATCGCATATGGAGAGACCGTGTCTTCAGTTGTCAATTACGATAATTGGAAAATGCGTCAGTAAAGGAAAATGATTGAGAACTCGCCAGGACTAATTGTCATTAAAGGACGAGTCAGCGCCCCCCCAATTCCCGGTCTGAGAACAGCCACTGATGTTATTTATGGTGTGATTTCTGATTTCTGATTCAATGATAGTTAAAGAATAAAATAAACTCATTTAATAAAAAGCAAAGGTGGGCCAAGGATAGCCAATACATGCAAAAATAATTTTGTTCCTCAATAAAGATAGGAAGAGATGAGGATATTTTTTTCCTTTAGGGGGCTGCCAAGCCAATGTTGTCATGGAGAATAAAAAAAAAAATTGAAGTATGTGTTCTGATTGGTCATTATAAATGGAAAACTCATTGTAATATATTGCTTAACTGTAAAAATGCAAATAATTATGTATATATGTATAATATATTGAAATAAGTACATTGAAACTAATTAATACTATTGCTGTCATTCCGTGACAATTTGCCTCTTGTAATTCCGGGACATTGACTTTTTGAAATTTCTTGCCCATAAAGCGGGGTTAAAGTCAATATTTGTTTCTATAACTTACGGTATTAACAAAAAACACCTTAAATATGAACATATTGAAGTTTCATAACTTAACTATGACAGGAACATCATTTTCTGAATAGTTAAACACAACATTAAAAAAAACCACGTCAATTTTGTGTAATTCTGTGACGGAGTAGTTTTTGCTCGTTTCTTCTAAGAAAATTTCTCAAAAAATATATTTTCACTAAATAATATTAAAGAACAAGTTAATACCTTCAATATGACACATCATACTTGATTTTATCTTATTTAGTTGTAGTGTTACAACCCAAAATGTAGTAGGACTGTAATTCCGTGACAGCTTGGCAGCCCCCTTTATGACACATGCTATAGCCTAATGAGGTAATATGTCAGGAATCCTGGGGAATTTCTATGCACAAAGGGAAAGGGCTCACACTTAAGATGAATAACCGTTACTCAGACAACACTGCATTAACAGTCAAAGTGCTTAATTTTTACTGACCCTGTCCTTCCAAAAGTGAATCATTCATTATGTATTCGGCATATGACCTCCAGAAGGACTCACAGGTACCTGTGAACCCTTCTGAAGGTCATTCCCAACTAATTTGCTCACTAAAAATTGGCAAAATTGTTGAAAGCTGAAATCTGGCTTAATTCGCCTTGTGTGACTGTAGCCATAATTAGCTTGTTATGAGCCATCATTTATCTATGACATATAACCTCATTGGCTCAGGATTGCTTCTGAAAACCTTGGTCAAATTTACCATTCTGTATTTATATCCATAAAAGCCAGCTGAAACATTACTGTGCAAAAAGGAAGCCTTAAGTCAACAGTGTCCAGTAGTGCCATTAGGTTTTCTGGGCATATTACTTACGCATTACATCAGATTGCTGTGTCATACCTCAAAAAGGCTAAGAGTCTGCTCTTTCCGATGATACCCAAATATGGAAATGTTCAGCTTTTGTCGAATAATCTGGCTCCTCAAAGCACCACATCATTTTCTAGAAAAATCCTTCATTTGTGATTGCTCACACACGGCAAACGTTGTGTGTGCATAGCAACTTGCATAGTTTTTCGGTCATTACCGCTCAAAATCATCGATCAAAATGATGAAAAGTGGCACCAAAATGGCATCTGTTATGGATTCTGTGGAGAAGTTGGACCTAAATAGTAATACATTAGAGTAGTAGCCAAAAATAAAGCCCAAGTTCCAGGGTTTGCAATGTGGTATCATGAAGACATGTTGGACATAAATTAAATATTTCAATTATTTTATGTTATGTGGCAGCATTTTTCTTCAGCCACTTTGTCCTCCTGTGTGCCAGCTGGGGAGATTTCAAAGGCAGGTCTTCCACTGATTAAATCTTTTGGTGGTGGGGGTGCAGATATCAGTCCACTTTTGCACCAGTTATTTTCTCACCGAATTTAGTGAGATAACATTTCCATAACATGATGCTATTGCTGCTGTGCTTTACAGTAATGATGGTGTTCTGACTGGTATGTTGTGCTTTAATTTGTGTCAAATTTCAGCTTAGTATTTGAGTCATAATATTCCATTTTTGTCACATCAGACTGCAAGGCTTTCAGCCAAATCTCAGCAGTATGTGCAAGGTAACCTTTTGGAATCTCTTTACAGTTAAGGTTATGCTTTTTTCAAGGATCCAGGGGGATCATAATCTCATGATCTGGATAAAGCCATTGAGTGGGCAGGGGTCCAAATAATCTTGGCCATGTGCTGTCTTTGGTTTTTCCAAGAGACCATAATTATCTCTTGCGCCTGTAGTATATTGTGTTGCCTTTGTTGGTAGCAGCTTCATCCATAGCAAGTTTGGCTGTTGACAGACGAGAAATGAGGCATAAATGCAGGGTATTTTCACATTCTTTTCAACATTCATCCTTGCGTTCTCCAAGCAACACATTATCAGTGAATTATCCTGGTAGAGGCGCTGGATAGTTGCTATCTCACAGTATGAAATATTGAATTCCCTTTAAGAGCCGCTGCTGCCACTGTGATAAATATCTATGTTACACTAATCAGTGGAGCTTGCTTGTTCTGGGCAACCCCCTTGGATTAGATACAGTTCTCAGCTGTGCTCAGTGCTCAAGCAACAACTTTGCATGCTTCACTGACTGTGAGAAGTTGTCTGATTTATAGAGATGTGAAGGATGTTGGATGTCTGGGTGTATCCAAAAGAGAATGGGTGTGCCCTCCAAAGCAGGCCAGACCAATAAGAACCTAGAGCCTCAGAGGGTAGGTGTGTTCAGTGTAGGGGTGTCACCTTTTTCAACAAATAAATACTGATATTCCTCTCCTCGGGTGGAAGGACAGGGCTCCACTCTCTTCCTGTAAGTACACTTTGAATATGCATTTACTGAGTGCACTGTGTATAATACTATCTCCATGTGCAGTCTCAAAAGTTATGATTTGTGTATTTGGATGACAGTGGTACAAACGTAAAACTAATGAATATAACAGTGTGCTAGAGACTATCAGAAAAGGGAGGGTACTATGAGCACTGCACAGAGTAAACACATTTTTCACTCATCTTTTTCCTTTCTAATCCGTATGGCTAATGCCATTGTCACTGGGTATTGCATAGGGCTACTGTGGACATCTCAAAACTGAAATTCTTTTTTTTTTTAAAATTAGGCTGTCCATGGCATCAAATCGCCCAAATACCTACAAAAGGACAGCAGGTGCATGTTTTCTGAGGCCAAATATAAATTTTACACAAAATGTATTCCTTAGTCATGTGTATATAGAGATTTAGGGTAACCCACAGAAACCTATTGAACAGTAAAAACAACAGATTTTAGGCTGTGATTAATTGTTCTTCTCAAAATTTGCCACACCTTAGAGGGCTCTACGGCAAATTTAATGCAGCACAAATTTCAAATTTTTCAGGATTTACATCACATCATTATCAATCTACTAATTTAACTAGAAAAAAATCAAGATGCAACCTCCTTGAATGGTCATGGAGGGTCTCAAGTCTAATTCTCAACCCAGAGCTGATCCAGGTTTTATGATTATTCAAAATATTTACTGAATTTTGTTGTATTAAAACATAACATGTATAAAATACAATATAATAGGTGGGTGTAGTACAAATTATTTTTATAGCAGCTTTAAATTTCTTTACAGATTTGCAGTCTACAGTGTTCAGTGGTAAATTGTTCCAAAGACTTAGAACTAAAGACCTGTGTGCAAGAAGTACCCAAGACACAAACTAATACTTTTGTGATTTTGAGGGTCAAAAACAAATTAAATCTGACACATTTTATCATATATTTTAATTTTTTAAATGGCGATACTAATACAAGATCAGACTTTATATGTCTATTCTCGAAACTATCCAGAGTTAAAAAACTTAACCTTTCATCATAAAATAAACCTTTACCTATTGATAATTTTCAAGTGAAGTACCATTGAACTGACTCAATATTATTGACATTACATTTCAAGTAAGAGCTTGAGCCCTCTAACAACCTTGTTTTTTTCAGAACCTGATGATAATCACTAGCAATAATACATTTACAAATATGTCTGTTTAAGCTTTACAAAGTCATAAGAAATAGAAAAAAAATGCAAATAAACATTGAGTTGCGAAAAAGCATAAGCTACCTCGACTGCAAGTCAAAGTCTAAACCTGTCAGTAAGTCAACTATTTAGAATGTAAAACTGAATAATTTCTGATGGCAAGATCAAGTGATGGGTCTGTCGGATCTTTTTTGTTGCCATGGACATAGGTATGTTGTCACATGTGGTCTTGCCCTTATGGAAAGATCCTCCACTACAGCTTGTGCTGCTCCCAATTCAATACTGGGGAGTAAGGCTTTAAGATTGGTTGGACATGTTTCCCCTCGCCTCCAACATGCATTTGCACGTGGCATACTGCCTCCTCAGCAAGGGCGTAGGTTTAATCTAAGAGCTGGTAGGGACATATGTTGTGAGCGTGTCAGCTGGAAAAATTTTTGCATTGATTTGAAAACAAATATCGCCTTCCCAGAGATTACAGCGTGTTTCTTAGATATTTTCGATGGTGCTTGACGAGATGCCTGTGTAATTTTCATAGATGCCATATTAATACATTTGTTTTTCTATTTTGTATCCAAATACTTTTGATTAGGTTTCTGAATGCTTACCACTTACCAATTGTTATTTATGTTTAAAACATTTTTTATGAAGCTGAAAAATACTGAACAATTGATATAAATTGATAAAAGTTTTAAGTAACCTCATTTCATAATATAATATTGTGTTATTAGCAACTGTTACAATCATCAAACAGAAATCTATTAGCTAGCTAGATAGCTCCATAAGTTGTGATCTTGCTAAATTCATGGTCTGATGCCAAACAAAGAACGGCTGTACCAATCAGACTTGGAAGTACTTTGCTCAATTTCTATGAAGCCCAAAATAATGCCAAGTTCCCCCGTAAGTTAGACAACAGTAAACATGAGGAATCCTTGACAAACGGTTTTCTGACCCCTCCCAAATTTATAGCACAGCGAAAACTTGAATTTTTACATTATTAAACGCTTTCTTGTAAATATTAAATCTCTAAGTCAGTGTCCACTCTGTCCACTCTGAACAAAAACTGGGTGCTTGCTTGCTACTCACATCCAGTTGCTCCAGGTGCTGACTGTCTTGCATTAACAAAATTGTCCAGTTGGAAACAAAAAAATCAGTGACATCTGTAGTCCAAAAAAAGTCATCATGCAGCACATTGCATAATGAGGCGAAAATAGCCCTCAATATTTTGCAGTTTTACCCTCAATTCATCTTGCCTCATTTTCTCCCATTTGTGAGCTATATCTTTCATTACCAGTAATGTTAAGATGTTGAGAAAGGCTGCTATATCAAAATAGCCTATTTGAACATTTGATTGGTCATATTTTTTCCCATAAATCTCAATAAAAAGAACAAGACATTTTTAATCACATCAAGAGAAAGTATGCCGCCTAACCACCAATTACAATAAAAATATTCAATGATCTAACGTAGGCCTCACGGAGGCCTCCCATAATTATATGACTATTAAACATCGATAGATTAACATGTAAAGAATGTTACTTCCGGCAACTGAGATTTGTTTGGCTTTGCTGTCATTACAAAAAATTTAGAGCACTGAGTTAAGGTAATTAATTATTCTTATTCAATTTTAGTTGTCTTTCTTTCTTAAAACAGAAAACTGCACTGATCATTTTGCCGCAATTTTGGATGCAATTTGCCTACGAATACCCAGCATACGTTGGCTCGCATGCAACTGCATCGTCGGCGTTTCCACTACTAGTGGGCAAGTTTTTCAATATCAGCTAATGTTTAAATTTGTTCAGTTTCTATAATCTTCACTGACCACAGCAAATTGCTTCCGCACGCTCACAAAGCCCACTCAGGTCCAGTAGAGTGCACAGTGTAAATAATTGCGTGCATATAGCTATGTTAGCAAGCAAACCAGTTTTCAATCTTATCTGTGCACCATACTATTTTCTTGAAAAAACATTAGTTTATTTGTATAGTGCTTTTCACAGAGAGACTATCACGAAGATGTTTTACAGTGAGAAAATGAAGAGTTTCATAGCAAAACGACACACATCCATTTTTGCTGTTTTGAGAAAAAGGCCTTTTTTCTTCCAGACAAAAGGTTTTCAGGAAAACCAGATATTTTCTATCTCTGAGTCTTGCTCTTGACTTGCCAAACATATTTAGCCAGAAAATGGAAATCTAGTGTCACTGTGATTATTTAGTACTGGTAATGGATTACAATAGTTTGCACTTTTTTTTTACAAGATGAGATATATCCATGGATTTGTCTGGTTTTTCCAAGAAAGTGAAATGGGTATGTCTCCCTTTGCGGAAAAAAATGCTAATTTCGGCATAGTGAAATAAGGGGTTAAATCGCTGTTTGACCCAAAACGGATACTTGGACATGTGCGGCTATCCCTTGGCTATTTTTCTAATATCACTACTAGAAAATTTTCAATTTGCCGCATGTCTTGTTTTGCGAAGGAAACTCTTCAAATAGATAAATAAACTGAACGGCAGTGCCCAGCCCAATCCCCACTATTACAAATGAGGGGAAAAAACTCCCAGTAGGGAGAAAGATCCTCAAACAGTGGTGGGAAAAAATTCCCCAGTGGGAAGCAATCTCAGGAGGAACACAGCTTTAGTGGGGGAGCCCATCCTCTGCTGGCTAGCTAATTAATCATAAACTAAAATGGTAATAAAGTTTCATTAAAGTCCATGAAAAACTGATTAAAACATCCAAGTAGAGGCATCTGCAGCTCCAGGAGTGGCGAGGCAAGGATGGAGCAGTGTGACATAGCGTTCAGGAACCACACGCGAGAGATAGAAATCCAAAAAACGTATGCCTTTAATGAGATCCGGGGGTGGGTAACAACAGGCTTAATTTGTGTAACATGGAAAGTGGGGTGAATTTTACGCATGGACAGAGGTAATTTAAGGTGAACAGCAAGGGGGCTAATTACTCGATCAATTGTGAAGGGACCAAAGAATCTGGGAAATTACTTACAGGTACCACCCCTTTTGGGATTTTCTTTAGCCGACAGCTATACCCTCTGTCCTGCTCGGTAGTTTGGGGTCGGAGTACACCTTCTGTCCGCCAGGCGCTTCATTCTGGCCACCGACTTCAGCAGGGCAATGGGTGTGGTTTTCCAGGTACGTTTGCATCGGCGGATGAAGGCCTGTGCGGACGTCCTCCTTCTGACTGGGGAACAGTGGCGGTTGGTATCCCATGCAGCACTCAAAAGGGGACAGCTTGGAGGAGGAGGTGGTGCAGCTGTTGATGGCGTACTCGGCCCATGGCAATTGATGGCTCCAGGAGGCTGGGTTCTAAAAGCAAAGACATCTGAGTACAGTCTCTATACATTGATAAGCCCGCTCGGTCTGGCCATTAGACTGGGGGAAGACCGAGTGGGCAGAGACGTAGTCCCGGACATCCTTCCTCATATCCGGCCACCAGAAGCGACGCATGATGAAATCTAGAGTCTGGTTAACTCTTGGGTTGCAGGACAAGTTAGATGCATGGCCCTATTCCAAAACTTGGGGGCGCATGGTGATGGGGACAAATGGACAATTGGTGGGGCAACCACTGGGGGCAGCAGAATCGTCCTGAGCATTTCTCACCTTTCTTTCAATATCCAAGAAAATGGCATTGGTGAATACTTCTTTTAAGAGGATGGCGTCAGTGCCGGATTCTTTGTCGGGGGCCTCAAAGAGAGGGGATAGAGCATTCGGCTTGACTTTCTTGTTGCCTGGGTGATAGGCATACGGATACGGAAGGCGTGGTAGGTGTAGGCGTTGTGCAGATCCAACTTAATGAATACGGTGGCCCCCTGAAGAAGCTCAAAGGCAGTGGACATGAGTGGTAAGGGATAACAATTCTTAACAGTAATCTCATTGAGGCCTCTATAGTCAATGTATGGGCGTAGAGACTCGTCCTTCTTACGCACGAAGAAGCCCGCCCCCACAGGAGAGGAAGTTGGGCGGATCATTCCGGCGGCGAGGGACTCACTTAGATACTTCTCCATGGCTGGGGTCTCGGGACGGGACAGGGAAAACAGGTACCATGCCTCTACGGGGCATGGTACAGTACAGTCGGCGTTAAAACCAAAGAGACGGCGTTAGTTCACGCCTGGTTATCTCAAACATTTCGCCCTTCTTACTGATTTCTAACCACGATCTAACCAATGAGCCGTATCACAGGACAATTTACCGCCAGGAATAACCAAATGTGGCTCTGCGGAACTGAATGTAGTCCCGCGTGCAAGTTATAGAATAGAGGGAATTTTGACTTTAGGATTACGTTTGTGTTTGCCGTTATGTATTTTAGCTTATTTTCTCTTGCAGTGAAAGTGGAAGTGAGAGCTTATGCGACCTCTGGAAAGCACGTGGCTGATCCTCTGTTTGAAAAACCTAGCATGAACAAGAAAAAAAAAATTATGATAAATTCGACAGCGAAATGTAAGAAATTGTATTCGTGAAGGAAATTTTTTGGGTATTTTAAATATGTCTTTTTTATTGCAAAAGCCAGTCGCAATATAAATAAACAAATTGGCAAAATACAACATAATAGCCGGTGAGCCTATGCTCACGTTATTCTCCGAAATTATGCGTTTTCGGACCTGCAGAGGTGTGAGGTTGTCTTTCGCCAAGGAGTCAATCTTCGTCCTAAACTCTGGGGAAATTCGTCGTATCATGATAGGTTCCATAGTTGTGAATGTAATGTCAGTGTATGGTTGGGCATTTTATAGAAAATTTCTGCCACGCGCTGACCAGGTTATTAATTCTTTAATAGGCTACAATGAGCTTAAATGGAATATTTGGGTGACAATGAGTGATAAATAGAGATGACATGAACTGTGCTGTATTGAATCAGCGCCAGGTGTATCCGCTTTTAATTCCGTGAATTCAGTTTACGCCATTCAGTTTTAGGTGACAATGTCTTTTAGAGATAAGATATTGAACAGATCTTTTTAAAATTGCGTTTCCTTATTGATAGATATAGCTAGAATAAGCTTCCCAGATGGCAAGCACCTCCGCTCCAGATCTGCTTGTTCTCCCCGATTAGGTAAGACAACAGTCATTCATCTGGATACGTTTGCTTAATTTAAATCAACGTTATTCAAAATTACTGTCGGTATTGAGTGGGAAAAAAAGTGGCACTTGGCAGTGAAATAGGCTATAAAAAGCATGCGGCTCTATTTGACGTTGATTTAAATTATGCAAACGCGTCCAGATGAATGATTGTCGTCTTACCTAATCGGGGAGAACAAGCAGCACCTGTTAAGTGCGGAGCGCTCTCGGAGTGAACATTTTGTTAATCATGAAAATGACTGCGAACAGGTCAGGGCTTATAATTCTTTAAAACACATGTTATGTCCACCCCCCACCTTAGTTTTACGGAATTTACCCCATGACTTCATCACTGTTAGATCGCATGAGAAGCCGTGTCTTCAGTTGCCTATTACGATAATTGGGAAACGCTTCAATAAAGAAAAATAATTGAGAACTAGCCAGGACTATCCTAATTGTCATAAAGGGACATGTCTGTGCCACCCCAATTCCCGGTTCTAGCTACTACCGTTGGAACGGTAAATTATTGTAGATTTAACTTTTAACTATCATTTTGAGATATTCGGCTTCATATAGAAATAATTCCCCGATAGCTGTTGCTTGCCGTTGCAGCAGTAGGCAACCAAATCAACGCTTGTGAGGCGCACTGTGCAGTGTGTGGCCGTTAAACACGAGTATTCCTGGGATTCATCACATGTTATTAGTGTTATTATGATCGGAAATTATCGTATATTTGACCATAAAAATCCCAATTTCGTACTCTTGATACTTTTTCATCAACCCCCATTAGAGTGACTGCTTGTCATTTGACTAGTTCCGCAAACGCCATTTTGTAGGTTTTCAAACTTGTAATTTATGAGACATGTTTATTCTTGTTTATTTTTTCTGAAAGATTTTTATGAAAGTTTATTGTAGTTGGTGTGAAATAAAAAATTTTTCCCCTGCCATAACTGTTTTTCTGTGGCTCAACGGGCTGATCATGACTCATGTCCAGTGTTAATCTGAACTTGTAGTCTCATCCTGATAATTTTGATATAGGCTATACTTGACATTTACGAGGCCTACTTGAATTGGAAAGAGTAGAAAGAATCATCCGTAGTCGCTGATAACAGTTGAATATTGATGGATGTACAAATCATCGTGAACTGAGGCCAGCGCACGTGGATTCCAGCTGACACAATGTCGACACACAGAACAGTTAGCCATAAATTTGACCAATTATTGTGACATTCCAATTTGTGGAAAATACATGTGTCTGTTTCGTTGTGAGCAGGGGCACGCAATAATGCCAATAAACAAAAAATATCATAAGTTCGGCCTGACAAAGGGCGCTGTTTGCAAAACTGGAAATTATTTGCGGAACCAGTCAAAGGACGTGCCGCTGAAAAATGACTGTGCAAGGCTTTATTCCTAAGGACTGAAGAAAACGAACTGATCCACAAGAAGCGTGAGTAATTTCCGCAAATTGGTGAACAGATAACTTTCCGCCAGCGAATTCTGTATCGATACCAGACGCTTCAAACAAATTCCATTTGCGGAACCAGTCAACGTAGCTACTGTAGGAATGGATTGGCTATACTAAATTACAGGTTTGCAACAGGAAAAGTAATATGTTTTGGCACTTGAGTGTAAAATAGGCCTAATAGTACATAAAAGCATTATGTGAGAACATAAAATATTGCAGAAATGCTACCTGACAAACAAAATCCTCGCCAAAAATAGCATGATATTTAATAATCCAATTGCGTATTATACTGCACTAAAGTTTTAAATAATAGCACAGGTTAAGCAAACTGTATCGTCAAATATAAAAAGGTTTGCAGAAAAAAAAGGTTTTACCGGCAACATCACCCCCGCTAAAGCAAATCAATATCTTATGTAGGCTAACGTTACTTTTGCATTCATATAAGGAAATAAGTCGCCAACAAGCTGTGCCATTATCTACATGTACGGACTACTGTCAAAACAACCGCCCCAACCGCCCTCGAGGCTCAGTTATGATTAAACAAATACCCGGCTAACAAGCTATCGCCCAGCTACCCCGTGCGCGGTAGGCGGCGGGAAGTCTTCTTTCGTCTTCATGCGCGTCAATACGCCGGTCCTACTGCACGGCTGACGACGAGATTTCCCGGTCCTACTGAGAGTCTAACGCCTCCGTATTGGCGGATTAACGACTTTTTCTTTGGTGTTAACGGCGACCGTACTGTACCTGGCTTGAGATCAATGGCGCAGTCATAAGGGCGATGAGGGGGTAGGCATGTGGCACGAGTCTTGGAAAACACCTCCCTGAGGTCATGGTAAACTTGTGGAACTTTTTCGAGACTCGGAATCTCTGCAGGGAAAGGAACATGAACATGAGCATGAGCATTTACAAGGCATGACTGTGAGCAGTTAGGGGTCCAGCCCTTAATCTCATGGGTGGCCCAATCAATCTTGGGATTGTGCTTAGCCATCCAAGGATAGCCCAGAATAACGTGGGAGTGAGGGGAGTCAATGAGATACAGTCTGATGGTCTCCTAGTGGTTGCCTGAAACCCGCAGTTTGATGGGGGCAGTGGAGTGAGTGATGTGGTCGATCCTCTGACCGTTCACAGAACTAGCCACACATGAACAAGGAACCTCTTCCAGAGGTTTTCCCCACTTGCGCGCCATTTCAGTGTCAATGAAGCTGACCTGGTGCCGTCTTGGGGGCCACAAAGGTTTGGAGAGGAAGTTTCCGTCTGACTTGGATCGAGCTGGAGAGGTCAGGGGAAGCACTGGATTGCTTTGTCCGTCTGCGCTCCTCTAAACATGCGTCTACACGAATGGCAAGGTCAATGAGAGCCTCCAGCTCTTCAGGCAGCTCATGGTTACGGAGTTCATCCTTGATTCTCTCAGCCAAGCCATTCAAAAAGACGTCGTGCAGCGCCCTATTCTGCCACCCGCTGTTAGTAGCAAAGGTCTGAAAATTAATGGCATAGTCAGAGACAGAGTGGTTACCTTAGCAGATGAATAGAAGCTCACGACCTGCCTCGTACCCGTGCCTAGAACGGTCGAATATGCGCCTCATCTCCTCTTCCAGAAGCTTAGAGGACTGCATGCAGGGCAGACCAGCTTCCCAGGCAGAGGTAGCCCACAGCTTGGCTCTTCCGGTGAGCTGAGTGATAACGTAAGCCACTCGGGCTTGCTCAGTTGGGAAGGTAGCTGGTTGGAGGCTGAAGATGAGTTTGCACTGGATGAGGAACGCTCGACACGTGCCGGGCTCTCAATCATACTTCTCCGCAGGAGGGAGGCAGAGCTCATGGCTGGGAGCGGGAGCAGCTGCAGAGCAGGTGGCGAGTGCGGGTTGGTTAGCTCGCATCGCGGAAGCCAGGCCCGTCATCTGGTGTGTCATGGTCTGGAGGTGCTGCATGACGGCTAATAGCTGTCGCTGTTGTGAGTCCAGCATGACGGCCTGATTCGCCATCATATCTTGCAATTTGGAATCTCTTGCTGGTTCCATGGTCAGAACGTACTGTTTGTATAACTTTACTCGACAGAAACTAAACTTTGAGAAAGAGCTTACAGAGCAGAGCATTCGCTAAAAATGTTGGAAGAGGCTATTTGCCCGGCAGCGGTGTGAACTGGAGGAAAGAGATTCTCTATCTGCCCCGCAAAGGGCCGACTAGAGAAGCAGTTTTGCTATTCGCACCGCGATGGGATGGATAAGAGAAATGCTTCTGCCATTTGCCCCACAGTTGGGCCAGTAAGAGATTTCATTTTATTGTCCACCCCGCTCTCTGATCTTTCATGCTAAACCGCCGCGGGGCGAATAGCCCCTTCCTAAAAGGTTAGCCTCAACAGTTCGTCACCTGGGCCGGTATTCAATTCAATTTTTAGCCTAAGTAAAACTTGAACTTAGTTTTTTACATTGCTAAGAAAAATGGTCAAGTCGTTTTCAAGATGCGTCTTAAAAATTTACTAAGTCAAGAGATATCTAGGTAAATCACTAAGCCACAATTATGCGCTGGAAGCATCCCGTGGAGTAGAAATGCAGGGCACACAGTTGCGGAGCTAGAGCTGGCAATAGGGGCGGGGGGAATTAGCAATCTGATATACAATACGGCACATTGCAAGGTGGACTCAAATGTAGTGTTTTTTTGAATTTTGCGGTATTTTTATTATATTCATGTGTATCCATGATGGTATTTGACTGCAAAGCCACAAAATGCTCATCGCCTTTCATCATGCATGCATTGACTTGGCGAAGCTGGTCTTATTACCGGAAGTGCGGACGTTGACAACAAAATCCCCTTCCTTCATCTCATCTCCCGAATGACGACAGTTTTGCGCTTTATCAGATTGCTCCTATTCCTTTTTGCTCCTATACTCGCAAAGAAGCTGTCGGTTGAGAGGCAACTGTTCCGCCTGTCAATTCCGTTCCTCCAGCGCTAGCAGCAAGTGCTTATGCTGCATTCATGTGCGATCGGGAAGATGATACTTTCCATTTGTGAATTCGAAATTACGAGTGCGTTGCGTTCAAGTGCTTGTGTTGTTGGAGTGAAATTAAAAATGGCGGACACATTATTTACCATTGGCGATGAATCCTTGCTCGCTCTCCGCCATGTTGAAAAGGTAAAAGGTTATTTCATCTCGGCAACTCGTGTATCAAAATTTTCTACGAGTTGCCCAGTAGAAAATACCACATGGGGGGGGGTGTTCATGTGAACTTTTCACGTCGGCTTTTGGTATTTACCATAATTCCCATAGCACATGAATGCAGCATTACGTTACAAAAGTTATCAATGTATGTTAGAGGCTAATGCTAATGAGGCAGATGCAGCAGAGCATAACGTGCTGACGTTAACGGGAGCCTGTCGCAGGTGGGCTGACGGCAACAGATGAACTCGGAGACTGAGAACGTTAGCATGAGCGCAGAAGCTGACAACAGTGAGTTCACTGCATGCAGCCTTTCCCTTTTTAAAACCCTCTGCCATAGAATTTCAGTTTTTAGTATTTAGTAAAAGTAAATTTGTGGCATTTGTTGCCATAAATTTCAATACCCAAGTTAAGTGCCATTTTAGTGACTGGATGGAAAGTACTCATAATTAAGGGGTTATCTGGGGTTAAATGAAAAATTACACCAGGAAACAACTCAGAATTAATCAAAAGAGGTATATATCATAACCACCAAAATAGATACAAGTTGGCATTTTTCTGTTTATGCATTTGCCATGGTAACCGAGCAAGCTCATTAAATATGCAAAAAACTTCTGGCACCAGTTCCTCTTAAACTGAATTCCATGATAGAGTTCTTTCATCATTTAAAAGCCATTGCTTATCCAAATGCAATGACATATAGCCATTCTTTGCCCAGTTTATCAGTTTTGTGATTTTGGGGCATTTTACTCACATTTTGAAATAATTTTGCGCAGAATCTGACGAATACTCACGATGTTCAAAGTATGTAACAGATAGGCAAAATTTCCCTGTCATTGCATTTCTAATTAAGTAAAGTACCTCCAGTCCAAATTTCATTGATTTTCAATGATAAATAAAAAAGTTATGGCTGCCACAAACATGAGAAACGGGGGAAAAGTAATACCTTAGGAAATCAATGGAAAATGCATTAGATCACATTGAAAAGTTGACATCAGGTTTTAATCCATGTAGCAATTAGTGATTATTAAAGGTTCGTTATTATAGAATATTTTTATTAAAAAAATAATCTAATTTTGCCCATTTAACCCCAGATCACCCCTTAAGATTTTGGGCATTGTCCCAAAGGCAGCAGGGTTGTCACACTGTCCTTGAAGGCACCGTTGTTATTAGCATTGGAAATCCTCTTTTGAAGGCTTGTTCAGCTGGTGCTTTAGCTGTCTTTATTGCTGTATGACAATTAAGTTGTTAATAAATGAAATGCTAGTTTTATCAAAGAGAAGAGTGGTTGATTTCTGCGTTCTATAAGCCATGTTAAGTAACTTTTTCACGCGGGGGGGGCATTTCATGATGGATCACACTGGGGCGTAGCTCTGAGTTAATCTGGCCCTGCGTACAGGCTGTAACAAGATGTGGCGCTCTTGAGCTGCTATCGTCCCTCTTGGCTGCCCTAAGTGGGGTCGGTCAGTGACAGTGCCTGTGTTCCATTCTCGGATAGACAGCCGCCTGATTGTTGAACAGTGACAGTGCAAATGACGCACCACCTCTCGGCGGCTGAGATCTGCCTGTAACATGCCAAAGGCTCTTTTTCTCTCTCCTGTGTCACAAGCCATTCCAATGTCTTGATGCAGTAGCATTTTTCTTTTCTTTTTTTTTCGCTTTATGTAGGCTATTTACCACACCAAAAAGAACAAGTCAAGTGTCACTGTGCACATTACGAACAGCTCGATGCTTGTTATTACTGAAGTGCTTGGCGCTTGCACGTGGTACGCGTCAGGATTACTATACCACGCGCTTTTCTTTATTTCCTCTCATGCCTCACTGGAAAAGCAATAAAAATCTATTGATTCTTCAATTTGCCGCAAATACAGTACATACCTCACCTGTGCTTTTTTAATGGTGCTAAGTATATAAAGCCCAAAACTATGGAATTATATTTGTGCCACAATCCTGAGCAAGCCATTGAAATTTTGAGCGCAGAAAAATATATTGCACAAGCACACAAATCTTGTTTTGAAAAAAAAAATTTTGTGAGCAAACAAAACCTTCCGATTTAGCGAACAAAACTATTCTGTGCTCAACAAATGTCTTTGCATGTTAGCTGTGATCAATATGAACGTGCAATACTAACCCCTCTCACTCAGTTTCACTGTATGCCCGCTCGCAAAGTCATATTCTGCATGCTGGCAGACTGCAGCATGCTCGCTCGAAGCATGTCTCTCCCTCTCACTGTCTGCCCTCTCTGTGCACGCTCAACTTCACCTGCGCGCTCGCTCGAGCTGTGCTGAGTATAACAAATGTGCCACGATTCTGATTGGCTGCTTCAGTCTCCAATTAGATGCATTATACCCAACCACCAAAGGGGGAAAGGTAATGACAAAATTTGTCTGCGACTGGATAATAGTGCTGCCCTTGTTTGTGACGGGTTAGGGTTAACGTTAAATCTCTATGTATCTTGAGACATCGACTGTTGTGTGACTTTTGACTCATATCCCTCTTTAGCAACACTGGCAGCTGCTAACTATAGTAGTAGTGTCATATGGCATCGCATCTCCAGGTCTCGTCTTTCCTCCAACCATCGTGTGAAGGCATCGTCAGCCTTGTGGACAGCTGTGTAGCCCCCGGGAATTGATGTGGAGGGGCACTGTGTTATAACATGGTCCATGTCTTGTGTATGGGCACCGCATGCTCGACAGGCTGGGGAGGTGTTGTAACCCCAATTGTGTAGGGTGGCTGCTGTTCTGCCCGTTTTTGACCTAATGCGGTTGCAGTATGACCATTGCTTTCTGTTCAGTGTCTTGAAGCCTGGTAGTGGTAGAGTAGACAGGTCTTCGATTATTTCCCCACCCTCGGGTTTTTTGTCTGACCATTCTTTTTCCAATGCATCATGTAAGTCGAAAGAATCCATTTTTGATTGGTAAAAGGGCTTTCTGGATTTCAAGCGGGATGTTGAAGGTGCCGAGTTCATGATGCGCCGAAGTAGGGTGTCTGACGTCTGGCTTTCAAGGCGTTGGTGTTGCTTTTGAGTGGCTTCTTCTCTTCGCAGATGGGATGGGGCTATTGCACACATTACAGGGAACCATTTTGTTGGGGTTGATTTTAGTGTTCCTGTTGTTATTCTCATTGTTTCATTGAGAGTGGTGTCTATTTTTGGGGTGTGCGTTGATCGGGCCCAGGCTGGTGCCACGCTATAGCACAGTGCTATAGAGGAGGTTCTCAGGACAGTAGGGGATGCTCCCCTGGTTGTTCCGACAAGTTTCCTAATTATGCTGTTTCTTTTCTGCAGCTTGTTGGTGGTGTTCTCAATGTGTTTTTTGTAGGTTAGGGTTCTGTTGAGGGTAATACGAAGACATTTGGGGTTTGGGTCATGAGGCAGTGTTGAGCTTTCTACTTGAATTGAGAGCTGTTGATTGGACTGGTGGTTGTTTAGGAGGAATAGGGTGCTCACCGTTTTGGTTGTGCTCATCTTGAGGTACCACTTATCAAAATAGTTTTTCAGGGTGGTGGTGCCCTGTGAGAGCGTTTTCTGCAGTTCCCTTAGGTTTTTGGAATGGTGTGCTAGCGCAAGGTCATCTGCATATCCAAATTTCAGTGCTTTGGTCTCTGGCATATCGCTGATGTAGATGTTGAAGAGTGTGGGAGCCAGGATAGACCCTTGTGGTACACCGTTGGTGATTTTTCGTTTTTTGCTTATTTGGTTCCCTATACATACATGGTATGATCTCTTTCCACTCATTTTGTTCAGCAGTTTAAGTGTTTTCTTGCAGTGGATGTATTTGGACAGTTTGTACATTAGGCCTTCATGCCACACGGTATCATATGCCGCAGACAAGTCAATGAACAATGTTCCTGTTTTGGTTTTCTGTTCATATCCTATTTCAATGTAGGAGGTGAGAGCTAGAACTTGTTCTGTGGTGTCTAGGCCTGGTTGGAATTCAGCTTGTTCGGGTGGTATGATTGGATCAAGCATTGGTATAATTCTGGCGAGGATAATTCTTTCCAGCAGTTTGAAGAAACAGCAGAGAAGAGAAATGGGTGGATAGCTGGCTGGATCATCTGGTTGTTTGCCTGGTTTTAGGATGGCGAGGATTTTAGCTTCTTTCCATACTTTTGGGTATCGTGTGGTGTCGATGATGTTGGATAAGGCTTCTGATAGCCATTGAATAGCTCTGGGTCCAAGGTGCTTGATCATATCAGGATAGATACCGTCTACCCCCGCTACTTTGCCTGCTTTCATGTGTTTAATGGCTTCTTTTACTTCTGCTGTTGTAACTGGTATTGATGAGAAGCCTGCGTTGAGGCAGGAGTTGTAGTTTCTTTGATATTCACGATTGATATCCTTTTCAAAGGCAGGATTTGGCACATGAGTGCTGCGCTGTTTGAGTTGTTTTGCTATATGTTCGACATCAATTGGTGCGGCTTGTTTCGTGGACTTTGGTCTGTCTAGGTCTAGTATTTTTAGGAGGTTCCATGCATGTCTGCTGGAGTGTTTTAAATCTAAATTTTCCACAGTGTTCAGCCATTTGTTTCGTCTGCCTTCCTGTAGTGATTGACGGAGTTCTTCTGCTATATCCTGGTCTTGAGTTTCCTCAAATGTTTTAAGCAGTTCTTCACTTTTTTCTGACCAGCAGGGGACCAGCTGCTAACGATAGCATTGGACGATATCTTCTGAACAACAAAACTAAAATGTCACACCGCAGCTACGAGCACCACGTTTTATGAACTTTTATGAAATTTTGTTGGTTAGTCTGTACACCTTCGGCTTGCAAACCAAGTTAGCTATCTAGTTAGGTTGCTAGCACCAGGTCAGCTAACTAATGTCGGGGAGAAAAGCAGAAGATTGAAGAATGAAGGCCGGCATTGCACCGCTGGGCGCCCACTCCCCGGCTCCGGGCTGATTGGCCTCTTCAGCCGCGCATTGTGTGTTGTTACTGTGATCTGTTTCTGCATGTTTCACGAACATTAGTGCCAGATGATACTGGTGAGCTAAGCCGACGCTGACACCAGTGGTCCCGTAGTTCGAAGCACTCGCCGCGTTAGAGGTCATTTTTCCGGTTGGTTCATTTGTGATTGAACTTCCAGGTTTTTCCGAATGTATTCCACGTAGGTTTAGGTTATGCTTTCATGTTATTTGTCCAAAGCAGTCCCCCAAATATCACTAAGCAATTGCAACTGCTGTAATTTGACACCACATTATCTTTCGCTCTGTTTATACATCCATGCTCCTGTAAGCCAGCACAGCAACACCGGGAACGGAAGCAGCAGCCTGGTTTTGTTAGCTACACCAAAATGGAATATTACCCCTAATTAATATTGTTCATCACACCTGCATTTACCCTGCTATTTCAAGTAAAACTGATTGCTAACAGTGTTTAAGCATTAGAATGAGATGTCAATCACCGCATAAAACACGTGTCTTTGCTTTTACAAAATTAATCACGGATAATTGTGTACTTCAGTAGTGGATGTGTAACGTAAGGTGATCAGACTTGATATGCAGGTGATGAGTATATATCAGTTTATGGCAACAGACATATCTGCAAAGTTCCTTCTTCAGAGGTGTTGGAATAAATCAGCCGGAGAAAGGTGCCAAAACTATTCTTTTTTTAAGAATGTCAAGTTCGCCAGCTATCATGGGAGTAACCTTTAATGTCTGTAAGCTTCTGCCTTTCTCCCCGATATTAGTTAGCTGACCTGGCGCGAGCAACCTAACTAGATCGCTAACTTGGTTCATAAGCCGAAGGTGTACAGACTAACCAAAATTGCATAAAGGTCCATGAAACATGGTGCTCGTGGCTGCAGTGTGACATTTTGGTTCTGATGTTCAAAAGACATTGTTCAATGCTATAGTTAGCAGCTGCCAGTGTTGCTAAAGAGGGATATGAGTCAAGAGTCACACAACAGTCGATGTCTCAAGATACATGGAGAATTAACGTTAACCTTAACCCGTCCCAAACAAGGGCACTACTGTTATACATTTGCAGACGAATAGCGTCACTACCTTTCCCCTTTTCTTTGGTGTTTGGGCATAATGCATCTAATTGGAGACCGAAGCAGCCAATCAAAATCGTGGCACATTTGTAACACTCTGCACAACTCGAGCGAGCGTGCAGGTGAAGTTGAGCCCGCACAGAGAGGGCTGAGTGAGAGAGAGGGAGAGACATACTGTGATGGCGTTAGTGTTTAGACGCCAAGAGCAGTGGCCCGAAATAAAAGTAAAAGCCAGCAGCGTGCTGAGAGGCTAAAACAAATGGAAATCACCAGGTTTGCGCTACCAACGGACCTGACGCCGTCTGTGGTAGCCAACAGGCGAGCTCATCAAAATACAAAAGAAAAGGGAAAATAACCCTGATAAATCCCTTACTCACTAACACTATTACTTTTATGTAGCTAAGATCCTGCCAATACTCTCTCTCCTCAAATACCTTACCGGCCAAAGCGTCAAACGCAAAATGACACTCCAGCAACACAAACGAGGAAGGACAGGCGCTTAAATAGAGTCCGGGCAACGCCCCCAATCAATGCCAGCTGGCTAAGGAATCTGACGGTGAGCAAAACAATATCGTCCCGGACGAGAGTAACAAAAGGAGCTAACAAAGCTCCCAAACCATGACAGGATCCCCCCCTCTAAGGGACAGCTCCAGAAGTCCCCAAGGAACCCCAAGCACGAAAATCTGAAATAAGTGAGGATTCGGAATATCCCGCGAAGGGACCCCGCACAGCTCCTCGGGACCATATCCCTCCCAATCAACCAAGAACTGGACCCCGCGACTTACGCGCCTCTCGGCCAGAATGCGGCGCACGGTATAAACCAGCCCGCCCTCAACCATGCGTGGTGGCGGCAGAGGCGTGTCGGCGGGCGCCAGGACGCTAGTGCTAACCGGCTTAATCCGCGAGACGTGGAACGCCGGATGTATGCGCAGAGATCTCGGGAGCTTCAACTGGACCGTAACCAGATTGATCTTCCGTTCAATCTTGAACGGGCCGATATAGCGGGGCCCCAGTTTTCAGGATTCTACCTTCAATGGGAGGTACCGGGTGGACAGCCAAACTCTCTGCCCAACCCGATAAGACGGGGCCAAACGACGCCTTCTATCAGCGAAGGATTTTTGTTTGCGCCCCGAGCGCAACAGTGCAGAACGGAACTTATCCCAAACCGACCGACAGCGCCGAATGAACTGGTTAACTGAGGGAATTTCGGAATCGTTCTCAGTCTCTGGGAAAAGTGGGGGTTGGTAACCCACTTGGGCTTCAAACGGGGAAAGCCCCATGGACGAATTACACAACGAGTTGTGAGAATACTCGGCCCAAGCTAAAAATCTACTCCAAGATGAGGGATTATCCGCCGCCAAACATCGGAGAGTGTTTTCGAGAGACTGATTAGTACGTTCCGTCTGCCCGTTGGTCTCCGGGTGAAACCCCGAAGAGAGGCTAACAGTGGGCCCCAACTGCTTACAAAATGCCTGCCAAAATCTGGCCGTAAACTGCGGGCCTTGGTCAGAAACGACATCTTGTGGAAGCCCATGCAACCGGAACACATTGTTGACCACAAGATGCGCAGTCTCCTGTGCTGAAGGCAGCTTGGGTGGCGCGAAACAATGAGCCGCTTTAGAAAAACGGTCAACCACCACCAAAATGATCGTGTTGCCGTCAGATACAGGCAGCCCAGTGACAAAATCTAAAGCAATATGTGACTAAGGGCGCCTGGGAACGGGCAAAGGTCGCAGCAAACCAGCGGGAGGGAGATGGGAAGTCTTATTCCTGGAACAGACACGACAGGCAGCAACAAACTCCCGAATGTCCCTCATCATCTCTGGCCACCAAAAACGTTGGGCCAGGAACTGCTTGGTCCGATGGGCCCCCGGGTGCCCCGCCAAGCGGGAAGAGTGTCCCCACTGGAGAACCTGTGATCTACCGCCATGTGGGACAAATAAACAACCAGGAGGCTCCCCCCCAGGATCGAGATCAGACCTCAATGCCTCCTGAACAACCGCCTCAACCTCCCACAGAATAGGTGCTACGATCTGGGAAGAAGGAATAACAGGCTGTGGGGTAGGATCGCTATCCGTGTGATCGTACATACGTGACAGCGTATGGCTCTATTTTTAGAGCCTGGGCGGTACGTGAGCATAAAATCAAAGAGGTTAAAAAACAATGACCATCGCGCCTGCCGGGAATTACACCGTTTGGTCTGCTGAATATATTGGAGGTTTTTGTGGTCGGTCCAAACCACAAAAGGGTGCTCAGCTCCCTCCAACCAGTGGAGCCACTCCTCGAGCGCCAGCTTGACCGCTAATAACTCCCGGTCACCAATACTATAATTTCCTTCGGCGGCGGACAAAGACCGGGAGAAGTACGCACATGGGTGAAGGTTATTATCCCAACAAGGGCACTGGGACAGAATAGCACCCACGGCCACCACCAAAGCGTCTACCTCTACGACAAATGGGAGGGAGGGATCGAGCAAAACCAAAATAGGCTCCGAGCTGAAATGTTTCTTCAATTCCTGAAAAGCAGCATCAGCTGCAGGGGACCAAAAAACCGCCGGGAAGGTATTTTTTTTAGTGAGCGCAATAATGGGGGCAGCAACCGCGCTAAAATTACGAATAAACCTCCTATAAAAGTTCGCGAAACCCAGAAAGCGTTGGACCTCTTTAATACTCTGCGGTACAGGCTAATTCCTGACCGCAGCCACCTTATCTGGGTCCATCCGCACCGAACCCTTAGACACAATGAAGCCCAAAAATGAGACAGTCTGGGTGTGGAAAACACATTTCTCGGCTTCCAGTACGCGTCTGACGTGTTGTTTTTGCTCAGATAGTGTTGAAGAAAAAATTAAAATATCGTCAAGATAAACGAAGACGAATTTCTCCAACATCTCTCTGAGCATGTCATTGACAAATGCCTGGAACACCAAGGGGGCGTTAACCAGCCTGAAAGGTAAGACCCGATATTCATTGTACCCGTCATGCGTGTTAAAAGCCGTTTTCCATTCGTCCCCCTCCCGAATGCGAATCCAATTATACGCATTACGAAGATCTAGCTTCGTAAAAAATGACGCCTCCTGTAGACATTCAAACGCAGAATTCATCAATGGAAGGGGATATCTGTTCTTAATGGTGATTTTATTCAAACCTCTGTAATCAATACAGGGTCTAAGACCGCCATCCTTTTTCCCAACGAAAAAGAATCCCACTCCAGCTGGGGACGTGGACGGCCGAATAAACCCATTGGCGAGAGCCTCCTGAATATACTCTCACATAGCCTTACGCTCAGGTCCTGACAGCGAATATAGCGAACCCTTAGGCGGAGTTGTCCCAGGATAGAGATTAATCTCGCAGTCATACGTACGATGCGGGGGCAATGTAGAGGCTCGTTGTTTGCTGAATACCTCAGCCGAATCGGCGTAATCCTTGGGAACATTCGGAGGCAAGTCAAAGTTTAGGGTAGCCCCAAATTCTTTACCCTGATGAGAATCTAATGAATCCGTGACTGATTCCAAATCGCTGAAGTTCTCCAAAAAGTAATCATCCTCTGGCTCTCGCCAGTCAAATTGAGGATCCCATTCTAAACCCTCCTCTGCCCCTTTCTCCAGTCAAGGAGGGTACGGAGTGATAACCTCTTCACACTAGCTCTCGGCATCAGCCTGCCCCATTGCTTCACGTCCGAAAGAACCATTATCATTAGTTTTACAATGTGTGCTACACTTGGGACCCCAGCGGACGATAGGATTAATTTGTCTCCCCCGGCTGATACAAGGATCATGTTCCCGTAACCATGAATGACCCAAAACTATAGGGAACGTGGGGGACCTGATAATGAAAAATCAAACCTCTTCAGAGTGGCTATCAAAAGAGATGAACATTTTTAATAGTTCGGAAACTTCGGTTATAACTCCCGTTCCCAGCTGGCGACCGTCCAAAGTTCTGACAGAACGTGATTGTTAAAGTGCAACAGTAGGGACGGAGTGCTTCCTAGCCCACTTAAAATCCATAAAATAATCAACTGCGCCCGAGTCTACGAACGCTTCAATAGTAAATCTCTTGCTCCCCACAGTAAGTTCCACGGGGATTAGTCTTCAGAAGGGAAACTGGGTCTGCCCCTCTAGCGTTCCCTTAAAAGCTAGAGGGGTCTTTCTGTTTCTCCGAAGTTTAGGACAATGTGGACGGATATGACACGGCTTATTACAATAAAATCAGATATTTCTTCTGGTAATGGGTCTTTAGACTGACGGTTAAACGAACCGTCAACATGCATGGGCTCAACCAAAGTAGAATCTTTAATGGGTGAAATAGGAGATGCGTACTCGCCACTAGCAATTTTAATCCCATTGTCAGCCAGCGGGGATTTATTTAGTCTCTCCCGGCTGCAATCGCGTATGCGATTGTCAATTCGCACAGCAGTGCGAACTAAGGAATCTAAAGTTGAGCAGGGTTCTAACGTAGCCAGTACGTCCTTAATCTCCTCTGTAGGGGCATGCCGAAATACTGTCATCAGAGGAGCCTCTGGCTAGCCTGTTTCTGTGGCCAGAGAGCGAAAAGCAATAGAAAACTCAGCTGTGCCTCCTTGCCCTGTCTTAAGTGCATTAAACGCGTAGCTGCGTCTTGTCCACAAATGTCCTGATCGAAAACAGAAACCATTTCCTTAACAAGGGCCTCTACCGAATTTGCAACCGGTGAGTTACACTCAACAAAAATATAAACGCAACACTTTTGTTTTTGCTCCCATTTGTCATGAGATGGACTCAAGGATCTAAAATTCATTCCAGATACACAATATTACCATTTCTCTCAAACATTGTTCACAAATCTGTCGAAATGTGTGATAGTGAGCGCTCTTGCTTTGCTGAGACAATCCATCCCACCTCACAGGTGTGCCACATCAAGATGCTCATCAGACACCATGATTAGTGCACAGGTGTACCTTAGACTGTCCACAATCAAAGAGGCCACCCTGAAATTTTTCCTTATAACAAGATTTGTGTGCTTGCGAAATATATTTTTCTGCGCTCAAAATTTCCAATTGCTTGCTCAGGATTGTGGCACAAATATAATTCCATTTTAAACAGGGAATGCAAACATTTTCTGATTTGGCTTCTGCACAAAGGGGTTTGCTACATGTATCCAATTCTAATAACTGATAATCAGAAGTGACAATACATGTTTACAGTAATGAATCATGAGCAAATAATGACAAGCATCCTCAAAAATGTATATGTTACAACAAAAAAAAAAATTTAATTTACATCACCAAATGACAAGGAAACCAGATGCTAGAAGACACCAGAATGCATCATAGAGCTCCAAATTTTTACCTGCATCGCGGAAGGCAGCAGGTCTAGGAATGGCTTTTTCACTACCAGACCTGAACTCTGAAATTTGCTCGGAGGACAAAAATCTCTTGGGAGATCGCCAAACTCATCAAATAGAGCGGGTGAAATTTTGTCGACCATCGTCCGTCCGTCATTGCGGACGGCCCGCCGGCCGTGTGATGGTTCTGCCCTGCAGTCCCTTCCCCCCTCTTGCTGTCTGCACCTCCACTTCAATTAGCCACACCTGCTGCCCGTTGAGGTGGAGATGCAGTAAAAAGTACTTTCTGTTTCCTGAGCCCTGCAGATGTTTTTGCCGCTGCTTCTCTCCTGGCTACTTTTATCTTTAAATTAAAGATTTTTTAATATTTATACTCAGCCTGTGTGTGTGGGTCCCTTCACCTGGTTTTGGGTACATGGACCCAGTGCCCGCCGGCTTCATGTCTTCAGCCGGCTGGGGCAAAACCATGACAGTCCGTCCGTCCAAAGTAATGATGTTATGGAGATAACTCAAAAAATAATAAGCCCAAGAAGTTGTAATTTGGTATGCTGATGTATCTTGACCTTAGGCAGTTCACTATTCAAAATGGGCGTGCTGCATCAAAATCCAAGATGGCCGCTGCCATTTTGTAAAAACGATGTTGTCGAGATAACGCAAAAAATTTGTGCCACAGGAAGTTTTAATTTGGTATGCTGATGTATCTTGACCTAAGGCAGTTCACTTTTGAAAATGGGTGCATTTAATTTTGAAAAAAACAACTGATAAAGTTTATTTAAAGTGATGGCAAAGTGCGACGGTCAGGTTACTATGCACAAAACGTTATATACAGGCGTAATTTTCCTCCTAAATTTAGCTGTCTAGTAAATTAAGATTCACTTTACTTTGCCCAGCAATGAGTTAGCTAGCTAGCTAACTTGGCAGCGTAAAGTTCTTATCAGTGTAACTGAAGTTTGGTACTATCTAACTGTAGATCCCTCGGGAACTTAAATGCTTGCAAAATAACAGATTTCCTTTCAAAACTGCGACTTGGTTAAAAAGCAGGTTGACAACTGCGTGTGAGGTTGCCGCTTATTGTGAGCCACTGACCATGACAAAGCGAAATAGCTCAGTAATGTAAAAGAAAAATGCGTTTTTATTGTGTTGACGGTTCAGAAATTGAGCAGTGGCGAAAAGTCAAAATCTGACGAGTGTCTCATGCCTCTAGTGGGCGTTGGGCTTACATGTTGCATTCACTCAAATGTAAACAACATAGAATGTTGTAAACAACCATTCTTGTGATGTCATGATGTTCTGAAAACAAAGATGGCGGCACCCAGGCTGAAAACATAAACATTAATGCGACTTGTTTGTGCTTCGTTCTAAATAATAGCTTATATTTCGGACTTTTTATTTATGGTATATTTGATTATTACCTGGTGCTATAGACATCTGTTTTATTTGACTGCTTCATTTCCACTTTAAGTCATGAAAACTGTTTTGTGCTTTGACAGTTAGATCAGCCCAATATCCCAAATGGTAATCCAACTATTCAAAGCAACAGAGATCCTGATATAAATTTTTTTTAAATCCTCAAAAAAAACTCTGTCAAAGAGCATGATACCTATACTGATGGTCTTGTAAAAATCTCAGGTGGGGAAGATATTTGAGAAATTTGTGTCAGTCTTTTTTGAATTTTTGTTTGCCAACTGAGAGGTTGAAAAACAGAGCCTACTGTTATGGCCCCAATTTGTTATTACAATTTACAACACAACAGCTCCAGCAACAGCAAGGGATGACAGAAACAGTTTTAAAAACTTGAACAGATTTAATTAACAGACAAAGACTACAAGTAACCTACAACTAATAACCAAGATTGATTTACAAGAAAAACAGAAATATTTACAGTCCCTTTTTGTTGGGGTGGCTTGGTGATGTCCTGGGTAAGGAAAAAAAAATGCTCTAACACAGGCAAAAATCCACAAAAGAAACTTCACAGGTCTTGAACAGAAATGACAGGTCTGGTCACATGTAAACTTCTCCGTGCAATTTCTCCAACCACTTTACTGTCTCAATTCTTTTCCTTATATACTCTTTTGCAGACCCCACCCACATTTAGACCTCTTTTTTCTAATTTTCGGGGACTTGCCCCAGACATGTCCAGGACATGTCTAAACCTAGCTCCAGTCGGAGCTTAATAAAAGAACGGTAAATACTGTAATATTCACATTACACCCCCATTCCAAAAGGGAAAAATTTTGACTCATAAAGGCAAAATTTTTCTTTTCAATACAAAATGGTTAAGTGAACACTTGTCTATATATACATATCATACAATAATCAAATAAACACGTGATATATATATATATATACACACATTTTCAAACTCGGGATAAGCAATCAGCAATCACATTGTCAGCACCCTTTACATGCTTAATTTCCAATTCAAACTCCAATTCAACAATCTCCGATTCTCGTTTTTCATCTTACACAAAAACATTAACGGAGTGGTCAGTGTACACAATCATTGGCTTTTGTCCTGTACAAACATAAACATCAAACTGTTGTAAAGAAAGGACCAGAGCCAACAGCTCCTTCTCTATTGTGGAATAGTTCCTTTGGTGGCGATTGAACTTGCTGGAGAAGTATGCCACGGGATGCTCAATGTCATCAGAGTCACTTCTCTGTAGGAGCACAGATCCACAAGCTTGGTCGCTAGCATCGACCGCGATGGAGAACGGTTTGTTGAAGTCAGGAGATTTGAGCACGGGGAAGTGACACAGCAGAGACTTCAGACGATCGAAGGCTCTCTGGCATGCATCATCCCAAGTGAACTTTACGCCTTTCTTTAGTTGGTTAGTTAGACTGAGAGCAATCTCAGCAAAGTTCTTGCAGAACTTGCGGTAGTACCCGATCATTCCAAGGAAGCGGCGCAAAGCTTTTTTGTTGTCAGGAACTGGAAAGTCCATGATGGCTTGGACTTTAGCATTTATGGGTGCCACCTTACCCTGGCCTATGACGTAGCCAAGACAGGTGACAGTAGCACAACCAAAGTCACTCTTGCTCAGGTTAACAGTCAGGTTAGCCTGGGTCAGGCGCTGGAACAACGTCTCTACAATTTTTAGATGTTCTTCCCAGGAGTCACTCCATGTGATCAGGTCATCGATGTACGCACTCGTGTGTGGCAATTCGGCGATTGCAGACTGTCTCATTTTTTGGAACGTGGATGGGGCATTTTTCATGCCAAAGGGTAGGACTTCATACTGGTACAACCCAGATGGTGTGGCAAAAGCAGAGATGCTCTTGGCCCTCTCAGTTAAAGGCACACACCAATAACCCTTCAATAAATCAATCTTGGTCAGAAACTTTGCTCGCCCTACTCTATCAATACAATCATCAATCCTAGGTATTGGAACTAGCACACAGGGTGAACTCCAATCTGAGTTGGAGGGTCTGATAATATCATGTTCTAACATGTACTCAACCTCTTTCTCAGCAATCTTTCTCTTTTCAGGATTCATCTGGCACGGATGCTGTTTTATTGGTTTGGCATCACCAACATCTACATCATGAGCAGCTATAGAAACTCTTTTTGGAACATCAAGAAACAGATCCTCATATTTCTTGATCAACCTCTCAAACTGATCTTTCTGTGAGAGTTCTAAGTGCTGGAGTTTTACATCAAGATTTTGCAACACTTCAGAATTTGACAATTTACATGAAAGAACTTCAGCTTTAATTCTAGGTTCATCATCTTGAAACTCCCCCTCATCTTCACAAATCTTGGCCATAGGAGAATCTGAAGTGACAGCTGCAACCCTAGCATTTCTGTCATGAAAGGCTTCAGCATGTTAATGTGACACAATTGTTTTGGTTTTTTCCTATCTGGAGTCTTCACAATATAATTGAGATCATTGAGTTTTGTTAGAATTTCATAAGGACCATGAAATCTAGCCTGCAATGGTTTGGACTGCAAGGGAAACAACACAAGGACCTTGTCTCCTGGTTTAAACTCACGGCTTCTAGCCTTATGATCATACCAAGTTTTCATTTTTTTGACTTTATTGCAAGTTCTCTTTGGCTAGGTCACAAGCTGCACGCAATTTTCCCTTGAACTTGCTAACATAGTCTAACAGACTGATGTGCGGCTCTTCCTCTTGCCATTGTTCACTCAATAATAGCAAAGGTCCTCTCACTTCATGACCAAACACTAGCTCAAATGGACTGAATCCAGTAGACTCCTGCATTGCTTCTCTAGCTGCAAACAACAGCAAATGAACACCTTCATCCCAGTCTTTCTCATGGTCATAACAATAAGTCCTCATCATTGTCTTGAGAGTGGAATGAAACCGCTCTAAGCTCCCTGACTTTCTGGATGATAGGCACTAGAAAGAATCTGCTTTGCACCTAGTTCATACACAACCTGCTGAAACAATCCTGAAGTGAAATTGCTACCTTGGTCTGACTGAATTTCCCTGGGAAGGCCAAACAACGTGAAGAACTTTATCAAAGCCTTCGAGATTGCAGTTGCCTTGATGTTACGTAGAGGTATGGCTTCGGGGAATCTGGTAGATGCACACATGATTGTCAACAAGTACTGATTTCCAGATCTAGTCTTGGGTAATGGACCAACGCAATTAACAATGACCTTAGAGAAGGGCTCTCCAAATGCTGGGATAGGCTGCAATGGAGCTACAGGTGGGTCTAACTGGTGTTTTCCAACTACCTGACAAGTGTGACAGGTTTTGCAAAAGTTGTGAACGTCTTTCCGAAGCCCAGGCCAAAAGAAGTGTTTCATGATCTTATCAATAGTCTTGTTAACACCAAGATGACCTCCTAAAGGTAAACTATGAGCCATTTTGTAGATCTCATTCCTGTAGACCTTCGGAACAACAATTTGCCTGACCACTGCCCAATCTGCATTGGCAGGGATATCAGGAGGGCGCCACTTCCGCATCAACACACCATCCTTGAGATAATACCCAATTGGAACTGCGTCTATTTCCTTATCAGGAAGGGCTCTCCTCCTTAGTGCACAAATTTCAGGATCATTAGTTTGCTCCTCAATCAACCGCTTTCTGGACAGAGACAAGTCTCCAGACACATCAGAATCACCAAACCCATCTGGCTGGCTGAACAATGAACTGATAAAAGTGTCTGATAAGTTCTCAAACGGAGAAACCATAGTAGGCCAATCAGAGTCATGAGGCGAACCACCTGAGTCCTGACTATTCAATGTGCTGGACGGCACCACAACATCTTCTTCTCTAGCCTTCTTGGCCATAGCACGAGTCACTGCGCAAGAAGGATACAGAGATGGGTCCTCATCCCCATCTTCAGTGCTTGGCTGTGAAGTGAGATGTACAGGGGGAACTACTTTGCTCCCAGCCAGGTCATTGCCTAGCAACAGAGAAACACCCTTTATAGGTAGACTCGACATAAGTCCCACCTTTACCTGTCCTGTAACTAAATCTGACTTCAAGAATATAGAGCGCAGGGGTACAGATACAGTCCTCCCTTCAATACCCTGTACAAGTATGAAATCCCCTGAAGCAGTCTCATCACGTAACTCCAAGGAGTCCATCAACAAAAGTGACTGAGAAGCTCCGGTATCCTTTAGGATATATATGGGGACAGGAGTAGTATGCTCATTCAGAGCCACAAATCACTCTGACACAAATGGAAGAAATTCCTCCCTCACGAAGTCAGCTGGATCAGGCTTTTTAGCCCCAAAAGAAGCAGGCAATTTAAAAGAAGCAGGCAATTTAGCAGATCGGTTATCTACTACAGGGGTTTCTAACCTTGTTTTCACAAAGGCATTTGGTTTGGTACCCTTTTCTTTTTCTTTCTTAGCCTTTAGGAACCAACAGTTAGTTGTAACATATGACCAGATTTCTTGCAATAACTGCAAACTAGACCACTTTTGTCACTGTCAGCTTTCACACTTTGATCAGACCTGTTACTGGATTTCTGAGCACCATCACCAGATTTGTCTTTGTCTTTGGGTGAGGAATCTTGGGTATCACCATAACCCTTTTTCTGAAATTGGGACCATCTATTGTTACTGCTAGACTGGAATTTAGACTTATGTGTGAGAACATATTCATCTGCAAACTTTGCAGCTGATTGCAAATTCAGTGCTTGCTTCTCATTAAGGTAGGTCTTAATATCATTCTTAACACAGTTCTTGAATTCTTCAACTAACACCATCTCTTTAAGTGAGTTGAAATCATCCTTGACCTCCATAGAAGTACACCAGCGCTCAAAGCAAACCTTCTTCTCATTAGCAAATTCCACATAAGTCTGATTTTCAGATTTCTTCAGACCTCTGAATTTCTGTCGGTAAGCCTCTGGAACCAACTCATAAGCTCTCAAAATAACCTTTTTGACAACCTCATAATCAGAGGAGTCATCTGCAGACAAAGCCGAATAGGCTTGTTGAGCTTTACCCTTGAGGACAGTTTGCAACATCAGAGGCCAGTGTTCCTTTGGCCACTGGCAACTCTTTGCTACCTTTTCAAAACACTGGAAATAGTTGTCAACATCCTTTTCCGAAAATGGAGGCACCAATTTTACCTCCTGGCTAGTCCGAAATTTATTTTCAGTTTGAATTTTAATTTTTAGTTGCTCCATTTGGAGTCTTTCTTCTCTAACGAATTTTTCTAATTCAAAATCTCTCTGTCTTGCAAATTTTTCTAACTCAAATTCTCTTTGTTTTTCTTTTTCTTCCCTCTCAAATTCTCTTTGTTTCTCTTTTCCTCCCTTTCTTTTTCTCTTTCCTCCCTTTCTTTCTCTTTTTCCTCCCTTTCTTTTTTCTCTTCTCTTGCTAATTTTTCCAACTCAAACTGCCTTTGTTTTTCTTTTTCTTCCCTTTCAATCTTTATCATTTTTAATTTAAGTTCCATTTCTATATTTGGATTTTCCACTGGAAACTGTTCCAGATCTCCTGGTGCAAACACATTTTCATCAATGTAATATTCAACTATCTCTCTAGCCAATCTTGCTTTTCGCATGGCTGGTTTTACCTCTGTCAGCTCCAAATGTCTGCATATTTCCAACAGCCTGTCTTTTTAAAAGACTTCAAAACCCCTACGGTCGGTGATGCCAAGAAATCATCCATTGCTACAATGGTCTATCCCGGACGAGCCCCCCCAATTTGTTATGGCCCCAATTTGTTATTACAATTTACAACACAACAGCTACAGCAACAGCAAGGGATGACAGAAACAGTTTTAAAAACTTGAACACATTTAATTAACAGACAAAAACTACTAGTAACCTACAACTAATAACCAAGATCGATTTACAAGAAAAACAGAAATATTTACAGTCCCTTTTTGTTGGGGTGGCTTGGTGATGTCCTGGGTAAGGAAAAAAAAATGCTCTGACACAGGCAAAAATCCACAAAAGAAACTTCACAGGTCTTGAACAGAAATGACAGGTCTGGTCACATGTACACTTCTCCTTGCAATTTCTCCTACCACTTTACTGTAATTTCTTTTCCTTATATACTCTTTTGCAGACCCCACCCACATTTAGACCTCTTTTTTCTAATTTTCAGGGACTTGCCCCAGACATGTCCAGGACATGTCTAAACCTAGCTCCAGTCTGAGCTGAATAAAAGAAAGGTAAATACTGCCATCTAGTGGCCTCTATTCACATTACACTACTAACCCACAAATTGCCAGATGTTTGCCAGGTTGTTGATATTTCTAGTTAAAAGAACCGATCTTGTGACTAATATTAAATATTTATGACTTAAATGTAGTCAGTCATGCTACTTGGACCCTGGTGATCACTCAATGAATTGGAATTAAAAACATTGTAATTTTCCAGATTTATTGATGTGAAAAAATTTTGGACCAAGAGCTCTATTTAACCTTCATTTATGAAATCAAACTCAGTATATACTGTACACCAATCTATTATCTACCCAACTTATTTCTGGTGAGGGTGAAAAGGTCCTGGAGCTTATCCCTGCATACAATGGGCAAGGCAGGAACACACCCTGAAGAGTTAATCAAGGGCTTCACACTTACGATTGATAATCTAAAATATGAATAATTAAAGTTTAATGCATTATATCTTGTTAAAATTGTGAAACAAACTCATGGAGATGATGTCTCATATGTTCCAGATAAAAATAAACTTCACAAAGTTGAACTACAGCTTCGCTGAACTGGTGAAGATCGAAAATGGGGCAGAGGCTACCAAAAGAAGCCGACATGGGCAACAGCCTGATATGTGCCAGGTGCAACTATGTGCTGCCCCCATGCAGATCCTTCTCAGACTTATATAAACATACCATTGATGGCAAACTTGTTTACGTGTTCAATGGAGGTGAATACTACCGGCAAATGGATCACTCTCAGTACTTCTGCAATGACTGCTTTTACAGGCGGATCTGGGAAAGAGAGCAGATAAAGAGGCAGCAGGGACAGCAGAAAAGAAATGAAAAACTGAGCGAAAGGCTGCAACAGTCGCAACAAAAAGCTGAACAGCAACAACAGCAGCAACAACTGAGCAGGAAGTCAGTGGAATTGGAGCGAAAACAATCTGTTCTGAAACAGCAGCTGGAAGAGTTTTCAGATAATGAAAATAGTATATTTAGTGAAGACCTCCTAAATGTCCTCTCAGTCCAGTGTAACACCCCAATTACAAGCCTTAGTCCCAGCGATCTGACTGATGAGCACGTGAGGGAGATTATGTCGGCCCTGGACACCCTTCTGTTTGAGAAATGGATAGATGCTCGCCCACCTCTGAGCACGTTGCACCATGCACAGGTATTTCTCACACAGCTGTGCACCATGAGTCTGGATACCTCTGATGAAACTGTTGGGCAGACCACCTCTAACCAGATACAGTCCCTGGTCCAGAATGTGAGCCAAACAGCAGGTAATGTTTTTGAGAATTTTATGCTCACTCAAGCCCTATATTTGACCCTTGTGGAATTGATCACTGAAAATAATGACACAGTTGCAATACACATTGCCAAACATTGGGCAGAAGATGAACTTTCTACTGAGACCGTCTTTGTTATAAACTTCCTCTGCACTGTCACAGAGTCACTGAAGAATGTAGTCGGAATGGCCTCTATTTTTGTGTTAAATATGGAACTTCAGTGCTTGAGTCAATTGTTTGACTTACTCACACATCTAACAAGCCCTGAAGCCCACAAAGAAATCACTGAAATGTTGCTCAGTCTTGTGAACTCAAATGGATGGAGCCCATCTGAAGCACTGAGTCTCCTCAAATTACTCTCAGAGAGATATTCAGAGGATGCTTCCATCACTAAAATCCTTACTTTATTACAAGTGTATGATGTATCTCCAACGTGGAAAGACAACTGTGAACGATCACTCATTGAGGCTATGGACTTCTTGGGTCCAGAGAAATTCTACACAACTTTCCAAGAAACCCTCGAAAACCAAGAATTAGATAATTCTGAAGCTTTAGCAGAATTAGGAAAGAGATGGAATTTGGATGAGTCATTGATGAAGCGGGTACTGGACATCACAAACCACACTTCTAATGTCCTGCAGCAATCGCCAAAAGATTTAGAGGAAGGACAAGCTTTAAAGCGTGACTATAAACTCGATAGCCTTAGTGATGACCAAATCAAAGATATCCTGACGCACTTATGCAAAGCAGTTTTCCACACAAAAGGTTGGTGGCCATCCCGGACTCAGATGACTCACTGGTGTGCAGTGGTGCTAAGTGAAAAAAGTCAACCGCCTCAACTGGTTGGATTTCAAGAGGACCCATGTGTCACAGCCATGGTGGCAGCCTTTCACATCTCCTTGGGAAATAAAATAGATGTTGTGCTCAGCTCTGGTGCTCTTTCCAAGCAGGAAACCAAGGAGTGGGCTGACTTCTACAAGCACATTGGAATTTCACTCAACACAACTCGTAGGACAGCTGATGAGTCAAAAACTGACATTTTTGCAGCTGACATAGTCTATGGGGGCATTGAAGACTTCTTGATGGATCATTTTGAATACAGCTTTGAGGTGATGGAAGCAGGACAGCCGCAGCAAATTCGTGGATTTATCATTGAACATGGATGTCTCAGTCCTGGGCAAAATCTGAGGTTTTCAAGGCTCAAGAAAAATGAATCCCTGAAGGTTGTGGCACTGGAATTGCAAAGTCTCATGAGAAAATTCTCCAGTGAGGAAGTGGAACAGAGGTACAGTTTTATTAGGGCGATATATAATGTGCTCCAGGATGATCTTACCAACAATGTGAATAAAAATGTTATGAACCTCTCCCAAATACTAACTGGAAATGAACTGCCACCTCATGATGGCTTTGTTCTTGCATTTCTTGAAACTCTCACAAACGCAGTTGCTAAAGAAGTAGAAGCAACAAGAAAAATGCATTTTTATGTCATCAAATGGTGTTTTGAGAGTTTGCTTTCTTGTGCAATGCAATTCCAAGCATCGAAAACTGCAAAAGACCTTCTGGAAATGGTGTTCAATCTAGTGACCCAGAGACTTTGGTCACCGAAAGCAACTTTAGCCCTCCTTGGAGCTTTAACTGCCCACCATAAGGATGAAAACTTTATTTCCATAACCAAAATTTTAAATTTGATGTCAATTTATCAAGTTTCTTCGTATTGGAAAGATGAGAAAGACCAATCTCTCCTTCAGCTCTTAGGTTCATTAGGAACCCAGGATCTTATTTCACACCTGGACAATACCTGCAAAAAAGAAGGGGAGAAAAGTCTGGATAAACTTTTTAATGAAATTAGGATCTTAGATGACCTAGATGAAGAAACAATTGAGAAATCCTTCACTATGGTAAAGTACGTTCAGGACCTAATTACAACTGGTGAAATAGAGAACCATGCAAATGTGGGAACAGCTTGGCGTCTGTGCAACAGCATGAAAACTGAGGACATCCAGGAGGTCCTAGCTGTTTTATGCAATGGCATACACAAAACTATATCTGGACGTAGGTGGTGGCCAAGAGGCACTCAAATGGCAGGCTGGTGTTTTTTAGCCCTTGCAAACAATGGAAAGCTCCTGCAGATGGGCACAGGGGAAGGGAAATCTGTCGTGGTAGCGATGTTTGCAGCACTGCGTGCGCTCAGAGGTCAAAAAGTAGATGTGATCTCCAGTTCCCCTGTATTGTGTCAAAGAGATGCAGAGGAATGTGCTGAGTTCTTTCGCTACTTTGGCCTGACAGTGGACACAAACACCACAAAAACCAAAGACACAGATCGAAAGAAATGCTATGAGAAGGATATAATCTATGGCACTGTTGAGACTTATGCTGCTGATCACCTTCGCCAGACATTTGAGATGAAGGATGTGAGACCTGATCGCAAGTATGAGTGTGTAATAATAGATGAAGTGGACTTGCTCCTTCTGGATCAAGGTATACAGGTGACCTACCTTTCCAGTCCCATGGTCTCCATGCAGCACCTCAACATTATTCTGACCATGATCTGGGCCCATGTAAGCCAATACAAAATCCTCTCGGCAGGTCAGCAGACCCTCATATGTGGTCCCACTGCTTCATTCTACAAGGCCATATTTGACTCAATGGACACAGATTTGTTAGCTGACACAGAAGAAAAAAAAATCACTGATGCAACAGACATTTTGAAGATGGCTGAGGAACGCAACATTGTCCCAGAAGGATTTACAGAGGGGCTCCTCAAAAGTGATAAAGATGAAATTCTCAATAAGCTGAAGACAGTGAGTATGGAGGCTCAGTTAAAGTTCTTCAAAGTAATGGAGGAGTATGTTCCCTATGGTTTTTCTGCTCATGGTTTAGATGACAATGGATCACTTGTCCTCAAGACTCAGGGCTCAACCATGCAAGTTATTCAAAACCTGAAATTTCTTGTTTTAGAAAATGGAATGTGCTGTCCCATTTATGATTCAGAAGATGTGCTCACTGGGCCAATTGCACAGCTCATCCGCTCTCAACTTCTGTTCACTCCATGTAAAAATGATAAAACGAAAGTCAATGTCCCAGGATTTTTAAAAGATCTGATTGAGCATAAAGCAGATGTATGGGTTCAAAATGCTTTCCTGGCTATGAGACTAAAAAAAGGGCATGAATATGTTGTGGAGGACGACTGTATCTACCCTGTGGATTACAAATCAACGGGAACCATAGAACTGAATAAGAAATGGGGTGAAGGCCTGCAACAGTTTGTTGAAATTAAGCACCAAATCAAAATGAGCACAATGACAGCAGTGACAAACTTCGAGTCCAATAGCGGATTTTTTGGGAGGTACTCTGGACAAATATATGGATTGACAGGGACACTTGGGGGCAAAGCAGATATAATGTATATAAATAACCAATATCCAAGTCTCTCTTCCTGCAAAATGCCATCATTTAAAGGGAAAAAACTATTTGAGGTTAGTGGAGTTTTCACAAGCGCGAAAAAGGAGTGGTGTGCAGAATTGAAGCGTGTGCTTATGGAAGAACTTACTGCAAATTCCATCAGAGGAGGAAGAGCAGCCTTGATAATTTGTGAAACTATCAACAGAGTGAGCGAGCTTTATGAAGAGCTCAAAAACACGGTCCCAGGTGAAATCATTCAATACTCCCGCAGTGACCCAGACAGTCAGCAAAGAATACGCAAAAAACTAAACCCAGGTGATGTGATTATTGCCACAAACCTTGCAGGGCGCGGAACAAACATTAAAGTCACTGATGAGGTGAATGACAGCGGAGGATTATTTGTGATCCTTTCCTTCCTTGCTGACAATGAAAGAGTGGAACGCCAGGCCTTTGGGCGAACTGCACGCAAGGGTCACCCAGGCTCAGCTCAGATAGTGATGTGTACTGCTCATCTGCATGAGTGTTACAGCACGACATATAACATAGCAGAGGCAAAGAACTTGAGGGACAGTCTTGCAATAGAGAGGATACAAGATATGCAGGATGACATTGAAGAGATGAAACTGCGGGAGGACCTGTTTTCAGAGTACTGTGAAACACTTCAAGCCATTTACAGCAGTACAGAGAAAGATGAACAGAAGGCTATTGTTGCCATCATGAATGAGTTCTGGGGCATTTGGCTGCAAACACACTCAAAGGAAATTGACGCATTGAAAAGGCAAGAGCTGCAAAAAAGCTTACGGAATGATTTAGCCGCTGCAAAAAAGCTGACGGAGTCTCAGAACTCACCCTCTGCCAGTATTTACCACTATGTCAAGTTTGGTAATATTGCAATGAAAGAAAAAAACTACAACACCGGTGCCAAGCTTTTTGAGAAAGCCACAAAAGTAGATGAAAGTTGGGCAGCAATAGCATTTTACAACAAGTCATACTGCATTATAAAGCAGCAATCAGGAGATTATCTCACTCTTGCAATAAATGATCTGAAAAAGGCACAGGAGTCCCTCAAGTACTTCAGTGAGGAATGTCTGACAGGCCTGAGCTTTGTAAAGATGTCCCTGCCCAGCTCTGCAAAGGGGAAGCCCAACAGCCTGGAAAAGCAGTACTCAACCAAGTGCAACATGCTTAGTTATCTGGATAAAAATATGACTGAAGCCATGAAGAAACTGGGAGAAATAAAAAAACGAGGGAGAGATGCTCTCGCAAAAAGAGCCCCAGTTTTCACTCTGGTGTCAGATACTGAACGAGAGCTTCAAATGGAAACCTTTGTTCTGTATGATCGGGGCCTAAAATACATCTTTACAGTGGAGGAAGAGCCTCGTTTCCCATGGGAAGCTCTGGCAGTGTTCTTTCTCGGACTTTTACAGGTTGTTGCCGGGGCACTGCTCACTGTATTTACCTTTGGCACATTAGCCCAAGTCGGTATGGGCCTCATCGCTGAAGGAATCTCAGACTGTATCACTGGCATTGAGTCCATGATAACAGGTGAATTCAGCTGGCAATCATGGGCGATCGATAAAGCTATATCTATTGGTGTCTCCCTCATTGGGTTTGGAATTGGAAAACTGGTTGCAAAGGGTTTCAAAGTAGCTAAAAGTTTGACGAAGGGACTGAGCAAAGTAAAGACACTGCCAAAGTTTTTTGCCAGCCAGGCTAAAGAGGGCTTTAGTACTACTATGAAGACCAATATGAAGAATGCATTAAAACTCCCAGCTAAAAAAATTGTGGAAGAAACAGCTGCCTACGGAATTGAGAAGGCAGAGAATGAAATTATTAAGCTAATTCTGGCGGAAATAGAAAAGGCAGTGATAAAAGGAATCCACAAAGAGGTGAAGACAAACATGGAAAAAGATCCTTTGCTTGGCTTAACAAATTTCATTATTCTTTCACATGTTCAGACTAGACAGGAATTTAGTGATCTAATGCAGGACAAGATAATGACGGATAAATTACAGGCCATTTTCACAGGACTGAGCACCACTGCATTACAGCCATATTCTGCAGATCTTGGTTGGCAGAACCAGCTAAACTCATCCATCATCAATGTGATTGAAGGTGTAAAAGAGGATGCTAAAGGAAAAACAAAATCTATTCTGAAGACCGTCCAAACGATCCACATGGCAACACTGGCAACAGATGCTGTAGCTTCAGTGGGCGCACTTTCAGAAAAGTATTTCAAAGGCCTCGCTGATGGGCTGGAAGAATTTAAAAAGAAGAAAAACCTGCAACTGTCAGTAAATGCAAGTGACCTCTCAGCTTCAGAAAACAAATTGCTGACGGACTTCAGGAAAAAAGTAGAAAGCACCATAAGCTCTTTACTAGGCAAGGCTTTAGTTAATGTGTTTCACCAGAAGTTCTCAAGTCACCTTGTGTCCATGGCTCAAAGCAAAGTAAATGATGCAATTGGAAGTTACATAAGCTCAGGACTAAAAACTGAGGCAACTGAGAAATTAATGGAAACTGCACAGGAAAAAACACAAAGTAAATATAATGAATCAGTAAATCCTGGTAAGCAGTCAAAGGATCATGCAAATAAGGTCCAGAATTCTGAGAATAAAGGTAGCCCTGTCGATATGCAAATTCTGTCAGAGGCCACTGGCACTAGGATTTTGGTCATAACAGAAACTAAACCTGGAAAGTATAAGAAAATGCAGCAGATGAATCCAAATAATCAGGATCCCGGTCGGACTGTGGTCCTGATCTACAGGCCCAAAAGTGAGAAACACCCAGATGGACATTATGATGTGCTCGTCAATGGTAAGGCACAGAGTGTAAAGGATGGCGATGCGTATTCTGCTATAGCATATGGCATGAATCCAAAGGCCAAGGATAAAGAGCTTGATGATGCAGTTGATGACCTGCGAGCTAAGGAAGCTGAGGCACTTGAGGGAGACCCCGGCTTCTGGGATATTTTACTCTCACGTGATGAGTGGATTGAAGAACTCATAGTGGGGTCCTGGGGAATTCAACAGGGTGCTTCAGCGGCACAAGTCACTGTAAAAGAAAAAATAAAGAACATCATGAAGGACCAAAGCTTAAATTCAGTTTATGACAGAGATTGGCTGTCCAATGAAAAAAATATTCAGATTGTTGGAGTTATTGTCAATGGAGATCCTCAACCACCAAAAAATATCTTTCTGATGGCAGAAAATTATCTCTCGGACAGCAAATTAATAACAGCGATGTCCGAAGTTGCATCGCACTTATCTAAAGAAGCAAAACTTCCAGTTGTTTATGCACCCTATGAGCGATATAATAAATTCCCGACAGCACAATCTCCAAAGCTGAAGAAGTCACTGGCTCTCGCCATGAGCAGGGATGATGTTGAGGGCACCTTCAAACTGGCCATCCTGTGCGCAATGCCAACATTCATGCTGGGAAAATATTTAGACAATGAAGGCCTAAGTCTGACCAGGTTGGAAACCTTTGAAGCCAGATTTCCCATTCATGCAGTAAAAATGGTGGCCATATGGTTCAAACTACTGGAAAAGAAAACAGACATCATAAAGTCAGACACGCTACAGAAGTTAGAAAAATGGATCAACACTAAAGCTTACCTTGATCCAAATGATCCCCACACGAAAGAAGTCCTCAGCTCCATTTAAACAAAGGTAATGTCAAAAATCTCACTGCAGTGGTATTGAATAAAAATATTTTTCCCAAATTAAACCTTTGAGCGCTGAAATAAATTTATTAAAAATGATTAATAGCTGCCGGGTGGCTCACACGGTTAAGGCACTGCGCTGCAGTGCAGAGGTGATCACCACGTCGCGGGTTCGAGCCTCGGCGTACCCACTGGCAGGGGTCGGCAGCTTTTTCAGAGTAGCGCACAATTGGCTATCGCGCTACAGGGTTACAAATTGGGAAGGGACTGCCGGATTTGGGTATTCGATAACAGCTTTGTTCGTTACTCCAGCGCCTCCTGTTGGCCAGACGGGCGCTTGTCAGGAAGACTCCGGCTTGGTTCATGTCCGGGTATCCTCCGCCCTCGCTCTGAACTTGCGAAGATTCAACCAGCGAGTGTATAAGAATCAGTGGCTGTCAGGCACGTGCTTCGGAGGAGAGCCGTGAACTGTCTTCACTATCCTGAGTTGGCAGCAAGGGGTCGCATACGAGCAAGCTTTGTACATAGTTCCCCAATTGGGCATTCCAAATTCGGGTGGGATTGGAGATGCCAAATTAAAAAAAAAAAAAAAAAAAAGATTAATTATCTTGTGCTGTTGAAAACCTTTCATGTGGCAGCTTGTTTTAAGGAGCTCTCTGCAAGACCAGTCTCATCCCGACGTGTCATAGATATGCCACCTGACCAAGCATTGATATATGACACCAAAGGAGGCCACTGGTGGTCTCCTCATTCGATGACAGTTTAAAACAAACCCTAACCCCAAACCGCTAACCCTTAACCCGAACCCTAACCATTGGCGTCAAATAAAGACGCTAAAACCTTCCTTTTGTGTTGTGAATCGATGCTTGGTCAAGTAGCATCACTAAATGTCGAGTTGGAATGAGAATCTGTTTCCCCTGCAGGAACTCTTTAAAACAAGTTGCTACATGATAGGTTTACATCATCTTTGGTTTTGATATCTGACATCATTGAGCAACAGTAGCTGCATTTAGTGCTCTCAGGGTTAAGAGGCATTTACACAAAGACTAAAATTATTTTTGTTTTATCCACAGAGAAAGTAGCCACTGCGGGGGACAGGCCACAGGATGTAAAAGGTCAGATGAAATGCAGACGAGTGACTACCGGAATAGGGTTCTCCTCTCCGCACTCCTTTTCCTCGTCCATCATCTGAGCTACGCTGATATTTTTTATTTTTTTATTTTTGTATTTTCCTTTTTTCATGTCATGAAACAGAGTTGGAATTCAAAAAATGAGCAGCAAGATGTACTGAATATTTCTGGAGATAACTGCTCTCAGAAAATTGGATTAAGAGATTCTTGGAGGAATTTTTCCATGACTAATTCCCATTTCCATCCAAAAGCACACCCACAAAAGAAGAACTATTGTTTGTGAAGTTGTTTCAGTTGTTTCGTCTATAACTCAGGAGAAGCCTGGAGTTTTGTCAGTCCTCAGGTACTGTGTGTTTTCTGCCAAATAGGTATTCCATAATATCTTGCGAAAGGGAGCGGTTACCACTTTAGATGGACATTTCTTTGCATTTACTTCATCTTATTGCGCTCATCTGTTTTATTGAGTGATTCAAAGCCGTTTCGGTCAATTCACAAAAACACTAAAACAAATCCGCTAAGATCTCCCAGGGTAATATCAAACAAACATGTTTTCACTTGTGAAAGTTCACTTGGGACTCAAAAACTTATGACCTAAAATGTAAAATTGCTTGAAATTCAGTTAAATGGGAAATTTAATTTTGGGAATGTGATTCTGAAGTCAACTCAATTTTGATCAGAGATTTTGCAATGATAATTTTGCCGCCTTATCAGTTTTTCTGATGTTTTCGGGTGCCAGCACACTGCTAACAGTTATTAAAGTAGACAATAAGGAACATCCAAACTAATGGGTATAGGTCGTTTGGACCCTGTACCAGTAGGACTCATACCAGTTGGACCCAGAATCGATTGGACCCCAGACCATTTGGACCCCATGGTGTCTGTACCCCAGTCCCTAACCCTAACCATAATCCTAACCCTAACCCAACAGGTCAGGGGTCCAAAAGGTATGGGGTCTCAATGATTAGAGTCAGGGGTCCTTCTGGACATGGTCCACCTTGTATGGGTCCAACAGGTACAGGGTCCAAATTAACTACTCCCCAAATATGAATCAGACGATGAACCAAATGAAACAACTGCACCATCACTGCTCATATTCATTTCCTTGCTGTTTTCATTGTTATTTTGCCAAGATAAATGGGAAGGCACAGTCTGAAATGCCAATGCTTTTCTTTTTATAAACACTCTAAAATTAATATGGACATGGGATACCTTATTCTTTCATTCTGATTACTTTTGGTTGGGGACTTTTCGTTTGTGGGCCAACTGAATTTGCATGCTTATAAAGAGGTAAAATTTACTCAATGTAGTTGCTTGTAACTTGCAAGAGAGCCTCTCCCAGAGAAGAATGTTAGAAATGCACGCATAGAATCACATATAGTTATTAAATACTTGGGAAAGGGATGCACTTTTCATTCTCTTATTTCCTGTTTCCATTAAAATATTGTATTTCACCCAAGGATCTTGATTTGTTTTTCATTTCAGTTCACTTCAAATTAATTCACATTTCCTGAATGATGATTGTCCCTTTGGAGTGAAAATAAAAGAGTAAAAGTATTCACTTGTGCAATTGTGGGAACTTTCTCCCCAATGGAACGTCTCAGGAGGTAAGTGAAGGAGAAAGCAACAGCGCCCACAAGAAGTGGCCAAAGCCACCACACTAAAATTACTAAAATTACTTGCACCCCCCCACCAACTGGCCCCCCACAACTGATGACATTTGTCAGTCATTCTAATCTTTGCCGTAATATAAAAGCCATAGTTCCTACACAAGGCGGGACAAATGAGGTTCTGTCCAGGTAACTACCGAACACTTTTGTTATGACACACAGATCCCTAGTTTTTGGGATGGGAGGCCCCAGTTTCAGCTGGGGTTCACAGGGTGCATCTCAGTTTGCTTATTTGTTATATCTTCTATCCTCCATTGAACTGGATGTTGTTCCGTGTCTCCCTCCTCGCTGGCCGTCTGATACCCCTTTTTCTCTAAAAAGAACCTGGTGCTCCTGGTGGAGCCAAGTCAGAGCCGCACTATTACAAGCCCACTTCCAAAGTTGTTGGGACGAAGTGTAAATTGTCTATAAAATTAAAATGCAATGACTTTCACATCACACCAGCCAGTGTTTTATTCACAATAGAACAGAGATAACATACCAAATGTTGAAACTGAGAAATTTAACAATTTTATCCACAAAATGAGCTCATTTCAAATTTGATGGCTGTTACAAGTCTCAAAAAAGTTGGGACAGGGGCCTGTTAACCATGGTGTATCATCCCCTCTTTTTTAACACAGTGGAGGTGTCAGGGCATTAAGGAGACAGGTTTTGTGAGTTTAGCCCTTGAAATTTGATCCTACTCTTGTTATCCCACGCCGTGCGATTAGCGCGAAGCAGGGGATATAGCATTGGGCTCCGTCCGTACGGACACATAAAATTGAGGCGGTGGGGGATATTGCCATGTTAGTGGCAAACGCTTGTTTAATACAGGTTTCCAGTTGCTGGAAAGTTTTGGGTCTCCTTTGATGGAATTTTCGTTAAATTATGCACCAAATATTCTCAATTGGTGAAAGATCAGGATTGCAGGCAGGGCAGTTCAGCAGATGGACTCTTTTACTACGAAGCCATGCCATTGTAATTGCTGCAGTATGTGGTTTTGCATTGTCCTGCTGAAATACACAAGGCCATCCCTGGAATAGATGTCCTCTGGAGGGGAGCATATGTTACTCTAAAACCTTTATATACCTTTCAGCATTCATGGCACTTTTTAAAACATGCAAGTGTCCCACACCATATGGACTAATACATCCACATACCATCAGAGATGCTGGTTTTTGAACTGGAGGGGTGGTCTTCCTCCTCTTTAGCCCGGAGGACACAATGCCCATGATTTCCAACCAGAATGTCAAATTTGGAATAGTCTGCCCACAGGACACTTTGTCACTTTGCTACTGTCCATTTTAAATGAGCCTTGACCCACAGAACATTGCAGTGCTTCTGGATCATGCTCAACAATGGCTTCCTTTTTGCATGATCAAGTTTTAGATGGCATCTGTGGATGGTGCGGTGGACTGTGTTTACTGACAGTGGTTTCTTGAAGTATTTCTGGATCCATATAGTAATGTCAATGACAGAATCATGCCGATGAGTGATGCAGTGGGGTCTAAGGGCCCAAAGATCACAGGCAGTAAAGGTCTTCGGCCTCATCCCTTATGCACAGGGATTTTTCCAGTTTTTCTGAATCTTTTGATGATGTTATGCACTGTCGATGATGAGACCCTCAAAGCCTTTGCAATTTGACATTGAGGAACATGGTTTTTAAAGTATCCCACAACTTTTTAAATGCAAGTCTTCACGTGTTGGAGATCCTCAGGCCACCTTTACTTCTGAGAGACTCAGCCTTTCTAAGACATCCCTTTTATAGCCAATCATGTTACACCCCTGATGCCAGTTAGATAGATAGATAGAAAACTTTATTTCAGACTCAACCGCTCCATATAAAAATCATACAACACAGACAAACAACAACAGGAATAGCCCGAGAAACAGACTACTAGAAAAGCACAGATCAGTTAAGACCATTTCGGCATTGCCTCCAATGTTTCCAAAAGCGGGAGGAATACCGTGTGTCACTCTGAGAGGAGTCAGTTAGGGCCATAATCAGCTCATTCTTGGATTTCATCAGTCTAGACATACACTCAACAAAAATATAAACGCACCACTTTTGTTTTTGCTCTCATTTGTCATGAGATGGACTCAAAGATCTAAAATTCATTCCAGATACACAATATTACCATTTCTCTCAAACACTGTTCACAAATCTGTCTAAATGCGTGATAGTGAGCACTTTTGCTTTGCTAAGACAATCCATCCCACCTCGCAGGTGTGCCACATCAAGATGCTCATCAGACACCATGATTAGTGCAATGGTGTACCTTAGACTGTCCAGAATAAAAGGCCACCCTGAAATGTGCAGTTTTTGCTTTATTGGGGGTCTGGGGACTCAGAACCAGTCAGTATCTGGTGTGACCACCATTGGCCTCATGCAGTGCAACACATCTTCTTCTCATAGAGTTTATCAGATTGTCAGTTGTGGCCTGTGGAATGTTGGTCCACTCCTCTTCAATGGCTGTGCGAAGTTGCTGGATATTAGTGGGAACTGGTACGCGCTGTCGTATACGCCGGTCAAGCACATCCCAAACATGGTCAATGGGTGATATGTCCGGTGAGTATGCTGGCCATGCAAGAACTGGGACATTTTCAGCTTCCAAGAACTGTGTACAGATCCTTGCAACATGGGGCCGTGCATTATCTGGCTGAAACATGAGGTGATGTTCATGGATGTATGGCACAACAATGGGCCTCAGGATCTCATCACGGTATCTCTGTGCATTCAAAATGCCATCAATAAAATGCACCTGTGTTCTTCGTCCATAACAGATGCCTGCCCATACCATAACCCCACCACCACCATGGGCCACTCGATCCACAACATTGACATCAGCAAAGCGCTCACCCACACGACGCCACACACACTGTCTGCCATCTGCCCTGAACAATGTAAACCGAGATTCATCCGTGAAGAGAACACCTCTCCAAGTGCCAGACGCCATCGAATGTGAGCATTTGCCCACTCAAGTCTATTACGGCGACGATCTGGAGTCAGGTTAAGACCCCGATGAGGACAACGAGCATGCAGTTGAGCTTCCCTGAGACGGTTTCTGACAGTTTGTGCAGAAATTCTTTGGTTATGCAAACCAATTGTTTCACCATCTGTCTGAGTAGCTGGTCTCAGACGATCTTGGAGGTGAACCTGCTGGATGTGGAGGTCCTGGGCTGGTGTGGTTACACGTGGTCTGCGGCTGTGAGGCCGGTTGGATGTACTGCCACATTCTCTGAAACGCCTTTGGAGACGGCTTATGGTGGAGAAATGAACATTCAATGCCCAAGCAACAGATCTGGTTGACATTCCTGCTGTCAGCATGCCAATTGCACGCTCCCTAAATGCTTGCGCCATCTGTGGCATTTTGCTGTGAGACAAAACTGCACATTTCAGAGTGGCCTTTTATTGTGGGCAGTATAAGGTACACCTGTGCACTAATCATGGTGTCTGATGAGCATCTTGATGTGGGACACCTGTGAGGTGGGATGGATTGTCTCAGCAAAGCAAAAGTGCTCACTATCACACATTTAGACAGATTTGTGAACAATGTTTGAGAGAAATGGTAATATTGTGTATCTGGAATGAATTTTAGATCCTTGAGTCCATCTCATGACAAATGGGAGCAAAAACAAAAGTGTTGCGTTTATATTTTTGTTGAGTGTAAATCTGAACATGAAATTCCGCAATACAGCATGAAAGGTAGGCACATTGCTGGTCACAAACATTTCACTTGCACTAGTCCACCAAGGGAGCTTTAGGAATATACGGAAGGCATCTTTGTATGCCACCTGTTGTCTTTTCATTTTAGCATTGCTATATTAGCCCCACAAGTGTGCTGTATAGAGTGGCATGCAGTAGGACTTGAACAATGCTATTTTGACACTGTCTGTGCACGTGAAATTTTCGAGCCAGCATGTTGGCCTGCCCATATAGCTTACAGCACTGACGCTGCACATCATCATCATCACATAGATTGTCCCTGATTATGTGACCCAGGTATTTAAACTTCTTTACTACCTCTAAAACATCACCTGCCAGATAAAAAGAGGGAAAGTTGAGCTTCTGATCACCCTTAGTCCTGGAGATCATAACTACACTCTTTTTTGGGTTGAACTTAATATCAAAAGACATGCCATATTTAGAGCAGACCCCAAGTAACTGCTGTAGCCCTGCACTATAAGGACTCAGTACAACCAAATCATCAGCATAAATCATATGATTAATTAGGCTATTACCCATAATGCAGCCAGTTTTACACTCATTTAGCTGTTTAGATAAGTCGTCCATGTATAAATTGAAGAGAGAAGGCGACAAAATTCCTCCCTGGCGAACTCCATTAGACACTAGAAAAGGGGTGGATGTACTAGAACCCCATCTAGCCTGCATTGTTTGGTGTGAGTACCAAAACTGCAGGATTCTTATTAAATACAAGGGAACACCTCTCTCGAACAGCTTTAAAAACAATTTACCATGATTGATGAGGTCAAATGCCCGAGAGGCATCAAGGAAACACATAAATATTGTACAGTTGCATTGTTTATATTGACTAAAAATCTCCTTAAGAGTATAAATACAGAGATCCGTACCATATTTTTTCTTAAAACCAAATTGATTGTCAGTGGTCTCAATATATACATTAAGCCGTTCCATAAGGATACCCTCTAGCACCTTGGAAGCAATGTTTGCCAGTGCAATTGGTCCATAATTTTCTATACTGGTTAGTTTACCAGATTTATTTTTGATTACTGGCACTAGCAAGACTGCTAACAGGGATTTAGGCAGAACGCCATGCATCAGCAAACCAGAGAAACAGAAAGCAAGTCGAACTGAGACTCTATAGCTAGCAAGCCTCAGATGCTCAGCTGTAACATTATCAAGGCCACATGCTTTGTTAAGAGACAATTTGCAAATTGCATCGCTCACCTCATCGGGTCCGATAACAACATTCTCTTTGTGGCATATCTCACCAATATTAAAAACATTGCTCTTGACACAATTGAAGATATTTTCATGCTGTCTTCTCCAAAGCTCAGCAATATTTGCAGATCCTGTGGTTCCATTAATACTAGAGGGCAATGGCATCTTACTACTGTTCACCACCTTCACTTCCTTCCAAAAATCATAGACATTATTTTTCTGTAGTTTTTCAGCCATAGAATTTGCTCTCATAGCTTGTTCATTTCTTTTATATAGCGCACAGCATATTTAAATCTAGCATTGGCAAACTTCTTGTCACATTCAAGGCCATGCCTTGGTTTACTAGCTAGTACCTATGCTTTAAATGCCTCTTTAGACTCAACATGCAACTTATGAACATGGACATTCCATCCTGGTCTCAGATTTTTATGTTTGGCTCTTTTTCTTCTAAAAGGTTCGCTAGCATTGATTAAACAGGTTACTATATCATCATACATTGCACAAAGATCATTATGATGGTCAACATCCTTACAGTTAATGTCTCCACAAGTAATAGCATTCATTGGTAAGTGAATGTTGCTTAAATAAACATCAGTCATTGACTTATAACATTGCATGTCATCGACAGTGAGGGTTGCCCAGTCAAGCTTGTCAGACTGTATTGGATCACCACAAGTGGTCAGCTTAGGTAGACCCTCAACGTAAACAGTCACAGAGACAGGCATGTGATCTGCTGTGGCCAGGCTGGACAAGATCTCAATGTTCTCTATACTATCATGGGCATCAGCAGTGGATAAACAGTGATCCAACCAAGATGTAGAATGCCGTGCTTCGCAAACATAAGTGTAGCTGTCTACTGGCAGCAGCACGTTGCTGGACAGGATAATTTTGTTATCCAGACAGAATTGCTTTAGATGCTGACCAAACATTGACTTGCTATCCGAAAGGTCAGCATTCAGATCACCTAGAACATATATACATGTGAAAGCATTTTCTGTAATATGAGAGCCAATAAAGGCAAGCCTATTAAGGTATTCGTCCTCATTTTTCAGGCATTCAAATGGAGTATAAACATTTAAAATAATAAACACATGCTTATCATGCACAACTTTAATGCCTATGCACCAGTCCACTTCGAGCCTAATAACACTAACTAGTGGATCTAGGCTCTTGTGCCATAGAATGGCCACTCCCCCAGGAATCCTGCCACGCATTATTCTATTATTTAAGTCTGTTGTTGATTCCCCTGCACCGTGAAAATCGGCGCGAGTAGAATTGAGTTTGTTGAGATCTTGTGTTGACAAAAAAGTCTCCTGTAAACACAATATGTCAGCACTCTCAAGGAGTTGGTCAATAACAACGCGCTGCGCTCTCTCCCCTGCGCTCTGTCTAAGGCGCAGTCCATGTGAATTATATGACACAACTTTCATCATGATTCATAAACATGACAATCGAAAAATAGCCTCGGACTAGTTCACCATTGTGACAGGCGGTAGCCTACCACCAGCCCCTGTCGCAGCCGACTTGGGCTTCCGTGGCTCATAGAAGCGCCGTACAAACGTTCCCTCTGGCCACAGTTGTGGCTCGTACATCTCGCTCACATCTTTGCACTCGGCAGTTACTAAGAGCTGTACCGAGTTTGATCAGTGGCAATCCTTATGCAGGTTACTTCTCTTGACAGTTTGTCTTTCAAATAATCAGCCAATGTCTCCGAGTCCAATTCAGGGCAGAGCTTTGTAGCGAACACACTTACCATCTTGGTTTTGACAGCTCGTATATACCCCACTGCACCCGTTCCCACGATTGCATATGCCTTCTTTTCTCTGGGGACAAAAGTGCAAGGCTTGGCCTGTGCGGCAGCTGTCTCTCGCGGGTGTCGGTGCTTCTTCACCACCTCACTCCATGCAGGGGAGCCTGCCACAGCAGACAGGGATCACAAGACAATCCTATGAACAGAACAGCTCCGGTCAAGGAGTACTAAAGTGTATAGATTTGAGAAAGAAAAGCACAAAGTATTTGTGGAGATCCACAAAAAATAGCAGCAGAGATAATTGGGGAAAGGCAAGGAGGCGGAGACTAGAATAGGGCGACTGCTGAGAGATTATTAGTCAATTAGTAAGTGCAGCTATACAATCCCGGGTGCTTGTTGGTAAATTAGTCAAAATATACAAAGTTAGTGTTGGTTAGTAATTAGCAAAAAACAATAAACTGTTAGTATGTGTTAGTAAGATAGTGAAAGAGAGAGGAAGGAAGAAAACGAGATAATGAAAGAAAATTGAAACCCAGAAACCAATAAATCACCCGAATGAGTGGCACGCAAGACAAGGGACCGTGAGCAAAGATAAACACATGACAAGACAGGGGAGACGAAGTGCCAGGCACGGAATTGAAAACATGGCATGATAACTAATAAACTAAAACATGAAAAATAACACAAATCCTAAATACCAAAAACACAATACACAATCCTAAGAGAGGTTAGACATAAGCAATGGTCAAGGAATGCATGAGTCAGTAAATCATGGCACAAGGCCAGGCACAGAACTTGAACATGGGCATGGCAAAAAACATGGAACATGGCAGGGTAGAAACGGAATCACAACACTTTGTTACTTGGCAACCGGAAAAATGCAACTTTGCAACGCGGCCTTTTTAGCGATTTCACAATCATCTGTCGCACAATTCAGCAAACAATCAATGTGCTCTGTGAACCCCATATCAACCGACTGTTTATCCGGTTTCCAACTGATATTCGCCAACAACACAGAATCGAACTTGAATTCATGCCCATCTTAGGTATGCCGGGTATCATCGGTGCTGTTGACGGGACCCATATTCTAATTATTCCTCCGACCCAAGAGGAAGAGATATTTGTGAACAGAAAAAAAAATAATTCCATCAACACCCAGATAGTAGCTATTTGATGCCGAATACAATATTTTGGACATTGTTGCGAAACGGCCAGGATCCATGCACGTACGACTCGCATTTTAATGGAAAGCAGCTTATGCCAATTATTTCACAGGCAATGTTTACCTGCGGGGGGCCACTTGCTATTGGGGACAGGGGCTTTGGTGCTGTACCTCCTCCTGCTATGCATGAATTATTTTATTAGACTACTGAGCGAGGGTTACATTTAATAGATCATCATCATAATACCAGCCTATGTCATATTTTGTATGCATATTGAAATTGTAGGCTTTAAATTACAAACCAACCTTAGTGTGCCTTCCTGTTTGAACGATAGCCGATTTATAGGCTGTAATCTCGGACCCCCCCTGCGATTGCAGCTCATGCCACCGTATCTCGCAATCGTCTGCCGTCTGAGACTCCGAAGGGAATGCATTGATCTGTGGGCTGATGTTATCCCACGCATCCCGCTTGCTGTTAATTTGGTATTGTCAATCCCCTTTAACCAGTCATCTGTCACTTTTACCAATGCTGTTCAGGTGGAATGACTTTCTCTGTAAGCATGCTGTGAATCACCTATCAAACTGTTCTTAAACATATAATTATGGATTTGTTTATACACTAGCCATTCCATAATCTCATTCAGAACAGGTAGGATAGTTACAGGTCTACAGTTTGCAGCATTTAAAGTGTCAAGTTCAAGTTCAAGAATTCTTTATTGTCCCCATGGGGCAAATCGCTCTACAGCCAGCACAATCAACAACAATCACAGAGTAACAACACAAACAACACAAAACAATAATAAAAAAAAAAAACAGGTTAATCAGTCACTTGTTCAGCAGACCTATGGCAGCAGGGACAAAAGAATATTTTACTCTATTTGTCCTGCATCTTGGCAGGATATACCTGCGGCCTGTCGGGAGCAACACAAACTCACCAACCAAGGCATGGCTCTGCTCAGTGAGGAGTGAGCGGCCTTACTTAAGGTTCTGAGCTTGTACACGTCACAAAGATCATTTAAGTTAATGCCTGCAATTCTGCTGCACACTCTCACTATACTCTGCAATCTGTTTTTGTTTTTGAGGAAAAGTAAGCCGTACCAGCAAATAAAAGAAAAGGTCAGGACAGATTCAATAAAACAAGAATAAAACATTTTCATAAAAGTGCTGTTAACATTAAAACTTCGCAGTTTCCTATAAAAATACATGCGTTGATGTGCCTTCTGACAGACAGCATCAACATGGAAATCAAAAGACAGCTTGTCATGGCCCCAATTTGTTATTACAATTTAAAACAACAGCAACAGCAAGGGATGACACACAGTTTTTAAAAACTTATACACATTTAATTAACAAAGACAATAACTAACAATAACCTACAACTAAATGACCAAGATTGATAAATAAGAAAAACAGAAATAATTACAGTCCCTTTTTGGTGGGGTGGCTTGGTGATGTCCTGGATGAAGAAAATGCTGTAACAAAGGCAAAAATCCACAAAAGAAACTTCACAGGTCTTGAACAGAAATGACAGGTCTGGTCACATGTATCCTTCTTCTTGCAATTTCTCCTCCTACTTTACTGTCTCAATTCTTTTCCTTATATACTCTTTTGCAGACCCCACCCACATTTAGACCTCTTTTTTTTTCGGGGACTTGCCCCAGACATGTCCAGGACATGTCTAAACCTAGCTCCAGTCTGAGCTCAAAAAAAAAGGTAAATACTGCCATCCAGTGGCCTATATTCACATTACACCTCCATTCCAAAAGGGAAAAATTTTTACTCATAAAGGCAAAATTTTTCTTTTCAGTACAAAATGGTTAAGTGAACACTTGTCTACATATACACATATCATACAATATTCAAATAAACACGTGATATATATATACATATTCAAACACGGGATAAGCAACCAGCAATTACATTGTCTGTATCCTTCACATGCTTAATTTCCAAGTCAAACTCCTGTAAAATCAAACTCCAATTCAACAATCTCCGATTCTTGTTTCTCATCTTACTCAAAAACATTAACGGATTGTGGTCAGTGTACACAACCATTGGCTTTTGCCCAGTACAAACATAAACCTTAAAGTGTTGTAAAGAAAGGACCAGAGCCAACAGCTCCTTCTCTGTTGTGGAATAGTTCCTTTGGTGGCGATTGAACTTCCTGCAGAAGTATGCCACGGGATGCTCAATGTCATCAGAGTCACTTCTCTCTAGGAGCACAGATCCGCAAGCTTGGTCGCTAGCATCGACCGCGATGGAGAACGGTTTGTTGAAGTCAGGAGATTTGAGCACGGGGAAGTGACACAGCAGAGACTTCAGGCGATCGAAGACTCTCTGGCATGCATCATCCCAAGTGAACTTTACGCCTTTCTTCAGTTGGTTAGTTAGACTGAGAGCAATCTCAGCAAAGTTCTTGCAGAACTTGCGGTAGTACCCGATCATTCCAAGGAAGCGGCGCAAAGCTTTTTTGTTGTCAGGAACTGGAAAGTCCATGATGGCTTGGACTTTAGCATTTATGGGTGCCACCTTACCCTGGCCTATGACGTAGCCAAGATAGGTGACAGTAGCACAACCAAAGTCACTCTTGCTCAGGTTAACAGTCAGGTTAGCCTGGGTCAGGCGCTGGAACAACGTCTCTACATCTTTTAGATGTTCTTCCCAGGAGTCACTCCATGTGATCAGGTCATTGATGTACGCACCCATGTGTGGTAATCCGGCGATTGTAGACTTTATCATCCTTTGGAACGTGGCTGGGGCATTTTTCATGCCAAAGGGTAGGACTTCATACTGGTACAATCCAGATGGTGTGGCAAAAGCAGAGATGCTCTTAGCCCTCTCAGTTAAAGGCACACACCAATAACCTTTCAATAAATCAATCTTGGTCAGAAACTTTGCTTGCCCTACTCTATCAATACAATCATCAATCCTAGGTATTGAAAACACATCAGTTCTAGTTACAGAATTTACTTTGCGATAATCTGTACAGAATCTGGTACTTCCATCAGGTTTTGGAACTAGCACACAGGGTGAACTTCAATCTGAGTTGGAGGGTCTGATAATATCATGTTCTAACATGTACTTAACCTCTTTCTCAGCAATCTTTCTCTTTTCAGGATTCGTCCGGTACGGATGCTGTTTTATTGGTTTGGCATCACCAACATCTACATCATGAGAGGCTATAGAAACTCTCTTTGGAACATCAGGAAACAGATCCTCATATTTCTTGATCAACCTCTCAAACTGATCTCTCTGTGAGGGTTCTAAGTGCTGGAGTTTTTCATCAAGATTTTGCAACACTTCAGAATTTGACAATTTACATGAAAGAACTTCAGCTTTAATTCTAGAATCATCATCTTGAAACTCCCCCTCATCTTCACACGTTTCGGCCATAGGAGAATCTGAAATGACACCTGCAACCCTAGCATTTCTGTCATGATAAGGCTTGAGCATGTTAATATGACACAATTGTTTTAGTTTTCTCCTATCTGGAGTCTTCACAATGTAATTGAGATCATTGAGTTTTGTCAGAATTTCATAAGGACCATGAAATCTAGCCTGCAATGGATTGGACTGCAAGGGAAACAACACAAGGACTTTGTCTCCTGGTTTAAACTCACGGCTTCTAGCCTTATGATCATACCAAGTTTTCATTTTTCCCTGACTTGATTTCAAGTTCTCTTTGGCTAGGTCACAAGCTGCATGCAATCTGTCCTTGAACTTGCTAACATAGTCTAACAGACTAATGTGCAGCTCTTCCTCTTGCCATTGTTCACTCAATAATAGCAAAGGTCCTCTCACTTCATGACCAAACACTAGCTCAAATGGACTGAATCCAGTAGACTCCTGCACTGCTTCTCTAGCTGCAAACAACAGCAAATGAAAACCTTCATCCCAGTCTTTCTCATCGTCATAACCATAAGTCCTCATCATTGTCTTGAGAGTGGAATGAAACCGCTCTAAGGCACCCTGACTTTTTGGATGATAGGTAATAGAAAGAATCTGCTTTGCACCTAGTTCATACACAACCTGCTGAAACAATCCTGAAGTGAAATTGCTACCTTAGTCTGACTGAATTTCCCTGGGAAGGCCAAACAACGTGAAGAACTTTATCAAAGCCTTTGAGATTGCAGTTGCCTTGATGTTACGTAGAGGTATGGCTTCAGGGAATCTGGTAGATGCACACATGATTGTCAACAAGTACTGATTTCTAGATCTAGTCTTGGGTAATGGGCCAACACAATCAACAATGACCTTCGAGAATGGCTCCCCAAATGCTGGGATAGGCTGCAATGGAGCTACAGGTGGGTCTAACTGGTGTTTTCCAACTACTTGACAAGTGTGACAGGTTTTACAAAAGTTGTAAACGTCTTTCTGAAGTCCAGTCCAGAAGAACTGTTTCATGATCATGTCAACAGTCTTGTTAACACCAAGATGACCGCCTAAAGGTAAACTATGAGCCATTGTTAAGATTTCATTCCTGTAGACCTTCGGAACAATAATCTGCCTAACCACTGCCCAATCTGCATTGGCAGGGATATCAGGAGGGCGCCACTCCCGCATCAACACACCATTCTTGAGATAATACCCAACTGGAACTGCGTCTATTTCTTTATCAGGAAGGGCTCTCCTCTTTAGAACACAAATTTCAGGATCATTAGTTTGCTCCTGAATCAACCGCTTTCTGGACAGATACAAGTCTCCAGACACATCAGAACCACCAGACCCATCTGGCTGGCTGAACAGAGAACTGATTAACGTGTCTGATAAGTTCTCAAACGGAGAAACCATAGTAGGCTGAACAGAGTCATGACTATTCAATGTGCTGGATGGCACCCCATAATTTTCTTCTTGAGCCTTCTTGGCCACAGCACGGGTCTCTGCACAGGAAGGATACAGGGATGGGTCTTCATCGCCATCTTCAGTGCTCAGCTGTGAAGTAAGATAAACAGGGGGAACTATACTCAGCAACAAAAGTTTCTGTGACACCATTTATGTGTATGTTATAAATGACACGCAAAGATCTCAATGCAATCAATATGTTTATTTAACAGGAGAAACACTGACTTTTCAGTGCCAACGTCACTCAAAACGAAAAATGTCATTTTCATGCGTCATGAAGCACTTGTCTGACGTCTAACCATTTGTGACCTTCCAGAAATGTGCCAGAAATTGCTGTGGGAAGTCATTCCAAATCTGACGTAGACGTTGTCGCAATTCCTGGAGTGTAGCTGGCGGGTTATCCAACCGCCACAAACGTCGATCCATCTCGTCCCAAAGATGCTCGATTGGGGACATGTCTGGGGATCTGGCTGGCCATGGCAGGACATTGACATGTTGTTGCATCAGATACTGCTGTACAATCCTTGCAACGTGTGGTCTGGCGTTATCATGTTGCAGCGTTATTCCGGGACCATGTTGCATCAAAAACGGTACCACCAATGGCCGTAGCACTTCATCGCGATATCTTTGACCTGTCAGATTTCCATCAATAACAAGCAAATCTGTTCTGTTTCTAGCCGTGATCCCTCCCCAAATCATGACAATACCACCTCCAAAACGATCAAATTCATGAACACAGTTGTTGGCATAACGTTCTCCACGTCGACGGTATACACGTAAACGACCATCACATCGGTTAAGCATGAATCTTGATTCATCAGTGAAGAGTACAAGATCCCACTGACGTTGGATCCACCGTCGATGTTGTTGTGCCCACTGTAGACGCAGTCGTCGGTGTTGTACTGTGAGTATTGGACGTCTTGCTGGCCGACGTGGGACAATGCCAAAATGACGGAGACGGCGACGGATTGTCTGTGCAGACAGTCGCCTCAAACCAGGTATCGTTCTTGCAGTTATGGTTGCAGGTTGGAATCGATTTCGGAGATGGGTTGTTCGAATCCAGTTGTCCTGTCTGGGAGTGGTTACTCGTGGACGGCCGCTGCGAGGACGGTCTCTGACATGTCTTGTCTGCTGATGACGCTGCCATAAGTTCCAAATGGTGTTTCGGTGGACGTTCAGGCGATGAGCAACTTCCCTCTGCGAGGTTCCGGATTCAATCATCCCAATGGCCCTCCACCGATCATTTTCAGACAGTCTTGGCATTTAGAGGGTAGAGTTCCTGATCCGAAATGGCTGTGTTTTCAATAAGTGATGCTTCCGTCGTTCATCAGGCACAATGTGAACATTCCAAAAATTCTCCTCTTTTATTGCCATCCACAAGCATGATTTACGCACATTTTCACGTGCAAAGTCATTTTCTCGCATTTTCATGATTTCCATTTCAATGTTGTGTTTACGTGTACTGTTTCAGTCTGTTATCACCATGCATGACAATTTCATAATTGCGTTATGAAAAATAATTAACAATATTGGTGTCACAGAAACTTTAGTTGCTGAGTATACATTGCCCCCAGCCAGGTCATTGCCTAGCAACAGAGAAACACCCTTGATAGGTAGACTTGACATAAGTCCCACCTTTACCTGTCCTGTAACTAAATCTGACTTCAAGAATACAGAGCACAGGGGTACAGATACAGTCCTCCCTTCAATAGCTTTTACAAGTATGAAATCCCCGGAAGCGGTCTCATCACGTAACTCCAAGGAGTCCAACAACAAAAGTGACTGAGAAGCTTCGGTATCCCTTAGGATATATATGGGTACAGGAGGTGAATGCTCATTCAGAACCACAAATCCCTGGAAGAAATTCCTCCCTCACAAAGTCAGCAGTATCAGGCTTCTTAGCCCCACAAAGAGCAGGTAATTCAGCAGATCGATCATCCCCTACAGGGGTTTCTAACCTAAGACATTGGGTTTGGTATCCTGTACTTTTTCTTTCTTAACCTTTAGGAACCATTAGTTAGTTGTAACATGACCACATTTCTTGCAATAATTGCAAACTAGACCACTTTTGTCACTGTCAGCTTTCACGCTTTGATCAGACCTGTGACTTGATTTCTGAGCACCATCACCAGATTTGTCTTTGTCTTTGGGTGAGGAATCTTGGGTATCACTGTTACCTTTTTTCTAAAATCGGAGCTATGTATTTTTACTGCTACACTGAAATTTGGACTTGTGTGAGAACATTTTCTTTTGTCATTCTGCTATTTGCTCATGTTCTGTTCTGCATTGCCCATGTTCATGCCTTGCATTTCTGTCTGATCTGTGTTTCTGAATTATTGCTCTTGTCCGACCATTCTTAGGATTGTGTATTGTGTATTGGTAATTTGGATTTTCATGTTTTATTATTTTTCATGTTCATAGTATTCATAGCCATATTTCCTTTTCCATGCATTGTACTTCGTCTCCCCTGTCTTGTCATGTGTGATTCTTTGCTCACGGTCCCTTGTCTTGCACGCCACTCATTCGGGTGATTTATTAGTTTCAATCTTCTTTCATTATCTCGTGTTCTTCCTTCCTCTTACTTTACTATCTTACTAACACATACTAACAGTTTATTGTTTTCACTAATTACTAACCCACACTAACTTTGTATATTTTGACTAACTTACTAGCAAGCCCTCGGGATTGTATAGCTGCACTTACTAATTGACTAATGATCTCTAAGCAGTCGCCCTATTCTAGTCTCCGCCTCCTTGCCTATCCCTAATTATCTCTGCAGCAGTTTTCTGTGGATCTCCACTTATGCTTTATGCTTTCCTTTTCTTTAAACTATACATTTTAGTACTTCTTGACCGGAGCTGTACTGTTCATAGGTTTGTCTTGTGATCCCTGTCTGCGTTTTGGCTACAGCCAAATTCATGTAATTAGTTTATTCCTCATGTGTCTCTGCCTGATCATTGTTACCATTGATTGCACCTGTTCTCCCTGATCATGTGTTCTCCCGGATGTGTATTTAAGATGTCTGTTTGGTTCACTTTCTTGTCAGTTCGTTCTTCTTAGCTTCCTGTGCCACGTTTGTTTACGCCTTGATTCTTATTGATTTATCTTTCTGACTGGACCACCTGACTACGAGCTTTGCATATTCCCTGTATTGTACTGCATTCTTGTTTATCGACCTCTTTTTGCCTGACTACGGATTTTGTGATTGGTGCCCTGGTTTTGATTCTGGATTACGCCCAATGGACTTTGATTTTGGATTGCGGACATTGTACTGTTGCCAGCACTGTTGGGGGGTTTCCCCCTTCAGAAATAAAGCCTCCTTTTTGTTGGTTGTCGCACTTGGTTCATTTCGTAAAACCTCACATTTTCATCTGCAAATTTGGCAGCTGATTGCAAATTCAGTGCTTGCTTCTCATTTAGGTAGGTTTTAATATCATCCTTAACACAATTCTTGAATTCTTCAAGTAACACCATCTCATTTAGTGAGTTGAAATCATCCTTGACCTCCATAGAAGTACACCAGTTCTCAAAGCAAACCTTCTCGTTAGCAAATTCCACAGAAGTCTGTCAGATTTCTTCAGACCTCTGAATTTCTGTTGGTAAGCCTCTGGAACCAACTCATAAGCCGTCAAAATAACCTTTTTGACAACCTCATAATCAGAGGAATCATCAGTAGACAAAGCCAAATAGGCTTGTTGAGCTTTACCCTTGAGGACAGTTTGCAACATCAGAGGCCATTGTTCCTTTAGCCACTGGCAACTCTTTGCTACCTTCTTAAAACACTGGAAATACTTATCAACCTCCTTCTCAGAGAATAGAGGCACCAGTTTTACCTCCTGGCTAGCACGAAATTTGTTCTCCGCTTCTATTTTAATTTTTAGTTGCTCCATTTGGAGCCTTTCTGTGAGGTTTTATAAAATGAATCAAAAGCGACAACCAGTAAAATACAAAAAGGAGGCTTTTTGTACAACAGAGCTGGCGTCAGTACAAAGTCCACAATCCAAAGTCAGAATCCAAAGGGCGTAATCCAGATTGGTGAACAGAGCACCGATCACAAAAATCGTAGTCAGAGAAAAATGGGTCAATAAACAAGATTGCGGCAAAGTACAGGGAGAAGGCAAAGCTCGAGGTCTCGGACGGTCCAGTCAGAAAGTTAATCACAAAGATACAAGGCGAGAGAAGTGAGGTACAGGTAAGCAATGGAAGAACGATCTGACAAGGAAGTGCTACAAACAGACAACTAATATACATATCTGGGAGGTCACATGGCAATGGAACACAGGTACAATCAATGGGAATGACAACAAGGGAGAAACACATTGGGAGGAAACTAATTACATGAAATTAGCCGTAGCCAAAACGCAGACAAGGATCACAAGACAAACCTATCGACAGATAAACGGCTCCAGTCAAAGAGTTCTAAAATGCATAGATAATGAGAGAGAGAAGACAGTATAAAGCAGTTGTGGAGACCCACAGAAACACAGCGGAGATAATTAGGGAAAGACAAGAGGCGGAGACTAGAATAGGGCGAATGCTGAGAGATCGTTAGTCAATTAGTAAGTGCAGCTATACAATCCCGAGTGCTCGTTAGTAAGTTAGTCAAAATATACAATGTTAATGTTGGTTAGTAATTATCCATAATAACAAACAGTTAGTATGTGTTAGTAAAATAGTGAAAGCAAGAGGAAGGAAGAACACGAGATAATGAAGGAAGATTGAAACCCAGAAACCAATAAATCACCCGAAGGAGTGGCTCGCTATACAAGGGACTGTGAGCAAAGACAAGCCTAAAGATGGGGGAGACCAAGTGCAATGCATGGAACTGAAAACATGGCATGGTCCAAACAGAACTAAAACATGGAATCTAAGTATCAAGACACAATACATGACCTTAAGAAAAGTCAGACATAAGCAGAATATCAAAAACACAGAGGTCAGGCAGAATCATAGCACAAGGCCAGGCAGGAACTTGATACATGAGAAATACAGAATCACAACGCTTTCTTCTCTATCTAACTTCTCTTAATCAAAATCTCTCTGTCTCTGTCTCTCTCTTTCTGCTCTTTGCTCTTTCTCTCTCTCAAATTCTCTGTTTTTCTTTTTCCTCCCTTTCTTTTTCTCTATCAGCCCTCTCAAATTCTTTGTTTTTCTTTTCCCTCCCTTTCTTTTTCTTTTCTCTTGTTAATTTTTCTAACTGAAACTGCCTTTGTTTTTCTTTTTCCTCCCTTTCAATCTCTCGCATTTTTAATTTAAATTCCATTTCCACATTTGGATTTTCCACTGGAAACTGTTCCAGATCGCCTGGTGCAAACACATTTTCATCACTCTAGCCAGTCTTGCTTTTCGCATTGCTGGTTTTACCTTTGCTAGTTTTTTACCAGCTCTTACTGGCCGCATATTTCTAGCAGTTCTGTCTTTTTAAAAGACTTCAAAACCTCTAAGGTTGGTGATGCCAAGAAATCATCCATTGCTGTTGATCTGTCAATATATATATATATAGGAAAATTTTTTAAAAAATTTTTCACAATTTGAAATGTTAGATTTTCAATAAATGACTCACACAATGGTCTTTCCAGGGCGAACCCTCAATTTGTTATGGCCCCAATTTGTTATGACATATAAGACAGTAAGGGATGACAGACAAAATTTTAGAACTTAAACAGATTCAATTAAACAAAGACTGACAACTAACCTACGATTTATACTACTGACCAAGATTGACATATACAAAAAATATTTACAGTCCCTTGAGATGGGGTTGCTTGGTGATGTCCTGGGACAGGGAAATGCTCCAACACAGGCAAAAATCCGCAAAAAAACTTCACAGGTGAAAAGAGTGACGGGTCTGGTCAAATGTGCCTTCCAGTCTTTCTTCAATTCTCTGGAACTTCCCCTCTCAGACATGCCCAGGACATGCCCAAACCTAGCTCCTGACTGGGCTTAACAAAAAAGGTCAATACTGCCATCTAGTGGCATTTTTTTTCACAATACAAGGGGCAGACCCAGTTTCCCTTCCAACCACTAATCCCCATTGAACTGACTGTGGGGTGCAAGAAATTCATTATTGAACCGTTCGTAGATTCGGGAGCAGTAAATTGTTTCATGGATATTAGGTAGGCTAGGAAGCACTCCGTTCCCACTGTTAGGCTTTCACTGTCATGCTCTGTCAGAACTTTGGACGGTTGCCTGCTTGGATCGGGAGTTATTACTGAAGTGTCTGAACCGCTAAATATGTTCATTTCATTTGGTGGCCACTCGGAGGAGGTTCGGTTTTTTATTTTCAGTTTCCCAGCTTTTCCCATTGTTTTAGGGCATTCTTCGTTACGGGAATACAGATCATGCATCAGCTGGGGGGAACAGAACAATCGTATCGTCCGCTGGGGCACCAATTCCAGCTCTCATTGTAGAAATAATGAAACTTGTTTCCCCAGACATCAAGCTACGGGGCAGGCTGATGCCTGGAGCGAGTGTGAGGACACTATCTCACGGTACGCTCCTTGACTGGAAAAAGGGGCAGTGGAGGGGTTGGAATGGGATCCTCAATTTGACTGGCGACAGCCAGAGGACGATTACCATTTAGAGGATTTTAGCAATTCTGAATCAGTCATGGAGACATTAGATTCTGAGCAGGGCGAGAAATTTGGGGCCACCCTGAACTTTGACTTGTCTTTTAATGTTCCCAGGGATTACGCTGATCTCACCGAAGTGTTTAGTAAGCAACGAGCATCGACGTTACCTCCTCATTGTCCATACAACTCAGCTGTTCACGTACCCTGCCGGAGCGGGATTTTTTTTCGTGGGGAAAAAGGATGACGGTCTGAGACCGTGTATTGATTATAGGGGTTTGAATAAAATCACCATTAAAAACCGATACCCCCTTCCGTTAATGAATTCCAGGTTTGAATGTCTGCAGGAGGCATCATTTTTTACGAAGCTCGTTCTTCATAATGCTAATAAATTGATTCACGTTTGGGAGGGTGACGAATGGAAAACGGCTTTTAACACTCATGACGGGTACTAAGAATATTTGGTCTTACTTATCGTTTGGGCTGGTTAACGCCCCCTCGGTGTTTCAGGCATTCGTCAACGATGTGCTCCGAGAGATGTTGGAGAAATTCGTCTTTGTTTATCTTGATAACATTTTGATTTTTTCTTCAAGGAATTAAAGGAAATTTCTTAAAGAAATGTTTTAGTTCAGAGCCTATTTTGGTTTCGCCCTATCCCTCCCTCCCATTTGTTGTGGAGGTAGATGCTTCGGAGGTGGGCGTGGGTGCTATTTTGTCCCAGTGCCCTTGTCGGGATAATAAGCTTCACCCATGCGCATACTTCTCCCGGCCTTTGTCTGCCGCTGAACGCAATTATAGTATTGGTGACCGGGAGTTATTAGCGGTCAAGCTGGCGCTCGTGGAGTGGCGCCACTGGTTGGATGGAGCTGAACACCCTTTTGTGGTATGGACTGACCATAAATATACTCCGATATATTCAGCAAACCAAGTGGCGTAATTCCCGCCAGGTGCGGTGGTCATTATTCTTCAACCGCTTTGATTACATGCTGACCTATCGCCCGGGCTCGAAAAACATTAAGCCTGACGGCCTGTCATGAATTTATGATCGCTCTGATCACGATCCGACCCCGGAGCCAGTTATTCCTACTGCTCAGATTGTGGCACCCATTCAATGGGAGGTTGAGGCGGTGGTTCAGGAGGCGTTGAAGACCGATCCCGGTCCTGGGGGGGGGAGCCTCCTAGCAGTTTGTTTGTCCCGCCTAGAGTTAGGCCACAGGTCCTCCAGTGGGGACACTCTTCCCGCTTGGTGGAGCACACGGGGGCCCATCAGACAAGCAGTTCCTGGCCCAACGTTTTTGGTGGCTGGGTATGATGAGGGATATTTGGGAGTTTGTTCCTGCCTGTGCCGTCTGTTCCAGGAACAAAGCTTCCCCTCTCCCTCCCTCTGGTTTATTGCGACCTTTGCCCATTCCCAGGCGCCCCTGGATGCATATTGCATTAGATTTTATCACGGGGCTGCCTGTATCTGGTGGCAACACGGTCATCCTGCTTGTGGTGGACCGTTTTTCTAAGGCTGCTCATTTTGTCGCGCTACCTAAGTTACCATCAGCGCGAGAGACAGCCCTTCTTGTGGTGAACCATGTGTTCTGGCTGGATAGGCTTCCGCAAAATGTGGTCTCTGACCGAGGCCCCCAGTTTATGGCCAGATTCTGGCGGGCATTTTGCAAGCAGTTGAGGGCCGCTGTGAGTCTCTTCTAAGAGACTAACGGGCAGACTGAATGCACTAATCATCCATCCATCCATCCATCTTCAACCGCTTATCCGGGGCCGGGTCGCGGGGGCAGCAGTCTAAGCAGGGATGCCCAGACTTCCCTCTCCCTGGACACTTCCTCCAGTTCTTCCGGGGGTATCCCGAGGCGTTCCCAGGCCAGCCGAGAGACATAGTCCCTCCAGCGTGTCCTGGGTCTCCCCCGAGGCCTCCTCCTGGTGGGCCATGCCCGGAACACCTTCGTAGGAAGGCATCCAGGGGGCATCCAATAGAGATGCCCGAGCCACCCCAGTTGGCCCCTCTCGACGTGGAGGAGCAGCGGCTCTACTCTGAGCTCCTCTCGGGTGACAGAGCTCCTCACCCTATCTCTAAGGGAGCAGCCTGCCACCCAGCAGAGGAAACCCATTTCAGCCGCTTGTACCCGAGATGTTCTTTCGGTCATGACTCAGAGTTCATGACCATAGGTGAGGGTAGGAACGTAGATTGACTGGTAAATCGAGAGCTTTGCCTTTCGACTCAGCTCCTTCTTCACCACCAACAGATCGGTACAATAACCGCATTACTGCTGCCGCAGCACCAATCCGTCTGTCAATCTCATGCTCCATCCTTCCCTCACTCGTGAACAAGACCCCAAGATACTTGAGCTCTCCTCCAACCCGGAGGGGGCTTGCCACCTTTTTCCGGTCGAGAACCATGGCCTCGGACTTGGAGGTGCTGATTCTCATCCCAGCTGCTTCGCACTCGGCTGCAAACAGTCCCAGTGCATGCTGAAGGTCCTGGTTCAAAGGAGCCAAAAAGACAACAAAAGCAGAGATGAGATCCTGTGGTGCCCAAACCGGACTCCCTCCGGCCCCTGGCTACACCTAGAAATTCTGTCCATAAAGATAATGAACAGAACCGGTGACAGAGGGCTGCCCTGCCGGAGTCCAACATGCACCGGGAACAGGTCTGACTTACTGCCGGCAATGCGAACCAAGCTCCTGCTCCGGTCATACACAGACCGCATTGCCCTTAGTATAGGGCCCCAGACTCCATACTCCCGAAGCACCTCCCACAGAATGCCACGAGGGACATGGTCGAATGCCTTCTCCAAGTCCACAAAACACATGTGAACTGGTTGGGCAAACTCCCATGCACCCTCAAGCACCCTGCGGAGAGTATAGAGCTGGTTCAGTGTTCCACGACCAGGACGAAAACCACATTGTTCCTCCTGGATCCTAGGTTCGACTATCGGCCGGATTCTCCTCTCCAGCACCCTGGAATAGACTTTACCCGGGAGGCTGAGAAGTGTAATCCCCCGATAGTTGGAGCACACCCTCCGGTCCCCCTTCTTAAATAGAGGGACCACCACCCCGGTCTGCCAAACCAGAGGTACTGTCCCCGACTACCACGCGATGCTGCAGAGGCGTGTCAACCAAGACAGCCCTACAACATCCAGGGACTTGAGGTACTCAGGGCGGATCTCATCCACCCCCGGTGCCTTGCCACCAAGGAGCTTTCGAACCATCTCAGTGACTTCAGCTCGAGTGATGGATGAGTTAGCCTCTGGATCCCCTGCCTCTGCTTCCTCTACAGAAGGCGTATCAGTGAAATTGAGGAGGTCATCGAAGTATTCCTTCCACCGGCCGACAATATCCCCAGTCGAAGTCAACAGCTCCCCACCACCGCTGTAAACAGTGTTGGCAGGGTACTGCTTTCCCCTCCTGAGGCGCCGAACGGTTTGCCAGAATCTCTTCGGGGCCGACCGATAGTCCTCCTCCATGGCCTCCCCAAACTTTTCCCATACCCAAGTTTTTGCTTCCGCCACTGCCCGGGTCGCAGCACGCTTAGCCTGCCGGTACTGGTCAGCTGCTTCAGGGGTCCCACGAGCCAACCAAGCTCGGTAAGATTCCTTCTTCAGCTTGACGGCATCCCTTACTTCCGGTGTCCACCACCGGGTTCGGGGATTGCCACCACAACAGGCACCAGAAACCTTACGGCCACAGCTCCGAAAAGCCGCGTCAACAATGGAGGTGGAGAACATGGTCCATTGAGACTTAATGTCTCCAGCCTCCCTTGGGATCCGGTCAAACCTCTCCCGGAGGTGAGAGTTGAAAACCCCTCTGACAGAGGGTTCCGCTAGACGTTCCCAACAGACCCTCACAACACGTTTGGGCCTGCCACGTCTGTCCAGCTTCCTCCTCCGCCAGCGGATCCAACTCACCACCAGGTGGTGATCAGTTGACAGCTCAGCCCCTCTCTTCACCCGAGTGTCCAAGACATACGGCCGAAGGTCAGATGACAAGACCACAAAGTCGATCATTGACCTCCAGCCTCGGGCGTCCTCGTGCCCTGTGCACTGATGGACGCCCTTATGGTTGAACATGGTGTTCGTTATGGACAAACCGTGACTAGCACAGAAGTCCAATAACAGAGCACCGCTCGGGTTCAGATCGGGGAGGCCGTTCCTCCCAATCACACCCCTCCAGGTAACACTGTCGCTACCCACGTGGGCGTTGAAGTCCCCCAGCAGAACGATGGAGTCCCCAGACGGAGCACTTTCCAGTACCCTTCGTACGGACTCCAAGAAGGTCGGGTACTCTGCACTGCCATTCGGCCCATAGGCTGAGATGACAGTGAGGCACCTGTCCCCGACCCGTAGGCGCAGGGGAGCGACCCTCTTGTTCACCGGGAAAAACTCCAACACATGACGGCTAAGCTGGGGGGCTATAAGCACTAATCAGTCTTTGGAAAACACTCTTCGATGTTTGGCGGCAGATAATCCCTCCTCATGGAGCCAAAATTCAGCATGGGCTGAGTATGCCCATAACTCACTAAGTAATTCCTCCACGGGTCTTTCCCCGTTTGAGGCTCAGGTAGGTTACCAACCCCCACCGTTTCCTGAGACTGGGGATGTTTCTCAGGTTCCCTCGGTCAACCACTTCATTCGGCGTTGTCGGTCGGTTTGGACCAGGGTCGGCTCTTCTCTGTTGCGCTCTTCTCTGGCGCCCCACTATATTAGCCCTTTCAAGATCGTGCATAAGATCAATCCGGTCACAATCCAGTTAAAGCTCCTGAGATCTTTTCGGATCCTCCCATCTTTCCATGTCTCTCGCATTAAGCCAGTAGGCACTAGCGTCCTGGCACCTGCTGAGACACCCCTGCTGCCACTGTGAATGTTTGAGGGGGGGGCGGTTTACACCATGCATCACATTCTTGCCGAGATGCGTGTAGGTCATGGGGTCCAGTTCCTCGTGGACTGGGAGAGATAGGGTCCCAGGAGCGCCGCTGGGTCCGTTCGCGGGATATTCTGGATCCCTCACTAATTTCTGAGTTTTGTGCACAGGGTTCCTTGGGGACTTCTGGGGCTGTCCCTTAGAGGAGGGGGGGGGGGGGGGGTCCTGTCATGGTTTAGAGGCGTTGAGAGCTTTCTTTGCTACTCTCGTCCGGGATAATATCGTTTTGCTCCCAATCGGATTCCTGGGCCAGCTGGCATTAATTGGGGGCATTGCCCAAACTCTATTTAAGCCCAAGTTCCGCCATCGCTGCCCTTGCTAGAGTGTCAGTGTTACATATGCACTTTGGCCGGGAAGGTCTTGAGACAGAGAATTGTTAGGGACATTAGTTGCATATTTGAGGTTTAGTGGTAGTGAGAAAGGAAATCTTTGTTTTATTTTCCCTTTTTTTTTGTACCTTCGAGCTCGCCTGCTTTCTACCTCAAACGACTGCCAAGACCGGTGGTAGCCCGAGTCTCGCATTTTTATCCTGTTTGAGTCTCCCTGTTCTCAGCTGTTTTTGCCTTTTAATTCTGGCCGCTGCTTTTAGTGTCTAATATACAACAGACATCACCGTTACTCTTAGGGATGGCAGCAAAGCGGATAACCTTTGCTGCTATCCCTAAGAGTAACAAAGTAAAGTGCATAATTATATGCAGAATTATATCAGAAAAATAAGAATGAAAACATAAATTGATATAATATGACATTACAAGAGTTGCAGTATCATGTTATATGACTTCACTGATGTAATGTTATGCTTTAATTTTTTGTTTTCAATCTTATTTTTCAGATTTCTTATCTGTGTCATTGGTCTTTATTTGGATTCGTTTGTTTTCTGCTGCGTGTGCAATGGCATTACGCACGCTAATTTTTAACATTATACACCGCTTGTTACATCAAAACTTCATTTGTATGCATGTAAGTATGTGGAACAATTGGTTACTCTGCCATTGATTGATCAACTGAGCTCCAGTTAAGAAGGGCGCAAAGAAACTTGTTAAGAAGGGCACTAAGAGCGCATTTGGGAAACACTCCTTTCTTAAGGCTCCCTCTTAGCTGAACTCTTCTTTGGAGCCTTCTTAACTCTGTAACGACGCTCTTAACTCAGAAACCCGGCCATTCTGAGTAAAGATGACGAGCACTTTCTGATTAAAAAAAAAAAAAACTAGTAAAGTGTTTTTCTCAGTAATGGCACTCCAAATTTTTCTCAGTGAAGTCATGTTGATATTTCGGGACATTGTTCCACCAGTGGTGAAATTCCCCACATTTCACAATTTTACCCAGACAATACTGTGTAAATTGCTAGAATGTGTGATTTACCTCAGATATTTATACTAGTTTCTGCTCATGAGGGTGGGGCACACCCCCTATTGTTATGTTACTATGTTACCTATCAACCAGCCAATCAGGCAGCAGCACAAGATGGATTGAGAAAATATGAAACTAGCCAAACAATACTGTGTAAATTGCTAGAATGTGTGAATTGTCCAGGGTTCACTCTGCATGGCAATTATAGATATATTTTGCTAATGGGGGCTTCAGCTCTGTTGGTGCCCTTGTCAGAAGTAATCATGAAAGCAGAAAGCTTTTACACACCAATAAAGATATAGAAACTATATTCTAAAATAATCTTAAACTATACAAAGTGGTCCATACATCAAATACGTTCACATTTTTCACTCTGATATTTCTCAGCCAATGTGGATATTTCGGGATATTATACAACCAGTGGTGAAATTCCCCACATCTCACATGTGAAAAATTTCCTCACGCTTCAGAAGCAATACCAATTAACTTCTCAATATTTTTACCAGGAGCAGAAAAAAACACCCTCTCTGATTTGAACTCAGTCATATCAAATTTGCCACATCTCACCAAATTAGAAGACCAAAAATTTACAACTGTGCACGACAAAATACACTGGTGTCGAACAGTGTATTTAAAGCAGCAATGCCTTCTCACTGGATGATTACAGTTTAATTAACCAAAAATATAGAAAACAAATTTTTTGTTTTTTCACTCTGATATTTCTTAGCCAGTGTACTCACCATTAGATGTCTCGAACGGATGAAGTTGTTTTTCACCTGGCGCAACTTTATGGCCACTGGAGAATTTAGAAAAATGATCATAATTCCTTTTCAATGGAAGCAAATGTGGTCACCCAGTAGCAACGGCAAAAGTCCATAAAACGTCTTTCCATCCTAGCACAATCCGGCTGCTTAGCATTACACATCTAGTGTGGTCAATATTGGACAGCTTTTGTGAGGTATTATTTATTTAAAAAAAAAACAATTGTCCATTTATCCATTTAAGGCCTAATGCAAACATTCCAGCCGAGACTCATGCAGCCATGTTTACCATAGTAACCTGTATTTTGGCTCAAGCACAGCTTCTCAGCTTTCAGGAGAAGTAGCAATTTTTTATTGTGCAAAACTTACAGTAATTACAGTATTTTCAAAATTATGCGCATATCTGTGGCGGCAACCGTTAACGATTTGCAGAACCAAATTAATCGATCGCAGGGAGGAAAAGACATTGCAAGCAAGCTGAATGCAAAGTAGCTGAGATCTTTGAAGCAACGCCCTGGGAAAGAACATGCTGGGATACTGGCAGATCTACAATACCAAGCACAGATTTACCCACGAGCAGCTTTTTTTATTACACAGTAGCAATGGTAAGAATTTTTTCTGCTCATCTCTGTAGACTGTAAAGTGTATACCTGCTGTTCTTTGAGTGTGGTGTCGGTTTAAAGTGACAAGGCTCATATCTTTGGATTCTGTGGACTTTGCTCTTTCATTTGAGGCATCATTTGTTTGCTTAGCACAAATTCAGTTGAAATGCTAGTGACTCAGCACTGATATAATCTTATCCCATGTTTTGCTACATGGTTATTTACTTGCTTGGTGCATGAATTGTGTTCGGTTGAGGTAAAAATGGTTAACATGAGCTTTTTGCCTAGTTTCTTCGCATAATGTGGATAAGCAGCATGACAAAGTCGTGACTTGGAAATATGCTGTATAACCATCGCCCCCGGTAACGGGGACGTTGGGCTCAAAAGAATACTCTGGTCATTTTGCACTTTGAGCCTCATTTATCGCTGGTTTACCATGAAATAGACTGTGAATTTTGAAGAAAAGCTCTGTTTGGAAAAATTTTCGTTAGCCCCTGTCAGCTGCTAATGTAATGTCAGTGGGCATGCTGAAATCGGTCCTAAAACAACATTAAATATTTGTTTGAAAAGACGTGAAACACACTGAGTGCTCATTGGTGTTCCTTGATGTTATTAAAAAAACATAGATAAGTATGCATTCCGGCAGGTTTTATTGGTCATTTAGTAATCATGGAACTAATTTTTTCAGCTGAACCATATCCATGTGTAAACCTCCGCTCGACAGTTTTTAAACCTCCCGGGCAATTGATGCAATAATAATAATGCAATAAAAGACTACAAAAATGACGAAAACAGTCCCTTTTTCCTGCCCTTTTCAGTTTCCATACCGAAAAATTGAGGCATCCCATTCAAATCAATGGCTACAACAATGACTAATAAAGCCCGCTGGAAAGCATACTTATCTATGATATTTTTTTTTATTGACTTGGCAAAAAGCTCATGTTGACCATTTTCACCTCATCCGAACACAAGCAGACTGTAAAATACTCTGTAGAAAGGCGGGAACTGATTAGACAGTGGTTATAGACAGATGTACAGCCAAAGGACTGTGGATTATAAGAACTGATGCCCGGGCAACGCCCAGGTAGAGCGCTCTCCTAACAGTGGCTAAGAACATCCCTCTGTTAAAGTTTGTAATTTTTTACTCTTTGTCTGCTGTAAACAACTATTCTCGACATTTGGTCTATTTCTAGTCTCTCTCTCCCTTGAACACGTCAAATCAGACTCGACAAAAGGTGAAAAAACCCACAAGTTTGGGAACCCTGACGTGGAGGGGGAGACTCCTGGGTCCGACCAGAGGACTCGCTTCGGAATTGGACAACGCCTTGACGACAATCTCCAGACACTTCACGACCGGTCATAAGAGAGAGGTAAGCAGAACCTTTTTTAATAAAACCTGCATAAGAAAGAATACGAAGAGTCTGACATTTGAAACCGCCGAGGATAAATACGCACAGGGTATTTTACACGTAAGGGCGCTGTTGAATTCGCGGTAGGAATAAACGGGCTGAATTGAGTCTATTGGACGGACGTCAGCCAGTGGATTTAACCAGTTTAGTACTCCTATTAACGGGTTTAAACCGCTGGGGATAAATACACACCAGGGTATGACAAAAAGAGAGAGAAAATATATATTTTTTAAAATAAAAATATAAATATAAAAGAGAGAGTAAAATAAGATCATACATCTTTAAATATCCAAACTAAAGGGCCTTCTGGAATGTGTTCTTAGAAAATGTACATTTTGTTGTAAATCCACGCTGGTGGCAGTAGAAAGTGAAAAGAAACAAGATAAATTCTGCATATTGAGTATGTGTCGCGAAGTCGACGGACATCCAGATTAAGTGACACTCGCTATTTGACAAACCGACTGACTAGAGGGCTGTTTGCACAGTCCCGCGGCTTGCACACAGTCAGTGGGAAACTCCGGTTTGCAGAACTTTTTGTGTTCTCTCACACGACACTGAAGAATATTGGTCGACGCAGTGCTGGACTTCTGAAATTTCCCCTCTGCACACGTATGAGGCAGAAAGGAAATCGATTTTGACCAGTGGATTGCAACCAATATTCATAACACTGATGCTGGCAATGGGATTTTATGGGAAACTGTTGTAATTTCACTGTTACTGTGGCAAGATCAGTTGAATAAGGGGACTCCTAAATTAAAATACCTAAGAAAAGGTGACCTTGTGACCCATTGGTGGGACGCAATAGACGGTCACACCTCTACTGAATTTGGTGAAATTTTGTGCGATAGTATATGTGCACTGAACTGACATGATAAAGAGCGAGTTTGCCTCAGACAGGCACCAGACATCAAGGCAAAATTAAACTAGAAAAGCACTCAGAGAGCGCAGACCTCCGCCAGGGGGCAGCAAAACCCAGAAGCACGGTGATTGGAACTCCGGCCCATTGGAAAGACTTGAAATCTTGAACTTTGGCGTATATGTCAGCAGTACTTTGGCCTAGTTATGCCAAAATTTAATCACCTGTTCCTTGACTTAATACCCTCCTTCTCTGAATATTTCATCAAAATCTGTCCATAACTTTTTGAGTTATGTTGTACACAAACAAACCAACAAGCAAACGCCACCAAAAACATAACCTCCTTGGCGGAGGAAATAAACTATTTAGGTATTGACTCCGCGAAACATTCCACACCCGGCTCCAGCCATCCTAGCACAATCTGGCTGCTTAAAATTACACATCTAGTGGGCCATGCGAATCTTCTCTGTTTCGTTTGAATTTTAATGGCCATGCTAGTCTTCTTTGTATCGTTCCTGTAGGACGCTTTACCTTTAGACGCCCTACTGCGAGGGGTAACAAGCTTTAAACAAAGTTTGACGCTTGTACCAGTGTTCATTAATTCAATGTCCAGAATCGTAATTCTCCTTGGATTTGCCAATCCATTTATTGACATCAAAACTGCGTAATGCAAACTGTTTTTTAACACAATAATCAAATGCCGACCTGCACAGCACACACTATCCCCCGGACACCGACACGAACACGAACACAGTCCAAAACTGTTTGTCCTCCAAACCCCATTTCCGCGCACCTGGTACAATCACGTGAATAAGTAAGTTCCCATGGCAACTAAGTGTGATTGACAGATGACAGGCACCATGGCAACCACTTGAATTGGACGCCGTCACTTGTAAAGGCAGGGTCAGACCATTCATTTAAACAAATAAATAATAATAAATATTAAAGATAAGGCAAAAATGTATTTTGGCTCCAACACCCCGGCCCCTAATTGAGAATGGCAGGAGGCCAGGCACAATTCAACAAATTCACATAAAGGAGCCAAATATTTATATGGAATAATTCAAAACAAATAATAAGCAAAATAATCCTCTGTCCTAGAGGTTTGAAGTTTCAGCTTCTTGAAGCAAGCACAGCTTAGTTACTAGTCTATCCAGTGTGCTTGTTTTCGTTTTCACTCGAGCAGAACGCTTTCCTGTCCGGATATGTCTCCAGGACCCTTCCAAGCAACCAGGAACCACGTGGAGCTGTCGCGTCTGCAATTAGTACAATGTCGCTAGGGACAAGACTCCGTTGTTTTTTACCCCACCTCTGCCGCTCCTGTAGCAAAGGTAGGTACTCTCTCAGCCATCGCTTCCAGAAAAGGTCTGAGATGTACTGGACCTGCCTCCATCTCCTTTTGAGGTAGAGGTCGGTCTTTTCAAACAATCCAGGTGGTAAAACTGGCATTCCTTTCATAGTGAGGATGTGATTGGGAGTGAGAGCTTCGAGATCATTGGGATCTCCAGACATCTTTGTAATGGGGCGGTCATTGAGGATGGCTTCAACTTCACACAGCACTGTATGGAATCCTTCATCATTCAAGGTTTGCTGGTGAAGAACTGATGTTAGTATCTGCCTAATCATTCGTATAATGCGTTCCCATGCACCTCCATGGTGAGAGGCTGTTGGTGGATTAAGGCTTCACTGCATTCCATCCTCCAGAAACGCAGATAGTATTTTGTTGTGGTTTAAAGCAGCAAGAGCGTCCTTCAACTCTCTCTTAGCACCAACAAAATTGGTTCCATTGTCAGACCTCAAATGAGAGACGGGTCCCCTTCTACAAACAAACCTGCGTATTGCATTTATACAGGAGTCTGTATCTAATGAATACGCGACTTCTATATGGACTGCCCTCGATGCCATACACGAGAAAAGGACTCCATAGCGCTTTTCAAAGGAACGCGCCCTCTTGATCTCAAACGGGCCAAAATAATCAACTCCAACGTTGGTAAATGGAGGAAGATCAGCAATGATACGCTCCAGAGGTAAGTCGGCCATCTTCTGCTCACCTAATTTACCTCTATGGCGTCTGCAAATGACACAGTCTGAGAGGATTTTTCTTGTGGCTGCATTTGCATTTGTGATCCAATATTTTCTTCTCAATCTGGAGAGTATGTGGTTTCTCCCACCATGACCCAACTGTTCGTGAATGTGTTTCAGTATAAGAGAGGAGATATGGAGGTCTTTTGCAAGGATAATAGGATGTTTGGATTCCTCAGACATTGCTGCCCTACTTAACCTCCCTCCAACTCTAAGCAGGCCATCCTCCAGAATGGGGTCAAGTTTATAGATGGAACTCTCCCTCTTTACTTCACCCTTCCCAGAGGTCAACACAGCAAGCTCCTTAGGATATCTTTGCTGTTGGACGAAGTGAAGAATGGCAGTTTCAGCTCTCGTGAGATCGCCAGGTGTTAGGCTTTGGTTTCCACATGCAGCTCTCCAACGTTTCATTTCTTGTTCAACTTTTTCTGCAGCTTCATGACTCAACTGCTTTCTCTTCCAACTCAGCTCCAATAGAGTCACCTTTAATTTTAAGATCCAAGCAACTGACCACTTCAACCTTTTCCAGTCCGAAAAGTATTTGATCAGTTGGTGTGTGGCATTTGGTGCCTTGACAATTACTGCATTGGTCATAAGTTCCTTTTTGACCTCAGGGTCATCAGCAGCAATGTCCATGCGCTCCAAGGGGCTTTCTGGCCACTCTTCCTCTGATCTCCAAAGAAACTCAGGTTCTTCTATCCAACCTTTGTTGGTTAGCAAATAATCCAACTTAACTCCTCTTGAGGTTTTGTCAGCAGGGTTTTGGGTGGTATGAATGTACCTCCACTGTGTGACATCAGATGTTCTTTGTATGGCAGAAATCCTGTTCGCCACAAAAGTGTGAAATCTTTTGTTTTCATTTCTGATGTATTTCAAAACTGACTTGCTGTCAGTCCAGAAACAAGATTTCTCAAGGTGAAGCTGGATTTCTCCTCTGAGCATGGTGTCCACACGAACAGCAAGAACAGCTGCTGTGAGCTCTAAGCGTGGTATGGTCACCTGCTTAAGAGGGGCAACCCTGGCTTTGCCTAGCATGAATGAGACATGACACCTGTTGCTGCTGTTCAATATCTTCAGATAGGTCACAGTGCCATATCCATTTTCACTGGCATCTGAGAAGTGATGTAACTGACCACAGAGAGCTTCTCCAAAATCCACCGGCTTGAGGCATCTTTCCACCTTAAATGCCTTCACTCCTTCCAAATCTCTCAGCCACTTTGCCCACTGCTGTTGGAGAGCTGGAGGAATTTCATCATCCCATCCGTAGTTCCTCCGACACATATCCTGCAGTATGAGCTTGGCTGGAAGGGTGAGTGGGGCCAGAAATCCCAGTGGATCATAGATTGAACTGACCATTGACAAAATCCCACGTCGGGTGTGAGGCCTTTCTTTGAGTGCCAACTTGAACTTAAAGGTGTCAGTCTCAACACACTAATGAAGCCCAAGTGCTCTTTCGACTGGCAACTGGTCTCTGTCCAGGTCCAATTCATGCAGATTCTTAGATCTGTCTTCCTCAGGAATGGATAGCAACACCCCACGATTGTTGCTAATCCATTTTGTCAAATGGAAGCCTCCTTTTTGACAAATGTCAGTCAAATCTTTGACCATTTTAATAGCCTCTGGTTCTGATGGCAAGCTCTTTAGACAGTCGTCCATATAAAAGTTCCTATTGACTGTGTCAATTACATCAGCAGGGAAACAGTTACGGTGATCGTCTGCTGTCTTTCGCAGGGCATGACAAGCACAGCTAGGAGAAGACACTGCTCCGAACAGGTGCACAGTCATCCTATATACAACCAGTTCTTGGGATACGTCGCCATTTGACCACCACAAGAACCGAAGAAAGTCTCTGTCCTTCTGCGTCACGTTGACTTGATGGAACATCGCTTTAACATCAGCCATTAAGGCTACAGGCTCTTGCCGGAATCGTGTCAGGACTCCAAACAGAGTGCTGGTGAGGTAAGGGCCTTGTAGAAGCTCCTTGTTGAGAGACTTTCCCCTATACTCTGCTCCACAATCAAACACAACACGCAGAGTTCCTTTCTTGGGGTGGTACACCCCATGGTGTGGAATGTACCATACCTTTCCATCTGAACGTCCAATTTCATGTTCAGGTACAAGTTCAGCATAGCCTTTGCTGATTACATCATCGAGAAAGATGGTGTTTTCTTTTTGGAACTTTTCATCTCTCCCAAATCTCCTTTTCAGTCCAAGTATTCGTTGCCTTGCAACACACTGATTGTTTGGTAGGGAGATGTTGTTCCTTTTAAAGGAAAGGTCCAAGGTGTAGTGGCCATCTTGCAGCTTGCATGACTCAGTCATAATTTCCATGAACTTCCTATCATCCCTTGACAGTTCCTCCTTGTCCTCTGATGACCGTTCATTAAAATCATGGTTGTATTGGTTGTTCAGCAGCACCTCAAGGTTTAATATGGAGATCCTATTAACACTGGCAGCAGGGTGGCTCCTCTCACTCTGCTCCTCACTGTGACCGGATAGGGAACCATTAATGACCCACCCCAATAGCGTCTTAATGGCGTATGGCCCATTGCCTTGGCTGTTCACAACCTCCCAAGGTTCAAGCAGTTTAGAAGCATTGGTTCCTATCAATAACTCCACTTCGGCTTGAATTCGAGGTACAACAACCCCTTCCAGATACGGCCACTTAGTCAACTCCTCTTCCTTAATGATGTTATTAGGGCTCACTGGCATCCTCTTCTGTGTGTAGACCTTTGGCAATTCATAAAACTGTTCTCCAGTGAGACTTGCGATTTCCAGGTCAGTCAACATGTAGCTGGAGACAGATGCTTTAGGACCCATGGTGAATAAGCTGATTTTGGCTTTCCTCCCATTTAAGTTCAACTGTTTCATCAGACTCTCAGAACAAAAGGTATCTGTACTGCCTGGATCCAAAAACGCATATGTGTTGATGATTTTGTGTCCCTTGCTGGACTTCACTTGCACGGGCAGTATCGACAAAATCCCATCACTGCTACCAGCCCCTGTTTGGCCACATGTTTGCAATGAAATTTGCGCATTACTCACCACTGGTTTCTTAGGCTTGTCTGGATTGCTTGGCCATCCCCTATGAAGGACGCTGGGATGTTTTTTGCTGCACACTTTACAGGTCAAACGTTTCTCACAGTTCTTGCTGAGATGTCCAACATACAAGCAGCCAAAACAAATTCCCTTTTGTCTTATCAGGGTAACCTTGTCTCTGTACGTCATCTCCGCAAACTGAGGACATTGGTCCAGGCTGTGATTTTTTGAGCAGCATAGACAAGCATTGGTGTTGTGAGCCGATGCATTAGTTGGCTTAGTTTGGTTTACCACTGCAGGGGTTTCAACGGTAGTGATAGTAGTGGCAAAACTGTCTCCTTTGAATTTGGGTTTGATTTGTGATTTTGCTCTATTCACGGTTCTACTTCCAGAGTTTGGTGGAACATACTGAATGTCTCCAAAGACTGGATCAGAGACAATCTTCACCTGGCGCTCGACAAATGCAACAATATCAATTAATCTTGGTCTGCGATGTTGTCTTTCTGTTATAGCACATGCTGAGGCTCTCCAATGCTCTCTTAACTTGAATGGGAGTTTCAAGATGACTGTTTTCATGTTGGCTGTCATGTTGAGTTCATCCAGATACTGCACATTCTCCATTGCATTGCAACACATTGAAAAAGTGAATATGCTTGAAGAGATTTAATGTCTTCCGTCTTCACAAGAGACCAGTTGAGCACCTTCTGCATGTATGCCGCCGAGATCTTAAATTCATCACCAAAGTGCTGCTCAAGCAACTCCTTTGCCCTCTCGTAGCCTCTGTCTGGTGGCATATGTTGACAGCTGCGTACGAGTTCTTTAGGCTGACCTTTGGTGTACCTTTCCAGGAAGTACAGACAATCTCCTTTATTCCTTGTGTTTTTCTCCACACAATGCACAAAGGCCCTGACAAAGGATCGGTATTGAAGTGGATCCCCCTCAAAACAGGGAACCTCTCTCGGTGGCAGGAGGTGAAAGGTTTACTGCTCCACAAGCATTGTAGTTATTTCATTTTGTCTGTGCAGTAAATCACATACAGCTGGTGTTTCAATGTTGCTTTGAGAGGAACTGGCTGGTTGATTAGTTGGCTGCACAGGAGGGTTCATGTGGCTTGAGTTGAGTCCTGTGTCCTGTGCTTCGTTCCAGCATGAGCGTTGCCGTAAGGCGGGTGATTGCTGTTGCTGAGGTGGTGGTAGCTGCTGCTGCTGTAACTGCTGCTGTGGTGGTGGTAGCAGTTGCTGCTGCTGCTGCTCTAACTGCTGCTGTGGTGGTGGTGGTAGTTTGGCTGGTTGAAATTCTGTAGCCAGTGGGTTGAATGTAGTTGAGGTTCTTTTCTTGAAGTACTGTTCCATTCCATCAGATTGTTTCTGTGAAACCGAGCCACTGAGAGATTTTAATACTGCAATTTTTGCGTCAGCAGCTGCCAGTTGTGCATTGAGATTAATCATTTCCCTTTTCTTTCTGAGCATTTGCTTTTTCTTTTTCACCATTTCTTCATTCAGTCTTAGCATTTCTTCCTCCTTTTCTTCCTCCTCCTCCAGAGCATGCTTCTCTTTTAGCGCTGCTGCTTGAATAGCAAGTGCAGCTCGCTCTGCCTCCGCCTGTCTGCGAGCTGAGGAGGTGGAGGACCTGCTGGACCTGCTGGACCTGCTGGTTCCAGACCTTGAGTGACTTTTATGCACATTTTCCACATTTGAGATACTATCCTGCGGACTTATTTCATTTTCATCCTCCCTAGTGACATTCTCCACTGGGTTTGAAACCTTTGGATTTAACCATGCATTAACCTCCTGAATAAAATCATTTACATTAAGCATCTTTGCATTGAACCATATCTGTAGGAGCCGCATTTATGTTTGTTTTACATTGCGCTCATATTTTGTTGTTTGTACATTTTTGTGAGACTGCGCCCTCTACAGATGGTGAATGGTGCCACCAAATGGCATAAATGGATGCCAATTGCGCATGACGGGAGGAAGGCAGGACGGCAGGTTACAGTCATTGACCTAGGCCCGTTTAAACCTAAGCCTAAACCCGGAACCCTAGGCTCATAATCGTTCTGAAACTGAACTTTATAGTCTTTTGCTGCACACCATTGCATTCTTTGTTTGTATTTAATTTTTGTTTGTAATAAACCAAGATCAATTTCCAGTCAAACTCCTCTCCTGGATTTAATGGATACGGGTTTTGAGTCTGACGCTGCTTTACCTGCTTTCTTCATGGTGGTGAAAATGGAAAGGAAAGAGGGGCTAAAGGAAGAGCCAAAACCTGTTTTTTGCCACTACAATTCGTCAATGACTTCTGCAATTCACCAAGACTCTGTTTGGATTATACTGGAACAAGCGCACTTTGAGGAAGTGTCGGCTTGACACGCGGAAAAAGTTAGACAAAGGAATCACTTCGCTGGCGGTATGTATGGCCAAATGCAGGAACATTGAAGATTTTTTTTGTTGGAAAACAATTTTGGAAACATTTTGAAGCAAGTTTGGTTCGTGTTTTTTGCGAAACTTTTTTGGAATCCTTAGTTTGTCGAGTTAATTGGACTGGCGAGTTTTGAAGCGGCGAGGCCGCGCTTACTTTGATTGAACCCGACGTTAAGTTTGTAAAAGAAAACAAGATACCTTTGAACTTTAATGGACAGTGGACTAACTGAAAGAAAAGAAGAATAATTTTTTGCTGGTTTTTGGATAGTTTGCTTTTGTGAATAATGGCCGATTTAAAGCAATCCGAAGATCCTGTTGAAAACATGGAGGAAACAGTGACGCGTTTGCGCGCTGCCAGATCAGGAAAAATGTCACAATTAACAAGGAGAATGAACATTTTGAATGATTTGATGATGAAAGATTTTCTAGATGAAGTCAAAGAGAATATGCTTAAGTTCAATGAATTCTTTGAAGAGTTTCGAGTTTTGCATACATCATATGCTGAAGCGCTAGATGAAAGCGCACGAAAAGAAGATGAGGAAAAATGGTACCGGCCGAGATTTGAGCACATTACGGCCTTTATTAGCAAGGTGTCCAAATGGATTTCATCTTTTGAAAATCCTAACTCCACTATCTTAGGCGAAGTTACTACTTCTGCAAGGCCTGTGCATGCATCTGCCACCTTAGGTTTTGATCATGCAGACCCCGATTTTCTCGATGCGCAATCACATGCGTCCAGTGCTTCGAGTAGATCTAATTCATCTACTAGATCATTACGCATTAATGCCGAAGCAGAACGAGCAGCTTTATTGGCCAAAGCATCTAAACTGCAGCAAAAACACGCTATAGAGGAACAGGAGGAAGTGTTGCGCAAACAAAGAGAAGCTCTAGAGCTTAGTATTGAACTGGAAGCCACCACGGCAAAAATTAACTATTTAAAAGCTGCTGAAAGGAATAAGTGCGATTTAATTCCATTTAATTTAGACACCTCCCACATGCCAATTTTAGGAGCGGAGGCGTTAGCACCTGCACAATTGGATGAAGAACTGGAGGATTTAGATTCCTTTCATGGAAGCTCTCCAGTATTCAAGCCCATAGTAAGTGCTTCTCATGTTAATATGTCTCTGCTTAACCCAGATCACAATAGACCTGCACCTTACCCCAGGCCTAGTAGTGACCAGGTGCAACACACAGCAGTACATAGTCTTCCCTATGACAGGGATTCCAACATTTCCCCAGTGTCTATTCAGTCCTCTGCTCAACCTCAACTGCTACTCCCGCCACGGCCCCCTCCTCAGCCACTACTGCCACTTCCACCACAGCCTGAACCACTGCCTCAGCCTCAACTGCCACTTCCCCCATGGCACCCTCCTCAGCCACTTCTACCACTTCAACCACGTCCTCACCTGCATCCTCAGCCTCAACTTCCATCTACACCCAGTGTTCCACAGGCCAATCACATGATCAAGGTATTGGAAAACCAAAATGAATTGACAAGATTGCTTGTGAAACAACAACTGTCATCCACCTTACCACAAGGCAACATTCCAGTGTTTGATGGTGAGGTACTTGAATACAAGTCATTCATCCACAGCTTTCAAAATATGGTTGAGCGTAAAACTGACAACCACAGAGATAGACTACAATTTCTTATCCAATATACCAAAGGCCAAGCACAAAGGCTAGTTAAGAGTTGTGAATACATGGAACCAGACAGAGGCTACCAAAGAGCCCTGCAATTACTCAAGGAAAACTTTGGAAATGAATACAAGATATCTTGTGCTTACTTGGAAAGGGCCCTGTCATGGCCTCTAATAAAAACACAGGATGCCAAGTCCCTACAGGATTATGCCATGTTCCTAAGGAGCTGCTGCAATGCAATAGGGGATGGGAACATGACGTCACGGCTGCAGCGCCACATGGGTTGATGGGAGAGATCGCCATACTGTGAGGCCACGTCTTGTTGTTGCGCACCGAGAAGCCAAAGCCATGGGAAGAATCTGCTATGTGGTCAGATGTAGCCAGTTTTCATTTAGCGTATACAGCATACCGATTACGACTCCAGACTTCTCACGCTTTTCTTTACTCAGGGGTTGGAAGCAATGCATGCATTTCGTGATTGTTTCAATGAAATAAGATTATCTGAGACGTCTTTAAGCAATTCCATCGCTTCCAACCCCTCCGCACACAAGGACTTCAGTTCCGCACGAGAATCTCTTACATACATGTTAAATGAATAATTGCTGACTACAGCAGATGAACGTAAATATGCCACTTAAACGTAATACCGAATCAGTGGGAGTCGACAGGTTTGCGTTATGAATGTAAACTGGCCACACCAGTATGAGAGTTTTCGGGGCTTCTGTAATGGTAATATAAATGAAGGCAGTTTCGACTGCAGTTTCTCACAGGCACCTCATGCGGATCCAAATTTCCTATCAACGCAATTATTTTAATGTTCCATTTTCTTGCGTTCGGTAGAAGTTTGTCTTTTTATATTGTGTTTCTTTCGTTTAATCGGCTTCTTAGCATCGCCTAATCAGAGATGCCAAGTCTCACGCATTACGTGAGAGTCTCTCCTCTTAGTGGCAGAGTTGTGACCAAGTCATCATATCCAAGTCAAATCAAGTCACTGGTCATTAGCTCAAACTCAAAGCAGACGAGGGAGAGCAATGAGGAGTGAAGGGGCAGGGGAACAAATTAGACAATGAGCTAACTAATTTACAAGCAGAGAGGGGAAAACAGAGAGCCATGAGCTGCGTTTCATGTTGACATTGACCCCTCTCTGATCCTAAATGTATCTAAGCTAATAACTCTCTCAGCTTTCCCCACACTGCTTTTTAATTCGTTAGCTCATTGTCTAATTTGTTCCCCTGCCCCCTTCACTCCTCATTGCTCTCCCCCGTCTGCTTTGAGTTTGAGCTAATGACCAGTGACTTGATTTGACTTGGTCACAACTCTGCTTAGTGGCATTCACGTTCCTGTGTCAGCAATTATTCAACCAAAGCGCACTGAAGAAATTCACTCACGGAATTTAAATCATTGTGCATCAAGTTAATCAGTTTCACGTTCATTATGGTGGATTTCCTAAACAGTGACACGGAAGTCGATTATGACTTAGGAATTCTCAGGCTTGTCTTTACTGAGGGATTGAAAGCAATGGAATTGCATAAAGACGTCTCGGATGGTCTTCTTTCATGAAAACAATTTAAACGATCATGAAACACATGCATTGTTTCCAATCCCTGAGTAAATAGAAGCACAGGAAGTCCAGCGTCATAATCGCTTTCCATGTTACTTGTGAGAGGTGCACCTTTACGCAAGTGAATCGGAAACTTCAATGCACAAGGATTGTAATTCCGCATGAGAATCTCCCGAAGCGTTCAATGAATAAATGCAGAATACGCGAGGCTTAGACCGAATGCGTGAAACTTGGCATCTCAGCGCTTTCGACAAGTTTACACCTAGTTACTGTGTCTTTTTAGCTCTGTTTCAATTCAGTCTCGCACGATATGGCCTCACAATATGGTGGCGCGCTATTGTTTACATCCCAGAATGCATTGCGCAGTGACGTCGGTTGCCAAGCTCTATGGAGGAAATAACCTACATGGAGGAGCTGGACACTGTATCCACCATGAGGAGCATTGCTGCAAAACTGCCTTACAAGCTCAAGGAAAAATGGCGCAATAAGGCTTATGAACTGCAACAACATCGCCAAGGCAGGGTAAGAATTTTGGACCTTGTATCCTTCATGGAAAGACAGGCTAGTATAGCTGGTGACCCAATGTTTGGTGATCTTCAAGAGCAGTCAGCTGTTAGAGGAAAACCAAAAGCCCCTGTTAAAACACGGCCCTCTAAGCCCTCTAGCAGTAGCTATGTCACTAGTGTAGCCCCTGCTGAAGAAGTAAAATCTGAGCCTTCATGTCACTTTTGTAGCTCCAAACATGCACTGGACTCTTGCAAGAGGTTTATGAAAAATTCCCAAAGAGACAAGCTCAGCTTCTTAAAAGCCAAGGGCATCTGCTTTGGATGTCTCACACCAGGGCACATCAGCAAAGACTGCAGTAGGCGTCTTACCTGCAACATGTGCAAAAGAAGCCATCCAAGTGCTCTTCACATTGCAATTAGTGAAACGAACACCCCATCTGATGGTAGCGTCGCAGAGCTATGTGGTCATATAGGGGCCGGAGACCAGGAAAGTGTACTTTCCATTGTCCCAGTTAATGTCAAGGCAGCAAAGGGCAGCCATGTCATACAAACATACGCTCTGCTTGATCCTGGATCTTCTGCCACCTTTTGCTCTGAGGAGCTCATGACGCGTCTCAACCTGAGAGGCAAGAGGACACACATTCTGCTGCGCACTATGAATCAGGAAATGTCAGTCCCAACGCATGTAATATCAGGACTGGAAGTTTCAGCATTGGACAGTGTAATGTGAATATAGGCCACTAGATGGCAGTATTTACCTTTTTTTTGTTAAGCTCAGACTGGAGTCATGTTTAGACATGTCCTGGACATGTCTGGGGCTAGTCTCAGAAAATAAAAAAAAAAGAGGTCTAAATGTGGGTGGGGTCTGCAAAAGAGTATATAATGAAAAGAATTGAGACAGTAAAGTAGTAGGAGAAATTGCAAGAAGATGACCAGACCTGCCATTCTGTTCAAGATCTGTGACGTTTCTTTTGTGGATTTCTTTGCCTGTGTTTGAGCATTTTCTTCATCCAGGACATCACCAAGCCACCCCACTAAAAAGGGACTGTAATTATTTCTGTTTTTTTCTTATTTATCAATCTTGGTCTTTAGTTGTAGGTTGTTATTAGTCTTTGTCTTTGTTAAAAATTAAATGTGTTTTAGTTGTTAAAACTGTGTTTGTCATCCCTTGCTGTTGCTGTTGTGTTATAAATGTAATAACAAATTGGGGCCATAACAAATTGGGGGCTCAAGGTCCGGGATAGACCATTGTGTGAGTAATTTATTGAAAATCTAACATTCCAAATTGTGAAATTGTTTTTGTGAATTTTCCTAGATATATATTGACAACAGCAATGGATGATTTCTTGGCATCACCAACCGTAGGGGTTTTGAAGTCTTTTAAAAAGACAGAACTGCTAGAAATTTGCAGACAGTTGGAGCTGACAGAGGTAAAACCAGCCATGCGAAAAGCAAGACTGGCTAGAGAGATAGTTGAATATTACATTGATGAAAATGTGTTTGCACCAGGAGATCTGGAACAGTTTCCAGTGGAAAATCCAAATATAGAAATGGAACTTAAATTAAAAATGCTAGAGATTGAAAGGGAGGAAAGAGAAAAAGAAAGGGAGGAAAAAGAGAAAGAAAGGGAAGAAAGAGTAAAAGAAAGGGAGGAAAAAGAGAAACAAAGAGAATTTGAGAGGGAAGAAAAAGAAAAACAAAGGCAGTTTGAGTTAGAAAAATTAGCAAGAGAAGAAAAACAAAGAGAAGTTGAGAGAGAGAAAGAGGAAAGAGCAGAAAGAGAGAGACAGAGACAGAGAGATTTTGAATTAGAGAAATTCGATAGAGAAGAAAGACTCCAAATGGAGAAACTAAAAATTAAAATTGAAACTAAAAATAAATTTTGTGCCAGCCAGGAGGTAAAATTGGTGCCTCCATTTTCGGAAAAGGATGTTGACAACTATTTCCAGTGTTTTGAAAAGGTAGCAAAGAGTTGCCAGTGGCCAAAGGAACACTGGCCTCTGATGTTGCAAACTGTCCTCAAGGGTAAAGCTCAACAAGCCTATTCGGCTTTGTCTGCAGATGATTCCTCTGATTATGAGGTTGTCAAAAAGGTTATTTTGAGAGCTTATGAGTTGGTTCCAGAGGCTTACCGACAGAAATTCAGAGGTCTGAAGAAATCTGAAAATCAGACTTATGTGGAATTTGCTAATGAGAAGAAGGTTTGCTTTGAGCGCTGGTGTACTTCTATGGAGGTCAAGGATGATTTCAACTCACTAAAAGAGATGGTGTTAGTTGAAGAATTCAAGAACTGTGTTAAGGATGATGTTAAGACCTACCTTAATGAGAAGCTAGCACTGAACTTGCAATCAGCTGCCAAATTTGCAGATGAATATGTTCTCACTCATAAGTCCAAATTTCAGTCTAGCAGTAACAATAAATGGTCCCAATTTCAGAAAAAGGGTTACGGTGATACCCAAGATTCCTCACCCAAAGACAAAGACAAATCTGGTGATGGTGCTCAGAAATCCAGTAACAGGTCTGATCAAAGTGTGAAAGCTGACAGTGACAAAAGTGGTCTAGTTTGCAGTTATTGCAAGAAATCTGGTCATGTTACAACTAACTGTTGGTTCCTTAAAGCTAAGAAAGAAAAAGAAAAGGATACCAAACCAAATGCCTTTGTGAAAACAAGGTTAGAAACCCCTGTAGTAGATAACCAATCTGCTAAATTGCCTGCTTCTTGTGGGGCTAAAAAGCCTAATACAGCTGACTTTGTGAGGGAGGAATTTCTTCCATTTGTGTCAGAGGGATTTGTGGCTCTGAATGAGCATACTACTCCTGTCCCCATATATATCCTAAGGGATACCGGAGCTTCTCAGTCACTTTTGTTGATGGACTCCTTGGAGTTACGTGATGAGACCGCTTCAGGGGATTTCATACTTGTACAAGGTATTGAAGGGAGGACTGTATCTGTACCCCTGCGCTCTATATTCTTGAAGTCAGATTTAGTTACAGGACAGGTAAAGGTGGGACTTATGTCAAGTCTACCTATAAAGGGTGTTTCTCTGTTGCTAGGCAATGACCTGGCTGGGGGCAAAGTAGTTCCCCCTGTACATCTTACTTCACAGCCGAGCACTGAAGATGGGGATGAGGACCCATCTCTGTATCCTTCTTGCGCAGTGACTCATGCTATGGCCAAGAAGGCTAAAGAAGAAGATGTGGTGCCGTCCAGTACATTGAATAGTCAGGACTCAGGTGGTTCGCCTCATGACTCTGATTGGCCTACTATGGTTTCTCCGTTTGAGGACTTATCAGATACTTTTATCAGTTCTCTATTCAGCCAGCTGGATGGGTCTGGTGATTCTGATGTGTCTGGAGACTTGTCTCTGTCCAGAAAGCGGTTGATTGAGGAGCAAACTAATGATCCTGAAATTTGTGTACTAAAGAGGAGAGCCCTTCCTGAAAAAGAAATAGATGCAGTTCCAGTTGGGTATTATCTCAAGGATGGTGTGTTGATGCGGAAGTGGCGCCCTCCTGATATCCCTGCCAATGCAGATTGGGCAGTGGTCAGGCAAATTGTTGTTCCGAAGGTCTATAGGAATGAGATCTTAACAATGGCTCATAGTTTACCTTTAGGAGGTCATCTTGGTGTTAACAAGACTGTTGATAAGATCATGAAACACTTCTTTTGGCCTGGGCTTCGGAAAGACGTTTCCAACTTTTGCAAAACCTGTCACACTTGTCAGGTAGTTGGAAAACACCAGTTAGACTCACCTGTAGCTCCATTGCAGCCTATCCCAGCATTTGGGGAGCCATTCTCTAGGGTCATTGTTGATTGCGTTGGTCCATTACCCAAGACTAGATCTGGAAATCAGTATTTGTTGACAATCATGTGTGCATCTACCAGATTCCCCGAAGCCATACCTCTACGTAACATCAAGGCAACTGCAATCTCGAAGGCTTTGATAAAGTTCTTCACGTTGTTTGGTCTTCCCAGGGAAATTCAGTCAGACCAAGGTAGCAATTTCACTTCAGGATTGTTTCAGCAGGTTGTGTATGAACTAGGTGCAAAACAGATTCTTTCTAGTGCCTATCATCCAGAAAGTCAGGGTGCCTTAGAGCGGTTTCATTCCACTCTCAAGACAATGATGAGGACTTATTGTTATGACCATGAGAAAGACTGGGATGAAGGGGTTCATTTGCTGTTGTTTGCAGCTAGAGAAGCAGTGCAGGAGTCTACTGGATTCAGTCCATTTGAGCTAGTGTTTGGTCATGAAGTGAGAGGACCTTTGCTATTATTGAGTGAACAATGGCAAGAGGAAGAGCCGCAAATCAGTCTGTTAGACTATGTTAGCAAGTTCAAGGAAAGATTGCGTGCAGCTTGTGACCTTGCCAAAGAGAACTTGAAATCAAGTCAGGGAAAAATGAAAACTTGGTATGATCATAAGGCTAGAAGCCGTGAGTTTAAACCAGGAGACAAGGTCCTTGTGTTGTTTCCCTTGCAGTCCAATCCATTGCAGGCTAGATTTCATGGTCCTTATGAAATTCTGACAAAACTCAATGATCTCAATTACATTGTGAAGACTCCAGATAGGAGAAAACCAAAACAATTGTGTCATATTAACATGCTAAAGCCTTATCATGACAGAAATGCTAGGGTTGCAGCTGTCACTTCAGATTCTCCAATGGTCGAAACGTGTGAAGATGAGGGGGAGTTTCAAGATGATGAACCAAGAATTAAAGCTGAAGTTCTTTCATGTAAATTGTCAAACACTGAAGTGTTGCAAAATCTTGATGTAAAACTCCAGCACTTAGAACCCTCACAGAGAGATCAGTTTGAAAGGTTGATCAAGAAATATGAGGATTTGTTTCCTGATGTTCCAAAGAAAGTTACTATAGCCTCTCATGATGTAGATGTTGGTGATGCCAAACCAATAAAACAGCATCCATACCGGATGAATCCTGAAAAGAGAAAGATTGCTGAGAAAGAGGTTGAGTACATGTTAAAACATGATATTATCAGACCCTCCAACTCCGATTGGAGTTCACCCTGTGTGCTAGTTCCAAAACCTGATGGAAGTACTAGATTCTGTACAGATTATCGCAAAGTCAATGCTGTAACTAGAACGGATGTGTTTCCAATACCTAGGATTGATGATAGTATTGATAGTGTAGGGCAAGCAAAGTTTCTGACCAAGATTGATTTATTGAAGGGTTATTGGTGTGTGCCTTTAACTGAGAGGGCCAAGAGCATCTCTGCTTTTGCCACACCATCTGGATTGTACCAGTATGAAGTCCTACCCTTTGGCATGAAAAATGCCCCAGCCACGTTCCAAAGGATGATACAGTCTACAATCGCCGAATGGCCACACACGGGTGCATACATCGATGACCTGATCACATGGAGTGACTCCTGGGAAGAACATCTAAAAGATGTAGAGACGTTGTTCCAGCGCCTGACCCAGGCTAACCTGACTGTTAACCTGAACAAGAGTGACTTTGGTTGTGCTACTGTCACCTATCTTGGCTACGTCATAGGCCAGGGTAAGGTGGCACCCATAAATGCTAAAGTCCAAGCCATCATGGACTTTCCAGTTCCTGACAACAAAAAAGCTTTGCGCCGCTTCCTTGGAATGATCGGGTACTACCGCAAGTTCTGCAAGAACTTTGCTGAGATTGCTCTCAGTCTAACTAACCAACTGAAGAAAGGCATAAAGTTCACCTGGGATGATGCATGCCAGAGAGCCTTCAATCACCTGAAGTCTCTGCTGTGTCACTTCCCCGTGCTCAAATCTCCTGACTTCAATAAACCGTTCTCCATCGCGGTCGATGCTAGCGACCAAGCTTGTGGATCTGTGCTCCTACAGAGAAGTGACTCTGATGACATTGAGCATCCCGTGGCATACTTCTCCAGGAAGTTCAATCGCCACCAAAGGAACTATTCCACAATAGAGAAGGAACTGTTGGCTCTGGTCCTTTCTTTACAACACTTTGAGGTTTATGTTTGTACAGGACAAAAGCCAATGATTGTGTACACTGACCACAATCCGTTAATGTTTTTGAGTAAGATGAAAAACAAGAATCGGAGGTTGAATTGGAGTTTGATTTTACAGGAGTTTGACTTGGAAATTAAGCATGTGAAGGGTACAGACAATGCAATTGCTGATTGCTTATCCCGTGTTTGAATGTGTATGATATGTATATATAGACAAGTGTTCACTTTACCATTTTGTATTGAAAAGAAAAATTTTGCCTTTTTGAGTCAAAATTTTTCCCTTTTGGAATGGAGGTGTAATGTGAATATAGGCCACTAGATGGCAGTATTTACCTTTTTTTTGTTAAGCTCAGACTGGAGTCATGTTTAGACATGTCCTGGACATGTCTGGGGCAAGTCTCAGAAAATTAAAAAAAAAGAGGTCTAAATGTGGGTGGGGTCTGCAAAAGAGTATATAATGAAAAGAATTGAGACAGTAAAGTAGTCGGAGAAATTGCAAGAAGATGACCAGACCTGCCATTCTGTTCAAGATCTGTGACGTTTCTTTTGTGGATTTCTTTGCCTGTGTTTGAGCATTTTCTTCATCCAGGACATCACCAAGCCACCCCACTAAAAAGGGACTGTAATTATTTCTGTTTTTTTCTTATTTATCAATCTTGGTCTTTAGTTGTAGGTTGTTATTAGTCTTTGTCTTTGTTAAAAATTAAATGTGTTTTAGTTGTTAAAACTGTGTTTGTCATCCCTTGCTGTTGCTGTTGTGTTATAAATGTAATAACAAATTGGGGCCATAACAACAGCGAGACATTCTTCCATCTTCCTGATATCTTCACGCAAAAGGACATGCCTGTAACAACCAGTAGCATCCCCAAACAATATGACCTGATGCATTGGGTATACTTGAGTAAGGTCACCATTCCCTCCATTAGCTCGAAGGTGGAGCTGTTGATTGGCACGAATGCTCCACACCTACTAGAGCCATGGGAGGTAATAAATAGTCAAGATGGGGGTCCCTATGCAGTCAGAACACTGTTGGGGTGGGTGGTTAATGGGCCATTGAGATGTGCTGCCGGTAGTGGCCGAGTTGTGACGGCCAACAGGATTTCTGTGGCAAGTCTAGAAAAACTGCTGATTTCACAGTACAACCAGGATTTCCAGGAAATTGCGTCAGAGGAAAAGACAGAAATGTCTATAGAGGAAAAAACATTCCTAAAAATGGCAAATGAAGCAATGCTGGAGAATGGCCATTATAGTCTGAGAATGCCCTTCAGAAAAACTGACGTGAACATGCCAAGCAACAGACAAATGGCAGAACAGCGTCTGTACAGCCTAAAAAGAAAGATGTCAAAGAATGAGCAGTTCAAACAGGAGTACTTGGCATTTCTCACTGACTTCTTTGAAAATAACTATGCTGAGGAAATCCCTCAGGAGGAACTCGTGCAGCCACCTGGAAAGACATGGTACCTACCACACCATGGGATTTACCACCCTAAAAAGAAAAAACTCTGAGTGGTGTTCGACTGTGCTGCATCGTTTCAAGGTGTGTCACTCAACACTGAGCTACTGCAGGGTCCTGATCTCACCAACTCTCTCCTTGGGGTCATCATAAGATTTCGCAAAGAGCCAGTTGGACTCATGGCTGACATCAAATCCATGTTCCACCAGGTCAGAGTGGTAAAGTCTGATGTTGACTACCTGCGATTCCTTTGGTGGCCACAAGGTGACACCAGCCAGACCCCAAAGGAATACCGAATGCTTGTGCACATATTTGGTGCTGTGTCTTCTCCCAGTATTGCCACAAATGCACTGCAAAGAACTGCTGCTGACAATGAAAGTTGCTTTCCCCCTCAGGTAGCGGAGACCGTCAGGCACCACTTCTACGTTGATGACCTAGCCAGGTCAGTGGACAATGAGTCAAATGCTGTCCAGCTGGTAAAGGATCTCACTGCGTTGTGCAGTAAAGGTGGGTTCCAACTAACTCAGTGGGTGAGCAATAGCCGTGCAGTTTTAGCATCCATTCCCACAGAGCACAGGGTCAAGGGAATTAAGTCACTGGATCTCGACAAGGACAGCCTACCGGTTGAAAGAGCCTTGGGACTACAGTGGTGTGTAGACTCTGATAGCTTCCGATTCAACATTAACTTGAATCAAAAACCACATACTCGCAGAGGCATACTGTCTGTTGTCAGCTCAATCTTTGACCCACTTGGCTTTCTTGCTCCTCTCATTCTTCCAGCCAAGCAGCTGCTACAGGAGCTCTGTCAGGCGGGCTTTGGATGGGATGAGCCGTTGCCACAGGCCATATCAAAGCGATGGATGGAATGGACCAACAGCTTGGAGGTGATCAAAGGCTTCAGTGTGCCACGCTGCCTAAAACCAAAGGGCTTTGGAGCAACCAGGTGGGGGGAACTGCATCACTTTGCTGACGCCAGTGAGAGTGGCTATGGCTCTGTGAGCTACATCAGACAGGTGAACAAGAAAGATATGGTGCATGTCAACTTTCTTCTAGGAAAGTCCAGAGTTCTGCCCTTAAAGAACATCACAGTGCCAAGGCTGGAGCTGGCGGCTGCTGCTCTGATGGTCAAAGTGGATAGAATGCTGAGGAGAAAATTACACATTGATTTAAAGCCCTCAGTATTTTGGACAGATAGCCAAACAGTGCTGAAGTATATTGCCAATGATCAAGCAAGGTTTAAGACCTATGTGGCAAACAGGGTCTCATTAATTAGAGACAACACAAAGCTGCTACAATGGCGATATGTAGGCAGCAAAGACAATCCTGCTGATGACTCATCCAGAGGATTGAGTGCTAGAAAGTTCATGGAGCAGAGAAGATGGATCCATGCACCTGAATTTCTATGGAAGTCAGAGGAAAGTTGGCCAGTAGTGCAGGCACTGGGCCCCATGCTTCAGGATGATCCAGAGGTTAGGAGAACCACTGTCGTCTTCACAGCCATGGTAAAACCTGAAACACCTACAGACCAACTCATCTCATTCTTCTCCGATTGGATCAGGCTGCTAAAGGCAGTAGCATGGTACCTGAAGCTGATGAGAGTTCTGAGGCTGAAGGTAAAAAATGGAAAAGGGCTGCCTCCATTCACCCAGTCAGATGGGTCAAAGTGTAGCCTAAAAGTGGAAAATATAAAAACCTGTATTGAGCAGCACATAACGGTGAAAGACTTAGCAGATGCAGAAAGGGCAGTTGTTATGTACAGCCAGAGGCAAGCCTTCTCTAATGAAATCTCCTCATTGCAGATGACTCCTCCCAGAGTTCTCAGCAGCAGTAGGTTGTGCAGACTTGATCCTACACTGGATGATGGCCTCCTGAGGGTAGGTGGCCGACTGCATAGGTCTGCAATGCCAGAGGAAACTAAGCACCCCTGCATCTTGCCCCCAGAGTCACATTTCTCAGTTCTTTTACTCAGGCATGTTCATGAACACAATGGACACAGTGGCAGAAACCACATGCTTGCAGAGCTCCGTAAAAAGTATTGGATTGTAAAGGGCAACTCCGTAGCCAGAAGGGTGCTCTCCAAATGTGTGGTGTGTCGCCTTTGTGAGAGGCAAAGTAGGTCAACAAAAAATGGCTGATTTGCCACAGGAAAGAATCCTACCTGACCTCCCACCCTTCACCAATGTTGGATTGGACTACTTTGGCCCGATTGAGGTGAGGAGAGGTAGAAGCAACATCAAAAGGTATGGAGTCCTTTTTACTTGCATGTCCAGCAGAGCTGTTCATTTAGAAATTGCGTATACTTTGGACACAGACTCATGTATACATGCTTTGAGGAGGTTTGTTTGCAGGAGAGGCCAAGTCAAACACATCAGGTCCGACAATGGGACGAACCTCGTGGGTGCACACGCTGAGCTGAAGAGGGCCCTGATGTCTCTCAGTGGGAGGAAGATTCAAGATGCCCTGCTTCCTGATGGCATTGAGTGGAGTTTCAACCCACCAGCCGCATCACACCATGGCGGAGTCTGGGAAAGGCTCATACGATCCGTCCGGCAGGTGCTCAACTCCACATTACATCAGCAAACCACGGACGATGAAGGCCTTCACACCCTCTTCTGTGAGGCGGAGGCAATCCTGAACAGCCGCCCCCTCTCCACAGCGTCTTCAGACCCCCATGACCTAGAACCACTGACGCCCAATCATCTCCTGTTATTAAAGACCATGGCCACTCTGCCCCCAGGAGTCTTCCAGAAGTCCGACACCTATGCCAAGCGCCGCTGGAAACAGGTCCAGTACATGGCAGATCTTTTCTGGCACAGGTGGACCAAAGAATACCTTCTCCTCCTGCAAGAAAGGCAGAAATGGACAGGCAAGAAAGAGAATTTCAAGATTGGAGACATTGTCCTAGTGGTCGATCCCAGTGCTCCAAGAGGATCCTGGCCATTGGGAAGAGTGTTGGACACCACATCTGATGAGAGAGGCCTAGTCAGATCTGTAAAGTTGAAGACCAAGACGTCAGTCCTGGTGAGGCCCATCACCAAACTGTGCCGCATCCTTGAAGCTGATGCTGACGAAGGACCATGATGTCACTGGTCACATTATACAGGAAAGTAGTGAAATCCTTTTTTCATTATTCATTTTACATACATTACTTGTTGATTCTTGCTATTTTCGGCTCCCCTTTTTTTTGTTAATGATTAAGTAATTGATTCTAGAAGAACAATTAGGGGCCGGTGTGTAGGAGCCGCATTTATGTTTGTTTTTCATTGCGCTCATATTTTGTTGTTTGTACATTTTTGTGAGACTGCGCCCTCTACAGATGGTGAATGGTGCCACCAAATGGCATAAATGGATGCCAATTGCGCATGACGAGAGGAAGGCAGGACGGCAGGTTACAGTCATTGACCTAGGCCCGTTTAAACCTAAGCCTAAACCCGGAACCCTAGGCTCATAATCGTTCTGAACCTGGACCCTGAAACTGAACTTTATAGTCTTTTGCTGCACACCATTGCATTCTTTGTTTGTATTTAATTTTTGTTTGTAATAAACCAAGATCAATTTCCAGTCAAACTCCTCTCCTGGATTTAATGGATACGGGTTTTGAGTCTGACGCTGCTTTACCTGCTTTCTTCATGGTGGTGAAAATGGAAAGGAACGAGGGGCTAAAGGAAGAGCCAAAACCTGTTTTTTGCCACTACAATATCCTATGTTTCTCTTTTTCCTCTGGAGGTAGCATGGGTAAAAGAGCATCATGTGCCCCTGTGGCTTCCCTGATGGTATGGATGAATTTCATGAAATCACATTGCACCTTGTGCTTGCTGTCACCAGTATGCATGAGCTCCAGAATATATTTTTGCATGTTGGTTGCCTTGTTTAGTTTTGATTTTCTTTCCCTTTGTAGTTTGTCCAGTTTGTCCATGAAAGCCTTTGGTGTCATTATGCTTATGCGTTTTTTGACAATTGGGACAGGGGTTTCCATTTTAACATTTGCATTCGCAGTTTCATTATTGTCTTTCTTGGACTGAGTTTCAGCCACTATGGGTTCAACCTCTGGTGGTTCAAGTTCAATGTCACCATTTGAATGCACATCACTTTCAGCCATAACTGGCTGTTCACCCAGCAATGCATCATCATATGTTTGACCCGGTACACTCTTACCAGAATCCATAATTCATAAAACATAGAACCAATACCAGCGGATCAAATATGAAAATACCCTCAGTCAAAAACACAAATACCTCCAATTAAATCAGAAATGACAAACCCAGTACAATTCATAGAAACCAAAACTTCTTGAGCTCAATACCCACGAACGGGTTGCAACCATAGATCATAAATTAAAAAAAACACTTGAACCTTGCTTTACCAATGCATTGGATTTTGTCTCTTTTTTTTTTTACTCAAACGACGCTGTGTGCACACATAGTTATATTATGGCCATATACCAGCTGGTAGCGCGCTACACATACCTTTAGTCCATGTGCAGTGCTGCCGGTCCGGTCCGATTATCTTCGAAAAGGTCTTTGCAAAGTCTTCAAACAGCACCACTTGAGCGAGCGCTGTTCAATAAACTCCTTCGCGGTGCAGGGTTCTCCAAACGGCGCCGGCCCGGTTCAACCTGGGCAGGCAAACGCCGCTGCCCTAAACAACCTCCTACGGCGCTGGTTTCTCCGAACGGCGGAGGTTCGACGCTGTTCAGGGCCGTTGTCCGAACGTCGTGGATATTGCTCGTTTCGCCTTTGCCACGCGAAACAGTAAATAATATTAAGTAGGCTAAATATCAATGCACCCAAGAGCTGTCCCGGGCACACACTATCATCCGTGGCGTCTTTAACATGAAGATCCACTTCTTCCAATGCACGTCAAAAGTTTCCACAATAGTCCGGTTTCAAACGAAGACTGAGTTTTGGACTAAATGTAGGACGCTTTACCTTTAGACGCCCTACTGCGAGGGGTAACAAGCTTTAAACAAAGTTTGACGCGTGTACCAGTGTTCATTAATTCAATGTCCAGAATCGTAATTCTCCTTGGATATGCCAATCCATTTATTGACATCAAAACTGCGTAATGCAAACTGTTTTTTAACACAATAATCAAATGCCGACCTGCACAGCACAGACTATCCCCCGGACACCGACACGAACACGAACACGGTCCAAAACTGTTTGTCCTCCAAACCCCATTTCCGCGCACCTGGTACAATCACGTGAATAAGTAAGTTCCCATGGCAACTAAGTGTGATTGACAGATGACAGGCACCATGGCAACCACTTGAATTGGACGCCGTCACTTGTAAAGGCAGGGTCAGACCATTCATTTAAACAAATAAATAATAATAAATATTAAAAGATAAGGCAAAAATGTATTTTGGCTCCAACAGTTCCAATTTTACTAGCGATGCCAGTCTTCTCTGTATTGTTCCAATTTCACTGGCCATGCTAATCTTTTCTGTATCGTTCGAATTTCTCTGGCCATGCTAGTCTTCTCTATTTCATTCCAATTTTACTGGCCATGCTAATTTTCACTGTATTTTCCAATTTTACTGGTTATGCTAATCTTCTCTAATATTGGACAGCTTTTGTGAAGTCGGAGGTCAGAAACTGTTCAACACTTTGAGGGTGGTATTTCTGGCTAATATGAACTGATTCTATTGAGTGATGTCCCAATTTAAAGCTAAGATTCAGGCCTTCTCAGGGAGCTTGTTAATTTTAAGCCTTCTGGGGGCTGTCAGTCCCTGGTTGAGTTATGGGCACATTCAGCCGTGTTCACAGGCCTGAAACCCTCTTACTGTTCAATCTTACCTTACCTCCTGTGTTTTTCCTTAACCTGCTTCAAATCACACATGTACATCAAATGAAAGCTTGGATTCCATTCTTTCTAAACAGCATAGGCTTTCCATCCTTGCACAATCTGGCTGCTTAACATTACACATCTAGTGCGGTCAAAGCTGATGGCCAGATTTATGGCCAGAAAAATATCCATTTTTCGCCGGATGATGTTGAGGACATGTCGAGCTGGCGTTGAGAAACATTGGATCCGGTTGGATCTGCGCCCCACCGGAATGTGCTTGGTGTCGTTTCGTTCGTCTCAGACTTAATAACGAGCCTGCAAAGTCCTCACTCGCCCTGGGCGCTTATTTTGGCTTTTTTTCATGGGTTCCATTTATGTTTACGGATTAACCCGGGAAAGATTTTTCCATACAAAACTTTTATCGTCATCGCGTTGGGTTAGGGAAGTTATGCCAAGATCCCAATTTTTTTTTTTCGGGAGGAAAGTTCGGGTCAGTCTGTTGAAAAGGAGTAGACAGAGGCCAGCGGTCCCGGTGATTATAATGGTAAACGTGAGGTCTTTGGGGAACAAGACGGATGAGCGTGCAGCACTGGTGAAGACCCAGAGGGAAAACTGTGAGTGTAGCATTTTTTTTACTTCAATGAAACATGGCTAAAGTCGCTCAAAAACGGAGGTGGGTTTGCACTTTATGTGAGTGAGAGGTGGTGTAATCCCGGACATGTGAACGTGAAGAAGTGCCTCTCTACCCCGGACATTGAACTGCTTGCTATGGAAATGTGCCTGTATTATTTGCCAAAGGAGTTGACGTTCACCATTGTGATTGCTGTTTACATTTCTCCGTCAGCTGATGCAGCAGTGGCCTATGACTCGAAATGCGTGTATTCGCGTCTTTGCATTGTCTTTGAATGTAATTTGTCGTGCGAAAAATTTGTTCCGCGTCCGCTGTGAAAGCGGCTGAAGCCGGTCGTCGGTACTGGTGACGTGGATGGAACTGGCACCCCATTCTGCCGTTTAGTCTTGTAAATTATTCAATTAATCCTCAGATTGCTAATCAAGCAAAGTAATCAAGTTATCGTTTGTTTAATGGGGAGGATTCCGCCTACCCTAACTGACCCCCGGCGGCATATCACTGACACTGTATACAATACAAAATGTCTGAGGTTAGTATTGCTAAATGTGACATGCTAGCTTGAAAGCTACAATAATAATATAGTTTACTAACAGGTGAATGAGACATGAGGTAGTTTGGTTGATGTCCAAAATGTGTGGAAATAGCTGAGTCGGCTCTCCTATGCCCTGCTAAGTCCTTCTGTCAGATGTGCGTTCAAATTTCTGGGGGCGTGGCTTTGGACGGAGCACTGATGGGAGGGGGTGGAGCTTAGATGAGGTGCCAGAGCCATGTAGAGAGAGAGTCGCGTCAACTCCGTTCACTCCAATGGACCAGTTTTTTACAGTAATGGTGGGTCGTGGAGTCTCCGAATAGTTCCCGGTTAGTTAGCGACGAAGACTAGCCCAGCAGCTTAGATGAAGCGGAATGGATCATTAGTGATGATCTTTCCAAAGGTAAGATGATTAAAGAATTAAACAGTACATTGTCAGCACATCTGAATTAAATTAACACGTGCAGTAAACAGGGTGTCCGCGGGGTCTTAAAAAGTATTAAAATTTGATAAATCAATTTTGGGAAAATTAAGAGTATTTAAAGTATTAAAAAGTCTTTTCACAAAATTATGAGGTCTTAAATTTTGTAGGTATTTCCCCGAAACATACTTTTCAAAAACATTAAAAAAACATTAAAAATTCATTCATTTTTATTAAATTACAAAGATGAGACATTAACGACAGTGTCACGTGACGCCTACAGCGCGTAAGGCACAATACATCCATGGTAAAGCTATAAAGTGGCTGAAATCCGGCTGCGACTGGCTGCAGGGCAGACACGGGACATCGCATGGGTCCCAGGATGCATCCTCATGGTGAAGCCTCACTACACACAGAAAATCCGCATGTCATCCTCATCGACCAGCGGAGTTTCTCGTTTATGGGCGTATCTGCTCTGCTGTCTTGTGGGCGTATCAGACAATATGTCATCAAATAGAATCCATTCCCGCTGGATTTAGATTTTTATGCTGTTGTTTTAAATACAGAGTTGCTGGGTTTAACAGTTTAATATTGTAAACTGTGACGGCCTGATTCATTTATATTAATCATGTCAGATACCCTGAAAAGATACGTTCATGTCGCCAAGTTGTAAATCCTCTTTTACGATAGTGAGCCACGAAGCTCAAAACATCACTCACGATGTTTAGTTGAACAGTAACGTTGTAATTATGATAAGTGAAATAGCGATTTCTATCTAGGCCTAATTCAGCACGGCTGAACTTTTGGATTGGAACTTTGTATAACATTTAAAACTGATGGCTATAAGATAGCCAGCTTAAACAATTTCAGCTTGTTGTTGGTCCCTGATAGAAAGTTCCCCCGCTCATTTTCAAGCGAACGAGAATGGTTCACGCAGAACGGGACCATATTCATTTTAATATGGCTTGAAAATTTCATTTCGTCCCCTCCCACTTTCCCGCACCGGCTAATATCGGATGGTATCCCAGAATGCACCGCGCACCAAAACCAACGCATGACATAGAAAATGAATGGGATGCGGAGGAGTGCGGAGATTTCCCGTGAGTAGTGGGGCTTCACCATCAGTGTTTCCATATAAACGGCTGAACTATGCTATTTATCCATTTTCATCCTCATGGCAGGACCCAACACAGCACTATTTAAACAGCACCTCATGATGGACTAAGAGCTCGTCGTAATAATTAAAAGCTACATTTGAATACAGAAGAAGAAACAAATTAAAATAAAGCACCGTTAAAGATGACAAAAAGATAAAGATGGCTGGAATTATGTTCTGTTGAATAATAAAGTTTGATATTCTGAAGTTTCTGCTTCATCCTTTGAATTGCAAGAATTAGATGAAATTATGTTAAAACTCTGTCCAGTTGTCGCATGAGAACCACTACTCTTATCATCTTGTAGCCGACCAAACTTAACCGTGTGAAACACAAGAAAACTTCTGATATAGAAATCACAAAGGTATCCTGGCATTACAAAGCTCAGATCATAATTTAAAGGGGTAGTATGCTTTTGATTCACTCAGCATGGTAAATACATGTGTGTTGCTGCAGAAACCTCAGCTCTGCTTTGAACATGACAAAAAATACATATTGCTTCACAGGTACTCATTTCTTAACAAAATAAAGTGGGGAAACCCTTTGAACTATAGGGAATTCCTTGTGCGATTCGTGTGCGCCGGAGCTGGAATCGCTCCCTGGTCCGAACGGAAAAACATGCGTGCGGCTCCGCTCCAGGAGCCGGATGAAAATCGTGTGGATGGAAACACTTCATATAAAGACAATGATATGCGATTTTTGGCGTACCCGTGTCTGCACCGGCGCCTTACTTCAGCTGTATTAACGGAAACATACACTCACAGAAATAGGGGTACAGCAGGAGTCCATTACTGTTCCCCAAGGTATTATGTACCCTTTAAGGCTAAATATAGGACCTCAAGGTACCTGCTTGAACCTTTTCAGGGTCTAAAAGGTACTTTTATGTCCCAAAACAAATAAAAACCCACTTCTAAGGTACAACAGCAGTACCTTTGAGGTTACTGCCCCAGTGACAACCCAGGCTTGTCACTGGGGCAGTAACCTCAAAGGTACTGCTGTTGTACCTTAGAAGTGGGTTTTTATTTGTTTTTGGATATAAAAGTACCTTTTAGACCCTATAAAGTTTTACGCAGGTACCTTGAGGTCCAATATTTAGCCTTAAAGGGTACATAAGTGCTGAATGTACTTTGGGGAACAGAAATGTACTCCTGCTGTACCCCTATTTCTGAGAGTGTAGCTTAGGGCAAGGTGGGGACGGCAGGCAATGTCAAAACGGCTTAACATAACATAGCCTTTATTTTCAACAAAATGGGAAAGTGTAAATTTGCGTCATTTGAGTCATGGCTGGATATACCGGACTTCAAACCATGGCTGAAGCCAGTCACCGATAAAACAAAGGAGGCATATTGCATAGTATGAAAAGAAAAAAAAATTAGCGTAGCATCGACGCAAATAAACGTGGTTAAATCTCACATGCATGGCATCAGCCACAAGGACGCCAAGAGAGGCAGTTTTCCATCGCAAGTTTCTGTGCCACTGTCGACGCTGTACCCCTTAAAGCACAACTACCTAATGAAGCTGGTGCCAATTTTTTTATGCTGGCGCATCTCAAAAAATTAGAATAACATTGAGAAGTTCATTTATTTCAGTAATTCATTTCAAAAAGGGAAACCCATGTATTAGTTTGATGCATTACACACAGAGTGATATATTTCAAGCATTTTTTATTTTTATTTTGATGATTATGGTTTACAGCTGTTAAAAACTGAAAATGCAGTGCATCAGAAAATGACAATATTGTGAAAATGTTCAATATTAAAGACTCACGGTGTCACACTCTAATCAGCTAATTCACTAGATACACATGCAAAGGTTTCCTGAGCCTTTAAGTGGTCTCTCTGTCTGGTTCAGTAGGCTGAAATAAATGGACATTTACATGATCATGATATTCTAATTTTTTGAGTTGCACCTGTAGAGTGGAGCATGTCGTGACCAAACCTGTCTGAGAGCACTGTTCTTGTGTGCGCAGTAGGGCTGGGTATTGCCCACAACCTTTCATTTTATGTTAAATAAGAATGTCTCACCTTTTGTTAGTTTCCATTGCACAAGAGTAAGGACTGTATGTATTTACTACATATACTGATAATTCCTTTGTTCAAGATAGTTGTAGATTGTTTCGAGTTACTGGGTTAGTGAATTGCCCCCTTATTCACTTTGTCTGCATGGCAGTGTGCTATGCTGCATGTGGCATTACGGGCCTGGGAAGGTACTATCTTGTTTCGCTGTGCAATATGTACAACAGTCAATTATAACATTATGACCACCTGCTGAATATTGTGTCGGTCTTCCTTTTGTTGCCAAAACAGCCCTGGCATGTCAAGGCATGGACTCCATGACCCCATCACGGGTTCATTACTGTTCCTTCCTTTGACCACTTGGATAGAAAAATCCCAACTTCGCAAAATACCTTTTGTGTGTGTGCATGTCTATATACACTCAACAAAAATATAAACGCAACACTTTTGTTTTTGCTCCCATTTGTCATGAGATGGACTCAAAGATCTAAAATTCATTCCAGATACACAATATTACCATTTCTCTCAAACATTGTTCACAAATCTGTCTAAATGTGTGATAGTGAGCACTTTTGCTTTGCTGAGACAATCCATCCCACCTCACAGGTGTGCCACATCAAGATGCTCATCAGACACCATGATTAGTGCACAGGTGTACCTTAGACTGTCCACAATAAAAGGCCACCCTGAAATGTGCAGTTTTTGCTTTATTGGGGCTCTGGGGACCAGTCAGTATCTGGTGTGACCACCATTTGCCTCATGCAGTGCAACACATCTTCTTCACATAGAGTTTATCAGATTGTCAATTGTGGCCTGTGGAATGTTGGTCCACTCCTCTTCAATGGCTGTGCGAAGTTGCTGAATATTAGTGGTGTTATGGCCCCAATTTGTTATTACATTTATAACACAACAGCAACAGCAACAGCAAGGGATGACAGACACAGTTTTAAAAACTTAAACACATTTAATTTTTAAAGACAATAACAACTAATTAACCTAAAGACCAAGATTGATTATAACAAAAACAAAAAGAAATATTTACAGTCCCTTTTTGTGGGGCGGCTTGGTGATGTCCTGGGTGAGAAAATGCTCAAACACAGGCAAAGAAATCCACAAAAGAAACGTCACAGGTCTTGAACAGAATGGCAGGTCTGGTCATCTTCTTGCAATTTCTCCTACTACTTTACTGTCTCAATTCTTTTCCTTATATACTCTTTTGCCGACCCCACCCACATTTAGACCTCTTTTTTTTAATTTTCTGAGACTTGCCCCAGACATGTCCAGGACATGTCTAAACATGACTCCAGTCTGAGCTTAACAAAAAAAAGGTAAATACTGCCATCCAGTGGCCTATATTCACATTACAGTGGGAACTGGTACGCGCTGTCGTATACGCCAGTCAAGCACATCCCAAACATGCTCAATGGGTGACATGTCCGGTGAGTATGCTGGCCATGCAAGAACTGGGACATTTTCAGCTTACAAGAATTGTGTACAGATCCTTTCAACATGGGGCCGTGCATTATCTTGCTGAAACATGAGGTGATGTTCATGGATGTATGGCACAACAATGGGCCTCAGGATCTCATCACGGTATCTCTGTGCATTCAAAATTCCATCAATAAAATGCACCTGTGTTCTTCGTCCATAACAGATGCCTGCCCATACCATAACCCCACCACCACCATGGGCCACTCGATCCACAACATTGACATCAGCAAAGCGCTCACCCACACGAGGCCACACACGCTGTCTGCCATCTACCCTGAACAATGTAAACCGAGATTCATCCGGGAAAAGAACACCTCTCCAATGTGCCAGACGCCATCAAATGTGAGCATTTGCCCACTCAAGTCTGTTACGGCGACGATCTGGAGTCAGGTTAAGACCCCGATGAGGACGGTGAGCATGCAGTTGAGCTTCCCTGAGACGGTTTCTGACAGTTTGTGCAGAAATTCTTTGGTTATGCAAACCAATTGTTTCAGAAGCTGTCTGAGTAGCTGGTCTCAGACGATCTTGGAGGTGAACCTGCTGGATGTGGAGGTCCTGGGCTGGTGTGGTTACACGTGGTCTGCGGTTGTGAGGCCGGTTGGATGTACTGCCATATTCTCTGAAATGCCTTTGGAGACGGCTTATGGTGGAGAAATGAACATTCAATGCCCGAGCAACAGATCTGGTTGACATTCCTGCTGTCAGCATGCCAATTGCACGCTCCCTCAATGCTTGTGCCATCTGTGGCATTTTGCTGTGAGACAAAACTGCACATTTCAGAGTGGCCTTTTATTGTGGGCAGTATAAGGTACACCTGTGCACTAATCATGGTGTCTGATGAGCATCTTGATGTGGCACACCTGTGAGGTGGGATGGATTGTCTCAGCAAAGCAAAAGTGCTCACTATCACACATTTAGACAGATTTGTGAACAATGTTTGAGAGAAATGGTAATATTGTGTATCTGAAATGAATTTTAGATTTTTGAGTCCATCTCATGACAAATGGGAGCAAAAACAAAAGTGTTGCGTTAATATTTTTTTGAGTGTATAATAAAAAGTGTTTTTAACAAACTTAAATTTTTTTTAACTGCTAAAGGGGTCACTCATGTACACAGTTACAGCTCGAAGTGGCGATGAGGTCTTAAAAAATATTGACAAGGTCTTAAAAAGTTATTGAAATTAACCTGAAGATTCCTGTATATACCCTGGTAATGCGTTCCTGGATTTTCCCCTGTACAATTCGAGATATATACTGAACGTTTAGGGGCAGAAAATTAGGCTAGGATACTAGCTAGGTACAGTTAGCGACACAGTTACTAGCGCTAACCATGAGCAGCAGCATAATGGAAAACTCTGTTCTCTCAGTGTCATTTCATCAAACAACGCGATATTAGAGAAAAAGGCTTCTTAAAGTGATTTTTTGCGGAGTGGGGTGGAGGAGTGAAATTTTAGAGAATTAACGTAAGTATAACATCAGACTGGCTATAGTAGTGGAGGAGGTGAAGTAAGGTTCTCTTTGAGTACAAGGTAGCAAACGTTAGCCATGAAAATAAAGTTGACGTTACACAATGTTAAAGCAGAAAGCCATCAGTTGCTGATACATCGCTATTAATATTGATTGTTGGGGCTAATTTTTTTAATGCTATTCAATGAACTAAAACGTTATCCATAGTTAGAGTTTTTAGCATTTGAGATTCTATTGACCATTACTTGTCAGTATTATGTCGCTGCTCATTTTGCTAATTTTGGATTGATGGTTAAGGGAGAGGGAAGGTGGAGGACCAAATAGAAAATAGAAAACAGAAAGTATTGGCCAAATAGGCCAAACAATTTGGATAATTAAACATAGAAGACTAAGTGGGGAATCATACTGAATAGTATAAATATTGAGCTGTACTGTATTACTTCTCTGAAAGACTGCAAAGAACATGATCCGTCTTTATACTAATTCCTGTCACATGTTACTGATGTCACTCACTATACTTTCTTTAACCTCTATTAACAAAACCCATTTCCAATTGTGTTAGAATTATTTTCGTATGCAAAAATGTTTATTTTGGGCCATTATTTGAAAAACAGCAGACAAAAATTTTTTCGATACATTAGGCCCACCTTTACAAATTGTTGCAAATCTGCTACAATGGGTAATAATGCTAATGAAAAAATTAAAGTGACATAAACATTTGAGAATAACTTGAATGGTATTTGGCAATGAGAAACAAAACCAACAGGGTGTTCAGGCTGTTACCCCTTTTACTTCATGTAGCAGATATGCTACGCTGGTTAATAGAGGGTTAAACATGTCATGAAGATTACATTAATTACTGAATTGATAACTTAGATCCTCCATTAAAAATGGTAGAAAATTAAACAATTTTGAAATGTTCCTTCCCCTCCCTCTGCATAACAAACGTTAGGATGGGATTAAACAAGCATTGTAGTGAAAAGCAAAAACCAAGAATGGAAAGCAATCGACAACAGGAACACGCTCTTTAAAATGACTAAATCTCGACTAGTCATCTTAATTATTAAAATAATTATAAGGCACTAAAACCGCTCGAATACTGCCAATATTGAGTGCAAATGTTCAAAAATCTGCCGTTTAATGTAGCTTTATCGCGGTTGTTTAACGTTGGGGTCACTTAAGTGAGAAGGCGACATTCACTCAAGCCTAAAACATGTAAACAAGGTACAAGTAACTCTATTTGTTGACTAGTAATTTCTGAGAATTGCAGATATGTCTCTCTGCAGCCTATTTGACAGACACATTTAAATTTCCCGCCTGTGACTTCTGGGAACTATTCACTGTCTCCATGAACCTCGTGAAGATGGAGAAGTTTGGACCTCCGTTGACGCAACTCTTTCTCTACATGGCTCTGGGAGGCGCCACTTTCAAATCTTGCCAGCTCTTCAACATTACCAACTATAGCATTAATGGACTTGGCCTTTTGTTCACTCCCTATAGGTGGCTACCGCTTCAGGAAGGCAATTTTTAAATTCTTCGTCAAGAATCAATTCACGCAATTTTTGTATATCTACAATTTCTTCTGATAGGCAACACCTATCAAATAAAATCTCCTTCTCCATTGCAAATTCCACGAAGGTCTGATGCTCAGTTTTTCTGTAACGCCGAAAATGCTGTCTGTATACCTCCGGCACTAGCTCGCAGGCTTGGAGAATACACGCTTTGACCGCATCATAATCAGAACTTGGCTCTGCAGACAAGGAAGAATATGCTTCTTGTGCTTTGCCAACCAAATCGCACTGTAACAAAAGGGACCAGACTCTTTTCGGCCAATTTAAGGTCGTTGCGACACGTTCAAAATGCAAAAAAGAAAAAAGAAAATACTTTTCGACATCTTTTTCAACAAAAGGTGGAAAAGGTGGTGCCATGCGCATATATTTACAAACATCAAACGATTCAGAGAAGCTACATTGCAATACCATCTCTACTTGCTTCAATTTCCAATTGCCTTAATGCATGTTTACCCTCTAGCTCTTGTTCTTTAGCTCTCGCTCGTATGCTTTCATGTTGGAGCGAGCATTATTCCTTTATCAATTAACGCGATTCTTAATGCAGTTTTAACAATTTCCTTATGCTTCTCAAAGCTTGTGGGAGTAACATCATAAAAGGTTGCAATTTCCAACAGTTCGTCCTAAGTAAAAACTTCAAACAGATCTGCAGTAGGACTTTGAATTAACTCATCTACCGACGCCATGCTATAGCGGCTAAACGATTAAACAACAAGTACACAAAATCAGATTTTTTTTTTTTTTTCTGCTTTAAACTACGGCAAAACTAGCAACTTAGCAACTTAAGTGCTAAATATGCAGCGCACTCGAAATACCAGCACTGACACAGGTTGTGAGAAATAACCACAAATTAGGCAATACTTACAATGAACAAATTCAGTCTGGAACACATTGACGCATAAAACCCGCGATCAAACATTAATGCAATAGACTACTTGGCTTCTAAATCAGTAAAAGCTGATGGGCATTAAAACCTATGTAAGCGGGAAAGACAGAGAGGATCATCTGGCTGGATTTTCTAGCGCCATAATCATTACTCCAACAGTTTGACTCTTGTTGATATACGTGCCCCACCATTACGCCAACAGTTTGACTCTTGTTGAGATATATGCCCCATCATTACGCCAACAGTTTGACCGTTGTTTGGATACGTGCTCCAACATTTAGCAGATGACCCCAGGGTCATGGGAATGGACTCAACCAGACTCTCGGGCGCCAATCTCATCTTGCCACAGGATTCATGGTTAATGCAGATGCCTGGGAATCTTCCAAATAAACTACTGTCCGCAAGCCTTTGGCCAGCGACACTCATGCCGGACAACTCCACAGTGCCATCCAATGGACTCTGACATAACTGCACCCGTACAATTTCAATACATTACAGTTTAGGAAAATATTTCTAAAAGACTTTCAATTTCCTGAGTAAAACACTAATCTCACTCACAATGTCACAGAATAATGTGTATTTTGCTATACTGAAGGTTAAGAATGGAATTATAGCCTTAATGCAGATTATTCTTGTAATTCGGTATTGTGTCGGACGTTTCATGACCAACTCTAACGCAAGTAGGTTGTGTTTGGTATTATTTTAATCCTCGTAATTTCTGAAATCCCATAGGGAATATTTCGAAGGAATTGGACTTGTACCATACCCTCCTTCAAGAACTTTAAGGGGAAAATATGCTTCAGTTTTCCTTGTGGTCATGTCTCCTCCCAAAGCTCCTCCGGAAAGGGGGAGCATTCCTGGCTCAAATGACCCAAAACGACCTATGACCCCGCCATAGGAAGCAGTCTGGAGTTTGGGCATAAAAGAGGGGGAAACAGAGAAGTCGAGGAAGCTTGTATTCATCCTTCCCTCATATACGTTGTGTATATGTGTAGTATTGGGCTGCGCCAGGTATGAATTGACTTCTTTTCTCTCTTCTGTAACGATGTAATTAGGTCTTGTAATTTAAGCTTGTGCCTGCCTGGCGAAATAAATTGATATCCGCATCTGTGGTGTGTTTCTGACTTTGGACAAACATATACTTTCCGGTTTTCGGACTCCTGGCTCTCAATCGAGTAACGTAGTCCGTAATTGCGTGCCTGATCAACGCGCTTGGCATCTGCGTTATAAGGTGGATTTTCCATGCTGTGTATGGTGCTGTTAATATTGGCTTCGAGCAAGATTTCGTTTATAATTTTAGACGGAAATCTTAAAAGACGCAAGGCCTCTGAACGATGTATTTCCGTTATGCCTTTGTAGTTGCTCGCTGTGGGCCCCGGTAATCCCTAGTCATGATGTATTCCCATGTCAAATTACTGCGCTTAATAGGCCGCCAGCCTCTGAGTTCTTTCACCGGATTGGGTTGTTCAGATGGTTTTGGTCCGGCGGAGTAAGGTATAGACCTGTTAAGAGTCCGATGCACAACGGAGCTCCAAATTGGGTAATAAATTGACTAATTAAAATCCGAACATATTCATGCAACGCAGGATAACCGCAAATGATTGAAACTACAAATTTGTATCTTAAATTTGATATGGAGTCAGATATATTGTAACCACTAAGATATTAGGGCTACAGCATCCGCTCGGCACGTCTCAGGCCATTTAAAAGCAGAACGTGAAAGACGTCATCACGTGAGGCCTGGGGCAGGGGTCTAGTGCTGACGCTGTAGCCGGACCCCATTATTATAATGGAGACTGCGAGGACCATCTTTTAGCTGGCTGTTAAGGCAAACACGCTGAGACCTTCCGCCTCAGCTAGGACCCTCCTTGGCCTAGTTGCACGGTGTTTACACCTATAGGCCACATACCCCAAACCCTACAAAAGTTACAGTAACTAATGGCTCTACTGGTCTTCGGTGGTGTACTCAGCTCGAGGCCCCTTTAAACGTTGAACTCAGAGCACGTAATAAACCAAGGACACAGCGAATCACGACGCTCTGAAACGTACCCCCACTGAGAAAGCCACCAAAAACAACAAACTAAAACAAAAAAAAAGACAAGCGTCATGCTCATCCGTTGACTGACTTATTAGGGTGTACAACCGATTACAGAGGCAAATAATTCCCATGTGTGCAGCTGTCTTTTAGATGCCAGTCAGGCTTTTGACCGAGTGCATTATGGTAAACTGTTTAAACTTTTGGTTAAGTGAAATCTGCCAACTGTTATCATTCAGATTCTTTATGATTGCTATGCTCGGCAGGTGATCAGTGTTTTATGGGACAGTTTTATGTCTCGTAATTTTAATGCTCAGAATGGCGTAAAGGAAGGAGGGGTTTTATCTTCTGTATTGCTTATACTCTACATCGATGAATTAATTGTCAAGTTAGCTAATGCCGGTATAGGGTGTCACGTTGGTCATTGTTACGTGGGGGCGCTTGGATATGCCGATGATATTACGCTTAGTTGCCCTAGTTTAGCTGGCCTAAACATGATGTTGAAGCTGCGTGAGTCTTTTGCCAAAGAATATAATGTTGTCTTCAACCCAAACAAGTCTATCTGTATTAAATTTGGCGCACCGGTCGAAACATGTGAAAAGGTATATCTCAGTTAAACATCTTGGCATTATTGTTAATTCTGTCATTTGCGATTATGACGACTCATATAAAGAAGTGTCAGTTCAATAGCTCTGTAAACAAACTTTTGAGTAATTATAGCTATCTTTCAGCTAGCGTTAAAATGAAATTGTTTGTTACTCAGTGCTGTGCTTTTTATGGTTCACAGTTGGTTCTTCTGGTTTTGTGTCCTGTTGCAAGCAGTGGAACAAGGCAGTTCGCAAACTTTTAGACTTACCACTGCGTACACATACATATATTTTAGGTCCATTGTTGGGACAGGCACATATTTGCGAACAATTGTGTGCTAAGACCTTGAAGTTTTTATTTTCCATGGCCAGCAGTAAAAATGAAATTGTTGGTCTTGTTGGTAAGATGGCTATGCGTAATGCAGATTCTGCAATGGGTGCCAACATAGCTCATCTTCGTTTTATGTTTGGTGTGAATTTTAATCGCCAGCTACTTGGTAATCTACGTCGTATGTATGCATCAGCTAAACCAACAGAAGAGAAAAAAGTGTCATTTGTATCTCAAAAGAGCTTATCGATGTAATGGATGGTAATGCTCATATTGATGGTTTTAATCTTGATATTGTGAGGCAAATGTTGTTTAATGTGTTAAGTGAGTGAGAGAAATTTATGTATGTGTATGTATATATGTATGTGTACAGGTATATGTATGTATGTGTCAATACCAACCTGTACCACGTGTACGAATAAAGACAAATAAATAAATTACCCAACAGAAAGTAGGGGAGAGTCGCCACAATTGTAATGTTTTTCACTTTTCACTCTTTTACTAATAGATCGTTTTACCTACATATGTAATATTTTCAGGCAAAGCACCAACACATGTCTGCTATCATAAACCACTTAAAGTTTTTCAATTGATAAAACAGGTCTTGAGTAATATAACTGAAAGCGGACTCTATCCGATGTTACAACTGAAGCGTGTTTGAGTCTTGTAACACTACTAAAAAGTAGCATGAAACTCATCGTTTTCAGGTCAAATAAATTATATTTCATTCAGCCAACTGTCGAACGTCTCTTTAACACCAATAATGTGATAAGAATGTCCAATCAAAACTATTGTATATTTTTAAAGCTTACCAGATGTACCAGTTGGAGCATTTGTGTAAGTTCCTTGATAGGAAAATGCATTGATTGTGCCTACAAAGTTAGCGACTTTGACTGATGGAGTTGTAAAAATGTTATACAACCCCAATTTTATTTAGAATATAATTGAATGACAGCTGACTGAACACAGAATATTGGCAAATATGACACATGAGTTTTGTAAAAGTCCCATTCATACCTGCACTGATACCCCTGCAGGGTCAATGATGTAATAAGACCCCAAATCACTTATTTTTTTACAGTCTATGCTATAGAAAAACAGTCTAATGTATTTTTAATATTGAAATTGCAAAAATCCAAAATAGGCTACAATAACATTTGCCTACCGACCGAACCAAATAGGTTAGCTTATTAAATTTCAAGGCAGGACTAAGCCTACATCTCAGTGCAAAGAACATTATAATATGTGCCATCCTGCATCTAGTACATCTTTTAAATTGTGCATTTTTGTGGGGACATTCTGAAAAACAAACAAAAAACAAACAGAAAAATAATTCAAGCTGTGCTTGCAAATATCTGCCGTTGTCTCAAATATAACGTGTTATAACTGCGCTGCTCGGCGCACCGTTCATTAGGCGTTATTTACGGAACGGACCTAACAATCATAATGTGTTAAAACGATGCAAACTAGTAACGAACATAAACATACAGACACCCAAGAGGATTTTAGCTCTGTAACATTAAAGAAAAAATCTGTTGTAAAAAAAATACTGCGGGAGTGAATTTTTACTTCCTCTGTGGAAAACCAATTTCTCTGGCGATATCTCCCTGTAGCATGGATGAAAAGACTTGCAATTTCCTGGGCACGTGTATTACGGTACTCGTCACATGCTGACGTGATGACATCACGACCTCATTCACCACTCAAGAGAAAACATGAACGTTACAATTGTGACGCTTTACAATCAAGGCGGCTCTCCCCTACTTATTCACAGTCACAGTTTCACAACAGGCCCGCAAGACAATAACAGAACTTGAATTTTAAAAACTCTCAATTCTCAAACAAGGACCTAATTAATCCTTTGGACGAGGCTACAATGATGTTATGCCCGCACACCTCCGAAGGCAACACAAGGGTGGACAACACTGGGTTGGCACGTACAACAATAGTTTTATTGCTCACATTAAACAAAGGATATGGTCTAAGGGAAAAAACTTATGACAATAATGCGACACGGAGCCTGGGTCGACGACCAGTCTTGCACAAAGAGGAAACCGTTCCCACATGGAACTGTGTGCGTCCCTGCCAGCCCCGGTGAATACCAACCTTGGGGTCCCGGAGGAGGGGTTTTGTGGGCATGGTCCAGACACCACAGATGCTCTGCATTACCTGTAGTTTAAGGGGAAAGTAAAAGACAGACCACTACCAGCAGAGGTAGCCAAAACCAACAATCACACCTTAAAATGGAGCCACAGTTGGCTGAGGGACGTAACAAGGGCACTGTATGATATGCTTGAGAGCCAGATAACAGTGCAGTTCAGCCATCAAATCTTAGTCCGCGCAGTACATACTGTGCAGTGGATGTGTATAGGGGTTTATCAAATGCAGCTGCTGTAGTCGCACCATTGGAACTTCAAACCTCTGTTAAATTGCAGCAGAGATTTTAATGTTTTCAACAATCCCTTGGTCAAATATGCGCCAAAATTATGAATAATATGGTGCTCACCCCCCGGGGCTCTGAGGGGTGGGGCTAAAAGCAGTCAAATTGGCTTAAATTTTCTAAATCTTCTTCTCCAGACCCAGATATGCTGGAAACCAATACCCTTCATAGATGGAAGGCTCTTGAGGTGCTTTGTCAAAATTTTTAATTTCATGGTCCCCAGTCTCCATGTTTGCCCTTGGGGAGGGGTTGAAATTTACTATAGTTCATTAAGGAAAATGATACTTGTGGCACTATTTTGTTCATTTTCCACTGGAAGTCATTCAGACTTGATTGGCATTATGATCACGAGATGACAGTTTGATCCTATGACATTTTTGACCCTGTGTCTTCCCCAGGGGCTGAGGCCCAAATGGGGTCATATTGCCAAAAATTTCAACAATCTTCTCCTCCAGACTGAGAGAGGCTGGAAACCAATACTTTTCATAGATGGAGGGGTCTTGAGGTGCTTCATCAAAATTGTTAATTTCATGGCCCCTCCATGTTTGCCCCTGGGGAGGGGTGAAGTTTACTATACTTTATATAGGAAAATGATACTTTTGGGTATATTTGGTTCATTGACATCAATAACGTCAGTTTTTATTCAACTCAGGCGATCGTTAAGGCCCATGAGCCTTTTGCTGAAACATGCAAGTGTCCCACACCATATGCCCCGTACCATCAGAGATGCTGGCTTTTGAACTGAATGCTGATAACAGGAGGGGTGGTCTTTCTCCTCCTTACCCCGGAGGACACGACGCCCATGATTTCCAAGAAACATGTCAAATTTGTACTCACCTGACCTAAGGACACTTTGCCCCTTGGCTACAGCCCATTTTACACGAACCTTGGCCCACAGAACACAGCGGTGCTTCTGGATCATGCTCAACAATGGCTTCCTTTTTGCATGATAGAGTTTTAGGCAGCATCTGTGGATGGTATGGCGGACTGTGTTTACAGACAGTGGTTTCTTGAAGTATTCCTGGGCCCGTTTAGTAAATGTCAATGACAGAATCATGCCGGTGAGTGATGCAGTGGCGTCTGAGGGCCCGAAGTTCATGGGAATCCAGTAAAGGTTTTCGGCCTTGTCCCTTATGCACAGAGATTTTTCCAGTTTCTCTGAATCTTTTAATGTTATGTTATTTGCTTTTTCAGCCCTTTTTTGCCTGTGTCCCCACTTTTTTGAGACCTGTTGCAGCCAAAAAATTTTAAATGAGCTTATTTTGTGGATAAAATTGTAAAATGTCTCAGTTTCAACATTTGAAATGTTATTCATGTTCTCTTGTAAATTGTGTATTAAGTAATTGAGAGGTTCATCAGGGTGGGTGTCTGATGGCAGGCTGCATGACTGGAAACTGCTGGGTTTCTCACGAGCTCCAAACCTGCTCCATGGGAGGGAGGGGCACCCGACAGACCCATCACCCTATCACCCACCCTGGGCAGCCTTGGGAAACGCCTCCCCTGGTTACCCTCATAAAACCTACGGGTCCATGTACGGGTCCTCCAACGGCAGCGACTCTATTCAAACCTATCGAACTTCAGGCCTATTTTAAATTCTGGAGGAGATCCAAAGGTTTCTAACGATCCTAAATGTGTGTCTCTCTGAATTCCAGGGAAAGGTAATCAAAATTATATTTAAGAACTGAATATTCTCAATTTAACATAATTCCGCGGCCATAAAAACAAGGTGCCCTGGGGTTGAATATTTATTCTTCCGATGTGATTGTAATGAAGCCACAGTGAAGCGCTGCAACCAGCAGATACAGAATTTGCATGAGCCACTGTCCGACAATATGAAACAAAAATACTTGTTCTGACTTTGAGCCTGCTTTAGGAAAATGGTTTGTGTAAAGTTGGAGCATAAGGGGTTAAATGAAGCATGAAAAAATCAGAAAGTGTGAGACAAAGCGCTGAAGAGTGGCGTGTCTGCGCTCGTCCACAGCCGCCCAAGGCCTTCGCAGAGCTGATGGCTGCTGACAGCGGGAGAGTGAAGCCCGTCTGGGAACTGGCCAAGTGGATTGTGGGATTGTCCCCCCACACCATGGCGGCTATCGGTAACACTGAACCCCCCCTCACACTGCAGAAAGGTGAAGCCGCAGTTAAGAGCTAAAGTATTGGGACAGACTCTCTTTTTTGTCGTTTTTTGGCTCTGCATCAGCCCAGTAGATCTCTAATATGGTCAAATTGCAGACTGTCAGTTTTTAGTTTGACAGTATTTAGATCTGTGTCAGGTGATCTTTTCTTGGAGTTACTGGGCATTTTTTTAATAGTCCCTGTGCTGATAGTTTTATTTCAGATGCATTGTGAAGGCATTCAGACCCCTATAAATCTATGACTAGAATTAATTGCCCCCCATACTTTTGCATGTAGCGGTTTCTCTTTTCCAGTTTTTCATGTGATTCGTCTTGTGCATGATTGTTAGTTGTATTCCATATGCAGCTCCAAGTCTAGCTGTGTCTATGCCGAGACACTGTGTGTGTTTGCCTGTGTGTGTAGATCTATAAGGTGTCTGTGTGTGTATCAGGAAGGTGTGTGTGTGTGTGTGTGTCAGTGTGGTGTGTGTATGTGAATCAGTATGGTGTGTGTGTGCGTGTGTATCAGTAAAGTGTGTGAATGTGTTTGTTTCAGTATGGTGTGTATGTATGTGTATCAGTAAGGTGTGTGTAAATGTGTGTATCAGTGTGTGTGTGTGTGTATGTGTATCAAGTAAGGTGTGTGTTGATCTGTAAGGTGTGTGTATGTGTGTGTATCAGTAAGGTGTGTGTGTATTTGTGTCTGTGTATCAGTAAGGTGTGTTTATGTGTGTGTGTGTGTATCAGTATAGTGTGTGTGAATGTGTGTGTGTATAATGTGTGTGTGTGTATTTATGTATAATAAATGCTTAATCCTTTAAATCTTACCAAATATTGTGAGGTTTTTCCATTTTTGAAAAAGTGCCGAAAATAAATGCTTGTATCACGAAATAATGATGTTTGCATGTACAAAACCCGAAACCAGTGAAGTTGGCACGTTGTGTAAATCGTAAATAAAAACAGAATACAATGATTTGCAAATCCTTTTCAACCTATATTCAATTGAATACACTGCAAAGACAAGTTACTTAATGTTCGATCAGGTAAACTTTGTAATTTTTTGCAAATATTAGCTCATTTGGAATTTGATGCCTGCAACATGTTTCAAAAAAGCTAACACAAGTTGCAAAAAAGACTGAGTGAGTTGAGGAATGCTCATCAAACACTTATTTGGAACATCCCACAGGTGAACGGGCTAATTGGGAACAGGTGGGTGCCATGATTGGGTATAAAAGCAGCTTCTCTGAAATGCTCAGTCATTCACAAACAAGGATGGGGCAAGGGTCACCACTTAGTGAACAAATGCGTGAGCTGATTGTCGAACAGTTTAAAAATAACATTCCTCAACGAGCTATTGCAAGAAATTTAGGGATTTCATCATCTGCGGTCCGTAATATCGTCAAAAGGTCAGAGAATCTGGAAAAATCACTGCACGTAAGCGACAAGGCCGAAAACCAACATTGAATGCCCGTGACCTTCGATCCCTCAGGCGGTACTGCATCAAAAACCGACATCAGTGTGTAAAGGACATCACCACATGGGCTCAGGAACACTTCAGAAAACCACTGTCAGTAACTACAGTTCGTCGCTACATCTGCAAGTGCACGTTAAAACTCTACAATGCAAAGCGAAAGCCTCTTATCAACAGCACCCAGAAACGCCGCCGGCTTCGCTGGGCCCAAGCTCATCTAAGATGGACTGATGCAAAGTGGAAAAGTGTTCTGTGGTCTGATGAGTCCACATTTCAAATTGTTTTTGGAAACTGTGGACGTGGTGTCCTCCGGACCAGAGAGGAAAAGAACCATCCGGACTGTTATAGGCGCCAAGTTCAAAAGCCAGCATCTGTGATGGTATGGGGGTGTATAAGTGCCCAAGGCATGGGCAACTTACACATATGTGAAGGCACCATTAATGCTGAAAGGTACATACAGGTTTTGGAGCAACATATGTTGCCGTCCAAGCATCCAAGTCTTTTTCATGGACGCCCCAGCTTATTTCAGCAAGACAATGCCAAGCCACATTCTGCTCGTGTTACAACAGCATGGCTGCGTAGTAAAAGAGTGCGGGTACTAGACTGGCCTGCCTGTAGTCCAGACCTGTCTCCCATTGAAAATGTGTGGCGCATTATGAAGCATAAAATACGACAATGGAGACCCCGGGCCGTTGAACAAATTAAGCTGTACATCAAGCAAGAATGGGAAAGAGTTCCACCTGAAAAGCTTCAAAAATTGGTCTCCTCAGTTCCCAAATGTTTACTGAGTGTCGATAAAAGGTAAGGCGATGTAACACAGTGGTAAAAAGGCCCCTGTGCCAACTTTTTTGCAATGTGTTGCTGCTTTTAAATTTTAAGTTAATGATTATTTGCAAAAAAAAAATTAAGTTTCTCAGTTTGAACATTAAACATCTTGTCTTTGCAGTGTATTCAATTGAATATAAGTTGAAAAGGATTTGCAAATCATTGTATTCTGTTTTTATCTATGATTTACATAACGTGGCAACTTCACTGGTTTTGGGTTTTGTACATATGTGTACGTGTTAACCCTATAATGCCGAGACACAGACATTATCGGAAAAATATGACCCAGTAATATTTTTGACGTATTGAAGGGTAGTATTCAGATCCAATGTTCATCATTAGGTTTTGCGACCGCAAAATATACATAGCTGAACAGAACTTCTAATTCCAGGAGTATCATATCTGAAACAGCCAAAAATCAGCACCGCTCCAGAAGTCAACACTCATAATTTCAAATTATTTATATGCGCTCTACTATCTATACCTATCCCTTAACATGTATAAGAATAAGTTTTTGAGTAATATTTTCCTTGGAATGCTGAACCTCAATGCCAAAGTGCAAGGAAATTCATGAATTCCCATTCACATGGGAGCTACAACCTTGATGTGAGTCACTAGGGGAGAGACTACTCCTGTAATCTCACTTCTTCCTTCCAGGTGGCAGCACTGTGTATCAGATATGATACAGTGAGCAGTCATGGTTGTGTTGCATCTTACCAGGTGGGCATGGTTCTTCAAATTTGGTGTATCATACAGTATATGATACAGGCGGCATTATAGGGTTAATATTTCTCAAGTAGGGAGTTATAATTTGTGGCTTTGTTCCAACAATTAAAAAAAAATTAAACCCTTATTTAACCAGCGAAGTCCCGTTGAGATTGAAATCTCTTTTTCAAGGGAGGCCTGGGGGTTGAGGTGGGGAGGGAGAGGGCAATTTGCACAGCCAATTAGGTCAGGGGATGATTAGGTGGCAGGAGCCAGGTTGGGACTTCAACCATGACACTGGGAAACCCCCAACTCTTATCGATGAGTGTCATAGATCTTTAATGACCACAGTGAGTCAGGACCTCGGATTAATGTCTCATCCGAAAGATGACATCTCCTTCAGTACAGTGTCCCCATCACTACATTGGGGATTATTCTACCAGAGGGAAGATCCCAACATACTGACCCACCAACACCTCTGTCAGCAGCAACTTGGTTTCCCTAGGTGGTCTGCCATCCTAGTACTAACCAAGCCCACACCTGCTTAGTTTGCCAGTACTGGTATACCAGGACCATATATGCCAGTAGCCATACCACTCGAGAATTGATGGGAATAGAACTGAAAGTAGCCTCACAGCCAGAAGAGTTTCCAAATCAAAACTCAGGGTGTCAACTATGGAAGATGACTAAGCAATGTGGAATAATTTTGCTGCTCTTCCACATCAGTAACAGTCATATTAAACTGAAAGCTGACCAAAATGCTCAAACCCCGCAGATTAGGTTTACCTTCAGAAATGGCTTAATTAAAAACATTTTCCTCATGACAAAATTCAGATATATGTGTTTTTCAGTTCTTGTTTCATCAAATTAAGCATGGACACTTTATGCAGTCACTTGAAGGGACTATAACCCTTTTTAGTCAATTGATTGCTTTCAACATATATAAGGGACAAAATTATAATCATTGAGTTAAATCTCTTGATAATAGAAGACAGCAGTTTGGACACAATGTTTTTTGCTTTCGATTCTAATGCCACCGCACTGCCATCAACTGAGGTCAGAGGCACTATGTTTTCTGGTTGTGGTTCCGTTCGTCCCAATCTTGTGAATGCAATATTTCAGGAACACGTGGAGGAAATTGCTTTCAATATGACACGACTATCCAGCAGGACTCAAGAATGAAGTGATTACATTTCGGTGGTTGATTGTCAACGTCATTATAACCCCGAGTCCGTTTCATTGTTGTGGACACGATATCTCCGGAATGCCTCAAGGGCTCAAATGTCCACTTGGACTCAGGTTGTCTGTATATCCGTACACTGTCTACACATCCATCCATCCCAAACTTTTGAACGCGATATCTCCGGAAAGCTTGGAGGGAATTAATTCAAATTTGGTTCAAAATGTCCACGTGATGTCAAGGATGAACTAATTACATTTCAGTGATCAAAGGTAAAGGTTTCTGTGACCTCGAGACTGTTTTATTGGTGCGAATCCGATATCTGCGGTCCTTGGGTTTTAGGGACCCTTGGTCTTTCATCTGGAATCTAATTATTATCCTTCCAATCAAGCTAATCTCCTTACTTCGCCTATAGGTAAAGTAAAAACATGCCTGAAACAGCCATGCGAGTGCAACAGTAAAGCTCAAGGTCTGTGTCTAAGAAACAAGCTAGCAAGTTAGTTATAGGTAGCTAGTGAGGACTATCGCTACATTTCCCATTGCCTACATGCAAGAGTTAGTTGCGTTGAAGGTGTTCCAGACGTAGCTAGGTTGCAGTCCAGCAGCTAACTAGCTTTGAATTTTACTGGTATGTCCTTAAAGGGCAATTGTGGAGGAAATGTTTTTTTCGTCCCCGGGATTTTCATCTTGAAATTGTAACCGCTCCTTCTGCCTGTCACTTTAAGACAGCGTCAAATATCAAACAGGAAAATGAGGGTCGATTCTAACTCTAGATTCGATGAGGAGACTGCTGATATTTACCTGACTGAATTTTGATTTAGACCTGTGAATATTCACCCCAAATAATACATGCAACAACAGACTGAGAATTTAAAGGAGGTATATTGAGCACAATAGAGATCCTTCACAGCACAGTATCTCAAAGAAAGGTAAGTATATTAAAGTGAATACCAAATTTAAATGTCAGAGTACCACATGTATCATTACGCAAAGTTGGATTTACCATACAGTTGGTTAAAGTACCGTTGTTTGTTACTTGGACCACAATTGAACCAAGAAGAAATATATAAGAATAACAAAAGCTCTGAAATCTCAGGTATTGAATAAGGAAATTGTCCCAAAAGTTTAAATAAATAGGGGAAAAAAATAAACAAAATGACTGCACTCAAAGTCCAATCGCCCTCTTTCACAGTGAATGTCCAATGGTGAGTATTGCGATGTGGATGAAAATGTGGATGGCCAGGAAGTAACAACCAGGATGGAGATGGAAATCAATGACAGGAGTGGAACCGAGGACTGAGGACCCAGGTGAAGGACACAAAAAAAAAAAAAAGCCAGCCGGGAAATCAATTGTTTACAACAGTTCACAACTCCAACGTGCAGCTCGCCGATAGTCTCTTTTAACTCCAAGTTTCTTCTCTTCAGTTTCTGATCTCTGACTTCTAGTTTTTCTTTTTTTTTTAATCAGTTCGATTCTAATTTTTCCTCTTTCTTCTCTTCTCTTGCAGCATCTACTCACACACCATGCATCGGATGGGGGGACATGAAGAAATCAGCGCATTAACGCCTTGCTTACTTTTAAAAATTGACGTCATAACCCGCATGCATTCAGCTGGCCGGACCCCCCTCAGAGATTAATGCCCTGTTTACACCAAAATACGACTGAAATGCCGACTGCTGCGACTTGTGAGATCACAAGGATTTGATGAACTTGCACGTCTTGTATACTCTTGTATACTCTCCAATCTAATCGCTAATTTGCGTTCACACCAAGCTTCCAGTGAGACCACATTTGAGATATATTAATAAAAATTAAGCGATCTATGCGACATAACGAATGATGACTCACTTTTCTCGTGTTTGGCCTCTCTTGGTCTTGCGTGTTGATGCGGTCATGACAGCAAGTGATGACACGATTAAAACAGTGGCTTTATATAGGAAACCCACTCTCAGAAAGAGTCGCATGGAAGCTCGCCATTGGTCGCAATTTCACTCTCACTGATCGCCATTGGTCAAATTTCTATTCCATCCATCACTGATGCTCTCACAATTTCACTCTCCTTGACTTTTTAGCTCTTGAAGGCCTTGCAATGGGCTCTTGTTCAGCTCGCAAAAACGATCGCCATAATGAAAAATATTCAGATATTTGGAGATTATTTATGCAACCTGTTTGAGAGTCCATCAAGACCTGTGAGACCGAACTAAGAGTGTCAAGTTGACTTGAGAGTTATGAGAGCTCATGACGATTGTTTTTGAGATCTGCATTTATTTCTGACCACTCGCACACACTCATGCGATTTTTTTGAACAGCTCAAAACAGTCGTAAACCCCTTCAAGATCGATAGAGAGTGAAAGAGATCGGAGAGATTGAATTTGAGACCATTGAGAGTTTATTGAGAGTTACTTGCAACCTCATCAAGAGTCAGTGAGAGTGATGGCGATTTTTGTCCATTTTTCGGTCACAACCTGCTTGCAAGTCCGGTGAAAACAGGGTTTTAGCTTGTGAACGCAGATAGCTTGCACCGGGATTGCGCAATTCTCAAGCTATAATCAGCAACGAGCCGCGATTTGTTGTTTTGTTGGGAGAAGGTTTCCAGCGGTCTAGCAGCAAAATATCCCAAATAAAAAAATAAGTAACTACATAACAACAACAATGTATTAGTGTTCTAGGCTTCTGCGAGCGTTTTTGTCATGAACTCCTGTCAGCTTTTCGCTCACTGAAAAAAAAAAAAAAAGAGCATAACAACTGCCACCCCATTTAAAGGGACAGTAACACATACACAGGTTTGGGTTTTCGGAGAAGATGTTGTTACTGCTCCCCTCGCATGGAAAAATAATCATGAATTTAACTTTGAAAGAACATTTAGAAAATAAATACATAATATACACATGCATTTTCAAAACAACTACAAATAACCTGGGGTTTAACCCACCCTGGTTACAAAATGATTTTAAAAAAAAATGCTACCATTGTTGACAGACAGATGGGCGAACGGACGACGGAGATATCACCATGATAGAAGGCTGAGGGTTAGGGACAGTGTTATAATACAGGAAGAGGGCAGAGCATTATTGGGGATGAACCATCCAGGGATGAAAAGTCTGCGGGGATGAAGAGTCGGGGGACGAAAATTCCCAGGGGTCAAAAAGTCCTGGGATGAAGAGTCATAAAGTAGTCAATCAGTGCACTTGCATTCGTCAACAAGCTGGACAACAAGGATTCGGGATCAAAAAGCTTCAAAAATAACCATGTCGACTAACAATGAGTAATATTTCAGGATTTTACGCAAGCATGACTTGGCGTAGTTTTATTTATGGTGACAGTGAAGATGTACAACAACAAGCAGCGAATGGGGAGTATGTGTCATCTAATAAAATATTGTTGGCTACTCGATTACTCATAGTACATATTTAATTGTGTAATTAATCACAAAATACCTGAGATAAGTGCAAGGTTGCAAACTTTTTAGGCCTTAGGCCACTTGGCATGAAATTGCCAAATGCTTACTGAACTTTTTTTTTCTTTCATTTATTTATCCGCGTGCTAGCTTAGGATGGACCTGATAACTTTTGAAGAACTGCCAAACTCAGTGACACAGGGATGACACCAATAAAGCCGACGTTGCGATCTTTCATAAATAGCATTAGCACGGATGTACACAGCTGTTGGATTGTCTTTGTCTTCCAGTTTAATGTGAGACCAATATCAATGCTGCTAACAACAGGCTATAACATATAGGAATGCTTAGGCATGCTGATATTCACAGAACTAGTGAACTGAATAAAAATTAAAAAACTTGGATTGCCTTGGCAAAAAGTGATGTAAACTACGGTGCCAAGCTATCTAGACCGGAACCGATAATAAAGCATTTACTATTGGTACCAATGTCAGACAGAAGAACTACTGATTAAACCTCATTTGAAATGGGCCGTCTCAGCTTGTGAACGAAAACTAGCAATTTGTCAACTTTCCTAACACAGCCAAACATCAACCAAGTGCAACAACTGTATGACATAGCCAATCACCTATTTATGCTAACAAGCTAAGGCGGAAGCTCATGATCTGTCTTCCAACTGTTATGGCCCTAATTTGTTATTAGATTTACAACGCAACAGCAACAGCAAGGGATGACAGACACAGTTTTAAAAAACCTCAACACATTTAACAAACACCATAACAACTAAGTAACCTAAAGACCAAGATTGAATTATGAACAAAACATAAATATTTACAATCCCTTTTCGTGGGGGTGGCTTGGTGATGTCCTGGATGATGAAAATGCTCAAACACAGGCAAAGAAATCCACAAAGAAACGTCACAGGTCTTGAACAGAATGGCAGGTCTGGTCATCTTCTTGCAATTTCTCCTACTACTTTACTGTCTCAATTCTTTTCCTTATATACTCTTTTGCAGACCCCACCCACATTTAGACCTCTTTTTTTTTTTTTTTCCGGGGACTTGCCCCAGACATGTCCAGGACATGTCTAAACATAGCTCCAGTCTGAGCTGAATAAAAAAATAGGTAAATACTGCCATCCAGTGGCATATATTCACATTACACCTCATTCCAAAAGGGAAAATTTTGACTCATAAAGGCAAAATTTTTCTTTTCAATACAAAATGGTTAAGTGAACACTTGTCTATATATACATATCATACACATTCAAACATGGGATAAGCAATCAGCAATTACATTGTCTGTACCCTTCACATGCTTAATTTCCAAGTCAAACTCCTGTAAAATCAAACTCCAATTCAACAATCTCCGATTCTTGTTTTTCATCTTACTCAAAAACATAAACCAATTGTGGTCAGTGCACACAATCATTGGCTTTTGTCCTGTACAAACATAAACATCAAACTGTTGTAAGGATAGAACCAGAGCCAACAGTTCCTTCTCTATTGTGGAATAGTTCCTTTGGTGGCGATTGAACTTCCTGGAGAAGTATGCCACGGGATGCTCAATGTCATCAGAGTCACTTCTCTGTAGGAGCACAGATCCACAAGCTTGGTCGCTAGCATCGACCGCGATGGAGAACGGTTTGTTGAAGTCAGGAGATTTGAGCACGGGGAAGTGACACAGCAGAGACTTCAGGCGATCGAAGGCTCTCTGGCATGCATCATCCCAGGTGAACTTTACGCCTTTCTTCAGTTGGTTAGTTAGACTGAGAGCAATCTCAGCAAAGTTCTTGCAGAACTTGCGGTAGTACCCGATCATTCCAAGGAAGCGGCGCAAAGCTTTTTTGTTGTCAGGAACTGGAAAGTCCATGATGGCTTGGACTTTAGCATTTATGGGTGCCACCTTACCCTGGCCTATGACGTAGCCAAGATAGGTGACAGTAGCACAACCAAAGTCTCTCTTGCTCAGGTTAACAGTCAGGTTAGCCTGGGTCAGGCGCTGGAACAACGTCTCTACATCTTTTAGATGTTCTTCCCAGGAGTCACTCCATGTGATCAGGTCATCGATGTACGCACCCGTGTGTGGCAATCCGGCGATTGTAGACTGTATCATCCTTTGGAGCGTGGCTGGGGCATTTTTCATGCCAAAGGGTAGGACTTCATACTGGTACAATCCAGATGGTGTGGCAAAAGCAGAGATGCTCTTGGCCCTCTCAGTTAAAGGCACACACCAATAACCCTTCAATAAATCAATCTTGGTCAGAAACTTTGCTTGCCCTACACTATCAATACAATCATCAATCCAAGGTATTGGAAACACATCAGTTCTAGTTACAGCATTGACTTTGCGATAATCTGTACAGAATCTAGTACTTCCATCAGGTTTTGGAACTAGCACACAGGGTGAACTCCAATCGGAGTTGGAGGGTCTGATAATATCATGTTTTAACATGTACTCAACCTCTTTCTCAGCAATCTTTCTCTTTTCAGGATTCATCCGGTATGGATGCTGTTTTATTGGTTTGGCATCACCAACATCTACATCATGAGAGGCTATAGTAACTCTCTTTGGAACATCAGGAAACAAATCCTCATATTTCTTGATCAACCTTTCAAACTCATCTCTCTGTGAGGGTTCTAAGTGCTGGAGTTTTACATCAAGATTTTGCAACACTTCAGTGTTTGACAATTTACATGAAAGAACTTCAGCTTTAATTCTTGGTTCATCATCTTGAAACTCCCCCTCATCTTCACACATTTCGACCATTGGAGAATCTGAAGTGACAGCTGCAACCCTAGCATTTCTGTCATGATAAGGCTTTAGCATGTTAATATGACACAATTGTTTTGGTTTTCTCCTATCTGGAGTCTTCACAATGTAATTGAGATCATTGAGTTTTGTCAGAATTTCATAAGGACCATGAAATCTAGCCTGCAATGGATTGGACTGCAAGGGAAACAACACAAGGACCTTTTCTCCTGGTTTAAACTCACGGCTTCTAGCCTTATGATCATAACAAGTTTTCATTTTTCCCTGACTTGATTTCAAGTTCTCTTTGGCAAGGTCACAAGCTGCACGCAATCTTTCCTTGAACTTGCTAACATAGTCTAACAGACTGATATGCAGCTCTTTCTCTTGCCATTGTTCACTCAATAATAGCAAAGGTCCTCTCACTTCATGACCAAACACTAGCTCAAATGAACTGAATCCAGTAGACTCCTGCACTGCTTCTCTAGCTGCAAACAACAGCAAATGAACCCCTTCATCCCAGTCTTTCTCATGGTCATAACAATAAGTCCTCATCATTGTCTTGAGAGTGGAATGAAACTGCTCTAAGGCACCCTGACTTTCTGGATGATAGGCACTAGAAAGAATCTGTTTTGCACCTAGTTCATACACAACCTGCTGAAACAATCCTGAAGTGAAATTGCTACCCTGGTCTGACTGAATTTCCCTGGGAAGGCCAAACAAGGTGAAGAACTTTATCAAAGCCTTCGAGATTGCAGTTGCCTTGATGTTACGTAGAGGTATGGCTTCGGGGAATCTGGTAGATGCACACATGATTGTCAACAAGTACTGATTTCCAGATCTAGTCTTGGGTAATGGACCAACGCAATCAACAATGACCCTAGAGAATGGCTCCCCAAATGCTGGGATAGGCTGCAATGGAGCTACAGGTGGGTCTAACTGGTGTTTTCCAACTACCTGACAAGTGTGACAGGTTTTGCAAAAGTTGGAAACGTCTTTCCGAAGCCCAGGCCAAAAGAAGTGTTTCGTGATCTTATCAACAGTCTTGTTAACACCAAGATGACCTCCTAAAGGTAAACTATGAGCCATTGTTAAGATCTCATTCCTATAGACCTTCGGAACAACAATTTCCCTGACCACTGCCCAATCTGCATTGGCAGGGATATCAGGAGGGCGCCACTTCCGCATCAACACACCATCCTTGAGATAATACCCAACTGGAACTGCGTCTATTTCTTTATCAGGAAGGGCTCTCCTCTTTAGTGCACAAATTTCAGGATCATTAGTTTGCTCCTCAATCAACAGCTTTCTGGACAGAGACAAGTCTCCAGACACATCAGAATCACCAGACCCATCCGGCTGGCTGAATAGAGAACTGATAAAAGTATCTGATAAGTCCTCAAACGGAGAAACCATAGTAGGCCAATCAGAGTCATGAGGCGAACCACCTGAGTCCTGACTATTCAATGTGCTTGGCGGCACCACAACATCTTCTTTAGGCTTCTTGGCCATAGCACGAGTCACTGCGCAAGAAGGATACAGAGATGGGTCCTCATCCCCATCTTCAGTGCTCGGCTGTGAAGTAAGATGTACAGGGGGAACTACTTTGCCCCCAGCCAGGTCATTGCCTAGCAAAAGAGAAACACCCTTTATAGGTAGACTTGACATAAGTCCCACCTTTACCTATCCTGTAACTAAATCTGACTTCAAGAATATAGAGCGCAGGGGTACAGATACAGTCCTCCCTTCAATACCTTGTACAAGTATGAAATCCCCTGAAGCGGTCTCATCACGTAACTCCAAAGAGTCCATCAACAAAAGTGACTGAGAAGCTCCGGTATCCCTTAGGATATATATGGGGACAGGAGTAGTATGCTCATTCAGAGCCACAAATCCCTCTGACACAAATGGAAGAAATTCCTCCCTCAAGAAGTCAGCTGTATCAGGCTTTTTAGCCCCACGAGAAGCAGGCAATTTAGCAGATTGGTTATCTACTACAGGGGTTTCTAACCTTGTTTTCACAAAGGCATTTGGTTTGGTATCCTTTTCTTTTTCTTTTTTAGCTTTAAGGAACCAACAGTTAGTTGTAACATGACCAGATTTCTTGCAATAACTGCAAACTAGACCACTTTTGTCACTGTCAGCTTTCACACTTTGATCAGACCTGTTACTGGATTTCTGAGCACCATCACCAGATTTGTCTTTGTCTTTGGGTGAGGAATCTTGGGTATCACCATAACCCTTTTTCTGAAATTGGGAGCATCTATTATTACTGCTAGACTGAAATTTGGACTTATGTGTGAGAACAAATTCATCTGCAAATTTGGCAGCTGATTGCAAATTCAGTGCTTGCTTCTCATTAAGGTAGGTCTTAACATCATCTTTAACACAGTTCTTGAATTCTTCAACTAACACCATCTCTTTTAGTGAGTTGAAATCATCCTTGACCTCCATAGAAGTACACCAGCGCTCAAAGCAAACCTGCTTTTCATTAGCAAATTCCACATAAGTCTGATTTTCAGATTTCTTCAGACCTCTGAATTTCTGTCGGTAAGCCTCTGGAACCAACTCATAAGCTCTCAAAATAACCTTTTTGACAACCTCATAATCAGAGGAATCATCTGCAGACAAAGCCGAATAGGCTTGTTGAGCTTTACCCTTGAGGACAGTTTGCAACATCAGAGGCCAGTGTTCCTTTGGCCACTGGCAACTCTTTGCTACCTTTTCAAAACACTGGAAATAGTTGTCAACATCCTTTTCCGAAAATGGAGGCACCAGTTTTACCTCCTGACTGGCACAAAATTTATTTTTAGTTTCAATTTTAATTTTTAGTTGCTCCATTTGGAGTCTTTCTTCTCTATCGAATTTCTCTAATTCAAAATCTCTCTGTCTTTTTCTAACTCAAATTCTTTTTGTTTTTCTTTTTCCTCCCTTTCTATTTTCTCTTCTCTTGCTAATTTTTCTAACTCAAACTGCCTTCGTTTTTCTTTTTCTTCCCTTTCTTTCTCTTTCTTCCCTCTCAAATTCTCTTTGCTTTTCTTTTTCCTCCCTTTCTTTTTCTCTTTCGTCCCTTTCTTTTTCTCTCTCCTCCCTTTCAATCTCTAGCATTTTTTATTTAAGTTCCATTTCTATATTTGGATTTTCCACTGGAAACTGTTCCAGATCTCCGGGTGCAAACACATTTTCATCAATGTAATATTCAACTATCTCTCGAGCCAGTCTTGCTTTTCGCATGGCTGGTTTCACCTCTGTCAGCTCTAAATGTCTGCAAATTTCTAGCATTTCTGTCTTTTTAAAAGACTTCAAAACCCCTACGGTTGGTGATGCCAAGAAATCATCCATTGCTGTTGTCAATATATATGTATTCAATTAAAAAAAATCAATTTTACAATTTGAAATGTTAGATTTTCAATAAATTACTCACAAAATGGTCTATCCCGGACGAGCCCCCAATTTGTTATGGCCCCAATTTGTTATTAGATTTACAACGCAACAGCAACAGCAAGGGATGACAGACACAGTTTTAAAAAACCTCAACACATTTAATTAACAAACACCATAACAACTAAGTAACCTAAAGACCAAGATTGAATTATGAACAAAACATAAATATTTACAATCCCTTTTCGTGGGGGTGGCTTGGTGATGTCCTGGATGATGAAAATGCTCAAACACAGGCAAAGAAATCCACAAAGAAACGTCACAGGTCTTGAACAGAATGGCAGGTCTGGTCATCTTCTTGCAATTTCTCCTACTACTTTACTGTCTCAATTCTTTTCCTTATATACTCTTTTGCAGACCCCACCCACATTTAGACCTCTTTTTTTTTTTTTTTTTCCGGGGACTTGCCCCAGACATGTCCAGGACATGTCTAAACATAGCTCCAGTCTGAGCTGAATAAAAAAATAGGTAAATACTGCCATCCAGTGGCATATATTCACATTACACAACCTTGATATTTTTTGAAGCTCTGAGTAAAAGCCAGTCCAAGACTTGCTCTTGTCTGACCCCTTACATAGTCACTCTCACTTTTTCACCTTGTTTCTTAAGTTTTTGTCATCTTTGTTTCTGCCATTAAGTATGAACCAATACTGGGCTAGCTTCTTTTTATAGTTCGCTGAAGACCCATAGTTGGTTGAAAGATGTAACTATTGTCATAAAGCATTACGCATTTTCACAGATAATCATATCCGATCAATCAAAGTTATAATGTGGATCCCTGGATGGGATCGTACTCCATTGCAAGTTACCCCCTAGATCTTCATCAGGTTTTCCAACCATTTCCTGGTAACTAGTTGTGCATTGGATGGAGTGAGGCACTGTGGGAGTGAAGTGTTTTGCCCAAGAACACATCATTAAAGCCATGGCAAGGACTTGAGCTCAGGACATTTTAATCCCAAGTCAACCACACACAACCACTGCGCCACGACATCCCAAATGTTGCTTTAACATTGACTCATTTTAACATACCAACAGATATGTCATTTAAGTTACAAATAATCGTAGTGTGAAAGCCTAGCTCAGTATTATTAATTTGGTCAGTGTTGTGGGCTTGAGTTGAGGACTGTCAGAGATGCCCATATAGTCCGAACCAGGAAGAGTAGTGAAATTATAACCTTAAAATTTTTGTTGGATCAGATTTTTCTCCATGCAACTTTCCCTCTTGTCTGTGTTTATTGCTGTGGTGGCTGGCGAACTGAAAATAGAGCAGGCAGAAAGCATCTCATGAAATGAATGATTGGTCTTTCAGTCATTCATTTAAATTACCTTGACATGAACTAAGAAAACATTCAGCACTTTATGCATTGGCAGTTGTTAAGACAAGAAGTAGGCTAGTTTTGACCTGTTTTTGTTAGGATCCTGTTTTCATGCCCTTGATTAAGTTTTGTGCCTGGCTTTGCCATGTTATTGATTTTCGTGTTTAGTGACCACTGCCTGTCTTTTGACCATTCTTGGATTGTGTATTGTGTTTAGGTATTTTAGATTATCCTGTTTTATTATTTTTCATATCCGGTTTATTCTTAGTCTTTGCCATAGTTATCATGCCATGTTTTCATTTCGCTTGTCTTGTTTATTTCTGCCATGCCATGCTTTGCACTACGTCTACCCCGTATTGTCTTGAGTAGGTCTTTGCTCACGGTTTAGTCTTACGTGCCACGCATTCGGGTGATTTACTGGTTTCAGGGATTTCAATCTTCCTTCATATCTCGTGTTCTTCCTTCCTCTCTCCTTTCGCTGTCCACTAACAGCACAAACAGTTTATTGTTTTCGATAATTACTAACACTTATTAACATAGTAAGTTAGTAAAAATATACAAACTTGCACTTGGGATTGTATAGCTGCACATACTAATTGACTAACGATCTCTCAGAAATCTCCCAATTCTTATCTCCGCCCTCCTTGCCTATCCCTAATTACCGCTACTGCAGTTTTCCACTTATATCTCAGGCTTTCCCTTTTCTTTAGACTATACACTTTAGTACTCCTTAATCGGAGCTGTTGTTTGTTCATAGGATTGTCTTGTGATCCCTGTCTGTGTTTTGCCATTTGCCAAATTCATGTAATTAGATTATTCCTCATGTGTCAATCCTGATTATTGTTTCATTGATCGCACTCATTCTCCCTTGTCATGTGTTCACCCCGGATGTGTATTTAAGGTGTCTTCACTTTCACTTCCATGTCAGATCGTAAACTTCCTTGTTTCTTGTGCCACGTTTCTCGCCTCGACTCATTGTGATTTATCTTTCTGACTGGATTGCCCAACTTCAGATTCTTGGTTTGCCCTTTTTGGATTTTGTTGCATCTGTGTGTTTTTGACCTTTTTCTGCCCGACTTTGATTTTGTGGATTGCTGCCCTGGTTTCGATTCGGACTGTCTTCTGGCTGATGAGTTTGCTTCTCCCTCAAACCTACGCCTGTGTACCGAATCTGTTTTGCCTGACTACGATTTTTGTGATTGGTGCCCTAGTAACAAACTCTGCTCTGCCCCATTGAATTCGAGCTTTGGATTACGGACTCTGTACTGTTGCCTTTCTCTCTGCAGGGGTTACCGCCCTTATTCAATAAAGCACCAATTTTTTTTTTTTTTTTTGCAATCCCGTGTCCTCGCATTTGGTTCCAGATCGCTTCCTCACAGTTTTCAATTATTTTTCCTTTTTGTAGAAGTTTGCCAACAATTAGAATAAGCCATTTGAAGTTTTAACACACATCTTCCTTCTTAATGCAATGTATAAGCTATGAAATAGAAATTTCCATTCAGACTAATGTTTTCTTTCACCAAACAAAAAAAGATGAACTGCTGTGTTCAGGTCCGCATTTGATTTTAGCGCATCCTGTACACTTCTTGAATGTCTCATTAGAACAAAGAGGAAGATAAGCAACACTACCCTCTGCTGTATGTTGAATGAAATGCTTTTTTCCAACAACATAACGCATTTCATTTATCATGTGACTTTAACAAGGAAAACGTGTTGCAGGCATCAATTTCAAGATGAGAGAACATATCAAAAAAAAGTTTACCACTTCGAACATTAAATATCTTGTTTTGGTAGTGTAATTAATTGAATATAGGTTGAAAAGGATCAGCAAATCTTCACAATTTACACAATGTCCCAACTTCATTGGAAGACCACAAAGGAAAAACGATCAAGTCCAAATTGAGCATTTTTGTATATTTTATTATTAGAATATTTATAATATATAATTTTATTTATTTCAATATTTTATATATTATATTTTTTGCAAATTTTTTCAGTTTTTTTTTTTTTTTTAACATCGTTTAGAATTTTTAATTCTTCGTTCTCCACAACGTGATGTGACTGATCATTTTTCCATTGTGGTCTTCATATGCATTGGATTGAATAAGCATGGGAATTTATACTGATGAAGGACAGAATACAGTTGAGTAAGTGGACACCAGTGCGGGATAACAGGAAGCCCCAGGTGACGAGGCTCAGGTGGGGGTCGTGTCTCTTCTTGGAGTCATAAACGCTCTTTCAAGTCCCCTGGGGTTCCATTAGAATGATTAGGTGAGAGATGAATAGAAGGGAATGGGAGCATGAAATGAAACAGATGAGCATAGTTGTGCAAAGGTGGTTTAAACAGGCTAGTTGGTTAGGACATGGATGAATGGAGTGAAGCTTTTCAGGCAAGGTCTGGTTCACTAACCTACTCCGTTATGTGCAGTAAATCAATCATAAAATCACTGCTTCGATGTTTATGGTTTATACTATCTCAGTGCATTAAAGGTTGAGGGGCCCTCAAATTCTTTCAAAATAGCAACAAGGAAGAAAATGTGACCAAGTTTGTGTGATTATTACAATGACTTCAGGAATCCCCAGCTTCACAGCCTCTGCATGAAGGGGTCATGCATGACCCCTTTTAAGCAGGGCTATGAAGATGCAGTATTACAAGTGCGGAGGAGATTGTGGTGGGGTCACGTCTTGTGCCCGTGTCTGTACTGCACGGTGTGTTTCACATTCCTGGTTGTGAGTCTCTGTTAGTTGGTTAATTGTCTCATCTCCTCGTTTGCCCTCTGTGCATTCCTCATGCTTTCTCCCACACCTGTCTCTTGTCTCTCCTTGCTCCCTCTGTATATTTAGGTTCTGTTCTGTCCTTGAATAAATGCCGGAGTGTTGTATCGTGCCTCGCTCTTCTCACTTGCTGGTAATTTTTTGTGCTACGTATCACTCTTTGAGTGTTGCCCTCCTCGCGTGTTCGTCTGACCCCGTTTCTCGCCCATCTCCTGCCTCTATCCCAGTCTGGTCCATCACCTCGGCTCCAGTCCAGGTTCCAGCCCAGCTGCTTGTCCTGTTCAGCCTCCTCCATGTCACCAGTCCTGCCTCAAGTCCGGTCTCCTACGCTGCATCCTGTCCCCTGTCTCAGCCCTGTGTGCAGCTCCATTTCCCCTCAGAGCTTTTGTTCCTGCAGTCCTGTGGGTCTGTCATGGCTTCCCTCCTGGTGTTCTGTGGCAGGTACTGCATGCTTCCTAAAAAAGGCCTTACAGAATTATAAAATGTGATAAGACAGTCTGTCTCAGAAAGGGAATAGGTGTGCATGTAGTTTTTAACTGCACAATAATGAACACTTTCCCTGTATAAACAGCATTTCTGAAGCATCAGAGGCTGTACTGCTGAGATTGCTTGCTGTTTGGGATAGATGCATTGGGTGCATAGAATCAGAAGAAGTTTAGCATTTAAAATAGTTTGACAAAAGCCAAAAATGGGTTACACTTTACTTGAAGGTACCGTTATAAGAGTGACATGACACTGTCATAACTGTTACATGTATCATGTAACAGTTATGACGAAGATGTCATAATCAAAACAACTCAAACAATGTCAACTTGTCATCTCAGAAAAGCAAATGACACTTAATGACAAAATTTATGACATTAACTTAATGTTTATGACACGTTCATGTCTGTGTCATGTCACTCTTATGACGATACCTTTCAAGTAAAGTGTTACCCAAAAATATTACTGGAATTGCCTTGTGTCGTAAAACTAAAGACAAGGGTAGTTCAAGTACCAGGATTAATAATTTGCTGGATGCAAAGAGAAGTTGGCACATTGAAGCACACATAATTCATTTAAAAAAAAAAAAAAAGGCTGATTGTCTGTATGGTATTCCTGGGGAAATGAGAACTAGCACTCAGAAGTCAAAACGAAAACCGTAGCTTCAGCAACAGATTTCAAACATAATGCGTTGCTGAAAACCCCTCGACCTGGACATGATTTCCTGCCTCAATGTCACAGTGTTAAGGTCAAAGGTAAAATCCAGCAAAAAAAGTGACGTTGCACATGTATGTGTCACTGTGAGTTACCATACCAAATTTGGTGAAGCTGCGATCAGTAGTTGCTGACTATTGACCCATATATATATATATATATATATATATATATATATATATACATCTTCGCTCTATGGGTGACAGGGCATTTAGTGTAGCCGGCCCTAAACTCTGGAACTCTCTCCCACTCTCACTATGACAGTGCACTTCTCTCTCTACCTTTAAAACAAGGCTCAAAACTCATCTATTCACTCTTGCTTTTCAGGCATAATTCTTTTTTGGGGTTTTTATTGTTAGTCATTACCTTACCGCGTTATTTTCATGCCTTGTATTGTCTTTGTTGTTTTGTCATTATTGTTTAGGCTCTTGTACAGTGTCCTTGGGTATCTTGAAAGGCGCTCTAAATAAAATGTATTATTATTATTATTATAAGATTTTTTGCCTTAAGGTCACAGCGCAAAGGTCAAAGGTTAAATCGAGCAAAAAACATGACATTGCACATATGTTTGTGACAGTGAGTAACCGTACCAAATTTGGTGAGACTGCGATAATTAGTTGCCGAGTACTGACCCAGATAATATTTCCAGGGTCAAGGTCACAGAGCTAAGGTCAAAGGTCAAATCCAGCAAAAAACCTGACAATATACATCTATAGGTCATAGTGAGTTACCATACCAAATTTGGTGCAGCTGCAATGATTAGATGTCGAGTACTGACCCGGACAACATTTCCAGGGTCATTGAGTTACCATTCCAAATTTGGTGAAGTTGTGATGATTTGTTGCCGAGTACTGATCCGGACAAGATTTCTACAGTCAAGGTCACAGACCTAAGGTCAAAGGGAATATCCAGCAAAAAACCTGACACTGCACATCCATGGCCCATAGTGAGTTAACAAACCAAATTTGGTGAAGCTGCAAGAATTAGTTGCCGAGTACTGACCCGAACAAGATTTCCAGCTTGAAGGTCACAGAGCTAAGGTCAAAGGTCAAATCCAGCAAAAAACCTGACAGTATAAAGCATAGATGTGCACTGAGTTAATATACAAAATTTGGGGAAGCTCCGATAATTAGTTGTGGAATACTGACCCGCGAACGATTTTTAAGGTCAAGGTCACAGCGTTAAGGTCAAATCAAGAAAAATATGTGACATGGCAAATGTATGGTCATAGTGAGTTATGAGACCAAATTTATTGAAGCTGTGATAATTAGTTGCCGAGTACTGACCCAGACAATATTACCAGGGTCAAGGTCACAGATCTAAGGTCAAAGGTCAAATCCAGGAAGAAACCTGACGATGCACATCTAGGGGTCATACTGAGTTACCATCCCAAATTTGGTGAAGCTGCAATGATTAGTTGCCGAGTACTGACCCAGACAACATTTCCAGGGTCATAGTCACAGAGCTAAGGACAAAGGGCAAATCCAGCAAAAAACCTGACGATGCACATCTATGCCTCATACTGAGCTAACATACCAAATTTGGTGAAGCTGCGATAATTAGTTGCCGTGTACTGACCCACGCACTATTTTTAGGGTCACGGTCACAGCGCTAAGGTCAAAGGTCAAATCCAGCAATTAATATGACGATGCCCATCTGTGGGTCATATTGAGTTACTATCCCAAATTTGGTGAAGCTGTACAATTAGTTGCTGACTACTTACTCGGGCACTATTTTTAGGGTCAAGGTCACAGCGCTAAGGTCAAAGGTCAAATTCGGCAAAAACTCTGACTTTGCACATCTATGGGACATATTGAGTTACCATACCAAATTTGGTGAAGCTGCGAGAATTAGTTGCTGAGTACGTCTCTATAAAAGCTGTCTAAAATAGGTACTTGCACTCCACCCTTTGGCAGAACCCAATTTTTTGCTCAAATTGTAGCCAAGGGATATCTAATCATTATTTCAATTTCTCCCACGTTCACAAGTTGCCCTAAAGCATAGTTTTTTGCCATTAATTATTTGATGGTGGACAAGTAGTGCTTTTAAAAAAGAACGTGTAGCGCACAAGTGACATGTGCTAGTTGTTGCTTAAAATAGTTGCTAATGGTTGATATTAACAATGAAATTAATTTTTGATAGCTGATATCGACTTTCCATTGTAAAACAAAAGTGACCTATTAACAAATGATGATAATGAAGTACCGTGCACTTGATGTAAACCATATGGTTCATGCATTTTCCCATTTACAGCCCATGTATATACAACATACAAAATTGTTGGCCAAGTCCATGTGAATTAATTTTGAATGGTTGAAGTTTATTAGCCAGTATGGGATCTTATTGAAACATAGACAAAAGTGACAATAAAGTACCGTGCACTTGATGACAACAACAGTTTTGCAGATGCATTGATCAATTTCGCTGGTTTTTGGAATCATGTCGATTGGCTAAAATTGACTTGCCAGTATGAAATCCAATTGAGTCATTGCCAATCAATGTTAATACAATGAAACCTCTTTATCACAAAATTTGATAAGACAAAATTCCTGATAACACAAAGTGATTTTGAGGTCCCTGCCATTGTTATAACATGTCATTATGACTGGATAACACAAGATCCTGATAACACAAACTGATTGCTGCGGCCCAACTGACTTTGTATCAAAGAGGCTTTACTGTATAACACCGTACACTTGGTGAAATAATTTACTTCATGTATTTTCATGTAACATGTTTGAATTGTTTTGAATTCATACACAGCCGATACTCAATATTTTGAGGATTTGTTCTGGTGTGATCATTTTAAGTTTTACTTGCATTTCAGGAGGCACCAATTGAAGAAATCAAGCATATCAGATATCCAATAGATGTTCAGTGATAGTGTCACAGAACCTAGCCCTCCCAAAGCCTTGGTGTAAATTTACTCATTTTTGTTTTTGAATTTGTAGATCGTAGCCATTATCTAATAATTATATACCCATGTCCAATCTCCAAACGATCATATTGTATATACAATAGTTTTCTTCACTTTTGCGATTCAATGCATTGGACACTTTTCTTGTATCAATGCATTTTATGGAGTGAACACATGAGTGCTGCTTATATTCTATGAAATTAGTAACTTGGTACGTTGGCATCGATTTGATTTTTATGGCTGTGTACATAATGCAAGAACTTTTTTAAAAGACTCACAAAAAACACCAATTTGACAAAACCTAGTCACAGGTATATTATTCTTGCCTTTGAGGTGGTCTATTCATTCTATCTGAATTATTAACATCAGTGTGTTCTCAAGTGATTTTTTTATCAGTATCTGGATAATTGTTTTGGTAACATGCAGGGCTGGAAAAAAACTGACAAGTTGGCAAGCCCCTTGCCGGGAAATTTTGATATTTTGAGGGAAATCTCACCTATTCTTATAAAAAGAAATACAAGAAATACTGGGAAATTCGGATTTAGGAGGAAAATTTTCGTTAACTTGCCGGGAAAGTTACATTTTTTCCAGACCTGGTCACATCAGCAGAATGAAAAATACAATATGGAAGTCACACAATCACTTGAATAGTTGCACCCTCGTGCTGAAAGGTTTCAAGACCCTGAATAAAATTGTTAAGAAAAAAAATCCTAAATTATCTTACAACTGTAGTGAAACCTCTTCAACATAAAATCTGCAGATGTTCTATGTATTTTGATTCAGTGATTTTAGTTATCACTCACCTAACATCTACATTTAGTGCCATGGGCTTCAAAATCAAGTTTTTTATTTTGTGTTAAAAAGGTTTCACTATATTCTACAAGCATATCAAATCTACATACTCATAAAGACAGGTGTCTGTATACACAAAAATGATTTTTATGGAACCTTGCTTCTGCTCTATAAAGTTCAAATTAAATCATTCACTTTTCTAAATAATATTTAAACAGGCATTTAACTTTCTTACATTGCTTGAGAAAATCTAACCATTATTTAAAACAGCAGTGGTCACTCAGAATTATGAATTGACATGGTAAAAGAACAAAACTTGGGCTGGTTGGTCACCTTTGTTTTACGTTATAATTTCAAAATACTGGAGACATGCAAAATTTTCATAAGATTGAAATAAGAATTGGAAAATAAAATGAAATTGGAAAATAACACATTATACTGTGACCAAATCAGAATTTTTAAATGATCCATGCTAAAAACAAAATGGGAATTTTATACTGAAAATACAAATATATCAAGATACAGAAAAAGAAAACTTTTTGATTGAACGAGAAGGACAATAGAAATTTTTAGGCCCTACCTAGGCTCATTGTCATTTGATTGAAAAAGTCATTGTAATTATTTTGTTACTCTAAAAATGTGTATGTACAATGTTAAATAATTATGACATGATATATTTTGTAAATTAAAGTCTCATGAAACTCAATACTTTGTCTCTAGTTTGAGTTTGAATTTTTTCTGGACATCTTGATCCAAATGGTAATACAATGCATAATTATGCTATTTGGAATGAAGTAAAGTATATACAGTTGGAACTCATTAACATTAACTCTTATTACAAATACAGTATAACCTTGTTATAACAAAGTCTGTTATAACAAATTCCTAAAACAACTTTGGATATAAACAAACAAAATTTTCTGCCCTGTGGGACTTTGTTATGATAATGTTCTACTGTAATAATAAAAGGATTTCTTTTGTCTATCCATGAAATGTTGATGTGAATCAGTAACACAAATTGGCATTCCAGTGACTTTGCATTAGCGATTTTTAACTGTTTACATCACAAACAAGACACAAGTATCATTTCATTCTAAAATCAAGTTGGCATATAACAAGTTGGACTACTTATATTACTGGGATTATGGCTAGATTACATATCATATTCCAAAGTCAGGGTGGCACATACAGGGCATGTGAAACACAAATACAACTATTTGAAAATCTTGCTCAAATTCATCTGGCTATGATTCATTGTATATGTAGTATATTATACAACAGTGGCGGGTCGTCGGCCGTAAAAAAGGGAAGCTATAAACCTCGCCCTTCAAAGCTTAATGACTTAAACCTTTCGCAGTTTACTTTTCTTGATCTGCAGTTGCTCATACGAATTGTAAGAAGAACAATGAATTGAGTCAAATTTATTTTCGATAGCATTGTGAAACATTGCACCGCAAAATTATGAGGGGTTTTCTTTCACACATAAATTACGACATAAATTACCATAGGCCTACGCTATAAATTCCGCGCGCAAGAAGCACATGAAACGGCATAGATTCGCAAATTGATTATTGAGGCTCATTAAGCAATAAGCTGTGCAAGATCGCATTCTTTTCTTCTATTTTAAGATTGGAGAAAGAGGCCTCGCAAACTAATTTGTGCTAGCTTTATTTGGACCCCTCAGATCCGTGCACAGCCGTATGTTCTTACCTTAACTACTCAATTATATTTGACATGGCATATAACTTTAATTCAGCTGTTTAAAAATGTGCATCTTCACTTAATGACACTTTTTGTAGTCAAAGAAAGGAACCGATTAGCTAACACATCTTAGCTGAAAACAGTCATGATAATGTTTATACAGGATGCTAAAGGTGATACAGAACATGTGTATACATATTATATTATTATTGTATTCTGTCACTAAAGAGGATAATTTGCAATGAAATCCCCACTGAATCAAAGTTTTATTTCTTCTCTTGGAACTGAATAAATGTTTCTGTAGGACCAGCAACGCGTGCACACTTGGTTTTTAACATTCAGTCGCGTAAGTGAAAGTCTGCAGTTTGGCTTTTCAGAGCTAGCTTGTCAATATTGTTGACTGGACGAATCTAAAAACATTGAGAGTTTTTCCATCAATAACAATCAATAGCATTTTGGGCAAAGAGGAAGCATGATTGTCTCATTTCAGTCAACATGCATGATACTGCTAGAAAATACAATAATACAGTGCATTTACAGTACATTCCACTGCTTGTGAGTATTTATCTCATGACTTCTCAAATATGATACTGATTATGTTAATCAAATGTGATAATGATTATACAGCATACTAGTAGTTACAGGGGCATTTACATGCTTCAAACTTTGAAAATCCTTTGTCCTGCCCAGTATTCTACTTGGTCTCAAGCCAGGGAAATATCCACTGGCAGTAGGTTTTCATCACATTATTCCAGGCTCCTTTATGTGTTTGAAAAACGTTGAATTAAATTATGCCAGCCTGCGTTGCCGGCGGTCAGCGGCTGGCGGGAGAAAGGAGAGGAAAGACCGCCTGCACGATAACGTAGGGATTTGGAGTAGCCGCCCACTTCCTTGCTCAACAAGCCGCGACGGACCACCCCTTTTTTAAACCAATGAAACTCGAGTGTAATTTGAGAGCACAAGTGATGCGTGGAGATCAAATCATCTAGTTAATGATAGATCGCCTGTAGTTGTTCGTTCTTTAGAGTAATCTTTCTGTCGTGAATTTCAAGATATTCAAGCGATTTCTTCATCAAAGCGTCGTTCTCTTCATTCGCCATCTTTGTTCTGGCAGTTTACGGCGTAACCATGCGTTGCGTTACATTCGATGACAGTTCAATTTTGATTGACACCTCTTAAGCCAATCAGTAATTCCCGCTCACCGGTGAACGGACAACTCAAAATCCCTGTGTTATTGTGCAGGCGGTCTTTCCTCTCCTTTCCCCCGCCAGCCGATGACCGCCGGCAACGCAGGCTAAAATTATGCAAGATTTTGTAAAACATTGACAGATTTAAAATGGCTGGGATAAATAACAGATGGGGTGATAAAACTCAATTTGGCTCAGATGTGACTAATTGTTTTTACCTTATGCTCTTCAAGTGTATACTTTGTACCTGGACAAATATGTTTTTTGTTCTACATTTACATTTGAATTGCTCTTCTCTTCTCTTGTTTCAAACAAGCTGTGGTCCAGCCGCTCTTGAAAAAACCTAATCTCGACACCACAGTTCTAAATAATTTTAGACCTGTATCTAAGTTGTCATTCCTGTCAAAAATTTTGGAGAAGGTTGTCTTTTACCAGCTTTCTTCATATCTTAATCAACATGAAATCACTGACAAGTTTCAGTCTGGTTTCAGGTCTTTTCACAGTACTGAGTCAGCACTTTTGAAAGTGTCTAATGATCTGTTATTATCTCTCGATTCAGGGTCCTGTGTTGTGCTCGTATTACTGGACCTCTCTGCGGCCTTTGATACTATCGACCATGGCATTTTGTTGGACCGCCTTAAATTTAGTGTTGGTATTCAGGGCAATGCACATGATTGGTTTGGATCATATTTAAAGGACCGGTCATTTTCTGTACAAATAGGAAATCTGTCCTCGTCCTCAGCTGCAATCACCTGTGGTGTTCCTCAAGGGTCCATTTTAGGCCCCCTCCCGTTTTCCCTTTATATGCTCCCACTGGGCTCTGTTTTCCAGAAACACAAGGTTTCGTACCATTGTTACGCTGATGATACTCAGCTGTACCTTTCCCTAAGACCTGATCAAACCTCCTGCTTGCAGCCCTTAATCAATTGTTTAAATGATGTCAAAACTTGGATGAACAACAATTTTCTTCAATTAAATGAGGGAAAAACAGAAGTTATTATTTTTGGGCCCCCTGGCTTGTCTGAAATCACTAAAGGAAAACTTGGTCCCCTCTCTGTCAACACACACTCTGTAATAAAAAATCTTGGTGTCTTCTTTGATTCTCTCTCAATTTTGAAAATCAAATTAGAGCAGTGGTTAAGAGCAGCTTTTTTCAACTCCGACGTATTTCTAAATTAAAACCTCTGCTCTCCCAAGCAGACCTGGAGACTGTTATCCATGCTTTTATCACATGTCGGTTGGATTATTGTAATTCTCTATACTTGGGTATCTCACAGTCCTGCCTCTCCCGACTTCAGTTAGTTCAGAACACTGCAGCTCGCCTCTTAACTGGGTCAAGAAAGAGGGACCACATCTCCCCTGTCTTGGCAGCCCTGCATTGGCTACCAGTTAAATTTCGTGTTGATTTCAAAGTTTTATTATTTGTTTTTAAAGCTCTCCATGGCTTGGCTCCAGGGTATATATCAGATCTTGTCTCGCCCTACTCCACTGCATGGTCCCTAAGATCATCCAATAAACTGCTCTTGTCGGTTCCTCGGTCAAACCTGAAAACCAAAGGTGACCGCGCCTTTTCAGTCGCGGCACCTCAACTGTGGAATAAACTACCTCTAGACATCAGGTCCTCACCTTCTCTTGCCATTTTTAAATCGCGTCTGAAAACTTATTTTTATTCTCTTTCTTTTTAATCTGCTTGTTTATCTGTCTTTGTCATGTCAAGTTTTTTTTTTTTTTTTTTTATTGTACCATTTTCCTGTTGCAGTTCTATGCTTGTCTTTTGACTGTCCCATTAATTGTGTGCATTTTTATCTTTATTTATTAATTTATCTGCTTCTGTCTGGTTTATATGTGTATTCTTTTATGTTGACTTCGTTTAACTGTTTATTGATTTTATAATTGTTTTAGTTTTCCCATCATTATTTTTTTTTTATTTTTGCCAATTGCCACTGTACAGCACTTTGGTTCAACTTCTGTTGTTTTAAATGTGCTTTATAAATAAACTTGACTTGACTTGACTCTTTCAAATTTACAGCGCCCTCCATAATTATAGGCACCCCTGGTTAAGATATGTTATAAGCCTTAACATAAAGGGTAGTGATACACATGCACTGGCTAGGCTCCTTACTAAAGCATTTTAGACATTTTACTATTCGTGCCATTAATGCTGTTTTATTGTGATTTTTATATATATGTATCTAATTGGTATTAATGTTATTTTACTGTAACTTATGTAAATTGTATGTAATTCCTTTTCTCCTGCAAAGGAGGTATAAAAATAAAAATAAAAAATAATATAAAAATTCAATTTTTATTGCAGAAGCATAGTCTCATGCTGAAACTTGTAGAAAAATATAACCTTCAACTCAAGTGAATTTTAAGGGAAAAAAAATCCCTGACGAAGAAATAATTATTTTTCATAAAATCACCTGTTCCACAATTATTGGCACCCCTAACAATTCCTTGGAAACAAATATAATTGAAGTATTTGTGTCATTTCTATAGTAGTTTACAAAGTTGATCAGAGTATCTAGGAACATTTAATTAGTAAATCATCACTTCCTGTTTCCTTGGGGTATAAATATGACGTGACACAGAGACCATTTCTCTTATCCACTCTTCAACATGGGAAAGACAAAGGAACACACCATTCAAGTAAGGCAGATGTGTGTCGACCTTAAAAAGTCAGGCAATGGCTACAAGAAAATAGCCACTCGCCTGCACCTGCCCATATCTACTGTCAGAGGAATTATTAAGAAGTTTAAAACAACTGGAACAGTGGTAAACAAGCCTGGAGGAGGACGCAAGGTTATTTTGCCACCACGCACAGTCAGGAGGATAGTAAGAGAAATAAAAAGTTCTCCAAAGCTCACTGTGAAAGAATTTCAACAAATGGCAGCATCTTGGGGTCACAAAGTCTCCAAAACAACCATCAGGCGCCATCTACATGCCAACAAGCTTTTTGGGAGGCATGCATGGAAAAAACCTTTTCTCACTCACAATCATAAACGCAAACATCTGTAGTTTGCTAAGAGGTACTGGGACTTCAACTGGGACTGTGTGCTTTGGTCAGATGAGACCAAGATAGAGCTTTTTGGCAACAAACGCTCTAAGTTGGTCTGGCAGAACACAATAGATGAGTATGCAGAATAGCACCTCATGCCCACTGTGAAGTATGGCGGAGGATCGGTGATGCTGTGGGCCTGTTTCTCTTCCAGAGGCCCTGGGAACCTTGTTAGGGTGCATGGCATCATGAACGCTTTGAAATACCAGGACATTTTGAATCAAAATCTGGTGGCCTCTGCCCGAAAGCTGAAGATGGGTCATCACTGGGTCTTTCAGCAAGATAATGACCCTAAACATGTGGCCAAATCTACACAGAAATGGTTCACCAGACACAGAATCAATCTCCTCCCATGACCATCTCAGTCCCCAGACCTCAACCCCACTGAAAACCTGTGGAGTGAGCTGAAGAGGAGAGCGCAGAGGAGAGGACCCAGGTCGCTGGATGATTTAGAGAGATTGAGCAAAGAGGAATGGTGGAAGATCCCTCTTTCTGTATTTTCCCATCTTGTGAAACATTATAGGAGAAGATTAGGTGCTGGTTTGTTGGCAAAAGGGGGTTGTACAAAGTATTAATATTAGGGGTGCTAATAATTCTGGCACGCATGATTTGATGTAAAAGAATTATTTCTTAATGTGGGCTTTTTCCCACTGAATAAATGCACTTGAATGAAAGGTTGGATTTTCCTATTTTTTTCATTGTGGTCCTATATTATTTAGAAAAAAACTGAATTTATTAGAAGCTAAAGAACACATCTTAACAAAGGGTGTCAATAATTATGGAGGGCTCTGTAGATGCAGCGACGAAAAGCAGTAGGCCACAGTATCGGAGATGGAGGCTTTGTTGAAAATGTTACTCTTCAATGAGAGAAGGATAAAATTGCTGTGGTCCATTTTTGCACCTCAGGAGATATTATGGACTACCTGTGTTCTTATGTAGTTCCCTATAGCAATTGTTCTGGATTATGAAAATATATCTATTTTTATGGTCTTTTATTATCCCCCGCAACAACGTTTGTTGTCCGGGCTATAACTTTGAACGTAATCATCCGATTCTGATCATATTTGGCATCGAGGTGTAAAACCACATAAAGGTGTGTTATGAAAAACAATTTTGAAAATATCTTTACAATTGTTTGCGTTTCGGGTCAAAAAGCGTCAGATTTGTGGGAAATCTGTAATGTGTCCTGTCTTGGCTATAAATTTGAAACTAATCATCCGATCGTGATCATATTTCGCATCAAGGTGTAAAACCACATAAAGGTGTGTCATGAAAAACAACTTTGAAAATAATTTTGTAATTTTTCACGTTTTAGGGCAAAAAGCGACAAATTTGTGGGAAATCTTTAATGTGTTGTGTCCGGGCTATAACTTTGAAAATAATCATCCGATTGTGATCGTATTTGGCATCAAGGTGTAAAAACACCTAAAGATGTGTCATGAAAACAACTCTGAAAATATCTTTACAATTGCTTGCGTTTTGGGTCAAAAAGCGTCAGATTTGTGGGAAATCTGTAATGTGTCGTGTCCGGGCTGTAACTTTGAAAATAATCATCTGATTGTGATCATATTTCGCATCGAGGTGTAAAAAGACATAAAGGTGTGTCATGAAAAACAACTTTGAAAATATCTTTACAATTGTTTCGGTTTCGGGTCAAAAAGCGTCAGATTTGTGGGAAATCTGTAATGTGTCCTGTCTTGGCAATAAATTTGAAACTGATCATCCGATCGTGATCATATTTCGCATCGACGTGACCTAAAGGTGCGTCATGAAAACAATTTGGTACAATTTTCCAAGTTTTCTGAAGCATACTCTCCGGCCTATTTTTTTTGCAAGGAAATTAACAGCTTTGCGATTAGTACAGTTCTTTAGATATCTAAATGCATATAAACATTCTCTATTCAAAAATGCAGTGCCAATTGCGGGGGATATTGCTTGACAATGTCAGCAGCTTGTTCAGTATTCAATCCACATGCCCAGTTTAATGCTCAGTTTTCAGTATATTTTCTTATTTTTTCGAACAATCTGTCAGTAAATGTTTGTATTTGAGGCGCGTGGCTTCATTTTTAACTGTAACTTTCAAAAAGTGCAGTTATTTTTTTGTGTGTATTATTGTAATGTGGATCTGATCAGCAGGTACAAAGTAGGACCAAATTATTTTTATATCTATATCCTGGTGGTGAAGATGGTCCAGCAGCATGGAACAGCATCAAACACACAACATATGCTGGTCATGCTGTTCACCAGCCTAAACCAGCACGCGCTGGTCACCAGCATAAACCAGCGTCCAAAACACAACATATGCTGGTCACCAGCATAATCCAGCATACATGTGTCCAAAACACAACATATGCTGGTCACCTGCATGAACCAGCATGTGCTGGTCACCAGCATAAACCAGCATGTGCTGATCACCAGCATAAACCAGCATGTGCTGGTCACCAGCATAACCCAGCATGCGCTGATCACTTGCATAAACCAGCATACATGTGGCCAAAACACAACATCTGCTGGTCATCTGGTTTTTTCAGCAGGGCACACATTGACGAATTGCTTGCGTCATTGCGAGGTGCAACAATATTCTCTATAATAGACCTTGCAAATGCTTACCACAAAGTCCCGTTACATGAAGACAGTCGGCACTTGACTGCCTTTATTACGCATGACGGGCTATTCAGATGGTGTAGGGCATCTTACGGTCTGCCCTCGGCACCGAGCGCGTTTCAGAAAATGATGTCGACAATATTAAAGGATCAGCCTGGCGTCACCTGTTACTTAGATGACGTTATAATTTTCGGTTGTAATGCTCAGGACCACGACTTTAATCTGAAAGCCGTGCTACAAAAACTAAAAGACGCAGGTCTACAGTTGAATAATGACATGTGTGGCTTCAGCCAGGAATACAATCTCGGCTGATGGTATTCTCTCGGACAAGGAGCATTTAGAGGCTGTGCCGAACGCACCTGTCCCTGCTGATGCGCCGACGCTTCGCTCATTTTTGGGATTACTTTCCTGGTCGGCAAAATTCCTCCCAAATTACGCGACAGTAGTCGGGCCTATGCGCGCGTCTGTCAGGAAAGATTCTGAATTTCAATGGACTGACAGCGCACAAGAAAGTTTTGACACAGTCAGACGTTTGCTGGTCGAAAGCCCAGCGCTCGCTTTATTTGACCCTTCTTTGCATTCGGTGACTGCCACAGACGCGTCCGATTATGGACTCGGAGCGGTGCTCACGCAAACCCACCCAGACGGTACCGAGCGAACGGTAGCCTTTGCGTCGAGGACCTTATCTCCCGCTAAACGTAAATATTTAACAGTGGAGAAGGAGGCTCTTGCCTGCGTCTGGGCTGTGGAAAAGTGGCGCACATATCTGTGGGGCCTCCGCTTTACTTTAAAAACGGACCATCAAGCTTTAGTTACTTTGCTTTCAACGAAAGGGCTCGGTCGAGCTGACATGCTTATTGCGCGCTGGTCAGCTCGCCTATTATGCTTCAATTACGACGTGATTTACCGACCAGGGTCGGAAAACTACACTGCTGACGGTTTCTCTCTTTTGCCTTGCCTGTTCCCTCTGATAATGCAGTGGAAATGCAACCGGAGATGGTTGCACTAATCGCTGAAACTGTCCGTGCTCCGTCTCCTACTATACTGATTTCAAAAATGAATGCTCAAATTGCCCGGAGTTGACTGCGTTACGCACACCAATTTCTCGTGGCTGGCCTAATTCTGCGAAAAATGTTCGTCCAGATTTGCTCCCCTACTTCCGTGTTCGGAATGAATTGTGTGTCGATGACTTGTATGTGTTCAGAGGGACACGATTGCTTGTACCAATTTCTTTGCGCGCGAGGCTAGTTAAAATTGCGCACGAGAGCCATCAGGGTATCGTGCGTACCAAGCAGCGTCTGCGAGACCTGTATTGGTGGCCACAACTGGACAGTATGGTACACAATGCGATTTCTTCCTGCCAGTCGTGCCAACTAAATGATAAAACTACGAAAACTAGCCCAGCGCCACTGCAACCCGTGCAACTACCAAGCACGCCATGGGAACACATCGCAATTGACATTGTAGGTCCGTTTGAAACTGCCAGACTGGACTGTCGGTATGCGATTACAATTACTGACTACTATAGCAAGTGGCCCGAAGTTGCCTTTACTCCTGCTGTCACTACCGGGGCTGTTATTAATTTTCTGAAAACTGTTTTTAGCCGACATGGTAATTGCTTAACCATCTCTTCAGCTAACGGGCCACAGTTCTGCTCTTCGGATTTTGCCAAGTTCCTTAGTGACAGGAACATAAAGCACGTTCGCTGCTCTGTTTATTTTCCACCATCCAATGGAGCAATTGAAAGATAGAACAGAGTTCTAAAAGAATGCATTCAGACTGCCATTGCGCTGGGTCCTCCCTGGAAAGATGCAGTGGTCCAATTCCTACACGTTTACCGCGCCACACCGCATGCGACGACCGGTGTGTCTCCGTTCGAACTAATGCACGGACGCAGGATGCGCACAAAATTAAACGTGCTTCCTCAGATCGCGGCTTCCCTTGATTCTGACTCTACTGTGCGCGAACGATTGCAAAAACGTCAAGAAAAGATGAAAACATACATTGATGCTAAACGTGGTGCGCACGCTCCTACACTTCGGGAAGGGGAGAGAGTGCGTGTTTAAACACCCTTCGACGAGAGTAAGGGACATCCAAAATTCGGAAAACCCCGATACAGAAAAGAGTTGGGTCAAGTACGTATGAGTTGAGTGATGGAAAACGCTGGAACGCAGCACACCACACACACTACCCCACTCCTACTACCACTGATGCTGATCTTCTACCTGAGACTACCTTACCCAACGAGCCAACAGTATCTCAGGGAATTGGTGGTACTCCCAGAGTGCGAAATAAACCTGCCTGACTGGAAGATTGTGACAGATTAAATTCTGGGTTGTGCTTGTATTTACTGTTGTTGAAAATGAGGTTGCTGAAATATGAATGTTGCCACTTCTAAAATACCTGTACTTATGATTAGTTACAAATGTTGACTATACTACTTACTGAAAGTGCCTTATTATTTGCAAATGCAATTCTGTGTATTATTATGTCATACTGTTACTGATAAGGCAATTCCTGCAAATACTGGAGCAAAGCTTTTCTAGCAAGGGGGAAGTTTTTGTGTTCTTACTACTGTCCTGTAGATGGCACTGTTGAAAATGAATGCTATGCTGGGGTCGTGCCATTATTGGTACTGTATAAATACTGCCATTTTTTGAATTCTCCCATACTTCTACTATGCGCTTGTACTGATGCATGTGAATGTGAATAAAAGGCTGTAATTTGTAGAAGCCGTCTTGTGCTTATTATATGTAGGTGCAATACCACAAATATGATATCCCTTCAACATATTTATTTAAATATCTTCAGCTGAAGAGTTATATAACAAAGTCACAAAATAACACTTGCACTCCCATCTCTTAATGTGCTGGAAAAATTAGTAGTGTATCACTTCAATGATCGTGGTCAAATATCCTTTAATATATGACCTTTTCAGAACCAAATCACCGGAGTCCTCAGAGGAAAAGAGACTTGCTTGGAGCAGCGATTTAGATATGGATATAACACATGATGAATGGGAAGACATCTGTCATGAAGCACAGGTTCAAACTAAAAGTACTCGATTTACACTCTTGCAGTATAGATGGACTATGCGTACTTATGTAACTCCATCCCTTCTACATCATTTTAATAATAGTACCTCAGACCAATGTGTGAAATGTAATCCCGAAACGGGCACACCGTTTCATTGTTTATGGAATTGCACAAAAATCTAAAAATTTTGGGTGGATGTACTTGCTATGCTATCTAGTATGGCTCCTGTTTTATTACCACAATGCCCAAAACTTTGTGTTTTTGGTCATTTTTCTGAAACCTTTAAACTTAGTAACACTAAAAAAAAAAGATCATCTGCTTCAGGCTAAGCATACAATCTCCAGAAATACCTTCTATAAGACAATGGCTAACAAATCTTTCTTTTTGTTTAGCCCCATAGAAATTAACTTTGGCTCTTTAGGGAAAAAGTTTCATATTTAATAAAATGTGGGGGGACTTCTTACATTTTTTGGAATATAACTAGAGATTTTCTTTATATATCAGTATGAAGAGACTGGATGACATATACTTTTTTGTGAACCAGTTTTTTAACATTGTTATGACCTAACAATCTGCCTTGAAATTTTTTTTTTAAATTTACATTTTTCTTTTTTTCCCTACTTCCCTACTGCTTATTGTGTCTTATTTTAGTTATTATTTAAATGAATTTAATTTCTGATTTATTTTTTAATATACCTTTGTTATTAGTCACTTATTTACTTTGTATCACTGAGACTTGATGTGGTTTAAGACGTGGGGACAGGGGGTGCAGATGAATGTTTTTTTGTATGTTTGTTACCTGTATGTTTGTCTTCCTTTGTCAGACACAAAATGGCAATAAATATATTGGTTAAACAAAAGAACATGACACAAACATATTATTCTTTGGAAATATCGGCCGTTAAGATGCACTTGGAGGAGTCACACCTTGTGTTTAGGGGCTCAATTTTTCAGTGCCTGGTACAGATAGGAACAACTCTGTTATTTTGCTGAGTTGGTACATTTCCCAGACATGAGTTGGTAACTCATTCCCAGGTGGCAAGCACCCCTCCTATCAGCACTTTCCCACAGACAGGGTCTCACAGCCTAATGCTGTGTGCAAAATAAGCAGTTACATTTTACACAAGCATATATATTTTAAGCAGTAAAACAAAAATGTAATAAAATCAAATTGCTCTAAACAATAGAACAAGGAATTTTAAAACCAGTAACAACAAACATTCCTTCACACCCACCTCTGCTTCTGACATTTCGATTAATCAGGTCAGAGTCCTGCCAGCATGGGTTGACCCTTTACCTGCAATTATCTCCAAATCAGCTTTTAATCCAACCTGATTCACTGATGCAATTCTTGCAACCCATCTGTCCTGCTTCTATTATCAAATGCGCTCCTCCACATTTCATCTGAAATTTGTCTATGATAATTTACAGTTTGACTGGCAAATGAAGCAGCCTTATTTTCATATCCGATCAACTAAGGTTACACAGTGGGAATGAAAAATGCACCATTCTCCCCATTAAAAGTCAGTGATAATGAAAATTATTATTATCATTATTTCTAGGTTAAAAAAAAAGTGAAAGTCTGTCCCAAGTGGCTCATCAGGCTGGTGCTTAACCCTGGTTTCTGTAGCATGAAGCCACTCGGAGTATTGCTACTCCCAGTAATGGCCAGTAGAGTAAGGAGGCCAGGTGCAACGACCAGAGGGAAAGTGAGTAGCACAGACAAAGTACAAACACAGAGAATAATACAGACCAAACAAAAGTACTCGCGCTTCCAAAGGACGTATAATAGTCCGAACCATGGAAGCAACAAGAGAAAGAAAAAGGGAGAAGAAACTAATGATTAGAAGATAGAAAGTCATACAAATCCTGACTTCAGATATCTTCGGCTATAGTACTTAGCTACAAACAGACACTCTAGTAAAGGGGCGTGGCAAACATCCGGCTTAAATAGAGTCCGGGGAAGCGCCGCCCCAGTTAAATCAGCCTGCTGGGTAAAGAATCCGATTGAACAGGAATTCGATATCGTCCCAGGACGAGAGCCACAAAGAAAAGCCCAAAACACACACACAAACATCCAGAACCATAACACTCTACCTGGATGGGATGCTTCTCCATTGCAGGTTACGCCCCAGATCTCAGTCAGGTTTGTCAAGCATTTGCTGTTAACCAGTTGTACACCTGGGTGGAGTGAGGCACTGTGGAAGTGAAGTGTTTTTTTGTTTGGCATAAAAGCCATGGAAAGGACTCAGGACCTTTCAATCCCAAGTCAAGCACACACAACCACTGCGCCACCATATCCCGAATGTTGCTTTAACATTGACTCATTTTAACATGACCAACAGATCTGTCATTTAAGCTACAAATAATGGTAGTGTGAAGCCCTGGCTCAGTATGCTTTATTTGTCAATGTTGTGGGCGAGAGTTGGGGACTGTCAGAGATGCCCATATAGTCCGAATATTTTGTTTTTGGAGTGTACTCAATTGAATACAAGTTGAAAAGGATTAGCAAATCTTTGTATTCTGTTTTTATCCGCGTTTTACACATCGTCCCAACTTCATTGGAATTGTGGTTTGTATTTGAAGACCACATAGGAAAAACGATCAAGTAGAAATGTAGCTTTTTTGTATATTTTATATATTATTGTAATGTTTATTCCAATATTTTATATTTTTTGCATATTTTTTTCAGTGCTTTGTTTCTTAGATCGTTTAGAATTTTTAATTCTTCGTTCTCCACAACGTGATGTGACTGATCATTTTTCCATTGTGGTCTTCATATGCATTGGATTGAATAAGCATGGGAATTTATACTGATGAAGGACAGAATACAGTTGAGTAAGTGGACACCAGTGCGGGATAACAGGAAGCCCCAGGTGACGAGGCTCAGGTGGGGGTCGTGTCTCTTCTTGGAGTCATAAACGCTCCTTCAAGTCCCCTGGGGTTCCATTAGAATGATTGGGTGAGAGATGAATAGAAGGGAATGGGAGCATCAAATGAAACAGATGAGCATAGTTGTGCGAAGGTGGTTTAAACAGGCTAGTTGGTTAGGACATGGATGAATGGAGTGAAGCTTTTCAGGCAAGGTCTGGTTTACTAACCTACTCCATTATGTGCAGTAAATCGATCATAAAATCACTGCTTCGATGTTTATGGTTTATACTATCTCAGTGCATTAAAGGTTGAGGGGCCCTCAAATTCTTTCAAAATAGCAACAAGGAAGAAAATGTGACCAAGTTTGTGTGATTATTACAATGACTTCAGGAATCCCCAGCTTCACAGCCTCTGCATGAAGGGGTCATGCATGACCCCTTTTAAGCAGGGCTATGAAGATGCAGTATTACAAGTGCGGAGGAGATTGTGGTGGGGTCATGTCTTGTGCCCGTGTCTGTACTGCACGGTGTGTTTCACATTCCTGGTTGTGAGTCTCTGTTAGTTGGTTAATTGTCTCATCTCCTCGTTTGCCCTCTGTGCATTCCTCATGCTTTCTCCCACACCTGTCTCTTGTCTCTCCTTGCTCCCTCTGTATATTTAGGTTCTGTTCTGTCCTTGAATAAATGCCGGAGTGTTGTATCGTGCCTCGCTCTTCTCACTTGCTGGTAATTTTTTGTGCTACGTATCACTCTTTGAGTGTTGCCCTCCTCGCGTGTTCGCCTGACCCCGTTTCTCGCCCATCTCCTGCCTCTATCCCAGGCTGGTCCATCACCTCGGCTCCAGTCCAGGTTCCAGCCCAGCTGCTTGTCCTGTTCAGCCTCCTCCATGTCACCAGTCCTGCCTCAAGTCCGGTCTCCTACGCTGCATCCTGTCCCCTGTCTCAGCCCTGTGTGCAGCTCCATTTCCCCTCAGAGCTTTTGTTCCTGCAGTCCTGTGGGTCTGTCATGGCTTCCCTCCTGGTGTTCTGTGGCAGGTACTGCATGCTTCCTAAAAAAGGCCTTACAGAATTATAAAATGTGATAAGACAGTCTGTCTCAGAAAGGGAATAGGTGTGCATGTAGTTTTTAACTGCACAATAATGAACACTTTCCCTGTATAAACAGCATTTCTGAAGCATCAGAGGCTGTACTGCTGAGATTGCTTGCTGTTTGGGATAGATGCATTGGGTGCATAGAATCAGAAGAAGTTTAGCATTTAAAATAGTTTGACAAAAGCCAAAAATGGGTTACACTTTACTTGAAGGTACCGTTATAAGAGTGACATGACACTGTCATAACTGTTACATGTATCATGTAACAGTTATGACGAAGATGTCATAATCAAAACAACTCAAACAATGTCAACTTGTCATCTCAGAAAAGCAAATGACACTTAATGACAAAATTTATGACATTAACTTAATGTTTATGACACGTTCATGTCTGTGTCATGTCACTCTTATGACGATACCTTTCAAGTAAAGTGTTACCCAAAAATATTACTGGAATTGCTTTGTGTCGTAAAACTAAAGACAAGGGGTAGGTCAAGTACCAGGATTAATAATTTGCTGGATGCTGAGAAGTAGGCACATTGAAGCACACTAAATTAATTCTATTTTTAAAAAATTCCTTAAAAGCCTTATTGACTGTGTGGTATTCCTGGGGAAATGAGAACTAGCACTCAGAGGTCAAAACGGAAACTATAGCTTCAGGAACAAATTTCAAAAAGGAGAGAAGACTAAGGTTTTGACTCATATGGAATCATAGACCATGTGTGTTGAAACATTTGTGAATCAGGTACCAAATGGTGGCCTGAAAATCCTGGGTTTTATTACAGAAAAAGTAATAACTTATTTTGTTTATTTTTATTCCAGCAAAATTACTTCATTTCAGTGTGCGTATTTGTAAGACAACGCCTCCAGCCGTCCAGCTCACCTGTCTAGTCTTGTATTGATGTCATACCCACATGTTGCCTGCATAAACTCTAATTCTAACTAGTGCTGTTCATTGTTTTTACCAGCACTTTTATTTAAAGGAACCTTGATTCCTATTTTGTTTTCCTGTTTGGTGCTGCAGTCTGTGATCAGTATATGTATTACTCATAGTGTGCTTTATGGAACCTGGATTCCTTTTTGTTTTGTGTTGCTTCTTACATGCCTCCTGCTATGCAGCAGGTGTGATAATAAACTAGTCCATCCTTTCACCTGAGTCCAGTCCTCAACTTCATGTCCTCCGCGACACTGAACTGTGCACCAAGCAAAACCCTTACAGTATTGGCAAGATTGAACAAGAACTCAGTCGATTCACGTGTCTTGGTCTTCATATTATTAGGATGTGAGTGTAAATGTGTATGGAATATTATTTCTTCATGTTATGCCGATATCAGTGTATATGTGTATGCAAATATTTCACTCTGTCTCACTCCATGACTCCAAGCCATTCTATGACATGCTTCAACACAATTTATCTGATGTACTGCATAAACTACACCCATTATCAACCATGTGTACACACTTGCTACATAAAGTTTTCCAACGGTAACAAAGTGATGGTTTGTTACAGCTTATATACATTGAATTGCAATGCCGACACCGAATTCTGTCACATCCCTGAAACTGAAAACTGTTTTACCCGTATACATTTACATCTACTGTAAAACAGTTAATAATATTGTCAACATCCAAACTTTTATGGACCTCAGTGTATGTTATGAATAGTGATAGATATGAACAAATGAAGTTTGAGACTACAGGTTTTAATCTATTTTAATTCTGGATTCGATGTGGGTGACTGTCCAGAGGAGCTTGGATTAGAACCCCCTATGTACTTCTTCCAAACTTCACAGTTGCCAGATGAATATGAATTGCAAAATTTGTACTCAGTTCCACCCACCTGAATTTGTGTGCCAGTTTGGCGAGACATAGTTTGCCCTCTTTTTCTGCTGCCCTCAATCCCCACCCTAACCTTCTGCTTTGATTATAGTGTTATTTGGTATTCATTCATTCAAATTAAGCAATAATAAGCACCCTCATAAGCAGTTATTTGGAGCATTGCACAATCTTGCAAAAAAAAAACAAGCAGAGAATTTGAAACAGACTGAGGACTGCAAGGGAAGGGAACAGCACAGCACAGAAAAAGAATGCTTCGCTTTTCAAAAATTTGAGCCGAATTGATTCTGTCCTCCTGGACCTGAGTGCTAAGGTGACCAGAGACAAACTAACTTTATTTGAATGCTTGTGTTCGTTTTTTTTTTTTTTTTTTGAATTTCCACTTCTGGTAAAAGCTAGACTTAATTTCATTGCCCTGTACCTGCATTGTGGAAAAATCAACAAAGTTGTTTCTATCTGTCTATCCATCTTTCGAGAGTCAAGGCCACAAACCTGTTGTTATTAAGTAGTTATTTTGCCCGTCTTCCTCAGGATGCTGGAGCTGAAATTAAATAATGAACATGAGCCCGAAGTGCAGACCTTTAATCAGACAATATTTACATCCAATTCATGAGCAGTTAACCAATGCTCCAAGGCCAAAAAAGCAGTTTTAAAAGTATTTCCCATGGATAATGATGTGTTCAAAGGTGAGCAAATGAAACCTTTTGCCATTTCGCCCTCACTAGTAAGTTAACTACCAGCAATCTATGCATATGTTTTGCTGAGAAGACAGAATTACACTAACGGCATCATTGATGCATACATTAACATAGGATTGTTTTTCCCTAGTGGACTTCAGCACGCAATACCAGGTGTAGCTACAAACCAGTAGCTATTCTGCTCGGAACATAATTCCTTCATGCCACCCAGCACAGGAATTCGCAACACTAGATAATATCAAACATTTCACCAGATGGTGAAGGATTTTGTAATGGCAAGATGTAATCTGCTTAAAAACTTTAGTTGGTTTGGTAGCTAGCCAGTAAATAAGCTACAATCGGATACAGAATGTCAGTCACTTAGCCGAAATGAGTAAAGTTTGCTTGTCATCGAAATTGGTTTGGAGAAAAACTCCAATATAACGAAGGTTAGATTAATAACTCAATTATGTCTAATGTAGCTAGCTCGTTTAAGGGTTTGCTGCACTTCGTATTATGATTTATTACAAAGTCTAGTTGTCTGACTCATGACCAACTGAGGTTCGACAGCATACTGGATCTATTGTTATTTTTAGCTAAATGATGGCAACAAAAGTATGAATATTACTTTCCCTGCTTTACATGCGCAGTACGATTCCACTATTTTGTCCAGTTTGATGTGCCGGTTATGGGGTGTTTGGCTTTTTTGTATCGATTGCCAGCACTTCGCTGTGACTCTTGTATCTCCACCCATTCCGAAAAAATTCTTGATTTCATGGATTTATCCTTGTGTAAAATAGTTAAGACCTCTCTGAACAGCTTAGGCAGACAAGTTGGACGCATTTGGTTAGTAATTTTCGGAATACTGGCGAGAGAGTGATGCTCAAACTTCTGCTGCACTGTTCTCAATGCAGAACATAGCTGCATTGCATGGGGCCCATAGCAACAGTAACTAAGGGGGGCGGAGCTGGTCGGAGCAAGTCAGAAAGGCCCATTGCAGCATGCAGTTTAAGTGGTCCCCTCATTTTTAAAAAATAATTTGACATTTGGCTGCGCAGCAGTCGCCCAGATGTATGTTATTCCTTGACTTGTAAGCAGATTGAACCTCTGGAGTTTATTTTAAGTAAGGCATTTGTTCTTGAAATCTGCAGTTAACAGTAGATTTGAATTCCATGAAATAGTTATTTTCAGTGAAAGAAGGCACCATTAGTCTAAAAATAAAAAAAACTAACCAATCTGAGGTATCAAAAAAATTGATTTGGCTAAATCAATAAATATTAAGTGAAAGAACACACTGGTGAGCTCAGAAACACCAAAAGGCCTGGAAAACAACATGGATAACAACAGCGGTAAAAGACTGCAGAGTTCTTTCCTGGGTGGGGAAAAAAAATCCATCCACAAGAGTTCACCTGATCAAGAGCACTTTCCTGGAGGCAAACCTAACTGACCTATGGTCAACAACCAAGAGATTTCTCCAGAGTAAATGCATAAGTTTTACCTCAAGATGTAAACCATCGGTAAGCTTCAAAACAGGAAGACATGATTAAAGATTGTCAGGAAACATCTAAAAATGTACAATACTGGAACAGAATCTGATGCATGGGTGAGACAATGATCAGCTTCTACCAGAATGATGGAAGACAGACAGTTTAATAAAGGGAAAGGCAGGAATGATCTGAATCATACCACCTCATATGTGAAGCATGATGGCAGTGAGGTCTGTGCGGGGGTATGCATGGCTTCCAAAGGACATGGCTCCCTTGTATTTTTTGATGTGACTGCTGAGTAAGTAAAAAGGATGAATTCCAAAAACTATTTGAAAGATGACCTATTCAAACCACAGCACCCATTTCCAATTTGCATCAATCTGTTTCCTATGAGCACAAGCCAAGACATGTCGTCATTGCTTCTGAATTGCGTTGATATGTGGATTCCTCATATTTTAGTGGAAACATGACTTGAATTTGATGATGCCATGTAGAGTTGTGTTCACTGACACAGGTTTTCCAAATTATTTATAAGCCAATGTGGATTTTATGTCCAGGAAAAAAGCCTGTCAGTTCGTAATGCAGTGGCATCTGTGGGCCCAAAGTTTGTGCACATTCATTATTGGTATTCCATCTCATCATTTAAGTCTGGAGATTGCTTCGGTTTCTCTTGATTCTCCGAATCTTTTCACTGATTGTCAATAGTGAAATCCCTAGATTCCATGTAATCGCCCAATGAAGAATGTTGTTCTTATTCAGTTTGACTATTTTTTGCGCAGCTTTTGGTCGAGTTGCAAACCGAAAACCATCTATATATTTTTTTTTAATTTCGTTTCTTGGATTTTGGCATGCATTTTTCATAAATACAAACTGTCCAATTCACTGCAATAAATACAAACTGTACAATGAAAGTAAAACTGTACTAAACAAAATGATATTTGCCTGGAAGGACAAGACGGTTCCAAAGGATCCTCAAAGCTTGTCCCCCATAACCAAATAAAATGTAAAATGTCTGGTTTGGATCTTAGTTCTACATGCAGTTGAATCCATACATAATTCTAATGATAAGAGAATAAGCGTAAGTCTCAGTTCTACACTTCAGTTGTTTCAACAACAAATCTCCCCTAATCTAGTAAAACCTAGTAACTCACTTTTTCATGAAACTGAGAAAACTGAAAACTCAAGTCCTACAGGATAAACTCACTGTAAAAAAAAAAAAAGAGAGAATGTGTATTTTCATTGATGACTGCTGGTACTTTATTTGGTGCTTAGTAAGGTAGTAACTGCAAAAATGGGTTAAACTCAATTTCCACCATAAAGTGAGTTACTAGGTTTTACCAGATTAGGGGAGAAATGGTCAAGCCATTTCTGGTTTTATTTCCAACAAAAGGCACATACTTCAATACCACCATTTAAACATTTATGAAATAACTTAATATCTAACATTTCTCTTCTATACGACACTGATACGAAATCAGGTAGACACCAGAAGCGAGGTGAAGGGGAATGAGGATTTATTTAAACAAAATAAAACAGGCGCGAGGGCCAACAAAAAAACTTGGCCCAAAGGGTTGCAAAAGACAAACTAAGGTAAGCTTCACAAAGCTGAGAACTAAGATCAGAAAACGACAAAAAACAAAAGCCACTGGAAACTCCAGGGAGAATAAACAAGAACAGAAATGAATAACAAGACTAAGAATGCAGAAGGTTAAATACAAAATGACTATGAACTTGAGCGTGAGCGAGACTTGGGAACATGAGCAAAACCTTGAAGCATGAACATGAGCGAAACACTGTCTGCCAGCCAACTTCCACCGCATCCAGATAAAGACTAGGAAATCAAGGACACATGAGGGGCAACACCTGGAGAAGGAGAAACAAGAGGCATGGCAAGATCATGTCATCCAATCTTAGTCCATGTCAAGATTTGCTCATTAAGAGAATGAGCGTGCTCAGCTTAAGTACCAATTAAGTATGCAGTTTGAAAGCAGCATGAATGTTCAGAACAGAAAAGCACAGCAAGACTTGAAATATTAAAGCAGGAATCATGACAATAAACTCCCTGTCTAAATTAGTAGTATTAGTAATGTGCCTATCTAAGAATTACACCACCCAGTGAGTGTTAGTAAATGTTAGTAACTTAAACAGTTAATTGCCAATTAAGCTTAGAGAGGCCCGAATCAGCACAGCACAGAAGGAAGGGCGAAATACCAAAGCCAACCAAAGCTCAGAAATGTTCAACAACGAAGGCACGGGGCGGAACGCAGACAAGCGGTGGAGTGGCTTGGCAGACCTGGCGAAAACAAAAACATGGAAAAGTAAAAACATTGACAATAAACATGAATTATGAAATGCAATGACCTGATACAAGAAACTGTTAAACCTGTGACTATGAACATGAACTTGAACTATGAACTATGAAATCTTGAACATGAAACTGTTAAAACCATAAGCAATACTGTTCTGGCCAAAGGCCAGAACCCCTGAACACAACAGACAGTGGTAAAAACCTTAAATGCATTAGTCTCTCTTTATAAGTAATGTGACTTTCTCTTCGTATTATGTATCTAGTCGCTCTTCGCTGAGTATTTTTTTAAGAGTTTAAGGTTACACTTTGTTTTGTTTGAGTACAACACTCAATACATCAAGCTAATGTTTGAAAAAGCTTACTAATGATTTAAGGATCAGAATTATACCCACGTGCTCTCATAATCATGCCCATAGTCTTATTTGACTTGACAATGATACTGTCTATATGTCAGTTCCAAGTAAGCTCTGAACTAAGGACAACTCCCAGATCTTTCATCATATACACGTTACAGAATTGTTCCATCTAAATTGTAATCATAAATAATCTTGTTTCTTTTCCTTGTACAAGAAACCACTGCACACTTAGGGGCACTAAAATTCTTGCTGGTAAACAACCATACCTTCCCCGAAATCCCAGAAACAAGTAGGAACTGAAGATGGCTGTAGTACAGGCCTCGCAAAGTACTCCTACAGAAGACTCCCACAGATTTCCATGATTACAAGCAGTCATTGCATGCAAAGGACATAAAACCAAACATTATGTTTAACTGTACGATATATTTTTATGTGCCCAAAAATGTCGGGGCTTTGACCAGACATGGAGCTATTACAAAACCCAAAACCAGTGAAGTTGGCACATTGTGTAACTCGTAAATAAAAACAGAATACAGTGATTTGCAAATCCTTTTCAACCTACATTCAATTGAATACACTGCAAAGACAAGTTAATTAATGTTCGAACAGGTAAACTTTGTAATTTTTTGCAAATATTAGCTCTTTTGATGCCTGCAACATGTTTCAAAAAAGCTGGCACAAGTTGCAAAAAAGACTGAGAGAGTTGAGGAATTCTCATCAAACACTTATTTGGAACATCCCACAGGTGAACGGGCTAATTGGGAACAGGTGGGTGCCATGATTGGGTATAAAAACAGCTTCCCTGAAATGCTCTGTCATTCACAAACAAGGATGGGGCGAGGGTCACCACTTAGTGAACAAATGCGTGAGCTGATTGTCGAACAGTTTAAAAACAACATTCCTCAACGAGCTATTGCAAGATTTTGTCATTTTGTCATACAGTCTTCTATTAGCTATTAGGGATTTTGTCATCTACGGTCCGTAATATCGTCAAAAGCTTCAGAGAATCTGGAGAAATCACTGCACATAAGCGACAAGGCCGAAAACCAACATTGAATGCCGGTGACCTTCGATCCCTCAGGCGGTACTGCATCAAAAACCAACATCAGTGTGTAAAGGACATCACCACATGGCCTCAGGAACACTTCAGAAAACCACTGTCAGTAACTACAGTTCGTCGCTACATCTGCAAGTGCAAGTTAAAAGTCTACAATGTAAAGCGAAAGCCATTTATCAACAGCACCCAGAAACACCGCCGGCTTCGCTGGGCCCAAGCTCATCTAAGATGGACAGATGCAAAGTGGAAAAGTGTTCTGTGGTCTGACGAGTCCACATTTCAAACTGTTTTTGGAAACTGTGGACGTCGTGTCCTCCGGACCAAAGAGGAAAAGAACCATCCGGACTGTTATAAGCGCAAAGTTCAAAAGCCATTATCTGTAAGATAACATAACATAACATAACATGAATGGCAAGAACAGGCCTTTCAGCCCAACTAAGCTTGCCAGTTTCTTTATACTATTGTGAATATATCCCTTCACATACTAAATGACTCAATGGTATCTAGCTTTAGGTCAAGCCTGCTCTTGAAAACCTCCAAGGTCTCTGCCTCAACAATATGGTCAGGTAAGCTATTCCACATTGAAATTACTCTTTGGGTGAAGAAATATTTCCAAATATCAGTGCTAAATTTACCTTTGGTCAACTTCCATTTGTGACCCCGAGTTCTACTAACAACACTTAGCCGAAGGAATCCTACATGATTCACTTTGTTAATCCCTTTAACATATTTAAAGACCTCAATCAAATCACCCCTGAGTCTCTTTTTCCTAAGACTAAAGAGATTAAGGATTTTCAGCCTCTTCTCGTAGCTTTCATGTTTTATACCTGGAATAAGCTTATTGACTCTTCTCTGAACTTTGAATTCTGAACTCTATATCTCTCTAAAGTTTAGTCCCCAGAACTGTACACAATACTCCAGGTGTGGTCTGACGAACGTGTTGTACAGAAGAAGCATCACCTCCTTAGATTTGTACTCAATACTTTTGGCAATGTATCCTAGCATCCGATTAGCTTTTTTCACTGCAACGGCACAATGGCTAGAACCTGTGAGGGTTTGGTTAACAATCACTCCCAGATCTTTCTCTTGTGCAGCACATTCCAGTTTTAAACCTCCATGAAGTAATCCCGTCTAATGTTTTTATTACCTACATGTACAACTTTACATTTTGCTAGATTAAATTTCATTTGCCACATTTCTGCCCAATTCTGGATTCTATCCAAATCGTCCTGAATCACTTTAGTGGACCCTAGACTATTTGCCAAACCCCCCAATTTAGTGTCATCTGCAAATGTAACCAATATGCTCTCAATATTCCTATCAAGGTCATTAATGTAAATGAGGAATAGCAGGGGTCCCAACACCGATCCCTGGGGGACGCCACTCCCCACCATACCCAGCTCAGATGAGATATCACTGACCACTACTCTTTGTGTTCTATCCTGTAACCAGTTTTGAATCCACTTCAGAATACCTCCTGTAACTCCAATGGAGCTCATTTTAAAAATTAGTCTCTTATGTGGTACTGTATCAAATGCTTTCTGAAAATCCAGGTATATGATGTCATAAGCCCTGCTCTGGTCGTAAGTCCTGGTGGCCTCTTCAAAAAATTCCAGAAGGTTTGTTAGGCATGACCTTCCCTTCCAAAAACCATGTTGGCTATCCCTCAAGTTGCTGTTACGTTCAAAAAATAAGTCCAGCTCATCTTTGAGATAGATTCCAATATTTTGCACGAAATGCAAGTTAAACTCACTGGCCTTTAGTTTTCTGGCTCGGTACGGTCCCCTTTCATATATATTGGTATTATATTGCCATGATTCCAATCATTTGGTATTTCTCCAGTTTCTAAAGACCGTCTGAGGATGGCGGATAGCGGCTTAGAGGTGAACTCACCAGCTTCCCTGAGCAGTCTCGGATATAAGCCATCAGGACCCACCGACTCATCTGCTTTCAGTTTATGCAACTTGTCTAATACTTCGTTATCCCGAACCTCAATTTTCGCTAAATAATCTTGAGCATTTGACATGCCCTCTGGCCAAATAAAGACCCCCTCTGAGGCAAAATTCTCAACAAAGTGACTGTTTAAGGCATCCGCAATATGCTTGTTATCATATAGCAGCGATCCATTTTTATTCTTTATACACTTATCCTGCTCTTTAACTTTCCTTTTTCTGCTACAGTACTGTAAGAAGCGCTTAGGATTAGTTTTTGCCCCCTCTGCAATTTGTCTTTCATACAGTCTTTTAGCCTTCCTCAGCTCTTTTTTTTACCACAGCCCACATTTTACAGTATTCAGCCCTAGTATTCTCATTGTTATCCTTTATGTACATCTTATAAAGATTCCTCTTTTCCCTCAACATCCTACGAATACTTTTGGTCATCCACTGAGGATTCTGCTTTTACAGCTTACTTTTGGACACCTTCGGAATGAATCTGCATTGTGATTCAAGTAAAACCCCCTTAATCTTTCCCACATCTCATTCACAGACTTACAGTCCAGGAGTGTCTCCCAATTTATTTCAGCTAGATATGAGCGCATCCTGTCAAAGTTTGTTCGCCAAAAATTGAAAATTTTTGTTTTAGAATGCACCTTTTTAACTTCCAATGAAACATCAAAATTAACAGCAGAGTGATCACTTGTCCCAAGTGGCTCCAGTACCTCAACATTGCTAATTCTGTCAGGGTCATTACAGAGCACTAAGTCTAAAATTGCCTTCTCTCTGGTAGGTTTATTAACATACTGCACCAAGAAATTATCATTTATAACATCTAGAAATTCCTCCTCCCCCCTACCCTGTCCTTTCACCATTTCCCAATTGATACCAGGATAGTTTAAGTCTCCCATGATAATAGTCCCACCACCGCTACAAGCTTGCGTAATCCTCTTAAAAAGCATTTCATTGTTTGTACTGTCCAAAGCTGGTGGTCGATAGCATACTCCTATGTTTAAACCTGTCTCGTGTTTGCCAATGAGCCTGACCCAGATATCTTCACAGGAAAAGGAATGTTCAATTTTGGGAATTTCCTGTACATTAATGTTTTCGTTCACATAGAGTGCTACGCCACCTCCTCGCCTATTACATCTATCCTTTGTAAAGAGCTTATAACCTTCTATATTATATTCATCTCCATCCTCTTCACATAGCCATGTCTCTGTTATCCCAACTATGTCATAGCCCTCACTGATCACTACAGCCTCAAGTTCTGGAAATTTATTTCTTATGCTTCTTGCATTTAAATAAAAACATTTGAGGTTATTACTAATGCTCTTCCTCCTTGATTTCCCATGTGGCCGCCACCCTGAGCCCCCCTCTACACTTTGTTACTTTAAAAGTAAAACATCGATAGTGCATGATACGCCGTCAGCTTCCATCCGGACAGTCTGCATTTCCCTATGTGTAACACTCACTCACCTCCCTGCCCCCCAAGTCCCTAGCTTAAATAATCCTGTGCTACCCTCAACATGCGCTGGCCCAGTGCAAAGGTACCCCTCCGATTCAGGTGCAGCCCGTCAGGCTTGAACAGGTCACCCCTGTCCCAGAAAAAGTTCCAGTGCCCCATAAACCTATACCCCTCTTTCCTACACCAGGTTCGTAGCCATGTGTTAAACCTCCAGATAGAATTCTGCTTACCTCTGCTTGCACGTGGTACCAGTAGAATCCCGGAGAACACTACCGTTGAGGATCTGCTCCTAAGCTTGTCATGACTGACAGAAGAACCAAACGCGAGTCAGGAAATCCAAAGCCGTAGTCGTTTATTCAGACAATAGGTCGGGAAGCCAGGGGTAGCACAGAGACGTAGTCAGGCAGGCAAGGTTCGTACACGAAAAATCAATAAATACAGCAACCAAAACAAAAGGGCTAAGCAAAAGAGTAATCAGTCAGATACAGGCTATAGTTGTACACGGGAATCTAGACGAGAATATAAAGCACTGGCAAGGAGAAAAGGAATGAAGATCTGACAAAGCTCTGCAGTGAAATGAGACATTTATATACTCAAAGAAATGACTAAACTAGGCGGGGAATAGGATAGGTGGGAGTTGCTAAACAATTAAATATAATGAGCACATGAGGGAAAGACAAACCATGATCACGCATCACAATTGACAGACCAATCCTAAACATGAAAACGGACTCCGATTAGGGAGTTGCCTAAGTGAATAATAGAACGAGAGGCAGCTCGAGGTAAAACAGGTGCGAGAGATCGCAGTAATCAGCAGAGTCAGGGATAGGAAACGGGAGGGCGGAGTTTACAGACTAGAGCGAATGCAAAGAGCATTAGTAAAAACGAACAACGTGATATTTACACACCACTACATGACAGGTGAATATTAATACACAGAAGTACTCAGAATGAGTATATTAGTCTATGTTAGTAATGACATTACGTAACATGAAGTATTAGTCTTAATTAATATGTTAATCTGAGAATAGCGGGAATTACAGGAAACGAGACGTGAAGGAAGATTTTCGGAAACCACGAAAACCCACGGAAATCACCGAATAGATGCTATAACGCGGACAGGGAAATGCATTGCTTAAATACATAGAAGACGTACATGACATGACTGGAGCAGACGAGGTGCTATGCATGGAAAGGAAGACATGGCAAGATAACTAATGATCTAAACTTGAAAAATAATAAAACAAGGAAATCCAAACTACCAAAATACAATACATAATCCTAAGAAAGGTCAGTCAGAGCAATGATCACTAAACACAGAAATCCATAATCATGGCAGAGCCAGGCACAGAACTAAAACAAGACATGAGCATAATGAAACAAGAAAAAATACAGATTATGACAGTACCCCCCCTCCTATGAACGCCTCTGGGCGTTCTTAGCTGACGGCACAAGATGGTCTTTATGAAACTCACGTATTAAAGATTTGTCCATGATGAAGCGGGCTGGAATCCAGGATCTTTCCTCGGGGCCGTAGCCCCCCCAGTCAATGAGATATTGGAGCCCACGGCCCCGACGACGGCAGTCCAAGATGCGTCGGACGGTAAAGGTTTCACCGCCCTCAATGATGCGGGGTGGAGGGGGAGGGGCCGGATCCTCGTGTAGGGGATTGTTGACAGCAGGCTTGATTCGAGAAACGTGGAAGGTAGGGTGAAGGCGTCTCATGGTGGATGGGAGTCGAAGGCGTACAGCCGTGGGGCTGATGATCTTCACTATGGAAAAGGGTCCAATGTAGCGGGGTGCCAACTTACGAGTACCCCCGCGAATAGGGATGTCCTTAGTGGAGAGCCAGACTTTTTGCCCAATCCTGTAAACCGGGGCCGGAGTACGCCTACGATCTGCCAGTAACTTGGTTCGGGCTGCCGCCCTGAGCAGGTTAGTACGTACAATCCTCCAGGTGCGCTTGCATCGACGGATGAAGGCGACGGCTGACGGAACTCCCACCTCCTCCTCCTGGCTGGGGAAGATGGGAGGTTGATACCCCATACAGCATTCGAAGGGTGATAGTTGTGAAGAGGAGGAGGTATGACTGTTGATGGCGAACTCCGCCCATGGTAGTTGTTGGCTCCAACTGGACGGACAGTGTGAACACAGGCACCTGAGGACTGTCTCGATGCTTTGGTTTGCACGTTCAGTTTGGCCATTGGTTTGGGGATGGAAGCCTGAACTGAGGCTGGCAGATGTTCCGAGCAACTTGCAAAAAGCCTTCCAGAAGCGGGCAGAGAACTGAGGACCTCTGTCTGACACAATATCTGAGGGAATGCCATGGAGTCTGATGACATGCTGGACTAACAGAGATGCAGTTTCAGAGGCAGAGGGGAGCTTGGTGAGCGGTATGAAGTGCACAGCTTTAGAGAAACAGTCCACAATGGTGAGGATGGTGGTATTATGGTTGGAGGGGGGTAGGCCAGTGATGAAGTCGACGGAAATATGTGACCAAGGGCGGTGTGGGATGGGAAGTTGCTGGAGAAGTCCTTGAGGTGGTTGATTGGTGGTTTTAGCCTGGGCACAGGTAGAACAGGTGGATACAAAGTCCAGGATATCTTTGTTCATGCGTGGCCACCAGAATTTGCGGCGAATGAAGTGGAGAGTGCGCCCTCTACCCGGGTGACAGGAGAGTTGAGAAAATGTCCCCAACGGAGAACTTGAGGGCGCATGGACTCTGGTACAAACAGTTTGTGGTCAGGGCAGTCACTGGGATTGCCAGAGTCCCCTTGGGCTTCTTGAACCTCTCGCTCAATGTCCATCTCAACCGCATTGACCACAACTTGTGAGGGCAGGATGGTGTCTGGGAGTTCGTCATTAGTAGAGACCTCGAACTTTCTTGAGAGGGCGTCAGGCTTGATATTCTTGGATCCAGGTCGAAAGGTGAGGGTGAAGTTGAAGCGGGAGAAGAATAAGGCCCATCTGGCCTGTCTAGGGTTAAGTCTCTTGGCTGATGAGAGAAACTCTAGGTTCTTATGATCTGTCCAGACTTGAAACGGTATCTCAGTTCCTTCCAGCCACTGACGCCACTCCTCCAAAGCAAGTTTGACAGCAAGTAACTCTCGGTTTCCGATGTCATAATTCTCCTCAGCAGGACTAAGACGTCTTGAAAAGAACGCACATGGGTGTACTTTGTTGTCCAGGCTCGATCTTTGAGAGAGCACAGCTCCTACTCCGATGTTAGAGGCATCCACCTCCACTATGAACTGAGCATTGGGGTCAGGATGGATCAGGATAGGTGCCGTGGTAAACAGGCATTTGAGCCGTCTGAATGCAGTAGCCGCCTTCTCTCCCCATACAAACCGGGACTTGGAGGAGGTGAGTGCTGTTAGAGGAGCGGCGACCGAACTATAGTTCCTGATGAACCTCCTATAGAAGTTGGCGAAGCCAAGGAACCGTTGAAGTGCCTTGCGATCTTCAGGTTGAGGCCAACTGGTAACTGCCTCAACTTTAGCTGGATCCATATTGAGAGACCCCGTGGAGATGACATAGCCCAGGAAGGTGGTTGTGGTGCATGAGAACTCGCACTTCTCAGCCTTGATGAATAGGCGGTTCTCCAGAAGCCTCTGCAGGACCAATCTGACATGACGTCTGTGTTCCTCTTGGTTGCGGGAAAAAATTAATATATCGTCAAGGTAGACAAAGACGAATCTGTTGATAAAGTCCCGTAACACGTCATTGACCAGGCCTTGGAACACAGCGGGGGCATTGGTGAGTCCGAATGGCATGACTAAGTACTCCCAGTGACCAGTAGGGGTGTTGAAGGCCGTCTTCCACTCATCGCCCTCACGGATACGCACTAAGTGATAAGCATTGCGTAAATCCAATTTGGTGAATAGCTTGGCTCCACTGAGTTGATCGAATGCCGTAGTCATGAGAGGCAAGGGGTAACGGTTCTTAACTGTGATGTTGTTGAGTGCCCGATAATCAATACATGGCCGGAGTGACCCGTCTTTCTTCTTGACGAAGAAGAATCCAGCGCCAGCCGGTGAGGAGGAGGGTCGAATGATGCCGGCAGATACGGCTTCCCTCAGGTACTTCTCCATCGCCACCGTCTCGGGGCGGGACAATGAAAACAGTCGCCCCCTGGGTGGTGTAGTCCCTGGTTTAAGGTCAATGGCACAGTCATAAGGCCGGTGCGGGGGAAGGCCGATGGCGCGAGACTTGCTGAAGACCTCCTTGAAATCATGGTATTCTGTTGGGACTTTGCTTAAGTCCGGGCTCTCCTCAGATGCTTGCTTCAGGACAGGGACATGGGCTTGACCGAGGCATCTGTATAGGCATGATGGGCTCCAGGCCTGGATCACGTGTCTCTCCCAGTCAATCTCCGGGTTGTGGGTTCTCATCCAGGGGTGGCCCAGAATCACCGGTGCATGTGGCGAGTCGATGATGTAGAGCTGGATCCTCTCCTGGTGATTGCCGGAAACTAGCAGTCTGAGCGGGATGGTGAGGTGGGTGATAGTGCCGATCTTCTGGTCGTTGAGTGAGTTAGCTATACGTGGACGTTCAACCCGTTGTGTAGGAATCCCCCATCGACTCGCCACGCTAGCATCCAGGAAGCTTTCCTCTGCCCCAGTGTCGATGAGGGCAGTGGTCCCTCTTGACCCTCCATCTCATTCGATGGTTACAGGCAGGCAGGTGCGGTTTTTAGAGGAGGATTCGACAGGGAGTACGCCCACCAATGCTCCTCTCATCACTGGTGGGCGTTGGCTTTTACTGGACAATGCCTAATTTGATGTCCGGCGCCGCCACAGTAAAAGCAGGCGTTCTCCCTTCTCCGTCTCTGCCTCTCCGCACTGGAAATCCGAGTCCGATCCACCTGCATAGGCTCCTCCACCGAAAAGGGTTGATTGCTTCTGGCACCACAGGGGGGGGGTGGAGACTTGTTCTGAGGCGGGGATGTTTGGTTGAGCGCCCTTCCACGGAATTGGCGTGCTCTGCGCCTCTCCTCCAAACGAGCGTCCACTCTGATGGCCATCTCCATGAGCCGATTGAGATCTTCGGGCAGGTCGCGAGTCAGTAGTTCGTCCTTTACTGGATCAGATAGTCCATTTAGAAAAGCATCGTACAGGGAGGCCCTGCCCCAGCCGCTATTGGTAGCCAAGGTCTGGAAATCGATTGCGTAATCTGAGACAGTTCTGGCGCCCTGGCGGATGCGGAGGATCTCCCGTCCTGCCTCATGACCATGTTTGGACCGATCAAAAACCCTCGTCATCTCCTCGGCTAGTGACTCCGCAGTCCGTGTGCATGGTAACTCAGCCTCCCACGCCGCCGTTGCCCACTGCTTAGCTCTCCCGGTAAGCTGGGTGATAATGTAAGCCACCTTGGATTGCTCTGACGGGAAGGTTGCTGGCTGGAGTTGGAAGATGAGCTTACATTGCGTCAGGAAGGCGCGGCAGGTACCTGGTTCACCTGCGTACCTCTCAGGGGGTGGTAGACGGGGCTCCGGATTGGGAAGAGCTTGTGGTGCCGGTATAGGTGGAGCTGAGGGTTGCGGCGTGCCATCAGATGGTGTAGCCCTTGCTTGGATAGTCAGGTTGCTGACGGAATGAGTCAGAGACTGCAGATGCTGCATAATCGCCAGCAGTTGTTGTTGCTGGGATTCGAGCATAGCTCCCTGCTGACTCACTGCCGCCTGCAGTGGGTCACTCGCTGGTTCCATCCTCTGGTCAGATCTTTCTGTCATGACTGACAGAAGAACCAAACGCGAGTCAGGAAATCCAAAGCCGTAGTCGTTTATTCAGACAATAGGTCGGGAAGCCAGGGGTAGCACAGAGACGTAGTCAGGCAGGCAAGGTTCGTACACGAAAAATCAATAAATACAGCAACCAAAACAAAAGGGCTAAGCAAAAGAGTAATCAGTCAGATACAGGCTATAGTTGTACACGGGAATCTAGACGAGAATATAAAGCACTGGCAAGGAGAAAAGGAATGAAGATCTGACAAAGCTCTGCAGTGAAATGAGACATTTATATACTCAAAGAAATGACTAAACTAGGCGGGGAATAGGATAGGTGGGAGTTGCTAAACAATTAAATATAATGAGCACATGAGGGAAAGACAAACCATGATCACGCATCACAATTGACAGACCAATCCTAAACATGAAAACGGACTCCGATTAGGGAGTTGCCTAAGTGAATAATAGAACGAGAGGCAGCTCGAGGTAAAACAGGTGCGAGAGATCGCAGTAATCAGCAGAGTCAGGGATAGGAAACGGGAGGGCGGAGTTTACAGACTAGAGCGAATGCAAAGAGCATTAGTAAAAACGAACAACGTGATATTTACACACCACTACATGACAGGTGAATATTAATACACAGAAGTACTCAGAATGAGTATATTAGTCTATGTTAGTAATGACATTACGTAACATGAAGTATTAGTCTTAATTAATATGTTAATCTGAGAATAGCGGGAATTACAGGAAACGAGACGTGAAGGAAGATTTTCGGAAACCACGAAAACCCACGGAAATCACCGAATAGATGCTATAACGCGGACAGGGAAATGCATTGCTTAAATACATAGAAGACGTACATGACATGACTGGAGCAGACGAGGTGCTATGCATGGAAAGGAAGACATGGCAAGATAACTAATGATCTAAACTTGAAAAATAATAAAACAAGGAAATCCAAACTACCAAAATACAATACATAATCCTAAGAAAGGTCAGTCAGAGCAATGATCACTAAACACAGAAATCCATAATCATGGCAGAGCCAGGCACAGAACTAAAACAAGACATGAGCATAATGAAACAAGAAAAAATACAGATTATGACAAAGCTTCTCAGCTAATTCCACAAATTTGCCTTGCAGAACCTCAAACCTACCCTTACCAATGTCATTTGTCTCAACATGGACCATGACAACTGGATCCCTCCCCGCTCTGGCCAGGAGCTTGTCTGCACGCTCCAGGAGGTCATCTACCTGGGAACCAGGCAGGCAACACACCGTACGAGACTCCTTGTCGCGTGAACAGACTAAGGTATCTATTCCTCTAAGTATTGAGTCCCCCACTATCAATAACTCTCTTTTCTGAGGGGTAGAGGCCAACAGGGTGCCCTGCTGCTCATCAGTCCGCTCACTCTCAGGGTCAGGGGCCAAGTCGAGTTCCTGCAAGGGCTGGAATCGGTTGGACACCTCAACCACTGGAGAAGCTGTCGCTGTACGGCATGCACAGCCTTTCCTGCGCTGCCGACCTATAGTCACCCAACTTTCTCTCCCTGCCTGCTCTGGGATCCCAGTACCACCCTGCTTCGGCGTACACACCATTTCTCTAAACGACATACTACTTAGTTCCTCTAGGAGATCTACTGATTGTGAACTATGTAGCACCGCCAACTGGCCCTGAAGATCAAGGCCCAGTGATGGTATGGGGGTGTATTAGTGTCCAAGGCATTGGCAACTTACACATATGTGAAGACCCCATTAATTCTGAAAGGTACATACAGGTTTTGGAGCAACATATGTTGCCATCCAAGCAACGTCTTTTTCATGGACGCCCCTGCTTATTTCAGCAAGACAATGCCAAGCCACATTCTGCACGTGTTACAACAGCATGGCTCCGTAGTAAAAGAGTGCGGGTACTAGACTGGCCTGCCTGTAGTCCAGACCTGTCTCCCATTGAAAATGTGTGGCGCATTATGAAGCGTAAAATACGACAACAGAGACCCCGGACTGTTGAACAACTTAAGCTGTACATCAAGCAAGAATGGGAAAGAGTTCCACCTGAAAAGCTTCAAAAATTGGTCTCCTCAGTTCCCAAACGTTTACTGAGTGTCGTTCAAAGGAAAGGCGATGTAACACAGTGGTAAAAAGGCCCCTGTGCCAACTTTTTTGCAATGTGTTGCTGCCGTTAAATTCTATGTTAATGATTATTTGCAAAAAAAAAAAAGTTTCTCAGTTTGAACATGAAACATCTTCAATTGAGTATAAGTGTAAAAGGATTTGCAAATCATTGTATTCTGTTTTTATCTAAGATTTACATAACGTGCCAACTTCACTGGTTTTGGGTTTTGTATTTTAAACATTTAATTTGATATGGATGAAAACACAGAGATTGTTTTGAAGGCAAAAAAACAAATGTTCCCTTCCACCCCAACACAGAACCCCCCCCATTGATGTTCACAGACTGTAAGAGGCACATCTACATACATTGTTGAAGGAGTGTGCAAGGTTTCTGAAGTAAAAATCTCAAACGGTTTCTCAGTTACAGCCCGGACACAGAGGGAACCCTGATGTGAACACGGATGGGAAAATGTTCAAAAACAATATGTTTCCCCTCCGTCCTGGGGAGAGACATAATTAAAGATGACTATCCACACTTCAACTTCATTGCCATCGTATAGTTACAGTCTCCAGGTGCTAGAGAACAGAACCTCAATGAAACAAGACTGCTCTGAGAGCAGAACATCCCGTCGAGTCGCGACTGCGATATGCAATATCTGCAGCATATTTGTAAAGTTTCAGGGATGTCCCCTGAAAACTGCAGGATGAGCTGATCTTATTAGCCAAGTACCTCCCAATAAGGACAGACAGACAGACGGACGGATGGACCGCACCACGCCATAATCCCTCTTTTGGGCTTTTACCTGGTAGTGGATAAATTTGGGTTACTGTCAAGGAATCTATGGTGGTTTCATATGAGACTCAAGCAGTTTCAGCACTCAAATGTAGCTGCAAATTAAATCAATTTGATAAAATTATTCATGACCTGCTGAAAATTGAATCAGTCTATTGTAAATTCCCGACAATGTTCCACAAGATATTTCAGGAATGGTATTTAACTTATTTCACGACTTCATTAAATCCATGGTAAACACAGTGCTTTTATTCAGTTCCCACCATTATTTTTTAACCCTGTACAAATATACACATTACTATACATTACAATACATTATTTTTAACTTCATCTCATGGATCAGTATACCACCTCTGGCAGCTTGTACAAGTAGTATGCTTTCTAGACAAGTCTCAGTTAACCTTGCCCTGTAGTTACATTCCTGAGGGTACCTACTGGGTGAAAGCTTGCGTGAGGGTTTCCCAGGTACGGCAAATTTCCTGATTTCCCTAATTACAATTGGCAGAGAAGAGTCATTTGTGTTGTCCTGAGGCGAAAGCATAGAAAATGGGCTGAAGAAGCTGCAGTACCTCTTTATTGTTTCTGCGAAGCTCATGTTGTCTTGCTGAGCATTTTTTGAGCACTTATGTTTTTTTGTTATTTAATTTCCATGTTGGTGCACCTGGTGCTGACTGGTGCTAAGAGTGGCGCAAGTGTCTTTGCTTGTTTAAGACCAACGCAGTTACCATTTTCCCATCCGATACCCACGTACTTTAAAGTGCCTGTTTATCCAAAAATAATATTTGGAACACAGAATCTATAACATAAACTGATCATCTCAAATTCTATTCAGTAGTCACAAATTTATTTACATTTTAATTACTGCAAATCACAAACTTCTTGTAAAGAATTTATATTTGGACATCTTCGACGGTGACTTCATAGAAGGTATCTTGCCAGCGGCAGAGAACGCGTTGTAAATGTCGTTGGACTCAGTGATTTAGTAATTATGAATTATTCCCAAGGGAAAATGTCAAATATCTGCCTTATTTACGGCTGCAATAATAAGGCCGATGCAAGCAGAGGCATCAGGGTCCATGAATTTTCAAAAAGAAAAAAAAAAAACAATTTGAAAGACATGGGTAGATTTTGTGACTAGAAAGTGAGTGGATTTCATGGAGACCAGTGCTGTGTTCGATTCTGCTCCCCCATCAAATCATGTTTCCCCTTCAAGAGGTTTTATGGTGCTGTTGCTGATTTAAGAAAATAATGAAATAAAATAACGTAACGGGCATTGATACATCAGCTCGCTCTTCCGACAGTTACAGTATCACAGACGACACCTCATAAAGCAATGAATTTTGAGACTCAGCCATCTCCCGTGATTTATCCTTTTGCAATATTGAGCTCTTCTGCTCAGCAGTGATCACACAATTACCCCATGCTCTGAAATTTATTCTGCCGTCCAAATCAGAGTAAAACACAATTTGACAGGGGAAGTCAATCGGACACAACTGCGCATCAGGATCAGTGATCTGCTTTGAATACTTCACTGATGAGTGCTTTTATCTGCCAGATCCTGAGTCACAGGAAAAGTCTGAACATTACTGTGGGTCAGGAATTACTGAAATCGCTACTTACTAAGTCATCGGTCAATAAGCCAAGCCCAAATTGCTCCAGGTGTGAGGTTTCACGAAATGAGCCAAGAGCGAAAACCAGATAAATGCAAAATGGAGGCTTTATTTCTGAAGGGGGAAACCCCCCAACAGAGCTGGCAACAGTACAATGTCCACAATCCACAAACAGAATCCAAAGGGCAAAGTCCAAAACTGTAACCAGGGCACCAATAACAAAACAAGGTCAGGCAAAAATGGTTCGGTACACAGGCGTGGGTTTGGTGGAGAGACAAACTCATAAGCCGTAAACAGTCCGAATCCAAATACCAGGGCAGCAAAGACAATAGACGTGGTCGGGCAAAAATAGGTCAAAACTCACGAAGGCAATCAGATCCAAAAGGGCAAACCAAAAAACAAGTGTCGGGCAATCCAGTCAGAAAGAAAATATCACAGTGAGCAAGGCGAGGAACGTAGCACAAGACAAAGGAGTAAAGACGATCTGACAAGGAACTAAAAGTGCAGACACCTTATATACACATCCGGGGTGAACACATGACTAGGGTAAACAGGTGTAATCAATGACATGGGAGTGACACATGAGGAAAACTAATTACATGAATTTGGCGAATGCCGAAACGCAGACAGGGATAACGAGACATTCCTATGAACGAATAACAGCTCCGGTTAAGGAGTACTAAAGTGTATAGTCTAAAGAAAAGAGAAAGCCTGAGATATAAATGGAAACTGCAGTAGAGATAATTAGTGATAGGCAAGGAGGGCGGAGATACAGATTGGGCGAATGCTGAGAGATCGTTAGTCTATTAGTATGTGCAGCTATACAATCCCGAGTGCAAGTTAGTCAGTTAGTATGAATATACAATGTTAATCGGGGTTAGTAATTATCGAAAACAATAAACTGTTAGTAGGGTTAGTAGATAGCATAAAGAGAGAGGAAGGAAGAAAACGAGATAAGAAAGATTGAAATCCCAGAAACCAGGAAATCACCCGAATGAGTGGCACGTCAGACAAGGGACCGTGGGCAAAGACCTACACCAGACAAGACAGGGGAAAACGAAGTGCAGGACTAGAACCAAAAACAAGACTATGAAACATGGCAAGGCTATGAAACATGGCAAAGACGTAAATAATAACAAAACAAGAAAAATAATAAAACATGAAATCAAACAACCAAAACACAATACATAATCCTAGGGATGGTCAGAGGCAGGCAGTGGTCACTAAAACACAAAAGGCATACATGGCAAGCCAGGCACAGAACTTAAACATGGGGCTAGACAAAAGACATGGCTGAAATGCAGAATCACAACAGAACCCCCCCCCCAACGAACGCCTCCTGGCGTTCAATTCGAAGAGCGTGATGCAGCATGATAGTCTCTTATTAAAGTCTTATCCAGAATGTGTCGGGCAGGAACCCAACTGCGGTGTTCTGGTCCGTAACCCTCCCAGTCGACGAGGTACTGTAGACCTCTGCCTCGTCGACGAGAGTCCAGGAGGGCACGGACCGTGTAGACTTCGCCTCCGTCGATGATCCGGGCGGGTGGAGGGGGATCAGGTCCAGAGGACAGGTGGTGGGTTACAGCAGGTTTTACTTGTGACACATGGAAAGTTGGGTGTATACGTCGCATGGATAGGGGGAGACGGAGGCGAATGGCAGTGGGACTAAGGACCCTCTCGATAGTGAAAGGGCCCAGGTATTTGGGGAAAAGCTTACCCCCGTTACCTCTGAGGGGGATGTCCCTAGAAGACAGCCAGACCCGTTGCCCAGGTCGGTACGCCGGAGCCGCTGTGCGTTTCTTGTCGGCCAGTTCCTTCATCCGGGCGACCGATCTGAGCAGGACCTGGCGGGTGGTGACCCAGGTGCGTCTGCACCTACGGACGAACTCGCTGGCAGATGGAACAGCTACCTCCTCCTCCTGGGACGGGAACAACGGAGGCTGGTAGCCCAGGCAGGCCTTGAAGGGGGAGACGCCGGAGGCAGCAGAGGTGTGGCTGTTCAAGGCGTACTCTACCCATGGCAACTGATAACTCCAGGAGGAGGGGTTCCTAATGCAGAGACAACGCAGAACACTTTCCACACATTGGTTAGCTCGCTCGGTCTGGCCATTGGTCTGGGGATGGAAACCTGAGGATAAACTGACTGACGTGCCTAGGGCTTTAAAAAACGCTTTCCAAAAAAGTGCTGTGAACTGGGGACCACGATCAGAAGTGATGTCGGTGGGTATGCCATGAAGCCTAATGACATGTTGAATGACCAGATTGGTGGTGTCTTGAGCGGAGGGAAGTTTAGTGAGGGGAACTAAGTGAACGGCTTTGGAAAATCTGTCAACAATAGTGAGAATGGTGGTGTGGTGGTTGGATGGGGGAAGACCTGTGATGAAGTCTAGTGCAATGTGGGACCAGGGACGATGTGGTGTCGGAAGGGGCTGGAGTAAACCTTGTGGTGGTTGGTGAGAGGACTTAGCCTGGGCACAGACCGAGCAAGCTGTAACGAAACCCTGGACATCTTGGCTAAGTTCTGGCCACCAAAACCTCTGGAGGATGAAGCTCTTAGTGCGGCGAATCCCAGGGTGGCAGGACAGTCTAGATGCGTGTCCCCATTCCAGGACCTTGGGGCGCAGGGCAGCTGGAACAAATAAGCAGTTAGTGGGACACGCACTAGGGGTAGCAGCATTGGTCTGGGCATTCTTAACCTCTCTCTCTATGTCAAAACATATGGCATTGAAAAACGCTTCCTTAGGGAGGATAGTATCCTTGTTAAGTTCCTCCTCCTGGATCTCAAAACATCGGGATAGGGCATCAGGCTTCACATTCTTACTTCCAGGCCGGTAGGCAATGTGGAAGTTAAAGCGGGAGAAGAATAACGCCCACCTGGCTTGCCGCGGATTGAGTCTTTTGGCTGTCTGCAGGTACTCCAAATTCTTGTGGTCAGTCCAGACAATAAAGGGAACCTTGGATCCTTCCAGCCATTGCCTCCATTCTTCCAAGGCCAACTTCACCGCCAACAGCTCCCGGTTGCCGATGTCGTAATTTCTCTCCGCTGAGCTGAGGCGGCGAGAGAAGAAGGCACATGGATGGATTTTCCCATCCTCCGTGGACCTCTGAGACAGAATGGCTCCAGCTCCAATATTGGAGGCGTCCACCTCGACGATGAACTGGAGCTCTGGGTTGGGAATAGTGAGGATGGGTGCAGATGTGAATCTGGTCTTTAATTCTTTAAAGGTGTCCTCTGCTTTCTCCGACCAACGAAACTTGAATTTGGAGGAGGTGAGAGCAGTAAGAGGAGCCGCAACAGAACTATAGTTCCTGATGAACCGCCGGTAGAAGTTGGCAAATCCTAGGAAACGTTGGAGTGACTTACGGTCCTCTGGTCGGGGCCACTTGGTAACTGCCTCCACCTTTACTGGGTCCATGCGAATGGTGCCAGGAGAAATAATGTAACCCAAAAAGGTGGTGGTTTCAACAAAAAACTCACACTTCTCGGCCTTTACGAAAAGGCGGTTCTCCAAGAGGCGACGGAGCACTTGACGAACATGCTGAACATGGTCCTCCTGGGATTCAGAAAAAATCAGAATATCGTCAAGATAGACAAAAACAAACTTGTTTAACATGTCTCTTAAGACGTCATTGACGAGGTTTTGAAACACTGCTGGAGCGTTGGTAAGCCCGAAAGGAAGAACCAAATATTCCCAGTGCCCCGTGGGAGTGTTAAAGGCGGTCTTCCATTCGTCCCCCTCTCTGATTCGCACTAAGTGGTATGCATTCCGGAGGTCGAGCTTAGTGAAGATCTTGGCTCCTTGCAGGAGATCAAAAGCGGTGTTCATGAGGGGAAGTGGGTAGCGGTTCTTAATAGTTATCTCGTTGAGGCCCCGGTAATCAATACAGGGTCTTAATGATCCATCCTTCTTGGCTACGAAGAAAAAACCCGCACCAGCAGGGGATGATGACGGGCGTATAAGGCCAGCAGCGAGAGACTCTGAGAGATACTTCTCCATAGCTTGGTTTTCTGGTCTGGAGAGTGAGTAGAGTCGGCCTCTAGGGGGCATAGTACCTGGCTTCAGGTTTATGGTGCAGTCATAGGGTCGGTGAGGTGGTAAGCTGGTGGCCCGAGACTTTGAGAAAACCTCCTTGAGGTCATGGAATTCAAGAGGAACCTTTTCCAGGTCTGGAATCTCCGGAGGAGATGGGTTGTGTAGAGGGTCGAGGGCGTTGCGGAGGCATGTCAGGGAGCAGTTGGGGCTCCATCCCTTAATTTCATTCTTGCGCCAGTCGATCTCTGGTAGGTGTTTGGCCATCCATGGATGGCCCAGGACGATAGGAGCATGGGGAGAGTGTAACAGGAGGAACTGAATGGTTTCGTGGTGGTTTCCTGACACCTTGAGTTTGACGGGGCTGGTCGTATGGGTTATTTGGCCGATCCTCTGGCCGCTGAGCGAATTGGCCACTCGATCAGGGAAGATCTTCTCTGTGGGAACGCCCCATTTCCGGGCCAGCTTTACATCAATTAAGTTTTCCTCCGCTCCGGTGTCCACGAGAGCCTCGGTGGATCTGCTCTCGCCCCCCCATTCCAAAGTTACAGGAACACATGTGCGATTGTTAGTTTCCTGTCCCGGCGTCACCCCTATTACTGTCGCTATGCGGGCACCAGGAGGACCTCTTCTCTTCTTTTTTTTTTCCCTGTTAGGGCACTGAGCGATAAGGTGTCCTCCCTTGCCACAGTAAAAGCAGGCCCCATCACGGCGGCGGCGATCCCTCTCCTCCACAGGAATGCGCGTACGTCCCAATTGCATGGGTTCAGGCTCAGGGGAGCGGCTGCCAGTAGGGGGTGATCGAGGCGGAGTACTCTGGGGAGCTGGATATGGTCGTCTGCGGGAAGCGAGGCGTCGGCGCTCCTCCAATCGCGAATCCACGCGAATAGCCAGATCGACAAGGTCGTCCAAGTTCTCCGGTAAATCCCGCGACACTAGCTCATCCTTAAGTGCTTCCGATAATCCGTCGAAGAAGGCATCGTACAGAGCTCTCTGTCCCCATCTGCTGTTGGTGGCCAACGTCTGAAAATCAATGGCGTAGTCGGCTACGGGACGCCCACCTTGTCGCATGTGCAGGATCTCTCGTCCTGCCTCGTGACCCAACTTGGTGCGATCAAAGATCCGCCTCATCTCTTCACCCAGTAGACGAAAAGTCTGTACACAGGGGAGATCAGCTTCCCAAGCCGCTGTAGCCCACTGCTTAGCTCTTCCCGTCAGTTGCGTGATAATGAAAGCAACTCGCGCTCTTTCGGTGGGGAAGGACGAAGGCTGCAGGCTGAAGATGAGCTCGCACTGGGTGAGAAACGCCCGACATGCTCCCGGGTTCCCGTCGTACCTCTCCGGCGGTGGTAGACGTGGCTCGCAGCTGGGTAGGGGCGGAGCGGAAGTGGGAGCAGGAGGAGTATAGGCGGTAGGCTGGGGTGACTGTAGTTGCTGCGCCTCCCGTACTGAGCGAGTGAGGTCCGCCATCTGGAGGCTCATGGTTTGCATGTGCTGCATTAGAGCACGGAGCTGACGTTCCTGAAACTCCAACTGAGTGCCCTGCTGGTGCACTGCCTCCTGCAGAGACTGGTCTGACGCTGGCTCCGTCATGGTCAGATCGTAATGTGAGGTTTTACGAAATGAGCCAAGAGCGAAAACCAGATAAATGCAAAATGGAGGCTTTATTTCTGAAGGGGGAAACCCCCCAACAGAGCTGGCAACAGTACAATGTCCACAATCCACAAACAGAATCCAAAGGGCAAAGTCCAAAACTGTAACCAGGGCACCAATAACAAAACTCAAGGTCAGGCAAAAATGGTTCGGTACACAGGCGTGGGTTTGGTGGAGAGACAAACTCATAAGCCGTAAACAGTCCGAATCCAAATACCAGGGCAGCAAAGACAATAGACGTGGTCGGGCAAAAATAGGTCAAAACTCACGAAGGCAATCAGATCCAAAAGGGCAAACCAAAAAACAAGTGTCGGGCAATCCAGTCAGAAAGAAAATATCACAGTGAGCAAGGCGAGGAACGTAGCACAAGACAAAGGAGTAAAGACGATCTGACAAGGAACTAAAAGTGCAGACACCTTATATACACATCCGGGGTGAACACATGACTAGGGTAAACAGGTGTAATCAATGACATGGGAGTGACACATGAGGAAAACTAATTACATGAATTTGGCGAATGCCGAAACGCAGACAGGGATAACGAGACATTCCTATGAACGAATAACAGCTCCGGTTAAGGAGTACTAAAGTGTATAGTCTAAAGAAAAGAGAAAGCCTGAGATATAAATGGAAACTGCAGTAGAGATAATTAGTGATAGGCAAGGAGGGCGGAGATACAGATTGGGCGAATGCTGAGAGATCGTTAGTCTATTAGTATGTGCAGCTATACAATCCCGAGTGCAAGTTAGTCAGTTAGTATGAATATACAATGTTAATCGGGGTTAGTAATTATCGAAAACAATAAACTGTTAGTAGGGTTAGTAGATAGCATAAAGAGAGAGGAAGGAAGAAAACGAGATATGAAGAAAGATTGAAATCCCAGAAACCAGGAAATCACCCGAATGAGTGGCACGTCAGACAAGGGACCGTGGGCAAAGACCTACACCAGACAAGACAGGGGAAAACGAAGTGCAGGACTAGAACCAAAAACAAGACTATGAAACATGGCAAGGCTATGAAACATGGCAAAGACGTAAATAATAACAAAACAAGAAAAATAATAAAACATGAAATCAAACAACCAAAACACAATACATAATCCTAGGGATGGTCAGAGGCAGGCAGTGGTCACTAAAACACAAAAGGCATACATGGCAAGCCAGGCACAGAACTTAAACATGGGGCTAGACAAAAGACATGGCTGAAATGCAGAATCACAACACCAGGCCCAAATCTTCCCATCTAGTCTTTACTGAGAAAAGCAGGTAAATAAGCCCAGGGTGCTGCTTCATAAGCCCATCCTAAAGTGAGTGTAGAAACTGTTTTTTGCAAAAAAATTACTCCAAACTAATTCCATCCTCCGTCATAAGTAATTCGTAATCGTAATTTTGGACATGATAACGAAGGCCGAACTAGACCAAGAGGTGCAAATGGAGAATGAAAAAAGCATAAGCTTGCAGTTTGTCCAAGTCAATAGGATGAATAATTTGCCAGCTTGCATGCTAACGCTCTTAGCAATTAAATCAATAAATTCAATAAAGTTTCTACGAAACTGTTGGATGAGTAAGTTAAAATGTTAATAGCAAAACGCTTAAACATGCTAGCCAGCCAGGGGAGTTTTTCCTTAAAGCATAGTTGCAATTGCAGTCAGTGGTTGCAACTATGTAAGTTAGCATCTGTGATTTCGGGAAGTACACCCCAGCTGCGCAAACAGGACCTCATTTGACCTGTAAGGGCCATGTTGTTTGTTGCGTGTGCACTGTGGAATGAGAGTTAATAGACTCTGACAGTCTTGTGTTGTCATCGTGTTGAAAATACGTAGATACTAGTGATGCGCGGGTCGGCCCGGAACCCGTGGGTCCCGCGGGTTGACCTGCGGATCGGGCGGGGCGGGTCAATATTTTAATAACATTTATCGGGAGCGGGCGGGTTGGGCCAAACAGTGACGACATATAATTCCCACGAAATTGCTAATAGAAAGTATAATAGGCTATCGGCCACTTGAGGGCTCTAGACATACAGCCTAGATAATATGCTCTTGTCAAACGCTACTTTAAGCAGGATAGAATGCCAATCGTACCTCTCCCTCTTCCTACTCTCTATGCACACGCAGTCACTGGTGCGCGGGATAATCCTTCACGGTTAGACTAAGGATCTAAGGGTTAAATGATTGTTCATCTTATAAATCGTTCTGCAGTCAGCACTGAAATATTTTATAATAGTAGTAATTTTATTGACCTGTGGGTCCAAACAGCACATAGACAAAACATTTTTTCGCCACTTTACAGTGAAAGGCATATCACGATTCTGATTCAAAAATAAAATCAACTTGTTCAGGTGCTTCCGTTTATCAGCTACGTGTTCTCTGACAGCAGAGCGTGTGCTGCCATCGGCAGTAAAGACACTTCTTAGATATACAATATCTATAACACCATTCTATACACATATCACCCAAACGAAGAGGTAACTTATCATTACTGGAGCATGTATGGTCTAAACTTAGTCTTGCTCTTATTAATTACCATACCATGAGACAAAGAATAATCGTGTAAAACTCCATGGTGGCCAAAGCAGTCCTCTGCGTCCCAGCAACTAGCGCAACAAGCGAGCGAACAGTTCGGCTGGCCATGTCCTGGAAGCGCGCCGTAATCACTTAAACCCTGGCACTGTTGACGCGATTTTGTTTTTGCATAGTTTGGGAAAAAATACGCCTAGGCCTACATTATAAGCTGTGTTGCAAAACTACCCTAAAAGCCCCCCCCCCAAAAAACAATATTGAAATAAATTTATAAGGAAAATTAAATTTCCTCGTAGACGGGATATCGCAACACAGAATGGAAGAGTAGGCGATAGCGCCAGTGCGCAACTGTCATGTTTAATTTTGTTCCAATAAAACAGCCTGTTTGCAATATTTTGCCTGATGCCATTTCGTTTGGTTCCAAAGATCAGAAATCACGGTAAGGTTCAATTAATAGGCAGAGCCTAAACTTTCTATTAAGAATTCCAGCCAAAAGCCAAATGTATGTTGTGCTCCACTCAAATCCATAGCGTGACAGAAGAATCGTTTTTTTTTCCATTGCAAATCATGTCACACAGACCCACTGTATTCTTTTTCTCTTGCCTCATTTTTGTGTCGGGTCGGGTTGGGTTCGGGTTGAAAATCAGTGCGAGTTTTAGCGGGGCGGGCGGGGCGGGTTAGCTGTCACGTCGAGTCGGGTTGGTGCGGGTGTTAAAAAACCTCGACCCGCGCATCACTAGTAGATACCTATTTTCAGACTCCTTTCCTTGTCATGGCCTCATGAAACTCTCAGTCCGTAGTTTCAGTGCACCATGCCTAGAGGCCGATTGCCACGTTGTTCCTTTTCACCCTCTATGAAGAATTTTTGTTTTCATCAATTTATAGAAACAATATTCTTTGACAACATCTTGTTTTCCTATCATTTTCAGCTGCACTACTGTGTTCGGAACACCTCCCATTACGCCACGTCTGCTATTTGGCTAATTTGGGTCAATCTTAATTTTGTTTTCGGAAATCTCTGCTTGGACCTCCATGAAAGGCTCATTTTTGAGAAAAAGCAGCAAATTTGGAGCATTTAATTAGCAGGATACTGTTCGTGAACTGTTTGGTCCGATATAGACCAGATTAGATTTTATTTGAGAAAATTAGACGAATTTGCACTTTCAATAGTAAACGCACTTGCGCCAAGCTGAGTGCACATAGGTGTGTTGGTCCTAAAATGAGCTGAGAACAGGCACATTGTTGGTGTGTTGATTGAAGCAGCAGAAAGCAATTCCCCAATTCACAAACAAAAACCTGGTCTGAATGACCATAATGGTAGTCAACCTGGTCCCTCTACCTGAGCACGCGCACCTGAGTGGTCTGGAACCATCTATGACCCAGATAAGTTTCTGAGCTTTAGCTGAACCCAAGGTTTGGGAGGCTCATATGTGCTCTCTGAGCCTCCCTGGAGGCTTAAAATGAATTTTTATTTTATTTATTTTTATTAGCTCACCATATGGTTATGTCATGGCCTGCTTGTCCGTCGTCGTGCATCGTCGTCGACGTGCTTCAGCATCTGTAAACATCATCTTCTCCGAAACTACTGAGCCAATGAAGCTGAAACTTGGCATGCATGTTCCTACCCATGAGGACACCAAAGTTTGTTCGAGGCATTCCGATCCAACTTCAAATATGGCGGCTTTGGCACTCACTTCTGGAGCAATTCCGCTGAAATCTGCTGTATTTGTGCCAAATAGCAAGACTCAACCTATATAACTGGTTTTGCTGTGCATGGCATTTTGACCATCATTTGATCTCTGTCATGGGGCCATGCCCTTTAAATTCAGAAATATCTTTCTAATCTTCTTCTCTGAAACTGTGTGACTGATTGAGCTGAACCTTTGTATACAGTAGCTGTAGCTCGGGAGATTAAAGTTTGTTCGAGGTGTTCTGATTCCATTCCAAATATGGCAACAGCGGCAGCCATATTGAAATTTCCTTTGTAGAAGCTAAGCAGCAAGGCTGAACACATTACAGGTTTTGCTGTGCAATACATTTCACCTCCCAACGTTTATACCGTCTGTGAGCTGATTCTTTCACACACAGGAGGCAAATCAATTCACTGTCAAACCAGGGGGGAAATTTGCATTTACCAGTGTTCACTTTCAGCACAGAATCGTCGATAACAGAAAACGAAAGGTCATAAAACAATTCATCACTGTCATCCACACTTTCACAATCATGGAGCAGCGACCAGGGTATTATTGATAGATGTCTGCGTGCATGTAAAAAATCCGCTTTACAAAAATTGTAAACCACACGATTCGACGTCAGAGAGGGGGTCTAGCCCCCTACTGTGTACAACTCACAACACAGGGCCTCATGAATTGAATATACAGCCTTTTCTGTGCAAATTGGACGAAATTCATTTGTACTGTTGAATACTGAGTCAAGATAGTGATTGTTGCATGTTCTATTATTGTTGAGTTGGTACAGCCCGTACTCCTGTACGAAGCAGTTAATAAACGATTCCGATCGACTTGTAGACCAGTATTCAGGTTCGATGACGCCATCCACATTTTCAGACCATTCAATGTCCCGAAGGTTGAAATCGATCGCAATGAAAACTATGTCATTAGGTCGTAGATTTTGGTGAACCAGTTCGAGTGATTTATCAAACTCTTGAATAACAGTGTCTGGGGTATCATCGGGGAAATATACTCAAAGGCAATGAAAACGCAACACCATAAATTTTGGTTTATTTTTTGCTCAGGACCTGAGTTGTCCAATTTGAGTTCTTAAGTGACCATTGGGGTCACAATGTGTATCTCCTTACACATGAATGATCATCATGTAACTCAACTGTGATGGTCTGGCCCTGCAGGCCCTCCCCACTCCTGTTTGCACCTCCACCTCAACGAGCAACAGCTGCTGCTCGTTGAGGTGGAGGTGACTTGAAGAGTAGTGTGACCAGTGTGGCAGTGCAGCTGTATTCTGTTTGCCGTGCTTATGGAGCCCTGTCGTTTTCTGCTGCTGCTCTCCTGAGTTTTTAATGGTTTTAAATTAAACCTTTATTTATATTTTACTCAGCCTGTGTGTTTGGGTCCCTATTTCTATTTTGGGTACATGGTCCCTGTGCCCGCCGGCTTAGTGCCTGTCGCCGGCGGGGGCAAAACCATGACGTCAACAGTGTCAGTTGGACTCTCATCAATCCATATTGAGTACAACATTTGGGATTAGGAGTTGAGCAAGTACAGTGGTTGAAATGAAGGAGGGGTTGTCTTGCCTATATAAAGGCATGATAAAAGCCACACAAAAACATTTTTAAGTGTCATAAAGCCATGTCTGTCGACTGAACAACGGAACAGGGCCCTGGGTATGCTAAATGTGGGAGTAAGTGCCCGGCAAGTGGCTCACCGTTTTGGGTGGAGTACCTCCAGCATCAGTACGTTTTGGGTGTAGTACGTCTAACTTGGACGAGCTCTTTCATCAAAGAGTACCCAGACCTCAAACCAGGCAGCAACTCCAGAATGCACTACAGGCAGAGTGGCCACAACTTCCCCAAGACAACCTAAGACACTTAGTCAGGTCCATGAGGAGACGTTGTACTGCCTGTGTGGATGTTCGTGGGGGTCACACCCGATACTGACTGTTCTTTGGAGTTCATTTTTAAATGTGTGTTCCATTCAGCCATGTGATTTTTCATTTTCAACTTGTGCTTGTTATGTTTAATGCATCTGTTTATTATTGTCCAAATCGGCCCATTAACACATTTATTTCATCAAAGTCAACCAACTCAACATAATTAAATTGTTAAAATAAGAAAATAAATTTGAGTCACAAAATTATTTGAATCCAAACTGGTGTTTGCAACAAGCTTGTAACTTTCAACAAGCAAGTATTGCGGTTCTGAAGCAAGTGAGCTATTCTATGCCCTGTTAAGGCTGTAATATGTGTAACGTTATTTAAAAAGGTTATGTATGCATCAATCCAAATAGTGTAATGGTCTTATTGAAAAATTTATTATTGGCCCCAAAGTCACATTTCTTTTTTTACAGTCATTCTTGTAAATTTATTATTAATAATTATTATTATTATACATTGTTCTTTCATGGTGGTGCAGTGATTAGCACTGCCACCACACAGCAAGAAGGTTGTGGGTTCATTTACGGCCTGGGCCCTTTCTGTGTGGAGTTCCAGGGCATGTAGGCTATGACTGAACTAAATTTTATCTTTTGGTAAAATGAAAGTGTGCATATATGGCAGGCTGTCACATCACGATCTGGTTGGGGCGCCATAGCCAAAAATGCCAAGGCCGTTTTTTTGTCCCAGCCCAGCCCTGTTTATGACAATATACCCATGAGAATCAATAAATGTTGGACAAGGTAGAAAAAGTAACGTTTAATCCCACCTAAAGGTAATAAATACGGGGTTCGGACAGTCAGCAGTCAGTCGGTGTGGGGTGATTGATGAAGAATGAATGCTATGTGGCTTGCACAGACCAGCCTGGGTTTTGTATTTCACTTAGAGCAGGAATACATTAAACCCAATTACATCAGACTCTGGAGAATGGGTACATTATTTGGAGATAGATTTATAGGGGTCAGTGGAACACTTTGTCACTTGATCGAACAGAGTTTTGTATTCCTACGACACTACTGAAGCAGCTTCTGTTGTCCCAGTTACAGGAAGGCCTGCGTACACAGGGTGGCTAAGGCAAGCCTTTCAGGGATAGTCATAAGTTCAACCTCAAGAGATGCAGCATTGATGTGGAGACCTGGGAAGGCCTTGCCAAACACCGCCTGGTTAGGCGTCTGGATGCTGAGGGCAGTAAGCGTTTTGAAGAGAGCCTACGCCGACACGCTTCCATGAAGAGACAGAAAAGGAAGGAACGGCATCATACAAGGAATGCCTGTACTGCCACGGGCCTGCTAGTCTAAGATCGGCCTCGTCAGCCACCTGCAGGTCCTTCATCCATCAGAGAATTATCCTACTCGTTTGCGACTGATTGCCTATGATGATGATCATTGAGTTTGATCTTTTATTCGCCTTATAATTGCTCCAGTCAATTAGATCAAATTATACTTTTTAGGTTTAATCCACTGAAATACTAACACTCATCGTAATAAGTCCTCTTTTGTTTCTGCTGTTATTTACACATTTTCCCGCAGAGCCTGAGCAACATGTGGTTGTTGTTCACGAGGAAAAGCAAGAGGACATTGGATAAGCTGAAGGGCTTTTCACTGCAATCCATAAGAGGCAGGATTTTGAGACCACTCCAGCACAACAGCTGAGTCACTACTTTGACATATGAGTGCAGGACTAGGAAAAGAGGTTACTTGGGATTTTTTTCCATTCTGAGTCTAACGGGATCAAAGTTGAACCTGTTCTATTTAACCGAAAATGCATGTGTAAAGCGAGAATTTCAAAGTACTGTACTTTCATTTTACAACACTTTCCACTGAAAAACTTGGATCACTCTTTGATTTTGTTGGAAAATCTCAATTTTCATAAAATGACCCAAGTGACCCCTTTTCCTAGTCCTGCACCCATATGAAGTTCCAGTCAAAAGTTTGGATATACCCACACATTTCTCACAAAACATGTTAAAGGGGACCTATTATGCTGATCCTACTTCTAATACAAATCAGTAATGTTATAATGTTGGTTGTCCATACTCAACCTCTGTAAAGTTTCTAAACATAAGATACAGGGGTTTTGCCGTGATCCAAGAACGTGATTTTGTGAACGTGATTTCCTCTCTGAACAAAACCTGACGTCAGGCTGTGCCGTCCAATTAGTACAGACCTTGCCAAAGCCAATCATTGCGCTGGACCTGCCCACACCGGAAACTATTCCACGACATGAACAACCGCGGATCATACTATGCCTTAGTAGCATCTACTCTTTTGGAAATAAAAAAGAAGAACCGCAGATCATTTGAAGTGCAGTCTTGTCAGTATCTCTCCCAAAGCTGCTTGTCCATTTACGTTTGGACGCGAAGAAAAGCATCTATTTCTCTTCCAAAATATGATGCCTCCAGAAATCAATGGGTAGCTCTTTTGTTTGTTGGCGGCAAACAGCCACGGCCAAAGGGAACGTTAGCTGTTTGTGCTCAGCATTTCACCAAAGACAGCTTTGTCAATAAAGGATAATTCAAAACAGGATGCTTCTTCTCAAACCTGAAGCTGTTGCATCGATCAAGCGCTTGGAGCCACAAGCTGTAAGTAACGATATAACAGCAAATAATGTAAGTGAAGCTAACGTGTTACGAGAGGCTAGCAGGACCACAAATGATAGTTGGCACTAACTGGGTTCAAACGCAGGCTTTGTAAAATATCTGAAGATTAAGCCTGTATCGGTCGCAACTGTCCGCGACTCACAAGCTATGTTTCTATCCATTTGTCAATCGAATCTAATCTAAAGTTCACCAAAAATATTCATGCGAATAAAGCTGGTGAAAATACGTTTTCATCTAACGGCATTAAAGCGAATAAAAAGTCGTGTGTAATGACGCCACATGCTGTTATGCAATCAAATTGGTGTATCGAATACATTTCTGACAGTTTAAGCTGTTTCCATTCATTATCGCCCTGAATCGCAGAACCTTGAAGTGAACAAAAGCAGTTTGTTCATCAGCTAATTTAGCTGGTTAGCCAAAATGGATCGTATTTACCAACAAATGACGATAAATGCACAAGTTGTAGTGGTGCTTAGCTGCCAGCTATTAGCAGCATAGCGGACCATTATCAGAAGGAAACAACGGCATCAAAACATTCGGCAAATAACGTTTCCATCAGCATTAATCACATTAGACTTTTACCAATCGAGAGAAAATCCAATGAATTGGACCGTACAAACCACAGCGCTCTCCATAACTATTGGCACCCCTGATTAAAATGTGTTAAAAGCCTTAAATTCATTTTTTATTGCAAAAGCATTCTCTCACACTGAAAATTGTAGAAAAATGTAACCTTCAACTCAATTGAATTTTAAGGGGGGGAAAAAAAATCCCTGACCTAGAAATAATTTTTTAAAATAAAATCATCTGTTCCACAATCATTTGCACCCCTTACAATTCCTAGGAAGTAAATTGAAGTATTTTTGTCATTTCTACAGTAGTTTACAAAGTTGATCAGAGAATCTAGGAACATTTAATTAGTAATTCATCACTTCCTGTTTCCCTGGGGTATAAATATGACGTGACACAGAGGCCATTATCCACTCTTATACACTCTTCAACAAGGGAAAGACAAAGGAACACACCATTCAATTAAGGCAGATGTGTGTCGACCTTCACAAGTCAGGCAATGGCTGACAAGAAAATAGCCACTCGCCTGCACCTGCCCATATCTACTATCAGAGGAATCATTAAGAAGTTTTAAACAACTGGAACAGTGGCAAACAAGCTTAGACGAGGATGCAAGGTTATTTTGCCACCACGCACAGTGAGGAGGATGGGAAGAGAAATAAAAATTGTTGAAGAATTGCAACAAATGGTGGCATTTTGGGGTCACAAAGTCTCCAAAACAGCCATCAGGCGCTACCTACATGCCAACAAGCTGTTCGGGCAGCACGCACAGCCCACAACCCATCTTAATTATTATCCTCCGCCGGGGGATATAGCATTGGGCTCTGTCCGTCCGTCCGTCCGTCCGTCTGTACAGACACATAAAATTGAGACTGCGGGGGCTATTGCCATGTTAGTGGCAAACACTTGTCTCACTCACAATCATGAATACAAACGTCTGGAGTTCGCTAAGCGGTACTGGGACTTCAATTGGGACTGTGTGCTTTGGTCAGATGAGACCAAGATAGAGTGTTTGTTGCCAAAAAGCTCTAAGTAGGTCTAGCGGAACACAAAAGATGAGTATGCAGAAAAGCACCTCATGCCTACTGTGAAGTATGGCGGAGGATCGGTGATGCTGTGGGCCTGTTTCTCTTCCAGAGGCCCTGGGAACCTTGTTAGGGTGCATGGCATCATGAACGCTTTGATGTACCAGGACATTTTAAATCAAAATCTGTTGGCCTCTGCCCGAAAGCTGAAGATGGGTCGTCACTGGGTCTTTCAGCAAGATAATGACCCTAAACACGTGGCCAAATCTACACAGAAATGGTTCACCAGACACAGAATCAAGCTCCTCCCATGGCCATCTCAGTCCCCAGACCTCAAGCCCATTGAAAACCTGTGGAGTGAGCTGATGAGGGGAGTGCAGAGGAGAGGACCCAGGTCACTGGATGATTTAGAGAGATTGTGCAAAGAGGAATGGTTGAAGATCCCTCTTTCTGTATTCTCCCATCTTGTGAAAAATTATAGGAGAAGATTAGGTGCTGTTTTGTTGGCAAAAGGGGGTTGTACAAAGTATTAACATCAAGGGTGCTAATAATTGTGGCACACATGATTTGATGTAAAAGAATTATTTCTTAATGTGGGATTTTTTTTCCCTCTGAATAAATGCACTTGAATCAAAGGTTGGATTTTCCTCTTTCCGGTCCTATTTTATTTAGAAAAAAACTGAATTTATTAGAAGCTAAAGAACACATCTTAACCAGGGGTGCCAATAATTATGGAGGGCGCTGTATTTGTGACAAGTCCCAGTAATATTACTGTACCTTGTCGGTCGACATTGCTCCTTTTTATATTGAGCGCTCCACGAGTCTCAGGGTGTAAAAAAAATGCACGTTCTCACGGGGGACGTCACCGGCAACAGCGCTCTGTGTGTTTTAAGACAGCGGTGTTGCGCTTCTACTTGCTCTAGAGGCCTTTAATGGCCGCTAGGATTCCTACCTAGTGGGGCTTTAAGGACTTTGGACTCGACTCAGGACTTGCACATCTTTACTTGGGGCTCGACTCAGGAATGGAGAGCAAAGACTTGAGACTTATTTGTGACTTGTAGAACAATGACTTTGTCCGACTGGGAAGGATTTTCTCGGTTCGATTCGTAAAATGGGAGTCTTAGAGCAGGTAAAAGAAAATGATCAACAGTTTATTGCATTATAATTTTGCAGAATGAGAGAGGGAACAGGGACTCTGTGTGTACAGCAGTCAGAGGTCGGTCTCTGCTGAACAACTTCAACAGACAATTGTTATGCACTTCTAGCCGAGCGTTCCCTAAAGCAATCAATCACAACATTGCACAAACAACTTTTTTTTGTATGTTTTCTCCTTAATTGCATTGGGATTGGACTTGACAAAAACGACACCACAAACGAGAAGCAGGACACTGTTAATCATTGTTGCTCATTTAAAATGACGCTAACTATTCTCCTCCTTAAATGAAAATTTGCAACTTCAAGTTTATCGTTGCATTGATCAGTGCATACTTAAGTTACATTAAGCTATATGCAGTCTGTTCCTTAATTCAAGTCAAATATTGAACCATACAGGTATGATGACATCATGTGACACGTTATGAGGTCATGACCTTGCAGTTGCACATAGTTTCATGTCAATAGGACAAATGGTTCCAAAGATATGGCAAAAATTGTGAATTTTATGTGACAAAGCTCCACCTTGTGGTTCAAAATTTTGACAAACGGGTATAATGGGACAGATCCTCTGGTCATGACCTTTCATTTGCACTTGATTTGAGGTCAATCGGACAAATATTTCCAGAGATATATTAAAGTGATTTTTCAGTTTTTGGCCAATCTAGAAATTGTAAATTGTCCAAAACCGAATAAGGTCTTCCTCTTTATGATACTTACTTATATGCAAAACATGAAATTTCTAATTAAAATATTACTGAAGTTATTGCGTTAACATGTAAGTCAGCGCGGTGGTGGCGGCGGCGGTCAGACCAAAAACATAATATCCCCGAAATGCCGTTCGGGGATATAATAATCAGCTATACATCTTGAAGTTTAAACAATCTCGTGTTCAGTTGTCTAGTTTAAAAACAGAGATAAGACCATTGGAAAGGGACATATTTGATAACGATGCTCCTGATGTACAGCGTAGATTGGCAATACAAAGAGCCCATTATAACAAACTCCATCTGATAAAGAATTGGCAAGTATGGACTGAAGCAGTCATTCTGTGACCAAGGTGAAAAGGATGGAAAATTATTAGCTTGGCATATTAAAGCCCTATTAAAGCCTAAAGTGAGAGAATTACTGATAAATTTGAAAATGAATCTGGAATTATAATTTATGACCCTAAAAAAATTCATAATTCATTCAAAATGTTCATAATCTCCTATATAAATCAGAGCCCCCTTGATCGAGTGATCCAGACAAAATTTTAAATGGTTTACAATTCCCCTCCCTATCACAATAAGGAAGAGAAAATTTAGATGCTACAATACAACTATCCGAACTGTTTAAATCCTTAACTAAAATGAAAAGCGGGAAATCAGCAGGCCCTGAAGGAAACCCCATTGACATATATAAAGCCTTCAAAGAAAAACTATTACCCACCACTTTTAGCAATGGTTGAAGTGACATTTGAAGAAGGCTACCTACCCCGCAACTTTGCAGAGATCATTAATAACAGTTATTCTAAAACCAGGTAAAAACCCTTCTAGACGTGACTCTTATAGACCCATGTCATTGCTCAATTCTGATACAAAATTAACAGCTAAAGCACTGGCTTTAAGACTTGAAAAGTACCTTCCTTCTTTTGTACACATTGACCAGAACGGTTTTGTTGCAGGTAGACAGGCTTTTTATAATATCAGAAGATTGGTCAATACTCTGTATAAGAGGAGGAAGATACCTGATGTGGCCATTCTGTCCCTGGACGCTGAAAAAGCGTTCGACAGGAAGGAGTGGCCATATCTCTTTGAAATTCTGTCCCGTTTTGGGTTTGGAGAAAACTTGGTGTAGTGGGAATTTTGAATTTTTTTAAAACATGGGCTGACAAATGAGATTGGTGACTTATAAAATGAAGACACTCTTATGTCCTTTGAAGCCCTAAAAAAAAAAAGATATCCCTTCAACACATTTTTTAAAATATCTTCAGCGCAGGAGTTAAATAACAAAGTCACAAAATAACTCACTTGCATTACCATCTCTTAACGAGCTGGAAAAATCCGTAGTGTATCACTTAAAGAGGAAATACGGGTAGATTTTGATATTTAAAAAAATATGCTCAATCTTTTGTATATGTAGTATAGATTCATAAATTGCAGCGCAACTGCCAAAAAAATCTTTCTCTACCTCAGAATAATACTTTTAAAATGACATCTGCTCAGCAGCTCCGACGCGAGAAGAAAACGAGAATGAACGGGACAATGCGAGATTTGCGCTGCGAGACGTCATCGGCGGAACACCCGCGCACACATTGTGCATTGTTCACCATAATTTAGTGAGGATTATTCGGCGGATCAATCGGCATTTCAACCGTGTTGTACAATCGTAGAATCAGTTCCAAGGCCTATGAGTTTGCAGAATGCCGTCGAGGTGTGTTGCGGGCAGGGGCGTAGATTTAACTGATAGTTGGAAGGGACTTTGACACGGCCTTTATGACAATTAGTCCTGGCCAGTTCTCAATTATTTTCCTTAATCGACGCGTTTTCAAATTATGGTAATTGGCAACTGAAGACACGGTTCCTCTCTATATGTGATCTAACAGCATCCAGCGATGGTACGGTGGGGTACATTAAGTTCAGAAAATTCATTTACTGCTTGCATGTGACTGGACAGGAAAGCAATTTTGAATAACGTTGATTTAAACACAGCAAATTACGCATCCCGATGACCGATTGCCGTCTTGCTTAATCGGAGAGAACAAGCAGCACCTGTTCATTATGGACTGCAAAAAGTTCAGGGTTGTGTCAACACTTAAAGAGTAGAGTTAAATCCCATATGGAGAGGAACCGTGTCTACAGTTGCCAATTACGATAATTTGAAAACGCGTTGATGAAGGAAAATAATTGAGAACTGGCCAGGACTAATTGTCATAAAGGTCGTGTCAAAGTCCCGACCAACTCCCAGTTAAATCTACGCCCCTGGTTGCGGGCTTTTGTCACGCGCAAGACATCCAACCTCGTGCCCGGTTACCTTGTTATGTAGTGTCTTGCGCGTGATGGCGGTAACTACGCGCCGGCAGAGACTGCTTTCTGGCCAGTAACTCAACTTTTTGTATTGACAAATACGAGTGGTACTTCTACACCAGGTGTCAGGTCATTTCGGAACTTGTGATGGGACGCCTCGGTATTTATTCGGCATTTGGCTAGTTAATATTGGTAAACATAATATTCATGGTTTATTTTTATTTTACAATTAAACTTCGTGTTTATGATGTTGTTTCAAACAACTGTCCTTTATTCATGCGTTGTCTTCACTCTCCAAGGACATTATGTGTGAGTCTCTCTCTCTCTCTCTCTCTCGTGGTTTTGAGTGCCGAGTGTTTTTTACAGAAATGCCGAAATTTCCTACAGAAGTGCCGAGGCGTCTCGCACAAGTGCCGAAACGTTGTGCGCAAGTGCCGAAATAACTGGGTGCCGAAATAACTCGGTGCCGAAATGACTACTGGTGGGCGACCAGATCTCGTCATTTATTTTGAGTTTTTGTTATTTATTTTTAAAATGTTCAGTATTTTGAGCTGGGAAATGACCTCAATATTCCACGCCAGAATGTGCACAATATCGCAGATGTCATTTCCGTAATCGGAACTGGGCGACTGCCACGCTTTGGTCTGCAGCAGACGATATTCTCACCCATTTGGGACATACATACAGGACCAGTTCTCGCCACTCAACGTCCCACTCAATAAATGCAATATTAAAAAAAAAAAAAATTCAATGATAAATCGATAACGTAATGTAAGAAGAAAATGGGAAAATAATTTTTTTAAATATACACCGGTCCTATGATGTGATGATGTGACCACCCCCTCCCCTGTCAACACTACATACTTTGAGATATTGACATTGGAAGAAAATAGTCATGCACTACGTCAAATCTATCATTCACTGATGAAAAGGAACAAGATAAATCCACATCAACGCACTCGAAGTCAGCATCCGCCATTGTTACTTCTAGTCTACTCTCTTCAGCAGCCCTCGGCGTGTTCCGCCCGTGACGTCATGCGGTCACGTGACTGTCCAGCCTCGCCCGCCTCCGTTTTTCATGCGGTGACTGAGTGGGTGGCATAAAAATCTAAATAATGCGGAATAACTGCATTTTCGGCCCATTTGGATATTGTATTCTTTTTCGGTAATGTAATATCTATCAGTTTATAACTAACAAGGAAGGTGGCCCGTATTTCCTCTTTAAATGATCATGGTCAAATATTCTTAATATATTACCTTTTCAGAACCAAATCACCAGAGTGCTCAGAGGAAAAGAGACTTGCTTGGAGCAGCGATTTAGATATGGATATAACACATGATGAATGGGAAGACATCTGTCATGAAGCACAGGTTCAAACTAAAAGTACTCGATTTACACTCTTGCAGTATAGATGGACTATGCGTACTTATGTAACTCCATCCCTTCTATATCATTTTAATAATAATACCTCAGACCAATGTGTGAAATGTAATCCCGAAACGGGCACACCGTTTCATTGTTTATGGAATTGCACAAAAATCTAAGAATTTTGGGTGGATTTACTTGCTATGCTATCTAGTATGGCTCCTGTTTTATTACCACAATGCCCAAAACTTTGTGTTTTTGGTCATTTTTCTGAAACCTTTAAACTTAGTAACACTAAAAAAAAAAGATCATCTGCCTCAGGCTAAGCATACAATCTCCAGAAAAACTTTCTATAAGACAATGGCTCACAAATCTTTCTTATTGTTTAGCCCCATAGAAATTAACTTTGGCTATTAAGGGGAAAACGTTCATATTTTCTTTTTATATCAGTATGAAGAGACTGGATGACATATACTTTTTGTGAACCAGGTTTTTAACATTGTTATGATCTAACAATTATCTGCCTCAAATTTTTTTTTTGATTTACATATTTCTTTTTTCCCTACTTCCCTACTGCTTATTGTGTCTTATTTTAGTTATTATTGAAATGAATTTAATTTCTGATTTATTTTTTAATATACCTTTGTTATTAGTCACTTATTTAGTTTGTATCACTGAGACTTGATGTGGTTTAAGACGTGGGGACAGGGGGTGCAGATGAATGTTTTTTTGTATGTTTGTTACCTGTATGTTTGTCTTCCTTTGTCAGACACAAAATGGCAATAAATATATTGGTTAAACAAAAGAACATGACACAAACATATTATTCTTTGGAAATATTGGCCGTTAAGATGCACTTGGAGGAGTCACACCTTGTGTTTAGGGGCTCAATTTTTCAGTGCCTGGTACAGATAGGAACAACTCTGTTATTTTGCTGAGTTGGTACATTTCCCAGACATGAGTCGGTAACTCATTCCCAGGTGGCACGCACCCCTCCTATTAGCAGTTTCCCACAGACAGGGTCTCACAGCCTAATGCTGTGTGCAAAATAAGCAGTTACATTTTACACAAGCACATATATTTTAAGCAGTAAAACTGTAATGTAATAAAATCAAATTGCTCTAAACAATAGAACAAGGAATTTTAAAACCAGTAACAACAAACATTCCTTCACACCCACCTCTGCTTCTGACATTTTGATTAATCAGGTCAGAGTCCTGCCAGCAAGAGTTGACCCTTTACCTGCAATTATCTCAAAATCAGCTTTCAATCCAACCTGATTCACTGATGCAATTCTTGCAACCCATCTGTCCTGCTTCTATTATCAAATGCGCTCCTCCACATTTCATCGGACATTTGTTTATGATAATTTATAGTTTGACTGACAAATGAAGCAGCCTTATTTTCATATCTGATAAACCAAAGTTACACAGTGGGAATGAAAAATGCACCATTCTCCCCATTAAAAGTCAGTGATAATGAAAATTATTTTGAAGCTAGTATTTTTAGGTTAAAAAAAAGTGAAAGTCTGTCCCAAGTGGCTCATCAGGCTGGTGCTTAACCCTGGTTTCTGTAGCATGAAGCCACTCGGAGTATTGCTACTCCCAGTAATGGCCAGTAGAGTAAGGAGGCCAGGTGCAACGACCAGAGGGAAAGTGAGTAGCACAGACAAAGTACAAACACAGAGAATAATACAGACCAAACAAAAGTACTCGCGCTTCCAAAGGACGTATAATAGTCCGAACCATGGAAGCAACAAGAGAAAGAAAAAGGGAGAAGAAACTGTAATGATTAGAAGATAGAAAGTCATACAAATCCTGACTTCAGATATCTTCGGCTATAGTACTTAGCTACAAACAGACACTCTAGCAAAGAGGCGTGGCAAACATCCGGCTTAAATAGAGTCCGGGGAAGCGCCGCCCCAGTTAAATCAGCCCGCTGGGTAAAGAATCCGATTGAACAGGAATTCGATATCGTCCCAGGACGAGAGCCACAAAGAAAAGCCCAAAACACACACACAAACATCCAGAACCATAACACTCTACCTGGATGGGATGCTTCTCCATTGCAGGCTACGCACCAGATCTTAGTCAGGTTTACCAAGCATTTGCTGGTAACTAATTATACACCTGGGTGGAGTGAGGCACTGTCGGAGTGAAGTGTTTTGCCCAAGAACACATCATAAAAGCCATGGAAAGGATTTGAATTCGGGACCTTTCAATCCTAAGTCAAGCACACACAACCACTGCGCCATCATATCCCGAATGTTGCTTTAACATTGACTCATTTTAACATGACCAACAGATCCATCATTTAAGTTACAAATAATGGTAGTGTGAAGCCCTGGCTCAGTATGCTTTATTTGTCAATGTTGTGGGCGAGAGTTGGGGACTTTCAGAGATGCCCATATAGTCCAAACCAGGAAGAGTAGTGAAATTATAACCTTAAAAATCGGATAGTTGGATTAGATAGTTTTTCTCCATGCAACTTTGCCTCTCGTCTGTGTTTACTGCTGTGGTGGCTGGTGAACCTAAAATAAAGCAGGCAGAAAACATCTCACGAAATGAATAATTGGTCTTTCAATCATTCATTTAAATTACCATGACTTGAACTAAGAAAACACTCAGCACTTTATGCATTGGCAGTTCCTGTTAAGACAAGAAGTAGGCTAGTTTTGACCTGTTTTCTATTATTTTTCCTTTTTATAGAAGTTTGCCAACAATTAGAATAAGCCATTTGAAGTTTTAACACACATCTTCCTTCTTAATGCAATGTTTAAGCTATGAAATAGAAATTTCAATTCAGACTAATGTTTTCTTTCACGAAACAAGACATAAATAAACTTCTGTGTTCATGTCCGCATTTGATTTTAGCACATCCTGTACGCTTTTTGATTGTTTCATTAGAACAAAAAAAAAAAGATAAGCAACACTACCCTATGTTGTATATTGAAATGCTTTTTTCCAAAAAAATAAAGCATTTTATTTATCATGTTACCTTAACAAATAAAAAGTGTTGCAGGCATCAATTTCAAAATGATAATATTTCCAAAAAAACAAGGTTTATCACTTCGAACATTAAATATTTTGTCTTTGTAGTGTACTTAATTGAATATAGGTTGAAAAGGATTAGCAAATCTTTGTATTCTGTTTTTATTCGCGTTTTACACTCATTGGGGTTTTTATTTGAAGACCACATAGGAAAAACGGTCAAGTCCAAGTCTAGGATTTTTGTATATTTTATATATTATTGTAATGTTTATTCCAATATTTTATATTTTTTGCATATTTTTTCAGTGCTTTGTTTCTTAGATCGTTTAGAATTTTTAATTCTTCGTTCTCCACAACGTGATGATGTGACTGATCATTTTTCCATTGTGGTCTTCATATGCATTGGATTGAATAAGCATGGGAATTTGTACTGATGAAGGACAGAATACAGTTGAGAAAGTGGACACCAGTGCGGGATAACAGGAAGCCCCAGGTGACGAGGCTCAGGTGGGGGTCGTGTCTCTTCTTGGAGTCATAAACGCTCTTTCAAGTCCCCTGGGTTTCCGTTAGAATGATTGGGTGAGAGATGAATAGAAGGGAATGGGAGCATCAAATGAAACAGATGAGCATAGTTGTGCAAAGGTGGTTTAAACAGGCTAGTTGGTTAGGACATGGATGAATGGAGTGAAGCTTTTCAGGCAAGGTCTGGTTCACTAACCTACTCCATTATGTGCAGTAAATCGATCATAAAATCACTGCTTCGATGTTTATGGTTTATACTATCTCAGTGCATTAAAGGTTGAGGGGCCCTCAAATTCTTTCAAAATAGCAACAAGGAAGAAAATGTGACCAAGTTTGTGTGATTATTACAATGACTTCAGGAATCCCCAGCTTCACAGCCTCTGCATGAAGGGGTCATGAATGCATGGTTAATTGTCTCATCTCCTCGTTTGCCCTCTGTGCATTCCTCATGCTTTCTCCCACACCTGTCTCTTGTCTCTCCTTGCTCCCTCTGTATATTTAGGTTCTGTTCTGTCCTTGAATAAATGCTGAAGTGTTGTATCGTGCCTCGCTCTTCTCACTTGCTGGTAATATTTTGTGCTACGTATCCTTTTTTTCCCAGGCTGGTCCATCACCTCGGCTCCAGTCCAGGTTCCAGCCCAGCTGCTTGTCCTGTTCAGCCTCCTCCATGTCACCAGTCCTGCCTCAAGTCCGGTCTCCTACGCTGCATCCTGTCCCCTGTCTCAGCCCTGTGTGCAGCTCCATTTCCCCTCAGAGCTTTTGTTCCTGCAGTCCTGTGGGTCTGTCATGGCTTCCCTCCTGGTGTTCTGTGGCAGGTACTGCATGCTTCCTACAAAAGGCCTTTCAGAATCATAAAATGTGATAAGACAGTCTGTCTCAGAAAGGGAATAGGTGTGCATGTAGTTTTTAACTGCACAATAATGAACACTTTCCCTGTATAACAGCATTTCTGAAGCGACAGAGGCTGTACTGCTGAGATTGCTCACTGTTTGGGATAGATGCATTGGGTGCATAGAATCACAAGGAGTTTAGCATTTAGAATCGTTTGACAAAAGCTAAAAAATGTAACTGGAATTGCTTTGTGTCGTAAAACTAAAGACAAGGGGTAGCTCAAGTACCAGGATTAATAATTTGCTGGATGCTGAGAAGTAGGCACATTGAAACACACTAAATTAATTCTATTAAAAAAAAAATCTTTAGAAGCCTGGGGAAATGAGAACTAGCACTCAGAGGTCAAAACGAAAACCAAAGCTTCAGCAACAGATTTCAAAAATGAGAGAAGACTAAAGCTCAACAGATCATCAGAAAAAAAATTGTTTATTTGAGTACAAACATTCACTAAGGTTTTAACTCGTATGGCATCATAGACCATGTGTGTCGAAACATTTGTGAATCAGGTACCAAATGGTGGCCTGAAAATCTTGGGTTTTATTACAGAAAAAGTAATAAACAAAATAAGTTATTTTTATTCCAGCAAAATTACTCCATTTCAGTGTGCGTATTTGTAAGACAACACCTCCAGCCGTCCAGCTCACCTGTCTAGTGTTTTCTAGTCTTGCATTGATGTAATACCCACATGTTGCCTGCATAAACTCTAATTCTAACTACTGCTGTTCATTGTTTTTGCCAGCACTTTTATTTAAAGGAACATTGATTCCTATTTTGTTTTCCTGTTTGGTACTGCAGTCTATGATCAGTGTATGCATCACTCATAGTGTGCTTTATGGAACCTGGATTCCTTTTTGTTTTGTGTTGCTTCTTACATGCCTCCTGCTATGCAGCAGGTGTGATAATAAACTACCAAGTCCATCCTTTCACCTGAGTCCAGTCCTCAACTTCCTGTCCACCGCGCAACTAAATTGTGCACCAAGCAAAACCCTTACAGTATTGGCAAGATTGAACAGGAACTCGATTCATTTACATTGAATTGTAATGCCAACACCAAATTCTGTCACATCCCCAAAACTGAAAACTATTTTACCCGTATACATTTACATCTAATGTAAAACAGTAATAATATTGTCAACATCCAAACTTTTATGGACCTCAGTGTATGTTGTGAGTAGTGATAGATATGAACAAATTAAGTTTGAGACTACAGGTTTTAATCTATTTTAAGTCTGGATTTGATGTGGGTGACTGTCCAGAGGAGCTTGGATTAGAACCCCCTATGTACTTCTTCCAAACTTCACAGTTGCCAGATGAATATGAATTGCAAAATTTGTACTCAGTGCCACCCACCTGAATTTGTGTGCCAGTTTGGCAAGACATATTTTGCCCTCTTATTCGGCTGCCCTCAAGCCCCACCCTAACCTGCTGCTTTGATCATAGTGTTATTTAGTATTCATTCATTCAAATAAAGCAATAATAAGCACTCTCATAAGCAGTTATTTGGAGCATTATGTAATCTTGCAAAAAAAAAAAAAAACAACTAAAGAAGAGAGCTTGAAACAGACTGAGGACTGCAAGGGAAGGAAATTTGTAGAACTGAACTGAGTGCAGCACAGAAAAAGGTTTCGCTTTGCAAAAATTTGAGCCCAATTAATTCTGTCCTCCTCGACCTGAGTGCTAAGGTGACTAGAGACAGACCAACTTTATTTGAATGCTTGTTTTTTTTTTTAATTTCCAATTTCCACCTCTGGTAAAAGCTAAACTTAATTTCATTGCCCTGTACCTGCATTGTATCAATCTATCTGAGAGTCAAGGCCAGAAACATTTGGAAATTGACAAAGTTGTTACTTTGCCTGTCTTCCTCAGGATGCTGGAGCTACAATTAAATAATGAACATGAGCCCGCAGTGCAGACTTTGACCTTTAATTATACAATATTTACATCCAATTCATGAGCAGTTAACCAATGCCTGGCAACAGGGGGCTCTATTAATCCTTTTTCCAAGGCCAAAAAAGCAGTTGGCAAAGTGTTTGCCATGGATTATGGTGTGTTCAAAGGTGAGCAAATGAAACTTTGTGCCATTTTGCCCTCACTAGTTAATTAGCTACCAGCAATCTATGCATATGTTTTGCGGAGAAGACCAAATTACACCAGTATCATTGATGCATACGTTACCATAGGGTTGTTTTTCCCTAGTGGACTTAAGCACGCAATACCAGATGTAGCTACAAACCAGTAGCTATTCTGCTAGGAACATGATTCCTTCATGCCACCCAGCACAGGCATTCGCAACACTAGACAACATCAAGCATTGCTCCAGATGGTGAAGGATTTTGTTCTGGCATGATGTAATCTGCTTAGAAACTTTAGTTGGTTCAGTAGCTAGCCAGCAAATAAGCTACAATCGGATACAGAATGTCAATCACTTAGCCGGAATGAGTAAAGTTTGCTTGTTATCGAAATGGGTTAGGAGGAAAACGCCAATATAATTAAGGTTAGATTAATAACTCAATTATGTCTAATGTAGCTAGCTCGTTTAAGGGTTTGCTGCACTTCGTATTATGATTTATTACAAAGTCTAGTTGTCTGACTCATGGCCAACTGAGGTTCGACAGCATACTGGATCTATTGATATTTTTAGCTAAATGATAGCAACAAACGTATGAATACTACTTTCCCTGCTTTACATGCGCAGTACGATTCCACTATTTTGTCCGGTTTGATGTGCCGGTTATGGGGTGTTTGGCTTTTTTGTATCGATTGCCAGCACTTCGCTGTGACTCTTGTATCTCCACCCATTCCAAAAAAATTCTTGATTTCATGGATTTATCCTTGTGTAAAATAGTTAATACCTCTCTGAACAGCTTAGGCAGATGCATTTGGTTAGTAATTTTCGGAATACTGGCGAGAGAGTGATGCTCAAACTTCTGCTGCACTGTTCTCAATGCGGAACATATCTGCGTTGCATGGGGCCCATAGCAACAGTAACTAAGGGGGGTGGAGCTGGTCAGAGCAAGTCAGAAAGGTTCGTTGCAGCATGCTGTGTATGTGGTCCCCTCATTTTTAAAAAATAATTTCACAATTAGCTGCTCAGCAGTCGCCCAGATGTATATTATTCCTTGATTACTTGTAAGCAGGTTGAAGGTTTGGAATTAGTGTGGCATTTGTACTTGAAATCTGCAGTTAACAATTGATTTTAAGTCCATGAAATTGTTATTTTCAGTAAAAGAAGGCACCATTCGTCTAAAAAAAACAAAAAACAACCAATCTCAGGCATCAAAAACATTGATTGTGGCTAAATCAACAAATATTAAATGAAAGAACACACTGGTGAGCTCAGGAACACCAAAAGGCCTGGAAAACAACATGGATAACAACTGCGGTAGAAGACTGCAGAGTTCTTTCCTGGGTGGGAAAAAAATCCATCCACAAGAGTTTGCCTGATCAAGAGCACTTTCCAGGAGGCAAACCTAACTGACCTAAAGTCAACAACCAAGAAATTTCTCCAGAGTAAATGCAGAAGGTTTACCTCAAGATGTAAGCCATCGGTCAGCCACAAAACAGTAAGACATGGTTAAAGATTGTCAGAAAACAATAGTCATGATTTTAGAATCATGGAATGACTTGAATTTGATGATGCCATATAGAGTTGTGTTCAATGACACAGGTTTTCAAAATTGAAGCACTGATTACTAAAACCCCACAGGTCAAGTCAAGTGTGACTGATGGGGTTTTAGTAATAGGTGCTTCAATTATTTACAAGCCAATGTGGATTTTATGTCCAGGACCAAAGCATATTAGTTCTTAATGCAGTGGCATCTGAGGGCTCAAAGGTTATGCACATTCATTATTGGTATTCCATCTCATCATTTATGTCTGGAGATGTTTTGCTTTTACTTGATTCCCCGAATCATTTCACTGATTGTCGATAGTGAAATCCCTAGATTCCATGCAATCGCCCATTGAGGATTGTTTGTCTTAATCAGTTTGACTATTTTTTTTGCACCGCTTTTGGCCAGGTGGCAAACCACAACACATCTTGATGACAAACAACCATGCCTTTCCCGAAATCCCCGAAACAAGCAAGACTTACTTGATCAATCACTACAGGCATCTTATCATACCACTAAGAAAAGGTTCCTTCAGTCAGTCAGCCTTCTCAGTAGGGCAGGGTATTGCCACTGATTTCCTGAATCGATTCAATTTTGATTCACAAGGTTTCAATTCGATTTTCGATTCGATTCAATATCGATTCATTGAAGGATATTTCAGCTACAGTACCTGTTTTGCTTGAATGTGAAAGGGAGTCTTAGAGAACTAATGGCAGAAATTATACGTTCAGTTGAGTTATTAATAAGAAACCTTTTAACTAGGCAGAATATTTAAAATATTAAAGCTCACACTAAATAGTGACCCAAACTTATAACCTGAAAATACTTTTTATTGACCAGCACATTTGATCAAACAACATCATAAAGTGCAACACAGACTTAACAGTCAGTTGACTATTATTCTCTGAAATTGAGTCAATATTACATGCTTTGCAAGTTAGCAAGTTCATTTTCCAGTAAATGTTATTATATCCCCGAACGCCGAATGGCATTTCAGGGATATTATGTTTTTGGTCCGACCGCTGCCTCCGCACTACGTGTTAACGCGATAACTTCAGTAATATTTACAATAATATTAATAATAATAGTAATATTTTCAGTAATAATTACAAATTTCTAATTTTTCACATAAGTAAGTATCATAAAGAGGAAGAACTGATTCGATTTTGGACAATTTACGATCTCTAGATTGGCCACTAGGGGCCAAAAACTGATTTAGGTGTTAACGCGGCGACTGAAGACACGGTTTCTCTCCACATGCGATCTAACTGCGATGAAATCATGGGGTAAATTCAGCAGCATTGAAAATCGGGGTGAACAAAACATTCATTTTAAACAATTATTGGTCCTGACCTGTTCTCAGTCATTTTCATTATTAACGAAAGGTTCACTCCGAGAGCACTCCACAGTCCACATTTAACAGGTGTTGCTTGTTCTCCGCGATTAGGTTAGACGACAATAATTCATCTGGACGCGTATTTGCTTAATTCAAATCAACGTTGTTCAAAATAACTATCGGTATTGAGTGAAAAAAGTGGTACTCGCACTGAAATAGGCTATAAAAAGCATGCGGTTCAAGCTATTTGCGCAGGTACGCAATTTTGAATAATGGTGATTTAAATTCAGCAAATACGCGTCCAGATGAATGACTGTCGTCCTACCAAATTGGTGACAACAAGCAACACCTGTTAAGTGTGGAGCGCTCTCTGAGTGAATCTTTTGTTAATCATGAAAATAACTGAGAACAGGTCAGGACCAATAATTGTTTAAAATGGATGTTTTGTACACCCCAACTCTCAGTTATACTGAATTTACCCCATGATTTCATCGCTGTTAGATCATATAGAGAGAAACCGTGTCTTGAGTTGCCAATTACAATAATTGGAAAGCGCCTCAGTAAAGGAAAATGATTGAGAACTAGCCAGGACTATCCAAATTATCATAAAGGGACATGTCTGTGCCCCCACCCCAGAACCGCCACTGAATATAAGGTGTATTGTATTTCATTGCGAGGTTTTTGGCACAGAGCTTAAAATACAATTCATGAGTAGCAATAAATACAATACAAATATGCTTTGTTTTTCAATGTCGGTCAGGATTATTCATGACAAAATTAAATACAATACACCCATTGAAATACAATACACATGTTGAAAATACAATACAATACAATACAATACAGGTGTATTGTTTTAATTTTGGCACAAATATTCCTGACTCACATTGAAAAACAAAGCATTATTGTATTAACTGTTACACATGTATTGTATTTTCAATATATATATATATATATATATATACATATATTGTATTTTCAATATGTGTATTGTATTTAAGAATTTTTGTATTGTATTAATTGCTACACAGGTATTGTATTTCAATAAGTGTATTGAATTTAATTATGGCACAAATCACCCTCCATAGTAATCGACTGCCGTGTCAATAAAAACTGCCGTGTCTCCAGACACTGCGTATTGAATTTAAGCCAATATCCTTGCCCAAAATACCCCACATGGACAAGTTTGACTATACGGAAATAAATGTCACGATATATTCAACAAAGAAAAAAATATTGGATTTTTTATTCGAAAGCTGGTTGAAATGGTGGAGGAAAATTGGGACATGTTTTATTTTATTGTTCTCTCATCATTACTTGTAGCTTGAAAGTCCGGCCTCAATTTACCGGTCCGTGCGTAACCAATCGTGTCCACTGCAGTTACATTTGGATCACTGTGCATTTTTACCGTCAACAGGTAGTTTCGCATTTGTAGCATGCTTTCTATCAATGAAACACAGCTCGATGTACATTTATATAACACGCAGTCAAAATCCCTCTACCTGCAATTAACTTATTCATCATTATCCGTTACGTCGGGAAATTCATTACTTAAGTAGTTTTTTTTTTTTTTAAACTGGGACTTCTACTCTACTACATTTAAAAGATAAAAAGTATTTTACTTCAATACTTTGACACTGGCCACTTCGCCATTCGTTACAAATGAAAATATGAATGTAATTCATCATTTAAGGATCATTTGGATTTGGCGTGTTCGAGAAGAACAACGGTGCTCAGCAGGGTATCTTAGCCGCTTTGTGCAGACGTGTCCCTCAGCAGACACGGAGCTGCAAATTTATGCATGCAGAACAATATTGTATGACTAGATGGGACTCCCGTATCAGTTATTGAATATTCACAAGCAAGGTGGAAATGCACTGATAAAAGATCGATCTTTGAATAAAATGAATCGATATCAAAAATTTAAATAGGCCTAAAATATAGATCTGAATCAGAAAATCGATTTTTTTTAACCCAGCCCTACTTCTCAGTGCAAGTGGCCCAGTTTTGGAACACTAGACCACCACACATTCGTAATATGGAAACACACAGAGACTTGAAACATACTTTTAAAACATGATTAAAAGATAACCAGGCCTGCGATCTCAATCAGTTGTCTTGGATTCCATCCATTTCAATGGAATTCTATCTATTTGCTTGCTTGCCTCCCCGCCTCTATGTTGCCTGCTTATATGCCTGTCTCTTGTTTTAATGTGCTTTAATTGTGATTCATTTCCTCTTAAATGTGATGCATGTCTTCACTGTGATGATGCACTTCTATATTTGTATGGTTTTTTATCTTGCACTCAATCTTGCCAAAGTTCTTCCAATTTTGAGTTAGAATGAGCAATACATGTTGAACGGTCATATTTTAACTCTTTTCATCGCTTACAAAGTGTTAATAAAGAATGAGAGACAGTGGAAGGCACCCTTTTCTAGCAGATCTCCTGTATGGGGCGCTGTTTGTCAAATAGGGTGCGTTTTATACCATGCAGTTTCTGCACATTTAGCATCAAAAACTGGGATAAAAGACTGTTGCCTTTTTAAAGTGTCTCTTTTTCACACATTTACGCATAAATATGTGTAAATTGGCGTAGAAAAGGTGATATCGTTCTATGTAGTATAACTTTTTGTAGAAGGAAAATTAGGGCATTAATTATATATTTAATTATACATATGATTTAGGATTTAGATTTAAATCACTAGCATGCTAGCGAGAAATAGCGACGGGTTTAAGCCATCTCATGTTCATCTGTAAGTAATGTAAGGACAGATACAGTGATCTGTTTTTTTTTAGCACCAGCCGCCATTGATGCAAAGAGGGAATCCACCTCTAACATGACGAAACATCTAACTCAACACGGCATTAAAATGAGAGAATGCACCCTGTTCGAGACACTACGCGATTCTGCTAATAGCAGTACCCAAGCTACGGCCGGTAGCAGTTCTGATTGTAGCAGCAGCGGCCTCGTTTGCAATATGCCAACAGGTACTAAACAATTTATTGTCGCGCTTACTAACTGCAGATTGGTCGTGTTAATGCTTATTTTTGTTAATGTTTTTTTTTTCATCATCATTCGTTAGTGGATATGTATATTATTTCCAATGATGGCAGACAGTGAAAGCCTTGTGTAGGCAAATAAATACAAGCCAAATTTTGTTCTTGGGAATACTCGTCATTATTTTTGCCCAAATTTTGGAAATAAGATTCGATAAGAACCGGAACCGATAAGAGTCACCGGAATCGGAACCAAATTCGATAAAATTCTAACGTATCCCATCCTTAGTTGTCATGAAAAAGCCTTAAGATGAATTATTATATAGTTTAATTTGGTTATAAGTTCCCAGAGATTTAGATCATTTTAAACAGATTAATATAACTGGACTTTAATTTGAAAATATGGACAGCAATATGACTCCCACAGGGCATTGTGGCAGCCAGAGCTTTGCACCTGCCCCCCCCTTAGGGACACTTACAGGCCAGTGACACCTCCCACTGGCAGGCTAAGGGAGCATCCTGGGGGGAAGGCCATAAAAGTTTTATTGCTATTTGGCCTGGCTCTGGATCGAACTTATCAGCCATTTGTTCAGATTCTACAGGTATAGGGAAATGTGTATAGCTCACCAAATATTCCATCAATGACCATGATATTTGGTATTCAGAGAGTAGACATACTTTAATGACATAAAATTACCTCTGAGAGCACAGGGTTGTCTGAATTAATTTTACACATTGCGTCAGAGAGTAGTTTGCACTCGCACAGCAACTTTGCAGCCGCACGCAAAACGTACCCCGACTTCAGAGCCATCGCAGTGTGGACCATCCCAAGAGCTTACTAGAAATGGTTTTTACACGTAAAAACAGATGTCTCCCCCTTCCCCCATTTCACATTTTAGAGTTATGGTCCAGAAACGAGTCCCACCCTTCAATATGCATAAGTCCAAATTGTTGCCTTGGAAACAGAAAAAATAAAATTCAAAAGCAGTTCAAACCCTCAAAAGGCACATCTACATGTTATGGAGAGACTCTATATCAAATTTGGTGAGAATCGATCGAACAGTTTCAGAGTTATGCTCTGGAAACAAATGGGAACGCCGATGCCAACGCCAACGGGAATTCAGGCAAAAACAATATGTCCCCCCCCCCCCCAAGGAAGGGGGAGACATAATTACCTATATACCATTTTTCCATCAGCTATACTATCCTTCTATACATATCAGGGCAGTTTGAGAAGATATAGCTATATCTGTGCATGTATGAGGCTTTAGAAGATATGCATGTCTTGAAACTAAGGCAAAAACCTGGCCCAAAAAATGAGTTGAGGGACCCAAGTTTGACCAGGTACCACGAAAAAATGAAAAACTTCACCATCACATGGCTTTGGAATATGATCCCACAACGCCTATAGATTAAAAAAACCACTCACAGCTAAGCTCTATGGGTACTACGGCACGGAGCCTGACCCATATATAGGCATAAGGACGAATAGGAAGGCGCATTAAGACTGGCCCTGTTCATTAACCTGTGTTATCACGAACTCCCTAAATTAAAAAATCCAAATAGCATTCATGACTTGTTTAAATATTATAGATTATTACTTTGTTAAAATGGCATTTCATTTGTTGATGAGTGCTAATGACTTTTAGAACTCAATCTAGTTTAAGACTTCGGACTTGACTGGGGACTTGTCTGTTTTTACTTGGGACTTGACACTTACTTGTGACTTGTAGAACAATGACTTTGTCCCACCTCTGCTTCTGACATTTCGATGTCAGGTCAGAGTCCTGCCAGCACGGGTTGACCCTTTACCTGTAATTATCTCAAAATCAACTTTGAATCCAACCTGATTCACCGATACAATACTTGCCAACCATCTGTCCTGCTTCAGTGATCAAATGCACAACTCCACATTTCATCTGAAACTTGTTTATTATAATTCACAGTTTGGCTGACAAATGAAGCAGCCTTAACCCCTTTGCGCAGAGGCCAAATCTGGCTTTTTAGGTGTTACCTGATTTAAGGCTTTATAATTCAAGATTGCAGCTTTACAGACAGAAAAACTTTGGCTCAATTGAGTCTAGACACTTGAAGCATTTAGACTCCCATCGTATTTCAGTTTATTTTTATGATTTTTGTGGAGAAAAGGGGCTGCAAACACAAAAAATCTTAAATTCAACTTTGAAATTGCAAAAAAATAATACTGACAATTGAAAAACTGCTGGGGTTTAAAACTATACATTTCTGGAATCATAAACGTCTTGAGCATTACATTCTAGATTACTCGCTTGCTATGAGCCAAATTAGACAGCTATCCAGGTGTCTCCCCAAAGTCTGAGATCCATCAAAATGGTTCACTGTCAAATCATAAATTAATCATATATTTATGCCCAAAAGTTAATTTGTGTTGAACTTCAGCATGAATTAATGATTTTCTGGTTGGGTTTAGCATGAATTTATCAATATCAGTTCAGTTCATCATTGGTCACCAGTAACCTCTCCAAACACAAAACATGCCTATTGTCCATTTTTCTTCAAAGTCCCCCAAGCATTAAATAAAATGCTGATTAAACAGCTGAAACATTCACGCTGCAATGAAAAGCTAACCGCTCTCACATTCGAGCTCATAACCTTATACCTTATAAGGATAAAAACTCACTAACTCCGTAATATTTGAATTCTGAAATATACCTTATTTTAACAGAACAGAAATTTCACTTTCAGAAAAAATCAAACGACATATGCCTGCATATTCAACAGAATGGTGTAATGAACGTACTGAGGGATCTACCGACGAGTGTGGGCTGCATGCATTTGGAGAAACGAAAACCTCGACATTCGATGTCTTTAAACGCGGTATAAATTCTACAGCAAAAAGCCATATTCAGTAAAATGCAAACAGAGTAGAAGTATAACCTGTTTTCTTCATTGATGCCCTCCTCCAGAGACAGATGTATCGGGTAGATGGAACCCTCTAGTGCTGTTTCATTCGGAATAATTCCCACGCACCGCGTCCATATAACATTTATCTCATAAATGAAACTGAACACTTCAGGCCAGTTTCAGGTGTCTTTATTTCTTTGATATCGCATCATTTTCAGCTGCGCAACCATGGCCAATATTCGAAGAATACAACCGACCTTGCTTTTACGCTTAGCTTTGTGTCCTATTCTTATTGTCCGATCAATGTATTTCAGTTATTGAGGAAAATTTAAACACTCGGGAATTGGATAAGAAACGAGTCTATCAATACATCGTTACCGGGGAAGCTTCACAAGGGTGTGAACTATAACTGTAGAGTAGAGTAGAGTAGAATCTGAGTATATAATTGAGTGACTGGCTATCGACAGCAGTACTTGGGTGGATAGAAGGGAGCGCTGAATTTGTCAATGGAGGCATCTACGCGTTAATCCATGGGAGGGAAGTACGCATATTTTGTGTGTGATGACAGTATCTGACAGTAGAATGTGAGAGAATCAATACTATGTCAGATTTTTTGCTTCATAAAACGTCTTTTTTTAACCACTAATTGGAATACTGTTGGCTCACTGCAGCTAAAATGGTTGCAGCAGAGTACAACAGAGTAAGTTTTTTTCTGTCGCAAGTGATAATTTTTTGAAACTACTGGATCGATACTATGGGCAAGGGTATTGACCAGTTTGCACATCAGGCTAAGCTGAGGAGTTTAATTCATGCAACTCCTGAAAAACAGGGATTGGAGGGAACTTCCCCATACTCTAAATCACGTTTCAGCTCTGCCTGCTGATCCGGGGGTGCCATCTCGTGGTCGAGTACTGTAACTAAGTGCTTAAATTTGCAGTTCTATAGACACGAGCGTCTACATCTGCAGAAAGGGGTTAAAATTATGCATTTGTGACAAAGAGCAAAGAAACAGAGGAAATTATTTTAACCACATAAAATTAATCTGAATTTCTTCCATACATTTGACTTGGTTTACAATGATGAGGTGTTAATGACCTGATACTTGCCAGCAGTCATTTTTGTTCATATTTTTCTTGCTGAGAGTCAGTCAAGCAAAGCATAAGCCAGTTAATTGGACTCCTGCTGGATATTATTCAACGGGTTATGGTAGCGCAATCAGAATAACTGTAGTTTTGGTAATTTTTCCCTGGATATAGTTTTTCCACATTAAATTTCCCTCGGCCATGCCCCATCTCCATGTGATTATTGGATTTTTTTTTACCGCGACCTTGAATTAAAGGAGCTGTGTCACGTGAAGTGCGCTCGCTCAGAACTTTGAAAACTGTTCATCCTGACAAGAAATCAAAATCAAGGCGATCGCGACTTATCTTCCAAAAATCCGTTTCCATCGGCGCTCTACATTCTTCAATTCCTTGTAAATATATATATTTTTTAGTTCCTTGAACATAACGCTTTTGTTTTGGGTATTTTTTGTCCGGTCTATGTCGAGCAACTAGAAGTTTTAGCGTCCTCTCGAAGGATGTCCTCTCGAGGAGGGAAGCGGTACGGCAGCGGCCGCATGGTTTTCGCCTGCTGCATTGGCATAGAGCACAACAGAAGCGATCTACAGTCTTGCAAGGGCAACCAGTCCTCTTTCGTCCAGAGCATGTGCTCTTACATCGGCAAAAATCCTCGTTCGGCTGATCGAGTTCGTCTGTGTTTTTTTCTTGCTGTATAGAAAGCAGACGGCAGTGCAGCATGAAGGCGCTCGAAATTCTTTCCCCGGCCAACAAATATGTTTGAAAACAAGATCATTCGCATAGAAATCAGATACTTACCGAAAGTGGCGCGCTTGCACCAGCAATTGAAGTCATTCCTAGTCTTATGCAGTCTTTATTTTGTCCCAAGAGATTCACGTCCTGCGAGCTCTGTATCCTACGAGTCTCCGCACATGTGAAAGCCTGTCTGTTTTGCATATGTCACCTCCTGAGCATGCGCATTAATCGTGACACAGCTCCTTTAAGGAAGCTTGTCAATATTCTGAACAGTGAATGCATTCAGTTTTGAACGGACACCTGTTCATTTTTGGATGCCTTCGAGGCTGCAAACCTGGTCACGCGTCCGAGCGTCTTGATCATGCAATATTTAATTCACAACGTCAATGGTCATGGAGTTGATTTGCTCACTGACTACAAGCACTATTTTATCTCTGGAGTGGAAATAAAGCGTGACTCTGTTCGATCCATCTGACTAATTTTCAAAAACGATATGGAGTAAAGACTTGTCAATCTTCAATGGAAGAAACCCGATGAATAAAAAGGCCAAGAAAAGTCGATAGCTATCAAATTGCATTTGGTGAAGGTCGAACACAAACATGGCCAACTTTGTCCGTCTAATAATTGCTGGAATACTTGAAAAATTTGACTTTCGGACATGGAGTATTTTAGGATCTCTGTTCGACAGTCACTAAATTTGTCATAAATGCACAAAGTCCCGCGCCAATGTCGACTCACTTTATTGAGCAGAGCTTAAACAGAAACATTGATTGAAATTCTCGGTAACCATCTTGAAGAACTGAGCCCTCTTATCAAAACATTCACATTTAATATCTAAAAGATTCAATAGACTTGAAGAAATTCAAAACAATAGCCTAATCGATTGTTGGAAACCATCCGACTGTCGGACATGGTGATATATTAAAACCCTGTCCGACTTTCGCACACGTAAACACTGCGTATATCGCATGACAAATGGTACAAAATTTGCGACAATCAATGGAACAAAATCTGAATGTCATTTCAAAATTTATTTTGTACTCAGTGGGCTGTAAAGTGTGGCTTTATTTTTTTTGGCTTGTGCGTTCACAGGCTTGAAAAGAAAGGAATAATATCGCGGATAATTTTGCAATTTGATATGAGCGGGACTCAGTTATCCTAGTTCTTATACTTACAGAACAGTAGAATTAAACGGGCTGTCGTGCAGATGATGTGATCCAATGCATAAACATTGTACGATGCGTAAAATAATTTTTATGTATTTAATTGATTTACAATCTTTTACATACAATTTGCCTAGCGGTCACATCATAAATTGGAATTCTAAAATGCTTTTTTATATAAGAAGGAAAAAGTGGCTTACTGACACCACACGGAAGCGATGTTCATTCCAGTAAAGTATTCACACAGCAACATTTGAATGTTTTGGCTGACTGAACGTACCCCGGTACCACTGAATCACAATTTATTTAAAGTCTTGAGTGTGGAATGTGTTAAAGCATCTTGTCGAACTTGATGAAAAGAGTAAGCATATAGAGGAAGATGGACTATTGGTAAATATATAATCTCGAAACTGGAGATTTGGTAGGATAATTTTGATGACGTGAAAACTGTCATTTAATAGGCATGTACCATTCAATACTTCTAAATTCTGCAGGATGGGAGACGGGGCATTTTTTTCTCATAAGAAGGAAATATTTACGCATGTTGGTGTAAAAGTGAAGAGCAGATTCGTTTTGTAACGTGAGAGAGGTTAGATGCGTTAATTTTTGGATGCCGTCTGGTCAGAAATGAAGGCTTGCTTGTTCATTTTTGAAAGCAAAATGAACACATGCTCGTTCATTTTTGAATGCCTGTTCAAATTTGAATGCGTTCAGAATATTGACAAGCTCCCTAAAACTTTTTTCCTTTTATTTAGCCATTTTATCCACAAGTTTAAATGTGAACCTAGGATTCTCTGTGGATGATGGATTTTACATCAGGATATGATTTAGATTATTTAACAGTATTTAAAAAAATACTCATTATTGACATTGGAGTTTATTGCGCTCCGACTCCCCTAGTTTCAGTGATAATTTGTACGCTTCACTTCGAGCACAAGCAGACCCGTTTCAGTTGCAGAGGAGGGTTATTTCCTTCAACTCGGCAATTCCGCCATTATAATAGCCATTCACCAAGGTAAAAGTGCTCCTGGCTTCTTATGGGAATCGGAGATGACATTGATTGGTTTATATCATGTTATGCCCAATATATGCCTATGATTAGCTGATTAAGTACAAAAGGTGGCAAGGTAAAAGCGACCCAACGTCAGTTTATAAACATCACCAATGAGGCGAGAACTTGATGAAAATGAGTGGAAACGCCCTTAGAATGTTGCACGCGTGCATACTTGTCTGTGCTCTTGCTTCATGCCAGCATTGCTGTTATTCCCTCACTGGCACGATTGACCAATAGTCTGGGTTATCTGTCCACAGTTGCTAGCCATGGTGTAAATTAAAGAATCAAGATCATTCAAATTGACTTGAACGGCTCACCAAGGTGATGTCAAAGAATTGAGTGTCCGAATTCAGTCACGAGTCGCCTAACAGTTGCAAAAGAGGCAGGTTTAACGCCCACTTCAGGCCATTTTAACCAAAGACACGTCTGTAGTACTGCTTAAAGGCCAGGGTTACTCCAAACTAGAGGCAAGAAATCTAAACCCAAATCATTTGGTCTATGTCCAGTTTGATTGTTAGAAACATTAATCTGAGTTTGTTTTTCATAACACACATCATAAACATACAGTGCATAATTTGTATCATAGCCATGAAATTAAAGTGGTAATTTTTCAATGGTGGACAGTACATTATTTATGGTGTGATTTCTGATTCTAGTGATAGTTAAAGAATAAAATAAACTAATTGAATAAAAAGCAAAGGCGGGCCAAGGATAGCCAATACATGTGTAACATATGGGACGCTAGGACCCAGGTTACCAGGTGGGGTAACCTGGCAACAGCTCTCACAACATATGAGGATAGGATCTCGTGGGATCTTGCAAGTCCACGTTTGTTCGCGTTTGGCTCATTCACGTCTATGCTCCTGTTGCCGGCGTCGTAGGTCAACAAGAAAAGAGGTACAGACATTTTCTGTGTTCTTATGCTTGTGTTCTCATATGAAGTTTACTTACTACTTGTTATATTTTAAGGTGTCTGTTGGTGTCAGGAGGGTTAAACTGTTGTTACTTTACTGTGTACCTCGCAGCAGTCTTGTAAGACGATGACCAGCACTTTATGACGACCAGTAGCGGTCTAGTGGCTGTACATTAGCCCACCTGATGTGCTGCATCTAGCTTGACAAGGTATGAGAGACCAGGCATATCATTTGGGTTAAGTTGGAATAATATGGTCGAACTGTGTGTAATGTATTGATTTTGTTTGTAGGCTGAGCCGGCGACATAATCGGCGGGGCAGCCACTGTTCTCTCCTCCAGACATTTTTATACAATTGTTGTTTTCGTTTTGTTTTTGGTTTCATTACACTCATATCTTGATCGAGACCACTCACCTTTCCACGGTGTTGTAGAGCTTAGTGTTGTATTAGAAGTGTGCAGTGCCTTTGAACCTTTAAGTGTGCAGTGATTTACAAGTGTGCATTGCCTTTGAACCTTTAATTGTGTAGCGATTTATAAGTGTGCAGTGCCTTGGAACCTTTAATCGTGTAGTGACTTCCAAGTCTGCAGTGCCTTCGAACCTTTAAACTAGCTCTCCACCTCTGGTTATGTGGTATGTCTAAGCCTAGATATTGTGGTTGTTTCCAATACAAATATGCATTTTATTATTAACCAGACATTGTGAAATAAATCTATTTTTGTATATAACTTAAGGAGCCTCTGTTGTCCTTGCCATAGGTATTTACCTGAGTGGGGACTGTTTGTTGTAGGGTAGTCACACTGAGCATAAGTCAGGGTCTCTCCCCTTTTAAAGAGAGTGGCGTTGTTATACTCAAGTAACTATAGTACCGGTCACATTTGGCGTAATCGGCAGGATAGCAGAGGGTTTTTTTTCAGTGTGATTTCTTTTTTTTTGGTTGTTTTTTTTTTCTTTGGAGGCATTGAGGTAGTGGAGGAAGAGGACAGTGGTTGCCCAAGAGAAGACCCAGAGGACATCCACCGCACTCTAGCTGCGACCCCGAACCACCAGCGTTTACAAACGCAGTGGACATAGACATTATTCTTGGGTGGGGGGGTTGTTCACCCATATCCAATAGCCCAATTGATTGTTGGGTGTTGTGTTTCTTTTTTTTTTCTTTTGAGAAAGCCAATTAAAATTTCGGAATCACAGGAACAAATCAAAGCTCTGACTGAACTTGTTCAACAACTAAAAGCAGAGAACAATAGACTCAAAGATGGGGGCAATGTAACCGCAAATGTAGAGGCCTCTGGGTCGGCTGGCCATGTCAGTAGTGATTTAACAGGGCGAGTATACATGTATGCACCAAGAGAAAGGAAATGTCCACGATTTTCAGGAGACGTAGCTCGGGATGAGTTAGCTGTGGAAGACTGGGTGGAGGTGTTGTGAATCTGCATCTCAGCCATGCTTTGTCTAGCCCCATGTTTAAGTTCTGTGCCTGGCTTGCCATGTATGCTTTTTGTGTTTAAGTGACCACTGCCTGCCCCTGACCATCCCCATGATTATGTATTGTGTTTTGTTGTTCGATTTCATGTTTTATTATGTTTCATGTTTTGTATTATTTATGTCTTTGCCATGTTTCACAGTCTTGCCATGTTTCATAGCCTTGCCATTCTTTCATAGTCTTGTTGTGTTTTCTAGTCCTGCACTTCGTTTACCCTGTCTTGTCTTGTATAGGTCTTTGCCCACGGTCCCTTGTCTGACGTGCAACTCATTCGGGAGATTTCCTGGTTTCTGGGATTTCAATCTTTCTTCATATCTCGTTTTTCTTCCATCCTCTCTCTGTTACTGTCCACTAACCATACTAACAGTTTATTGTTTTCGATTATTACTAACTAAGATTAACATTGTATATTTTTACTAACGGACTAACTTGCACTCGGGATTGTATAGCTGCACATACTAATAGACTAACGATCTCTCAGCATTCGCCCAATCTGTATCTCCGCCCTCCTTGCCTATCACTAATTATCTCTACTGCAGTTTCCACTTATATCTCAGGCTTTCCCTTTTCTTTAGACTGTACACTTTAGTACTCCTTAACCGGAGCCGTTTATTCGTTCATAGGAATGTCTCGTTATCCCTGTCTGCGTTTCGGCATTCGCCAAATTCATGTAATTAGATAAACCCTCATGTGTCAATCCTGATTATTGTTTCATTGATCGCACCTGTGCTCCCTTGTCATGTGTTCACCCCGGATGTGTATATAAGGTGTCTGCACTTTTAGTTCCTTGTCAGATCGTCTTTACTCCTTTGTCTTGTGCTACGTTCCTCGCCTTGCTCATCGTGATATTTTCTTTCTGACTGGATTGCCCGACACTTGTTTTTGGTTTGCCCTCTTTGGATATTGTTGCATCTGTGAGTTTTGACCTTTTTTCTGCCCGACCTTGATTCTGTCATTACTGCCCTGGTTTTGGATTCGGACTGTCTTTGGCTCATGAGTTTGTTTCTCCTCCAAACCTACGCCTGTGTACCGAACCCTTTTTGTCTGACCATGAACTTTGTCATTGGTGCCCTGGTTACGATTCTGGATTACGCCCATTGGATACTGTTTTTGGATTGTGGACATTGTACTGTTGCCAGCTCTGTTGGGGGGTTTCCCCCTTCAGAAATAAAGCCTCCATTTTGCATTTATCTGGTTCTCGCTCTTGGCTCATTTCGTAAAACCTCACATTACGATCTGACCATGACGGAGCCAGCGTCAGACCAGTCTCTGCAGGAGGCAGTGCACCAGCAGGGCACTCAGTTGGAGTTTCAGGAACGTCAGCTCCGTGCTTTGATGCAGCACATGCAAACCATGAGTCTCCAGATGGCGGATCTCACTCGCTCAGTACAGGAGGCGCAGCAACTACAGTCACCCCAGCCTACCGTCTATACTCCTCCTGCTTCCGCTCCGCCCCGACCCAGCTGCGAACCACGTCTACCACTGCCGGAGAGGTACGACGGGAACCCGGGAGCATGTCGGGCGTTTCTCACCCAGTGCGAGCTCATCTTCAGCCTGCAGCCTTCATCCTTCCCCACCGAAAGAGCGCGAGTTGCTTTTATCATCACGCAACTGACGGGAAGAGCTAAGCAGTGGGCTACAGCGGCTTGGGAAGCTGATCTCCCATGTGTACAGACTTTTCGTCTACTGGGTGAGGAGATGAGGCGGATCTTTGATCGCACCAAGTTGGGTCACGAGGCAGGACGAGAGATCCTACGCATGCGACAAGGTGGGCGTCCCGTAGCCGACTACGCCATTGATTTTCAGACGTTGGCCACCAACAGCAGATGGGGACAGAGAGCTCTGTATGATGCCTTCTTTGACGGACTATCCGAAGCACTTAAAGATGAGCTAGTGTCGCGGGAATTACCGGAGAACTTGGACGACCTTGTCGACCTGGCTATTCGCGTGGATTCGCGATTGGAGGAGCGCCGACGCCTCGCTTCCCGCAGACGACCATATCCAGCTCCCCAGAGTACTCCGCCTCGATCACCCCCTACTGGCAGCCGCCTCCCTGAGCCTGAACCCATGCAATTGGGACGTACACGCATTCCTGTGGAGGAGAGGGATCGCCGCCGCCGTGATGGGGCCTGCTTTTACTGTGGCAAGGGAGGACACCTTATCGCTCAGTGCCCTAACAGGGAAAAGAAAAAGAAGAGAAGGGGTCCTCCTGGTGCCCGCATAGCAACAGTAATAGGGGTGACGCCGGGACAGGAAACTAACAATCGCACATGCGTTCCTGTAACTTTGGAATGGGGGGGCGAGAGCAGATCCACAGAGGCTCTCGTGGACACCGGAGCGGAGGAGAATTTAATTGATGTGGAGCTGGCCCGGAAATGGGGCGTTCCCACAGAGAAGATCTTCCCTGATCGAGTGGCCAATTCGCTCAGCGGCCAGAGGATCGCTCAAATAACCCATACGACCAGCCCCATCAAACTCAAGGTGTCAGGAAACCACCACGAAACCATTCAGTTCCTCCTGTTACACTCTCCCCATGCTCCTATCGTCCTGGGCCATCCATGGATGGCCAAACACCTACCAGAGATCGACTGGCGCAAGAACGAAATTAAGGGATGGAGCCCCAACTGCTCCCTGACATGCCTCTGCAACGCCCTCGACCCTCAACACAACCCATCTCCGGAGGAGATTCCAGACCTGGAAAAGGTTCCTCTAGAATTCCATGACCTCAAGGAGGTTTTCTCAAAGTCTCGGGCCACCAGCTTACCACCTCACCGACCCTATGACTGCACCATAGACCTAAAACCAGGTACTATGCCCCCTAGAGGCCGACTCTATTCACTCTCCAGACCAGAAAACCAAGCTATGGAGAAGTATCTCTCAGAGTCTCTCGCTGCAGGCATTATACGCCCGTCATCATCACCTGCTGGTGCGGGTTTTTTCTTCGTAGCTAAGAAGGATGGATCACTAAGACCCTGTATTGATTACCGTGGCCTCAACGAGATAACTATTAAGAACCGCTACCCACTTCCCCTCATGAACACCGCTTTTGATCTCCTGCAGGGAGCCAAGATCTTTACTAAGCTCGACCTCCGGAATGCATACCACTTAGTGCGAATCAGAGAGGGGGACGAATGGAAGACCGCCTTTAACACTCCCACGGGGCACTGGGAATATTTGGTTCTTCCTTTCGGGCTTACCAACGCTCCAGCAGTGTTTCAAAACCTCGTCAATGATGTCTTAAGAGACATGATAAACAAGTTTGTTTTTGTCTACCTCGACGATATTCTGATTTTTTCTGAATCCCAGGAGGACCATGTTAAGCATGTTCGCCAAGTGCTCCGTCGCCTCTTGGAGAACCGCCTTTTCGTGAAAGCCGAGAAGTGTGAGTTTTTTGTTGAAACCACCACTTTTTTGGGTTACATTATTTCTCCGGGCACTATTCGCATGGACCCAGTAAAAGTGGAGGCAGTTACCAAGTGGCCCCGACCAGAGGACCGTAAGTCACTCCAACGTTTCCTAGGATTTGCCAACTTCTACCGGCAGTTCATCAGGAACTATAGTTCTGTTGCGGCTCCTCTTACTGCTCTCACCTCCTCCAAATTCAAGTTTCGTTGGTCGGAGAAAGCAGAGGACGCCTTTAAAGAATTAAAGACCAGATTCACATCTGCACCCATCCTCACTATTCCCAACCCAGAGCTCCAGTTCATCGTCGAGGTGGACGCCTCCAATATTGGAGCTGGAGCCATCCTGTCTCAGAGGTCCACGGAGGATGGGAAAGTCCATCCATGTGCCTTCTTCTCTCGCCGCCTCAGCTCAGCGGAGAGAAATTACGACATCGGCAACCGGGAGCTGTTGGCGGTGAAGTTGGCCTTGGAAGAATGGAGGCAATGGCTGGAAGGATCCAAAGTTCCCTTCATTGTCTGGACTGACCACAAGAATTTGGAGTACCTGCAGACAGCCAAGAGACTCAATCCGCGGCAAGCCAGGTGGGCATTATTCTTCTCCCGCTTCAACTTCCACATTGCCTACCGGCCTGGAAGTAAAAATGTGAAGCCTGATGCCCTATCCCGATGTTTTGAGATCCAGGAGGAGGAACTTAACAATGACACTATCCTCCCTAAAGAAACGTTTATCAATGCCATATGTTTAGACATAGAGAGAGAGGTTAAGAATGCCCAGACCAATGCTGCTACCCCCAGTGCGTGTCCCACTAACTGCTTATATGTTCCAGCTGCCCTGCGCCCCAAAGTCCTGGAATGGGGACACGCATCTAGACTGTCCTGCCACCCTGGGATTCGCCGTACCAAGAGCTTCATCCTCCAGAGATTTTGGTGGCCAGAACTTAGCCAAGATGTCCAGGGTTTCGTTACAGCTTGCTCGGTCTGTGCCCAGGCTAAGACTTCTCACCAACCACCACAAGGTTTACTTCAGCCCCTTCCGACACCACATCGTCCCTGGTCCCACATTGCACTAGACTTCATCACAGGTCTTCCCCCATCCAATCACCACACCACCATTCTCACTATTGTTGACAGATTCTCCAAAGCAGTTCACTTAGTTCCCCTCACTAAACTTCCCTCCGCTCAAGACACCACCAATCTGGTCATTCAACATGTCATTAGGCTTCATGGCATACCCACCGACATCACTTCTGATCGTGGTCCCCAGTTCACAGCACTTTTTTGGAAAGCATTTTGCAAAGCCCTAGGCACGTCAGTCAGTTTATCTTCAGGTTTCCATCCCCAGACCAATGGCCAGACCGAGCGAGCTAACCAATGTGTGGAAAGTGTGTTGCGTTGTCTCTGCATTAGGAACCGCTCCTCCTGGAGTTATCAGTTGCCATGGGTGGAGTACGCCTTGAACAGCCACACCTCTGCTGCATCCGGCGTCTCCCCCTTCAAGGCCTGCCTGGGCTACCAGCCTCCATTGTTCCCGTCCCAGGAGGAGGAGGTAGCTGTTCCCTCTGCCAGCGAGTTTGTCCGTAGGTGCAGACGCACCTGGATCGCCACCCGCCAGGTCCTGCTCAGGTCGGTCGCCCGGATGAAGGAACAGGCCAACAAGAAACGCACAGCGGCCCCTACGTACCGACCTGGGCAGCGGGTCTGGCTGTCTTCTAGGGACATCCCCCTCAGAGGTAACGGGGGTAAGCTTTTCCCCAAATACCTGGGCCCTTTCACTATCGAGAGGGTCCTAAGTCCCACTGCCATTCGCCTCCGTCTCCCCCTATCCATGCGACGTATACACCCAACTTTCCATGTGTCACAAATAAAACCTGCTGTAACCCACCACCTGTCATCTGGACCTGATCCCCCTCCACCCGCCCGGATCATCGACGGAGGCGAAGTCTACACGGTCCGTGCCCTCCTGGACTCTCGTCGACGAGGCAGAGGTCTACAGTACCTCGTCGACTGGGAGGGTTACGGACCGGAACACCGCAGTTGGGTTCCTGCCCGACACATTCTGGATAAGACTTTAATAAGAGACTTTCATGCTGCCTCACGTTCTTCGAATTGAACGCCAGGAGGCGTTCGTTGGGGGGGGGGGTTCTGTTGTGAATCTGCATATCAGCCATGCTTTGTCTAGCCCCATGTTTAAGTTCTGTGCCTGGCTTGCCATGTATGCTTTTTGTGTTTAAGTGACCACTGCCTGCCCCTGACCATCCCCATGATTATGTATTGTGTTTTGTTGTTCGATTTCATGTTTTGTATTATTTATGTCTTTGCCATGTTTTATAGTCTTGCCATGTTTCACAGTCTTGCCATGTTTCATAGCCTTGCCATTCTTTCATAGTCTTGTTGTGTTTTCTAGTCCTGCACTTCGTTTACCCTGTCTTGTCTTGTATAGGTCTTTGCCCACGGTCCCTTGTCTGACGTGCCACTCATTCGGGTGATTTCCTGGTTTCTGGGATTTCAATCTTTCTTCATATCTCGTTTTTCTTCCATCCTCTCTCTGTTACTGTCCACTAACCATACTAACAGTTTATTGTTTTCGATTATTACTAACTAAGATTAACATTGTATATTTTTACTAACGGACTAACTTGCACTCGGGATTGTATAGCTGCACATACTAATAGACTAACGATCTCTCAGCATTCGCCCAATCTGTATCTCCGCCCTCCTTGCCTATCACTAATTATCTCTACTGCAGTTTCCACTTATATTTCAGGCTTTCCCTTTTCTTTAGACTGTACACTTTAGTACTCCTTAACCGGAGCCGTTTATTCGTTCATAGGAATGTCTCGTTATCCCTGTCTGCGTTTCGGCATTCGCCAAATTCATGTAATTAGATAAACCCTCATGTGTCAATCCTGATTATTGTTTCATTGATCGCACCTGTGCTCCCTTGTCATGTGTTCACCCCGGATGTGTATATAAGGTGTCTGCACTTTTAGTTCCTTGTCAGATCGTCTTTACTCCTTTGTCTTGTGCTACGTTCCTCGCCTTGCTCATCGTGATATTTTCTTTCTGACTGGATTGCCCGACACTTGTTTTTGGTTTGCCCTCTTTGGATATTGTTGCATCTGTGAGTTTTGACCTTTTTTCTGCCCGACCTTGATTCTGTCATTACTGCCCTGGTTTTGGATTCGGACTGTCTTTGGCTCATGAGTTTGTTTCTCCTCCAAACCTACGCCTGTGTACCGAACCCTTTTTGTCTGACCACGAACTTTGTCATTGGTGCCCTGGTTACGATTCTGGATTATGCCCATTGGATACTGTTTTTGGATTGTGGACATTGTACTGTTGCCAGCGCTGTTGGGGGGTTTCCCCCTTCAGAAATAAAGCCTCCATTTTGCATTTATCTGGTTCTCGCTCTTGGCTCATTTCGTAAAACCTCACAGGAGGAAGCAAAAAAATCACTGTTCGTGCAACATACACCGGCCGAACAGGCAACATTTCTTTGCGACCTGTTAGATGGGGAAGCTAAGCGGGAGGTAAAATTTAGCTCTCCAACTGACATAGCCACACCAGAGGCTATTTTTACAATACTGCTGGATAACTTTTGGTGTGATCAAACATATGTGAGTTTACAGAGACAATTTTTTCAACGCCGGCAACAGGATAATGAGTCCATACGTGGGTTTTCCCATGCTTTGTTACATTTGATGGAACTACTTAAAAGTAAAGATCCAAGGGGGGTTTCAAATTCAGATCTGGTGGTTCGTGACACATTCATTGAAAACGTACGTGACACCAAATTACAGCGTGAATTGGCCCACTTGGTTCGACAGCATCCTAACCACTCCTTCAAAGATGTACGTAATGCAGCTATCAAATGGGAAAAGCGTGGCCCCCCAGCTTATGGACAAAGAGCACGAGCATACTCCTGTGATTCAAATGCTTCAGGACAAAGTCAAGGTGATGTTGACACTAACGCCATTGCTGCTAGATCCAGTGATGAGCTGACAGAACTGAAGTGTGTTTACGTAAACAGCAGGTACAGTTGGATGCTATTCTTAAACATTTAGGCTCTTCGTCCACCACCCCCAATTACACAAGCCCCCAGGATCCCTCCAACAGCAACAGGCCAAAACAATACCAGTTCCAGCCAGATGGAAAGCCAATATGCTTGCGATGCCATAAGGCAGGTCATATTGCTAGATTTTGTCGGGTTGAATTGGGTGGGCCCTCTGGGGGGGTGGGATCACGTGGACGTGGCCAATGGGTGGGGGCAAGAGTGAATACAATTGAGCAGCAGGAAAACTAGTGCCCTCTGGTGTTGGGAACCCGGCACCAGGAGGGGGATTTTTGGGTTCAAAACAGACAAGCCTGGCATCCCGGCTAATTGGACGCTGTCCAGTAGTGAAGATCAGAATAGGGGGGGTGGAGGTGCCATCTTTGCTTGACACTGGATCAATGGTAACTACTGTAACACAAACTTTCTTTGAACAATACCTGATGCCACAAACAGATGAGCAACTGAAATCTTGTACATGGCTCCAATTAACAGCAGCTAATGGCTTAGATATTCCATATTTGGGATATGTGGAGTTGGATGTTGAAGTCCTCGGCACTACCCTCCCACAGATGGGCATCCTAGTGGTAAAAGACCCCTGTGACCCAGCTTCCCAACAAAGGAAAACTGTAGTACCTGGTCTGTTGGGGATGAACATTATCAGTGGCTGCTATTCTGTCTTATTCAGCGAACATGGTGACAATCTCTTTTCTTCTCCTTTAGTAAAGCAAGCTGAGAGAGAATGGGGGCGTGCATTGTCAGAGTGCCAACAGATGGACCACCTCTTGCAGACCGGACACGTAGGGGAGGCTGTGACACCACCGGGACCAGCAATTCGGATACCAGCGGGTTCCCTACAGTTCATCCAGGCCACCTGCAACCAAGGCCCAGGCCCTGCTCTTGGTACTGTATTGCTGGAGCCTCTGCCCTATGGAAAAGGTCGGTTACCCATGAACCTGCTCATATCTAGTGCCCTCCTTACTGTTTCCAGAGGAACTGTCAATATCCCTGTTGTTAATGTTGGTGAAGAAGACCAGTGGCTGAGATCAAAAACAGTATTGGGTACGTTACATTTGGCCGATCTGCACTCCTCTTCCCAAGCTGTACAGGTGGAGGAGCAGACACAAGACGAAGGCCGGCAGGGGGTATTCATCCAGTCCACGGCAGTAGAGGCCCCTTCCCCCTCCCCCCTCCCCGGCCTGAGCGAATTGAGTTGGCCCGACCTCCCTGTTAATGATGCACAAGCAGCCAAGAGTTTGCTGACAAAGTACCGAGACGCATTCAGCCTGGATGATGGGGATTTGGGTTGTACCGACCTGATCCACCACGAAATCCCACTAGTGGACGACGCCCCGGTTCGCCAGCGGTACCGTCGTCTCCCCCCATCTCAATTCTCCCTTGTCAAGTCTCACATACAAGAACTGTTACAGCGAGGGATTGTGAGGGTGAGTTCCAGCCCCTACTTCTCCCCCATTGTAGTTGTACAGAAAAAATGTGGTGACATTCGGCTGTGTGTCGATTATCGACAACTCAACGCCAAGACGAGAAAAGATGCATATCCGTTGCCACGCATTGACGAATCTTTGGATGCTCTTACTGATGCCAAATGGTTCTCAACACTCGACTTGGCAAGTGGATACAACCAGGTACCAATGTCGGAGAGGGATAGAGAGAAGACAGCATTCTGCACCCCGTTTGGCCTCTTCGAGTTCAACAGAATGCCATTCGGTCTGTGTAATGCGCCAGGAACTTTCCAGCGCCTAATGGAACGCATCTTCGGCGATCAGAGTCTTCAGTCGTTACTACTGTATTTGGATGATATCATCATTTTTTCTACATCCTTCAGTCAACACCTGCAGCGGTTGGAGATGGTCCTGAGTCGGCTCCAGCAGCATAACCTGAAACTGAAGATGTCTAAATGCCATTTTTTTCAGCGAGAGGTGCGATACCTTGGTCATATCATCTCCCCAGCTGGCGTGGCAACTGATCCAGAGAAGACCAGGGCAGTGGCGGAGTGGAAACGCCCATCCACCGTCACTGAGCTAAGTGGTTTCTTGGGTTTTGCCTCCTTCTACAGACGCTTTGTAGAGGGGTTTGCAAAACATGCAACTCCGCTCCATCAACTGGTCGGACAGCTAGAGGGGAGCAAGAAAAAACCAAGGTCAAAGGTCAGTGTCAAGTTGGAAGAACAGTGGAGTGAGGCATGTGAAAAATCATTTCAGACACTTAAAAACAAGCTTGTCACTACTCCCGTCCTCGGCTACGCTGACTTCAAGAAACCCTTTATCCTGGAAGTGGATGCCAGCCACCAGGGCCTGGGTGCAGTACTTTCTCAAGAGCAGGATGGAGCACGCCGGCCAATCGCATTTACCAGCCGGGGGCTTAGACTAAGTGAACGAAACATGTCTAACTACAGCTCCATGAAATTGGAATTCCTTGCTTTAAAATGGGCCATCACAGAAAAGTTCAGGGAATATCTTCTGGGGACGACCTTCACTGTGTATACAGACAACAACCCCCTGAGCTACCTCCAGACAGCCAAACTAGCAGCTGTAGAGCAACGGTGGGCATCCGAGCTGGCCAGTTTCAACTTTGACATCAAGTACCGCCCCGGGGCAGCCAACCGCAACGCTGATGCCCTTTCCCGTCAACCCAACACCCCGGCAGTACAGTCCATTTCTGACATCGCACCTGGTTTTAGTATACCATCACAGATGGCGGACTCCAAAAGACACCTTCCCACACAATCACAGCTCATCACTAACGTCATGGCCGTGGACGCAGCCCCAGTGAGGGAGAAGGCTGACCTGCAGGCCCTGCAAACCACAGACCCAGTGATCAAAGCATTTCTCCTCTACTGGAAGAGAGGACGCCCCCCAAATAAAACAGAACGGTCTAAAGAACCCGACCAGGTGTTGGAGCTTGCCCGACAATGGAGGAGAATCAGAGAGAAAGACAATGTGCTCTACAGAAAAGTACAGATGCCCCCAAGCCGACAGACGGTTCATCAGCTGATATTACCAAAAGCACTACAACCGGAGGTACTGACCAGTTTACATGACAACCACGGCCACCAGGGGGCAGAAAGGACGACGGCTTTGGTGAGAGAAAGATGCTACTGGCCAAATATGCGTTCAGACATTGACCAGTGGTGCAAAGAGTGTGAACGTTGCATCATTGCTAAAGCAGTGCGTCCCTCAGTCCGGACATTCATGGGACACCTGACGGCCGCCAAACCTTTAGAGGTCGTCGCCATTGACTTTACCACTTTAGAAAAAGCCAGTGATGGGAGAGAGCATGTCTTGATCGTGACCGACGTTTTCTCAAAATTCACGCAAGCATATCCAACATCAGACCAGAAGGCCCATACTGTTGTTAAAATCCTCACGGAAAAGTGGTTTTACACCTATGGAGTGCCAAAAAGAATTAATTCGGACCAAGGCCGCAACTTTGAAGGTGAACTACTCAAACGTCTTTGCCAGCTGTATGGAATTGCAAAAAGTAGAACGACCCCTTACCATCCAGAGGGGAATGGACAATGTGAGAGGTTTAATCGAACCCTTTTTGATCTTTTGCGCTGCCTCCCAGGGAAAAAAAAGAGAAAATGGCCTCAATTGCTCCCCCAGTTGGTGTTCGCTTATAATACAACAGTTCACCAGTCAACAAGTCATTCACCATACGAACTGATGTTTGGGCAGAAGCCCCAGCTACCTGTTGATCTACTGCTGGGACAAGCTGTTGAGGAACCAGCTGCAATTACACCAGACGACTGGGTAACCAAGCATCAAGATCACTTGGCTTCTGTGTATGTGGCAGCTAGAAAGCATCTGGAGGCAGCTGCCACGGCCAGGGAGCAGCGCCAACCCCCACCAACTGCAACCATCCTCCCAGTCGGCACTCTGGTCTACCGGAAGAACCATGTGCTAGGACGAAAAAAAATCCAAGATGTCTGGGAATCAACAGTCTACCAAGTGGTAAAATGCCTGGATAATGTCGGCACAGTATACAAGATCCAGTCCCGATCCAACCCAGGACAACAGAAAACTGTTCACCGCTCTGAATTAAGACCAATCACTGAGAGAGGCTTGTTGGTCTCAGAACCACTAGTGCCCCCCCCTCCCCCAGACAGAGGGATGAAACCATCTCCTTAGGAAATGCTAGCGAAGAGGAGGACAGCAACACCAGCTTCCTGTCAGGCTTCATCAGCTGTCCCGGTAACACCAGCTCTACAGCCGAACAGGAGCCAGTCCCAGATCTCCAGCCCCCAGAGACCGGCCCTGGGTTCATGGAGGAACCTGCAGGGCCCCCGCAGAACGATCCCCCCAGTTGGTGTTGGCACCAGAGGTGGTACGGCACACCCACCGAACGACAGCAATACGCCAGCCCCTAATCCAACGGCCCCCAGACCCCTTAGCACACAGGCCCCAAGACTAATGTTACTGCTATGCAAAGTGAGTTATGTCACCGGGACGGTGACCTTTTAAAGTGGGGGTGTATGTAACATATGGGACGCTAGGACCCAGGTTACCAGGTGGGGTAACCTGGCAACAGCTCTCACAACATATGAGGATAGGATCTCGTGGGATCTTGCAAGTCCACGTTCGCGTTTGGCTCATTCACGTCTATGCTCCTGTTGCCGGCGTCGTAGGTCAACAAGAAAAGAGGTACAGACATTTTCTGTGTTCTTATGCTTGTGTTCTCATATGGAGTTTACTTACTACTTGTTATATTTTAAGGTGTCTGTTGGTGTCAGGAGGGTTAAACTGTTGTTACTTTACTGTGTACCTCGCAGCAGTCTTGGAAGACGATGACCAGCACTTTATGACGACCAGTAGCGGTCTAGTGGCTGTACATTAGCCCACCTGATGTGCTGCATCTAGCTTGACAAGGTATGAGAGACCAGGCATATCATTTGGGTTAAGTTGGAATAATATGGTCGAACTGTGTGTAATGTATTGATTTTGTTTGTAGGCTGAGCCGGCGACATAATCAGCGGGGCAGCCACTGTTCTCTCCTCCAGACATTTTTATACAATTGTTGTTTTCGTTTTGTTTTTGGTTTCATTACACTCATATCTTGACCGAGACCACTCACCTTTCCACGGTGTTGTAGAGCTTAGTGTTGTATTAGAAGTGTGCAGTGCCTTTGAACCTTTAAGTGTGCAGTGATTTACAAGTGTGCATTGCCTTTGAACCTTTAATTGTGTAGCGATTTATAAGTGTGCAGTGCCTTCGAACCTTTAATCGTGTAGTGACTTCCAAGTGTGCAGTGCCTTCGAACCTTTAAACTAGCTCTCCACCTCTGGTTATGTGGTATGTCTAAGCCTAGATATTGTGGTTGTTTCCAATACAAATATGCATTTTATTATTAACCAGACATTGTGAAATAAATCTATTTTTGTATATAACTTAAGGAGCCTCTGTTGTCCTTGCCATAGGTATTTACCTGAGTGGGGACTGTTTGTTGTAGGGTAGTCACACTGAGCATAAGTCAGGGTCTCTCCCCTTTTAAAGAGAGTGGCGTTGTTATACCCAAGTAACTATAGTACCGGTCACACATGCAAAAATAATTTTAAGGTTCAAAAGCAATGTTCCTCAGTAAAGATAGGAAGATGATGCATGCCATAGCCTAATGAGAAAATATGAGGAATCCTGGGGAATTTATGTGCATAAAGGGAAAGCTTTAGATGAATAACCGTTACTCAGATGCATGAACTGTTAAAGTGCTGAATTTTTACTGACCCTGTCCTTCCAAAAGTGAATCATTCATTATGTAGTAGGCAAATGACCTCCAGAGGGACTCACAGGTACCTGTGAACCCTTCTGAAGGTCATTCCCAAGTAATTTGCTGACAAAAAATTGGCAAAATTGTTGAAAGCTGAAATCTGAAATTTGGCTTAATTCGCCTTGTGTGACTATAGCCTTGATTAGCCTGTTATGAGCCATGATTTATCTATGACATATAACCTCATGGGCTCAGGATTGCTTCTGAAAACCTTGGTCAAATTTACCATTCTGTATTTATATCCATAAAAGCCAGCTAAAACATTACTGTGCAAAAAGGAAGCCTTAAGTCAACAGTGTCCAGTAGTGCCATTAGGTTTTCTGGGCATATTACTTCCACATTACATGAGATTTCTTTGTGTCATACATCAAAAAAGCTAAGAGTCTGCTCTTTCCGATGATACCCAGATATGGAAATGTTCAGCTTTTGTCGAATAATTTGGCTCCTCAAAGCACCACATCTTTTTCTAGAAAAATCCTTCATTTGTGATTGCTCACACACGGCAAACGTTGTGTGTGCATAGCAACTTGCATAGTTTTTCGGTCATTACCGCTCAAAATCATCGATCAAAATGATGAAAAGTGGCACCAAAATGGCATCTGTTATGGATTCTGTGGAAAAGTTGGACCTAAATAGTAATACATTAGAGTAGTAGCCAAAAATAAAGCCCCAGTTCCGGGGTTTGCAATGTGGTATCATGAAGACATGTTGAACATAAATTAAATATTTCAATTATTTTATGTTACGTGGCAGGATTTTTCCTCAGCCACTTTGTCCTCCCGTGTGCCAGCTGGGGAGATTTCAAAGGCAGGTCTTCCACTGATTAAATCTTTTGGTGGTGGGGGTGCAGATATCAGTCCACTTTTGCACCAGTTATTTTCTCACAGAATTTAGTGAGATAACATTTCCATAACATAATGCTACTGCTGCTGTGCTTTACAGTAATGATGGTGTTCTGGTTGGTATGTTGTGCTTTAATTTGTGTCAAATTTCAGCTTAGTATTCTTAGTATTAGAGTCATAATATTCCATTTTTGTCTCATCAGACCACAAGGCTTTCAGCCAAATCTCAGCAGTATGTGCAAGGTAACCTTTTGCAATATCTTTACAGTTAAGGTTATGCTTTTTTCAAGGATCCAGGGGGATCATAATCTCATGATCTGGATAAAGCCATTGAGTGGGCAGGGGTCCAAATAATCTTGGCCATGTGCTGTCTTTGGTTTTTCCAAGTGACCATAATTATCTCTTGCACCTGTAGTATATTGTGTTGCCTTTGTTGGTAGCAGTTTCATCCGTAGCAAGTTTGGCTGTTTTTTTTTTACATTACACAGATGAGAAATGAGGCATAAATGCTGGGTATTTTCACATTCTTTTCAACATTCATCCTTGCGTTCTGCAAGCAACACATTATCAGTGAATTATCCCCGTAGAGGTGCTGGATAGTTGGCTGCCATCTCACAGTATGAAAAATTGAATTCCCTTTAAGAGCCGCTGCTGCCACTGTGATAAATATCTATGTTACACTAATCAGTGGAGTTGGCTTGTTCTGGGCAGCTTTCTGGATTAGATACAGTTCTCAGCTGTGCTCAGTGCTCAAGCAACCACTTTGCATGCTTCACTGACTGAGAGAAGTTGTTTGAGTTCTAGAGATGTGAAAGATGTTGGAAGTCTGGGTGTATCCAAAAGAGTGGGTGTGTCCTCCAAAGCAGGCCAGACCAGCCAGACCAATAAGAACCTAGAGTCTAAGAGGGTAGGTGTGTTCAGTGTAGGGGTGTCACCTTTTTCAACAAATAAATATTGATATTCCTCTCCTCGGGTGGAAGGACAGGGCTTCACTCTCTTCCTGTAAGTACACTTTGAATATGCATTTACTGAGTGCACTGTGTATAATACTATCTCCATGTGCAGTCTCAAAAGTTTTGATTTGTGTATTTGGATGACAGTGGTACAAACGTAAAACTGATGAATATAACAGTGTGCTAGAGACTATCAGGAAAGGGAGGGTACCATGAGCACTGCACAGAGTAAACACATTTTTCACTCATCTTTTTCCTTTCTAATCCGTATGGCTAATGCCATTGTCATTGGGTATTGCATAGGGCTGCTGTGGACATCTCAAAACTGAAACTCTTTTTTGATGAGATTGTCCATGGCATCAAATCGCCCAAATACCTGCACAAAAGGACAGCACTTTTCTGAGGCCAAATATGAATTTTACACAAAATGTATTCCTTAGTTATTTGTATATAGAGATTTAGGGTAACCCATAGAAACCTATTGACCAGTAAAAACAACGGATTTTATGCTGCGATTAATTGTTCTTCTCAAAATTTGCCACACCTTAGAGGGCTCCACGGCAAACGTAATGCAGCACAAATTTCACATTTTTGGGGATTTACATCGCACCATTATCAATCTACTAATTGAACCAGAAGAAAAACCAAGATGCCACCTCCTTGAGTGGTCATGGAGGGTCTCAAGTCTAATTCTTAACCCAGAGCTGCTCCAGAGGTTTTATGATTGTTCAAAATATTTATTTATAAAAACATAACATGTATAAAATACAATATAATAGGTGGGTGTAGTACAAATTATTTTTATAGCAGCTTTACATTTCTTTACAGATTTGCTGTTTACAGTGCTCGGTGGTAAATTGTTCCAAATACTTACAATTAAAGACCTGTGTGCAAGAAGTACCTAAGTCACAAAATAATACTTTTGTTATTTTGAGGGTCAAAGTTTTCAAAATATGTTGCAGATCATGACAGTGGACAATGGAAATGCACCAGTACACAAGACTTGAGTGCATCTTTGAAGAAATTGACCAGGCTGTTGCAATGATTGGTAAATCTGAAATTTGTCTGACTATGAGTACTGATATCACAAATGCCATCACAGCAGCATCTATAGAATGTCTGCCTTACCGATATACATATCTATATCTTTTCTCCTCAATATGCTAATATTTTGTTTTGTCAGGATTTAACTTAAGTTGCCATTTAGAGAACCAATCAAAAACAGAATTTAGATCATTTTGCAACAGAGTGCATTCATCCATGCTGTAAACAGCTTTGAACACCAGCATATATACTAATTACTGAATGTTCAAAGAAAGTTAATGTCTGAGGAGAAACATAAAAACAACAAAGGACTGAGGACGGTACCCTGAGGTACATCAGAGATAACATTTTGAATAGGTGATGGGCTGTCACGCACTTTAACGCATTGTGGTCTACTAAGTAAAAAGTTTTCCAAGCATTTGAAAGCAGTTCCATGAAATCCATATTTTTCCAGTTTGAACAATAACTTGCTGTGCCAAACTGTATCAAAACGTTTCGAATTGTCAGGATAAACAATTTGAATTTCCAATCAAAATTCTCAGTCCATTTATCCATGCACTCAATTAAGTTAGAAACTTTAATTTTTTTTTGGCAAAAAAACCATGGCAGTTCATAGGTAGAAGTGTGATTTGAAGTCCACTGATTACCAGTGAGGTAGGACAGCCTCCATCGCTTTGGGATAATTAGCTTCTTCCCAGAAGAATTTCAAATGGGTATGTGTCATAGAAAAGGTAATAACCAAGCACGCCTGTCTGCCTTATAGTGGCAGCTACTTTTATTGTGCTTAAATTAATCGCGATGAATTAACGCGACAGCCCTAGTTTGAACAAAAACTGGGTGCATGCTAGCCACTCACATCCAGTTGCTCCAGGTGCTGACTGTCTTTCATTAGCAAAATGGTCCTGTTGGATACAAAACAAGTAGATCAGAGGGATCTAATAGCTGCAACCTGGCCTAGCATCTGTCACGTGGCCTAGTGTCCATGACTGGTGGTTTCTTGTACAAGTGTGACCTCGAAATTGGCAAATGACCTTGAAAATGAAAAGCGAACTCTTCCTCTGTACCAAGAAGCTTGTTGTAAGATATCATAGCCATCCATCAAGTTAAACTCGAGTTACGGTGCGAAAACTGTGAAATCAGGGCAAAATCAACACTTTTTTGACCGGTGTGACCTTGGGATTTGACAGATGACCTTGAAAATCAATAGGGAACCCCTCCTCTATTCCAAGAAGCTTGTTGTAAGATTTCATAGCCATTTATTGAATTAAACTGGAGTTACGGTGCGAAAATCGGGCAAAATTGACACTTTTTTTACCTGTGTGACCTTGGGATTTGACGGATGACCTTGAAAAATAATAGGGAACACCTCCTCCAGGCCTAAAAGCTATTTCCAAAATTTCATAGCGATCCATGAATTCTAACTAGAGTTGCAGCGCGAAAACTCGCCAACAAGGTCGTGACCTCTGTGAACTTGACCTTTGACCTTTAACCTCAACCTTGTGCATGGACATCACTTTGGTGAAGGTGAATAATTCCTGAAAATTTAATGATGATACGACGACAGGAACATGGTCAAAAAGGAGTCACAGACAGACGGACGGACAGACAGACGAGCAGACAGAAGCGTTCATGGAGCTGCTTAAATTCAGTGACATCTGTAGTCCAAAAAAAAATTCATTGCACTGCTCATTGCACAATGAGACAAAAATAGTCCTCAACTTTAGGCAGTTTTAGCCTCACCTCATCTTGCCCCATTTTCTCCCATTTATGAGCTATCTCTTTGAATGCATTATCAGTAATGTTAACATGCTGAGAAAGGCTGCTAAAGCTAATCAAAATACCCAATTTGGACATTTTATTGGTCATATTTTTTCCCATAAATCTCAATAAAAAGAACAAGATGTTTTCCATCACATCAAGAGAAAGTATGCATCAATTACAATAAACTAGTGAATTACTGGTGGTGAGAATAATTTCTTGTGACGACCTACGTCCACATACCAACTTTCATGAATACAGTGACCTTTGACCCTCGTGACCTTGACCTTTGATGGAACGGACCTCTCGCGGTCATTTCTTGTGACGACCTACGTCCACGTACCCACGTTCATGAAAATCTGTCCAGGGAGATGGGAAAAATTGACCTTTGACCCCAGTGACCTTGACCTTTCAAAAAACTAACCCCTCAAGGACAATTCCAGGGACAACCTACATAGACCCACCAAGTTTGCTGAAGATCCGTCAGAGGACCTCGGAGGAGTAGGGGAACAAATAGACAGACAGACAAACGTTCCTCAAATTATAGTCTGATATATTCAATTATCTAACGTAGGTCTCACGGAGGCCCGACATATTAAACATTGACAGATTAACATGGAACCAATGTTACTTCCAGCAACTGAGATTTGTTTGGCTTTGCGGTCATTACAAAAAACTTTGAGCATCATTCAAAGTACAGCGTTTAAGGCAATTAAAATTGAATAAGAATCCAATTTGCCTACGAATACCCAGCATATGTGGGCTCGCATGCAACTGCATCCTCTGTGTTTCCACCACTAGTGGGCAAGTTTTTCAATATCAGCTAATGTTTTAAATTTGTTCAGTTTCTATAATCTTCACTGACCACAGCAAATCACTTCCGCACGCTCACAAAGCCCGCTCAGTTCTGGTCAGTGGACAGTGGACAGTGTAACTAATTGCCTGGATATAGCTATGTTAGCAAGCTAAACAGTTTGCAATCTTGTCTGTGCACCGTACTGTTTCCTTGAAACAACATAAGTTTATTTGTGTAGTGCTTTTCATAGAGAGACTGTCACAAAGACTCTTGACAGTGAGAAAAAGAATGGAGTTTCAAAGCAAAAGATACATATCCATGTTTGCTGTTTTGAGAAAAAGGCCTTTTTTCTTCCAGAGAAAAAGATTTCAGGAAAACCAGTTATTTTTTATTTCTGAGTCTTGACTTACCGAATACATTTAGCCAGAAAATGAAAATCTAGCATCATTTTGATTATTTGGTACTGGTAAAGGATTAAAATAGTTTGATCTCTTTTATTTTATTTTATTACAAAATGAGATGTATCCATGGGTATGTCTCATTTTGCCAAAAAAAGTGAGATGGATATGTCTCACTTTGCGTAAAAAAAATGCTAATTTTAGCATGGTGAAATCAGGGGTTAAATCACTGTTTGACCCGAAACGGATACTTGGACATGTGCAGCTATCCCTTGGCTCTGTTTTTAATATCACTACTAGAAAATTTAGAATTTGGCGAATGTCTCGTTTTGCGATGAAACTCTTCTAATAGATAAATAAACAAAACGGCAGTGGCCAGCCCAATCCCCACTATTTCAAATGAGGGGAAAAAAATTCCCAGTAGGGAGATAAATCCTCAAACAGTGGTGAGAAAAAACTCCACAGTGAGAAGAAATCTCAGGTGGAACACGGTTATAGTGGGGGAGCCCATCCTCTAATGGCTAGCTAATTAATCATAAAATAGTGATAAAGTTTCATTAAAGTCCATGAAAAACTGATTAAAACATCAAAGTAGAGGCATCTGTAGCTCCAGGAGTGGCATGGCAAGGATGGAGCAGAACAGCAGCAGCCAGCGCTCATGGTGAAAGACAGGGCTTGGATTGTCCAAGGAGTAATGAAGGGAGAAGATCACCAGAAAAAAGGCACAGAAAAAAGGGGGTGAGGCACTGCATGTTAATAAAAATGTGCCATGTGCCAGGTAACAGTTTAAGAGCAATTGGTCGAGAAGCAGTCTACACCCTTCCGTCCACTTATTGCAGCACAGAGGCCCTACACTTACACCAGGCAATAAGATCACTCGGATTTTCTAAACTCTTGTCATTACGAGTACCATGTGGACCTCCCCAATGACTGTAGCAAGCCCCACTGGCACATTAATGCATGCTCAGTGGCACCAGTTCCACATGGATTTACTGAACACTGGCTTTCAGTACCATGTGAACATACCACAAAACTAGGTTGTAGTCAGTCCCACAGAACCAAATATATATGTGATGACTATAATGATAGTAGAATGATATAGTATTAATACCATGGAAAATTTTTGCCTCAGAAAACCCATGTAAACCCATGTAAAATCATGTAATTGGGATGACTTTGGCTCACTATAGCTGAAATGGTTGCTCAAAAGGACAATTTTTTTTCAGTTGAAAGAGGTCTTTTTTTTCAAACTGTTGGATAGATAATTTGGGCAAGCACATAAAGCAGTTTACACATTAGGCTTAGTTGAGGAGTTTAATTCATGCAGCTGCTGGGAAACGGGGATGGGACTGAACTCATGCATATTCCAAACTGTGCTTGAGCTCGGCTTGCTCATTATATTCAATAACTGATCCGGGTGTGACATTGTGTGATAGAATAGTGTAACTGCATGCATCAACGGAGCAGCTCCATGTCTGCTGGCATCTACATCGCCACGGGGGGATGAACTTTTTTTTGCATAAATTTGCTGAGTGCAGGTGCTAGTGCTCCCCACCCTTTCTGTGTTGGTTGTTTATTATGTTTATATATCTCTGTTATAATATTATATAAGAAATCTCTGTGTTGGGATTCTGGATCTGTCTGCCTTGTTGAAGCTCTGTGCCTGGCCTTGCCATGTTTATTGATTATTGTGTTTAGTGACCACTGCCTTTGTCTGACCATTTTTAGGATTATGTATTGTTTTTTTGGTATTTTAGATTTCCTTGTTTTATTATTTTTCATGTTTTAGTTTATTAGTTATCATGCCATGTTTTCTTTGCCATGCTTTGCACTTTGTCTCCCCTGTCTTGTCATGTGTGTATCTTTGCTCAAGGTCCCTTGTCTTGCGTGCCACTCATTCAGGTGATTTATTGGTTTCTGGGTTTCAATCTTCTTTCATTATCTCGAGTTCTTCCTTCCCCTCTCTTTCACTGTCTTACTAACACATACTAAGAGTTTATTGTTTTTGCTCATTACTAACCCACACTAACCATGTATATTTGGACTAAATTACTAACAAAAGCACTCGGGATTGTATTGCTGCACTTACTAATTGACTAATGATCTCTCAGCAGTCGCCAAATTCTAGTCTCCGCTTCCTTGCCTATCCCTAATTATCTCTGCTGCTATTTTCTGTGGATTTCCACATTTACTTTGCGGTTTCCTTTCTTTTTACTATGCACTTTAGTACTCCTTGACCGGAGCTGTTCTGTTCATAGGTTTGTCTTGTGATCCCTGTCTGCATTTTGGCTACAGCCAAATTCATGAAATTAGTTTACTCCTAATGTGTCACTCCCTGATTGTTACAATTGATTGCACCTGTTCTCCCTGATGTGTATTTAAGATGTCTGTTTGGTTCACTTTCTTGTCAGATCGTTCTTCCTAGCTTCCTGTGCCACGTTTGTTTACGCCTTGATTCTTAGTGATTTATCTTTCTGACTGGACCGCCTGACTACGAGCTTTGCCTATTCCCTGTATGGTACCTATTCTTGTGTATCGATCTCTTTTGCCTGACTACGGATTTTGTGATTGGTGCCCTGGTTATGATTCTGGATTTCGCCCTTTGGATTCTGATTTTAGATTGCGGACTTTGTTCTGTTGCCAGCTCTGTTGGGGGGTTTCCCCCTTCAGAAATAAAGCCTCCTTTTGCATTTAGTTGGTTTTCGCTATTGGTTCATTTCGTAAATCACAACATTACGATCTGACCATGACAGAGCCAGCGACTAACCAGCCTCTTCAGGAGGCAGTAAGAGAACAGGGAATTCAGCTCGAGTTCCAGGAGCGTCAGCTTCGCGCTCTCATGCAGCACATGCAGACCATGAGCCTCCAGATGGCGGATCTCACTCGCTCTGTGCAAGATTCGCAGCTGCTGCATGCTCCCCAACCTACGGTCCACGCCACGCCTGCTCCTGCTTCCGCTCCACCACTGCCGGTCTGCGAGCCACGCCTGCCACTGCCTGAGAGGTACGACGGCAACCCGGGAGCTTGTCGTGCTTTCCTGACCCAGTGTGAACTAATATTCAGCCTACAGCCCTCATCCTTCCCCTCCGAATGTGCTCGAGTTGCAGTTATCATCACGCAACTGACGGGAAGGGCCAAGCAGTGGGCTATGGCTGCATGGGAAGCAGATCTACCCTGCGTGCAATCGTCTGGTCTGCTGGGTGAGGAGATGAGGTGTATCTTCGACCGCACGAAGTTGGGTCACGAGGCGGGACGAGAAATTCTGCGCATTCTACAAGGCAGCCGTTCCGTGGCCGACTACGCCATCGATTTCCAGACACTGGCTACCAACAGCAGGTGGAGACGTAGAGCCTTGTATGATGCCTTTTTTACCGGACTCTTGGACGCTATAAAGGATGAGCTAGTTTCCCGTGAGTTACCGGAGGGATTGGATGAGTTGATCGACTTGGCTATTCGCGTGGATTCGCGATTGGAAGAACGCAGACAATCCGCTTCTTGCAGACGATCTATCCATACCCTCCAGCCTACTCCACCACTATCACCCCCTACTGGCGGCAGTCCCTCTCCTGAGAGTGAACCCATGCAACTGGGCCGAACACGCATTCCTGTGAAGGAGAAAAACCGCCGTCGCAGAGAAGGGGCCTGCTTCTACTGTGGCAAGGGGGGACACCACATTGCTCAGTGTCCCAACAAAAAGAAAAGTTCCCCTGGTGCCCAGAGAAGAGTAGTGATTGGAGTGATGCCAGTGCGGGAGACTAAGAACCGTACGTGCCTCCCAGTTATCCTGGAGTGGGGAGGAGGGAGTAAGTCCACCATAGCCCTCATTGATACCGGAGCTGAGGAAAACCTCATCGATGTGGAGCTGGCTCAAGAATGGGGAATCCCTACCGAGAGGATCTTTCCTGACCGGGTGGCCAATTCACTCAGTGGCCAGAAAATAGCCCAGATAACACACGTTACCAGCCCCATCAAACTCAAAACCTCAGGTAACCACCACGAAACCAATCAGCTCCTCCTCTTACATTCTCCCCACGCTCCCATTGTTTTGGGCCATCCATGGATGGCCAAACACCTTCCCAATATTGACTAGCGGAAGAATGAGGTTAAGGGTTGGAGCCCCAACTGCTCCCTGGCATGCCTCCACAACGCCCGCGAACCTCAACACAGCCCATCCCAAGAAGAAATACCAGACCTTGAGAAGGTCCCCCTAGAGTTCCGTGACCTTAAGGAGGTGTTCTCCAAATCCCGGGCCACCAGTTTACCTCCTCACCGACCCTATGACTGTTGCATTGACCTAAAGGCAGGTACTATGCCCCCTAGAGGTCGACTATATTCCCTCTCCAGACCAGAAACCCAGGCCATGGAAAAATACTTTTCTGAGTCACTTGCTGCTGGCATTATTCGACCATCGTCCTATCCTGCTGGTGCTGGTTTTTTCTTTGTGGCCAAAAAGGACAGGACGTTGAGGCCCTGTATAGATTACCGAGGACTGAATGAAATAACTATCAAGAACCACTACCCACTTCCACTCATGAATACTGCTTTCGATCTCCTACAAGGAGCCAAGATTTTTACCAAACTCGATCTACTCAACGCATATCATTGGTGCGTATCAGAGAAGGGGATGAGTGAAAGACCGCCTTCAACACTCCCACTGGGCACTGGGAGTACCTGGTTCTTTCTTTTAGCCTTACTAACGCTCCAGCGGTGTTCCAGAGTCTAGTGAATGATGTTCTTAAAGATATGATAAATAAGTTTGTTTGTACATCTCGATGACATTTTGATTTTTTCAGAGTCCCAGGAGGCCCATGTCACACATGTACGCCAAGTTCTCCGTCGCCTCCTGGAGAATCGCCTTTTCATGAAAGCCGAGAAATGTGAGTTTTTGTTGAGACCACTACCTTTTTGGGCTACATCATCTCTCTGGGCACCATCCGTATGGACCCATTAAAGGTGGAAGCTGTCACCAACTGGCTCCAGACCAGAAGACCGTTAAGTCGCTCCAACGATTTTTGGGCTTTGCTAATTTCTATCGTCGGTTCATCAGGAACTATAGCTCTGTTGCCTCTCCTCTCACTGCTCTTACCTCCTCCATGTCCAGATTTCTTTGGTCCGAAAAGGCTGAAGACGCTTTTCGTGATTTAAAGGCCCGATTTACCTCTGCACCAATTCTCACTATTCCTAATCCAGAGCTCCAGTTCATTGTCGAAGTGGACGCCTCCAAGATTGGAGCCGGAGCCATCCTGTCCCAGAGGTCCACGAAGGATGGCAAAATCCACCCATGTGCCTTTTTCTCTCGCTGCCTCAGCTCCGCTGAAAGAAACTACGACATTGGCAATCGAGAACTGTTGGCAGTGAAGCTGGCCTTGGAGGAATGGAGGCAATGGTTGGAGGGTTCCAAGGTACCGTTCAATGTCTGGACTGACTATAAGAACTTGGAGGACCTGCAGACTGCCAAAAGACTCAACCCTCGACAAGCCAGGTGGGCATTATTCTTTTTTTGATTCAACTTTCACATTGCCTACAGACCAGGAAGTAAAAATTTCAAGCCTGATGCCCTCTGACGCTGTTTCGAGATTAAGGAGGAGGAACCGTGCCAGGACACCATCCTTCCTAAGGAAGCATTTATTAATGCCCTTTGCTTAGACTTTGAGAGGGAGGTCAAGAACGCCCAAGCCAATGCTGCTACCCCCAGTGCATGTCTCACTAACTGCCTATATGTTCCAGCTGCCCTGCGCCCCAAGGTCCTGGAATGGGGGCATTCATCCAGGTTATCCTGCCATCCAGGGGTTCGTCGAACCAAAAGCTTCATCCTTCAAAGATTTTGGTGGCCAGAAATTACCCAAGATGTTCAGGGTTTTGTTGCTGCTTGCTCGGTCTGCGCCCAGGCTAAAGTTTCACACCAACCCCCTCAAGGTTTGCTTCAGCCCCTTCCTACACCACATCGTCCTTAGTCCCACATAGCACAAGATTTTATCACAGGCCTTCCCCCTTCTAATCACCACACCACCATTCTCACCATAGTAGACAGATTCTCCAAAGCAGTTCACTTAGTCCCCCTCACTAAACATCCTTCCGCTCAAGACACTGCCAACCTTGTCATTCAACATGTCATTAGACTCCACGGAATACCTACCGACATCACTTCTGATCGCGGCCCCCAGTTCACTGCACAATTTTGGAAATCATTTTTTAAAGCACTAGGCACCGCAGTTAGTTTATCATCAGGATTCCATCCCCAAACTAATGGCCAGACCGAGTAAGCTAACCAGTGTGTGGAAAATGTGCTAAGATATCTATGCATTAGGAACCCCTCCTCCTGGAGCCATCAGTTGCTGTGGGTGGAATACGCTTTGAACAGCCACACCTCTGCTGCCTCCGGCGTCTCCCCATTCAAAGCCTGCCTGGGTTACCAGCCCCCTTTGTTCCCGTCTCAGGGGGAGGAAGTAGCTGTCCCCTCAGCCCGTGAGTTCGTTCGTAGGTGCAGACGCACCTGGATTGCCACCCGCCAGGCCCTGCTCAGGTCGGTCTCCCGGATGAAGGAACAAGCTGATAAGAAACGCACATCTGCCCCCACGTACCGGCCTGGGCAGCGGGTCTGGCTGTCTTCAAGGGACATTCCACTCAGAGGCAGCGAGGGTAAGCTCTTCCCTAAATATCTGGGTCCATTTACTATTGAAAACTTCCTTAGCCCCACTGCCATTCGCCTCCGTCTCCCCCTGTCTATGCGACGCATACGCCCTACGGTTCACGTATCCCAACTTAAGCCTGCTATAACCCACCACCTGTCTTCTGGACCTGATCCTCCACCACCCACCCGGATCATCGACGGAGGCGAAGCCTACACGGTCCGTGCCCTCCTGGACTCTCGTCGACGAGGCAGAGGACTGCAGTACCTTGTCGACTGGGAGGGTTACGGACCAGAACATCGCAGTTGTGTGCCAGCACGTCACATATTGGATAAAGACCTTAAGAGACTTTCATGCTAGTCACCAAAGACTTTCAAGTTGAACGCCAGGAGGCGTTCGTTGGGAGAGGGGTTCTGTTGGGATTCTGGATCTGTCTGCCTTGTTGAAGCTCTGTGCCTGGCCTTGCCATGTTTATTGACTCTTGTGTTTAGTGACCACTGCCTTTGTCTGACCATTCTTAGGATTATGTATTGTTTTTTTGGTATTTTAGATTTCCTTGTTTTATTATTTTTCATGTTTTAGTTTATTAGTTTTCTTTGCAATGCTTTGCACTTTGTCTCCCCTGTCTTGTCATGTGTGTATCTTTGCTCACGGTCCCTTGTCTTGCGTCCCACTCATTCAGGTGATTTATTGGTTTCTGGGTTTCAATATTCTTTCATTATCTCCTGTTCTTCCTTCCCCCTCTTTCTCTGTCTTACTAACACATACTAAGAGTTTATTGTTTTTGCTAATTACTAACTCACACTAACCTTGTGTATTTGGACTAACTTACTAACAAAAGCACTTGGGATTGTATAGCTGCACTTACTAATTGACTAATGATCTCTCAGCAGTCGCCAAATTCTAGTCTCCGCTTCCTTGCCTATCCCTAATTATCTCTGCTGCTATTTTCTGTGGATTTCCACATTTACTTTGCGGTTTCCTTTCTTTTTACTATGCACTTTAGTACTCCTTGACCGGAGCTGTTCTGTTCATAGGTTTGTCTTGTGATCCCTGTCTGCGTTTTGGCTACAGCCAAATTCATGTAATTAGTTTACTCCTAATGTTTCACTCCCTGATTGTTACAATTGATTGCACCTGTTCTCCCTGATGTGTTCTCCTGGATGTGTATTTGGTTCACTTTCTTGTCAGATCATTCTTCCTAGCTTCCTGTGCCACGTTTGTTTACGCCTTGATTCTTAGTGATTTACCTTTCTGACTGGACCGCCTGACTACGAGCTTTGCCTATTCCCTGTATTGTTCCGCACTCTTGTGTATCGACCTCTTTTGCCTGACTACGGATTTTGTGATTGGTGCCCCGGTTACGATTCTGGATTTCGCCCTTTGGATTCTGATTTTGGATTGCGGACTTTGTACTGTTGCCAGCTCTCAGAAATAAAGCCTCCTTTTGCATTTATCTGGTTTTCGCTATTGGTTCATTTCGTAAATGACAACACTCTGTTATATTATGTTATAGGACACATAACCACTTAGCTTACAGAAGTTATGAACTTTGATATAACATAGAAAACACATATTTAGAAAAAATCATGAATGGATGGACTCAAATCTTTTACTGACATGAAATACCATACATTACTAACATCACTGCTGCAGTGACTCAGTGATTCAGAATTTTGGATTATTCTTTTGGGACAATTCCAAATATCTGCTTTGTTTACCGCTGGAACAATAAGGCTGATGCAAGCAGATGCATCATGGCCCATACATTCCCGAAAAACCCCCACAATTCGAAAGGCATGACTGGATTTCATGAAGAGGAAACAAGCAGATTTCACGGAGTCTGGATCAGAATTGGCGATGTGCTCTAAACACTGCCCTGATGACTTCGTTTATCATACAGATGCCGAGTCACAGGAAAGGTCTGGTTGAAAAACTCTGGTCCTGATCTTCCCCATCTATTTTGTATTCAGAAAAGCTGGTTAATGAGCTCAGGGCACTGCTTAATAAGCCCCTCCAATAATGAGTGTAGAAACCATTTAACGCAAAAATGACTGAAAATGAAACTAAAATAATCTTTTCTGCTTTCTAGCTAGTTAACCAGTGTTATATATTTGGCCAGGTGCACCACCGTGCCGCCACTCCATATTCGTGGAAAATTTTCTTTCCCTCCATACTGAAATGTGCCATCCCAGGAATAAGATGGTATCTGACACAGAACAAAAAATATGAACAAGCAAGTGAATGACATTAAAGTGTTATGGCCCCAATTTGTTATTACATTTACAACACGACAGCAACAGCAACAGCAAGGGATGACAGACACAGTTTTCAAAACTTATACACATTTAATTAACAAAGACAACAACTAACAATAATGACTAATCTAATATCTACAACTAATGACCAAGACTGATTTCCAAAAAACAGAAAATATTTACAGTCCCTTTTGTAGGTTGCATGGTGATGTCCTGGGTGAGGGAAAAACTCTAACACAGGCAAAAATCCACTAAAAGCTTCAAAGGTCTTGAACAGAATGACAGGTCTGGTCACATTTATCCTTCTCCTTGCAATTTCTCAGACTACTTTACTGTCTCAATTCTTTTCCTTATATACTCTTTTGCAGACCCCACCCACATTTAGACCTCTTTTTTTTATTTTCGGGGACTTGCCCCAGACATGCCCAGGACATGTCTAAACCTAGCTCCAGTCTGGGCCTAATAAAAGAAAGGTAAATACTGCCATCTAGTGGCCTCTATTCACATCACATCTCCATTCCAAAAGGGAAATATTTTGACTCATAAAGGCAAAATTTTTCTTTTCAATACAAAATGGTTAAGTGAACACTTGTCTATATATACATATCATACAATATTCAAATAAACACATGATATATACAGTATATACATGTTCAAACATGGGATAAGCAATCAGCAATTACATTGTCTGTACCCTTCACATGCTTAATTTCCAAGTCAAACTCCTGTAAAATCAAACTCCAATTCAACAATCTCCGATTCTTGTTATTCATCTTACTCAAAAACATTAACGGATTGTGGTCCGTGTACACAATCATTGGCTTTTGTCCTGTATAAACATAAACCTCAAAGTGTTGTAAAGAAAGGACCAGAGCCAACAGCTCCTTCTCTATTGTAAAATAGTTCCTTTGGTGGCGATTGAACTTCCTGGAGAAGTATGCCACGGGATGCTCAATGTCATCAGAGTCACTTCTCTGTAGGAGCACAGATCCACAAGCTTGGTCGCTAGCATCGACCGCGATGGAGAACGGTTTGTTGAAGTCAGGAGATTTGAGCACGAGGAAGTGACACAGCAGAGACTTCAGGCGATCGAAAGCTCTCTGGCATGCATCATCCCAAGTGAACCAAGTGAACTAGTACCCGATCATTCCAAGGAAGCGGCGCAAAGCTTTTTTGTTGTCAGGAACGGGAAAGTCCATGATGGCTTGGACTTTAGCATTTATGGGTGCCACCTTACCCTGACCTATGACGTAGCCAAGATTGGTGACAGTAGCACAACCAAAGTCACTCTTGTTCAGGTTAACAGTCAGGTTAGCCTGGTCAGGCGGTGGAACAACGTCTCTACATCTTTTAGATGTTCTTCCCAGGAGTCACTCCATGTGATCAGGTCATCGATGTATGCACCCGTGTGTGGCAATCCGGCGATTGTAGACTGTATCATCCTTTGGAATGTGGCTGGGGCATTTTTCATCCCAAAGGGTAGGACTTCATACTGGTACAACCCAGATGGTGTGGCAAAAGCAGAGATGCTCTTGGCCCTCTCAATTAAAGGCACACACTAATAACCCTTCAAAAATCAATCTTGGTCAGAAACTTTGCTTGCCCTACTCTATCAATACAATCATCAATCCTAGGTATTGGAAACACATCAGTTCTAGTTACAGCATTGACTTTTCGATAATCTGTACAGAATCTAGTACTTCCATCAGGTTTTGGAACTAGCACACAGGGTGAACTCCAATCTGAGTTGGAGGGTCTGATAATATCATGTTCTAACATGTGCTCAACCTCTTTCTCAGCAATCTTTCTCTTTTCAGGATTCATCCGGTACGGATGCTGTTTTATTGGTTTGGCATCACCAACATCTACATCATGAGAGGCTATAGAAACTCCTTTTGGAACATCAGGAAACAGATCCTCATATTTCTTGATCAACCTCTCAAACTGATCTCTCTGTGAGGGTTCTAAGTGCTAGAGTTTTACATCAAGATTTTGCAACACTTCAGAATTTGACAATTTACATGAAAGAACTTCAGCTTTAATTCTAAGTTCATCATCTTGAAACTCCCCCTCATCTTCACACGTTTCGACCATAGGAGAATCTTAAGTGACAGCTGCAACCCTAGCATTTCTGTCATGATAAGACTTCAGCATGTTAATGTGACACAATTGTTTTGGTTTTCTCCTATCTGGAGTCTTCACAATGTAATTGAGATCATTGAGTTTTGTGAGAATTTCATAAGGACCATGAAATCTAGCCTGCAATGGATTGGACTGCAAGGGAAACAACACAAGGACCTTTGCTCCTGGTTTAAACTCACGGCTTCTAGCTTTATGATCATACCAAGTTTTCATTTTTCCCTGACTTGATTTCAAGTTCTCTTTGGCGAGGTCACAAGCTGCACACAATCTTTCCTTGAACTTGCTAACATAGTCTAACAGACTGATGTGCGGCTCTTCCTCTTGCCATTGTTCATTCAATAATAGCAAAGGTCCTCTCATTTCATGGCCAAACACTAGCTCAAACGGGCTGAATCCAGTAGACTCCTGCACTGCTTCTCTAGCTGCAAACAACAGCAAATGAACACCTTCATCCCAGTCTTTCTCATGGTCATAACAATAAGTCCTCATCATTGTCTTGAGAGTGGAATGAAACCGCTCTAAGGCACCCTGACTTTCTGGATGATAGGCACTAGAAAGAATCTGCTTTGCACCTAGTTCATACACAACCTGCTGAAACAATCCTGAAGTGAAATTGCTACCTTGGTCTGACTGAATTTCCCTGGGAAGGCCAAACAACGTGAAGAACTTTATCAAAGCCTTCGAGATTGCAGTTGCCTTGATGTTACATAGAGGTATGGCTTCGGGGAATCTGGTAGATGCACACATGATTGTCAACAAGTACTGATTTCCAGATCTAGTCTTGGGTAATGGACTAACACAATCAACAATGACCTTAGAGAAGGGCTCTCCAAATGCTGGGATAGGCTGCAATGGAGCTACAGGTGGGTCTAACTGGTGTTTTCCAACTACTTGACAAGTGTGACAGGTTTTGCAAAAGTTGGAAACGTCTTTCCGAAGCCCAGGCCAAAAGAATTGTTTCATGATCTTATCAACAGTCTTGTTAACACTAAGATGACCTCCTAAAGGTAAACTATGAGCCATTGTTAAGATCTCATTCCTGCAGACCTTCGGAACAACAATTTGCCTAACCACTGCCCAATATGCATTGGCAGGGATATCAGGAGGGCGCCACTTCCGCATCAACACACCATCCTTGAGATAATAACCAACTGGAACTGCATCTATTTCTTTTTCAGGAAGGGCTCTCCTCTTTAGTACACCAATTTCAGGATCATTAGTTTGCTCCTCAATCAACCGCTTTCTGGACAGAGACAAGTCTCCAGACACATCAGAATCACCAGACCCATCCGGCTGGCTGAATAGAGAACTGATAAAAGTATCTGATAAGTCCTCAAACGGAGAAACCATAGTAGGCCAATCAGAGTCATGAGGCGAACCACCTGAGTCCTGACTATTCAATGTACTGGACGGCACCACAACATCATCTTCTTTAGCCTTCTTGGCCATAGCACGAGTCACTGCGCAAGAAGGATACAGAGATGGGTCCTCATCCCCATTTTCAGTGCTCGGCTGTGAAGTAAGATGTACAGGGGGAACTACTTTGCCCCCAGCCAGGTCATTGCCTAGCAACAGAGAAACACCCTTTATAGGTAGACTTAACATAAGTCCCACCTTTACCTGTCCTGTAACTAAATCTGATTTCAAGACTATAGAGCGCAGGGGTACAGATACAGTCCTCCCTTCAATACCTTGTACAAGTATGAAATCCCCTGAAGCGGTCTCATCACGTAACTCCAAAGAGTCCATCAACAAAAGTGACTGAGAAGCTCCGGTATCCCTTAGGATATATATGGGGACAGGAGTAGTATGCTCATTCAGAGCCACAAATCCCTCTGACACAAATGGAAGAAATTCCTCCCTCATGAAGTCAGCTGTATTAGGCTTTTTAGCCCCACAAGAAGCAGGCAATTTAGCAGATCGGTTATCTACTACAGGGGTTTCTAACCTTGTTTTCACAAAGGCATTTGGTTTGGTATCCTTTTCTTTTTCTTTCTTAGCTTTAACATGACCAGATTTCTCGCAATAACTGCAAACTAGATCACTTTTGTCACTGTCAGCTTTCACACTTTGATCAGACCTGTCACTGGATTTCTGAGCACCATCACCAGATTTGTCTTTGTCTTTGGGTGAGGAATCTTGGGTATCACCGTGACCCTTTTTCTGAAATAGGGACCATCTATTGTTACTGCTAGATTGAAATTTGGACTTATGTGTGAGAACATATTCATCTGCAAATTTGGGTAGCTGATTGCAAATTCAGTGCTTGCTTCTCATTAAGGTAGGTCTTAACATCATCCTTAACACATTTCTTGAATTCTTCAACTAACACCATCTCTTTTAGTGAGTTGAAATCATCCTTGACCTCCATAGAAGTACACCAGCGCTCAAAGCAAACCTTCTTCTCATTAGCAAATTCCACATAAGTCTGATTTTCAGATTTCTTCAGACCTCTGAATTTTTGTCGGTAAGCCTCTGGAACCAACTCATAAGCTCTCAAAATAACCTTTTTGACAACCTCATAATCAGAGGAATCATCTGCAGACAAAGCCGAATAGGCTTGTTGAGCTTTACCCTTGAGGACAGTTTGCAACATCAGAGGCCAGTGTTCCTTTAGCCACTGGCAACTCTTTGCTACCTTTTCAAAACACTGGAAATAGTTGTCAACATCCTTTTCTGCAAATGGAGGCACCAGTTTTACCTCCTGGCTAGCCCGAAATTTATTTTCTGTTGCTATTTTTATTTTTAGTTGCTCCATTTGGAGTCTTTCTTCTCTATCGAATTTCTCTAATTCAAAATCTCTCTGTCTTGCAAATTTTTCTAACTCAAATTCTCTTTGTTTTTCTTTTTCTTCCCTCTCAAATTCTCTTTGTTTCTCTTTTTCCTCCCTTTCTTTTTCTCTTTCCTCCCTTTCTTTTTCTTTTCCCTCCCTTTCTTTTTCTCTTTCCTCCCTTTCTTTTTTCTCTTCTCTTGCTAATTTTTCCAGCTCAAACTGCCTTTGTTTTTCTTTTTCTTCCCTTTCAATTTCTAGCATTTTTAATTTAAGTTCCATTTCTATATTTGGATTTTCCACTGGAAACTGTTCCAGATCTCCTGGTGCAAACACATTTTCATCAATGTAATATTCAACTATCTCTCTAGCCAGTCTTGCTTTTCGCATGGCTGGTTTTACCTCTGTCAGCTCTAACTGTCTGCAAATTTCTAGCAGTTCTGTCTTTTTAAAAGACTTCAAAACCCCTACGGTTGGTGATGCCAAGAAATCATCCATTGCTGTTGATCTATATATATGTATTCAATTAAAAAAATCAATTTTACAATTTGAGATGTTAGATTTTCAATAAATTACTCACACAATGGTCTGTCCCGGACTTGAGCCCCCAATTTGTTATGGCCCCAATTTGTTATTACAATTTACAACACAACAGCTACAGCAACAGCAAGGGATGACAGAAACAGTTTTAAAAACTTGAGCACATTTAATGAAACAAACAAAGACTAAACTACTATCTACACTTAAGACCAAGATTGAACACAACAAAAACAGAAATATTTACAGTCCCTCTTTGTTGGGGTGGCTTGGTGATGTCCTGGGCAAGGAAAAATGCTCTAACACAGGCAAAAATCCACAAAAGAAAACTTCACAGGTCTTGAACAGAATGACAGGTCTGGTCACACGTATCCTTCTTCTTGCAATTTCTCCTACTACTTTACGGTCTCAATTGTACTCTTTATATACTCTTTTGCAGACCCCACCCACATTTAGACCTCTTTTTTTATTTTTCGGGGACTTGCCCCAGACATGTCCAGGACATGTCTAAACATAGCTCCAGTCTGAGCTGAATAAAAAAAAAGGTAAATACTGCCATCCAGTGGCCCATATTCACATTACAGACCTCAATAAAAGCCTCAATTACTAGAAAAAGCGGCAATATTTTGGGCATTTAATTAGCAGGATACTGTTCATGAATATTTGGTCAAATGTATACCAGATTAGTTTGTATTTGAGAAAATTCAATGAATTTGCACTTTAAACTACAGTCATGTTTGTTTAGTTATTCAGCAGACCATTTCTTTTATTCGTGGACATGATTATTTATTAAATCAAACGGTTGATTTCCAGAAGTGCGCAAGTCTGTTTTCGTCTTTTTAGAGAAACAAGATTTTATGAATTTGACGATTTGTGGGGATCATGTTACAACCCCAATTCCGAAATAGCTGGGACGAAGTGTAAATTGCGAATAAAAGCAAAGTGAAAAGACTTTCAGATCCCATGAGCCAATATGTTATTTACAATAGAACATAGATAACATTTCAAATGTTGAAACAGAGGCATTTTACATTTTTATCCACAAAATGAGCTTATTTCATATTTTCTGGCTGCAGCAGGTCTCAGAAAAGTTGGGACACAGGCAAAAAAGGGCTTAAAAAGCAATTTATATATAAGGGAATTGGCTGAAAGAACATTTAGCAAGTAATTAAGTTAGCTGGCATTAGGTTTGTAACATGATTGACGATAAAAGGGATATCTTGGAGAGGCTGAGTCTCTCCGAAGTAGAGATGGCCAGAGGCTCTCAAACCTATGAAGGCTTGCGTAAAAAATTTGAGGAATACTTTAAAAACAATGTTCCTCAACCTCAAATTGCAAAGGCTTTGAAGGTCTCATCATCGACAGTGCAGAACATCATCAAAAGGTTCAGAGAAACTGGAAAAATCTCTTTGCGTAAGGGAAAGGCCTTTACTGGATGCCCCTGATCTTTGGGCCCTCAGACGCCACTGCATCACTCACCGGCATGATTCTGTCATTAACATTACTAAGTGGGCCCAGGAATACTTCATGATACCACTGTCTGTAAAAACGGTCCGCTGTGCCATCCACAAATGCAACCTAAAACTCTATCAAGCAAAAAGGAAGCCATTGTTGAGCATGATCCAGTAGTGCCGCCATGTTCTGTGGGCTCATTTAAAGCTCAAGGTTCATTTAAAATGCACGGTAGCAAAGTGGAAAAATGTCCTGTGGTCAGACGAGGCCAAATTTAAGATTTTTGTTGGAAATCATGGTCGTCGTGTCCTGTGGGCAAAGGAGGAGAAAGACCACCCCTCCTGTTATCACCGTTCAGTTCAAAAGCCAGCATCTCTGATGGTATGGGGATGCATTAGTGCATATGGTGGGGGACACTTGCATGTTTTAAAAAGCAACATGAATGCTGAAAGGCATATAAAGGTTTTAGAGCAACATATGCTCCCCTTCAGATGAAATCTATTCCAGGGAAGGCCTTGTGTATTTCAGCAGGACAATGCAAAACCACATACTGCAGCTATTACGACAGCATGGCTTCGTAGTAGAAGAGTCTGTGTGCTGAACTGACCTGCCTGCAGTCCTGATCTTTCACCGATTGAGAACATTTAGCACATAATTAAACAAAAAGTCCATCAAAGGAGACCCAAAACTCTCCAGCAGCTGGAAGCCTGTATTAAACTAGTGGGATCAAATTCCAGTGGCTAAACTGAAGAAACTTGTCTCCTCAATGCCCAGACGCCTCCGCTCTGTGTTAAAAAGAAGAGGGGATGCTACACCATGGTAAAGAGGCCCCTGTCCCAACTTTTTTTGAGACCTGTAGCAGCCAACAAATTTGAAATGAGCTCATTTTGTCAAACATTTTGTAAAATTTCTCAGTTTCAACATTTCCTATGTTATCTCTGTTTTATTGTGAATAAAATATCGGCTGGTGTGATTTGAAAGTCATAGCGTTTTGATTTTATTCTCAATTTACACTTTGTCCCAACTATTTCAGAATTTGGATTGTACATGTGTTAAGCTGATCTAAATGTAATGAAATATCAGAAAAGATGTCTGGAGGGGTCTTCATGGTAAAAATGTCAATTTTTTCCAAAAATTTCAATATATCTATGTTGGAGAATTTATGTTTTTTCTCTACCTTAACAGTTACTTGTGACTTTAATACAAATTGTTGAAAATCACAATTTTGTCTGATTTCCAATCTTGTGGCATTCATAAAATCATTCATATTCATCTGAATGACTTGAAATTTGGACTGAGGTTGTGTCTGTCGGAGATCTATGAAATGACATAGGATTTTCTTGATTGGTGCATCCCTAGGGGGTTAATTTTGAAAATGAAGCAAGTTCATGATACCTATTTCTGTTATGGTTACATAGCGGAGCTCATGAAATATTATTGAATGTTCCAAACAAAAAAATCCTGTTATATCATAGTTCTATCTTAAACCTTTCATATGAGACTAATTCAAGTAAAATCTGACCATGGGTTATTGAAATATCAGTGCCATAAAAATATTTTCAGATTTTGTCGTTTCCATGGCAACCATGTAAATTTTTTACAAAACACCACATTTTATGAGGTTAAAATCATCTTGAGTATGTTTATTTATTAGTTTTTACATGATTATGGTAATTTCTACACTTTACCATAAAGACCCCTTGAACCGTATCAGGAGACCTATTTGCCACTATTGATTCTTTGCCCAGATACTTTAAACACCAGTCTATGGACTTGAATACTTTCAGAATCAAATGCCTCAAAATAATGAAAATTGAACTTGATTTAAAAAAATAACAGCATTAAATTTCATCATCTTAGAGTACTAAAACAGGGCATCTTTCTGAGAACAAAACACACCACTTTCTAAAGAAAATGAACAGAAAATGTAGTATAATTGTGGATGTCAAAAAGCTTCTTGAACGAAATGAATGGAAGATACAGTGAAATGGAAGGTAAATGCAGCTGAACAAAGATCACAATAAAAACCATTCTCCATAAATTATGAATGGGCAATATCACCATCCAAACAGGTTTAAAAGACTTCATTCGTCATTGATAGGGATGTGGTGTGGTAATTAGAAAGTTCAGCCAAAGAATAAGCAGCTAAAAAAGATTACCTTTTGCCAGACTTCTTTTTTGCTTCTTTTTAGCCCACATTTCTGGCTCCCTGGGAGTATTTTATCTCTTTCGGGTTGAGTCCACGCACACACATCCTGGCCTGCAGAGTCAGCCATTTTGCTTAGATAAGAAAGCTACAGTGGCTTCTATTGGCCAACCAATTGTCTACGCAATGTTTTGATCGGCTGACACCTTGTGTACTTGTCGAAGTTTTAGACTGGACTTGTTCACCGGTAGAAGTAGCTTCTTAGGGAATTTCCAATTCAGTGCTCATTTTGTATTGCACTTGAGCCCTTTTTGGCCAAAATAAGCTCATGTGGCTTATTCTTTATCAATGAAAGAATGGATTTGTAGCGCCATCTAATTTTTAATGAATATGGATTTGAGCACTTATGGAAATGAACCTTCAATTGCTGGTGCGTTCAGCTGTTGGGTGTCGGAACGCTCTTGGGAAAGCAGACAATGTGGATCTTTATGACTTAATTGTTGTCAGATGGGGCTACACACACTTGACTCATTTTCTTTCTACCAAATGAGAGATTTTAGCCTCTGTTTCTCACCCACTCAAAAGTAAGTTTTGCTGCTTGGACCCGAGGGATCACTCAAGGAATTGGAATGAAAAACATTGTAATTTTACAGATTTGTTGATGAGAAAAAATTTTGGACCAAGAACTCCATTGAGCATTTAACCTTCATTTATGAAATCAAACGCAGTATATACTGTACACTTATTTCTGGTGAGGATGGGAGGGCGCTGGAGCTTATCCCGGCATACAATGGGCAAGGCAGGAACACACCCTGAAGAGTTAAACAATGGCTAAACACTTGCAATTGATCATTTAAAATATGAGTAATTCAAGTCTAATGCATTACATCTTGTTAAAATTGTGAAACAAACTCATGAAGATGATGTCTCATATGTTCCAGATAAAAATAAACCTCACAAAGTGGAACCAACACTTAGCTGAACTGGTGAAAACCGAAAATGGGGCAGAAGCTACCAAAAGAAGCCAACATGGGCGACAGGCTGAAATGTGCCAGGTGCAACTATGTGCTGCCCCCATGCAGATCCTTCTCAGACTTATATCAACGTACCATTGATAACAAGCATGTTTACGTGTTCAATGGAGGTGAATACTACAGGCAAAAGGGTCACTCTGTGTACTACTGCAATGACTGCTTTTACAGGCGGATCTGGGAAAGAGAGGAGAAGAAGAGGCAGCAGGAACAGCAGCAAAGAAAAGAAAAACTGAGCGAAAGGCTGCAACAGTCGCAACAAAAAGCTGAACAGCAACAACAGCAGCAACAACTGAGCAGGAAGTCAGTGGAATTTGAACGAAAACAATCTGTTCTAAAACAGCAGCTGGATGAGTTTTCAGATGATGAAAATAGTATATTCAGTGAAGACCTCCTAAATGTCCTCTCAGTCCAGTGTGACACCCCAATTACAAGCCTTAGTCCCAGCGATCTGACTGATGAGCACGTGAGGGAGATTATGTCAGCCCTGGACACCCTTCTGTTTGAGAAATGGATAGATGCTCGCCCACCTCTGAGCACGTTGCACCATGCACAGGTATTTCTCACACAGCTGTGCACCATGAGTCTGGATACCTCTGATGAATCTGTTGGGCAGACCACCTCTAACCAGATACAGTCCCTGGTCCAGAATGTGAGCCAAACAGCAGGTAACGTTTTTGAGAATTTTCTGCTCACTCAAGCCCTCTATTTGACCCTTGTGGAATTGATCACTGACAATAATGACACAGTTGCAATACACATCGCCAAACGTTGGGCTGAAGATGAACTTTCTACTGAGACCGTCTTTGTTATAAACTTCCTCTGCACTGTCACAGAATCACTGAGGAATGTAGTCGGAATGGCCTCTATTTTTGTGTTAAATATGGAACTTCAATGCTTGAGTCAATTGTTTGACTTACTCACACATCTAACAAGCACTGAAGCCCACAAAAAAATCACTGAAATGTTGCTCAGTCTTGTGAACTCAAATGGATGGAGCCCATCTGAAGCACTGAGTCTCCTCAAATTACTCTCAGAGAGATATTCAGAGGATGCTTCCATCACTAAAATCTTTACTTTATTACAAGTGTATGATGTATCTCCAACATGGAAAGACAACTGTGAACGATCACTCATTGAGGCTATGGACTTCTTAGGACCAGAGGAATTCTACACAACTTTCCAAGAGACCCTCGAAAACCAAGAACTGGATAATTCTGAAGCTTTAGCAGTATTAGGAAAGAAATGGAATTTGGATGAGTCATTGATGAAACGGGTACTGGACATCACAAACCACACTTCTAATGTCCTGCAGAAATCGCCAAAAGACTCAGAGGAAGGACATGCTTTAAAGCGTGACTATAAACTCGATAGTCTTAGTGATGACCAAATCAAAGATATCCTGACGCACTTATGCAAAGCAGTTTTCCACACAAAAGGTTGGTGGCCATCCCGGACTCAGATGACTCACTGGTGTGCTGTGGTGCTAAGTGAAAAAAGTCAACCACCTCAACTGGTTGGATTTCAAGAAGACCCATGTGTCACAGCCATGGTGGCAGCCTATCATATCTCCTTGGGAAATAAACTAGATGTTGTGCTCAGCTCTGGTGCTCTTTCCAAGCAGGAAACCAAGGAGTGGGCTGACTTCTACAAGCACATTGGAATTTCACTCAACACAAATCGTAGGACAGCTGATGAGTCACAAAGTGACATTTACACAGCTGACATAGTCTATGGGGGCATTGAAGACTTCTTGACGGATCATTTTGAATACAGCTTTGAGGTGATGGAAGCAGGGCAGCCACAGCGAATTCGTGGATTTATCATTGAACATGGATGTCTCAGTCCTGGGCAAAACCTGAGGTTTTCAAGGCTCAAGAAAAATAAAACCCTGAAGGTTGTAGCACTGGAATTGCAAAGTCTCATGAGAAAATTCTCCAGTGAGGAAGTGGAACTGAGGTACAGTTTTATTAGGGCAATATATACTGTGCTCCAGGATGATCTTGCCAACGGTGTGAATAAAAATGTTATGAACCTCTCCCAAATACTAACTGGAAATGAACTGCCACCTCATGATGGCTTTGTTCTTACATTTCTTGAAACTCTCACAAATGCAGTTACTAAAGAAGTAGAAGCAACAAGAAAAATACATTTTTATGTTATCAAATGGTGTTTTGAGAGTTTGCTTTCTTGTGCAATGCAATTCCAAGCATCGAAAACTGCAAAAGACCTTCTGGAAAAGGTGTTCAATCTAGTGACTCAGAGACTTTGGTCACCGAAAGCAACCTTAGCCCTCCTCGGAGCTTTAACTGCCCACCATAAGGATGAAAACTTTATTTCCATTACGAAAATCTTAAATTTGATGTCAACTTATCAAGTATCTTCATATTGGAAAGATGAGAAAGACCAATCTCTCCTTCAGCTCTTAGGTTCATTAGGAACCCAGGATCTCATTTCACACCTGGACAATACCTGCAAAAAAGAAGGAGCGAAAAGTCTGGATAAACTTTTTAATGAAATAAGGATCTTAGATTACCTAGATGAAGAAACAATTGAGAAATCCTACACTATGGTAAAGTACGTTCAGGACCTAATTTCAACCGGTGATATAAAGGACCATGCAGATGTAGGAGCAGCTAGGCGTCTATGCAACAGCATGAAAACTGAGGAGATGCAGGAGGTCTTAGCTGTCTTATGCAATGGCATACACATAACTATATCTCGACGCAGGTGGTGGCCAAGAGGCACTCAAATGGCAAGCTGGTGTTTCTTAGCCCTTGCTAACAATGGGAAGCTTCTTCAGATGGGCACAGGGGAAGGGAAGTCTGTCGTGGTAGCGATGTTTGCAGCACTGCATGCGCTCAGAGGTCAAAAAGTAGATGTGATCTCCAGCTCTCCTGTATTGTGTCAAAGAGATGCAGAGGAATGTGCTGACTTCTTCAGCTACTTTGGTCTGACAGTGGACACAAACACCACAAAAACCAAAGACACAGATCGAAAGAAATGCTATGAGAAGGACGTAATCTACGGAACCGTTGAGACTTATGCTGCTGATCACCTTCGCCAGACATTTGAGATGAAGGATGTGAGACCTCATCGTAAATATGAGTGTGTAATAATAGATGAAGTGGACTTGCTACTTCTGGATCAAGGTATACAGGTGACCTACCTTTCCAGTCCCATGGTCTCCATGCAGCACCTCAACATTATTCTGACCATGATCTGGGCCCATGTAAGCCAATACAAAGTCCTCTCGGCAGGTCAGCAGACCCTCATATGTGGTCCTACTGCCTCATTCTACAAGGCCATATTTGACTCAATGGACACAGATTCGTTAGCTGACACAGAAGAAAAAATCAATGATGCAACAGACATTTTGCAGATAGCTGAGGAATGCAACATTGTCCCAGAAGGATTTACAGAGGGGATCCTCAACAGTGATAAAGATGAAATTCTCAATAAGCTGAAGACAGTGAGTATGGAAGCTCAGTTAAAGTTCTACGAAGAAATGGAGGAGTATGTTCCCTATGGTTTTACTGCTTATGGTTTAGATGACAATGGATCACTTGCCCTCAAGACTCAGGGCTCAAACAGGCAAGTTATTCAAAACCTGAAATTTCTTGTTTTAGAAAATGGAATGTGCTGTCCCATTTATGATTCAGAAGATGTGCTCACTGGGCCAATCGCACAGCTCATCCGCTCTCAACTTCTGTTCACTCCATGTAAAAATGATAAAACGAAAGTCAATGTCCCAGGATTTTTAAAAGATCTGGTTGAGCATAAAGCAGATGTTTGGGTTCAAAATGCTTTCCTGGCCATGAAACTAAAAAAAGGGCATGAATATGTTGTGGAGGACGACTGTATCTACCCTGTGGATTACAAATCAACGGGAACCATAGAACTGAATAAGAAATGGGGTGAAGGCCTGCAACAGTTTGTTGAAATTAAGCACCAAATCAAAATGAGCACAATGACAGCAGTGACAAACTACGAGTCCAATAGCGGATTTTTTGGGAGGTACTCTGGGAAAATATATGGATTGACAGGGACACTTGGGAGCAAAGCAGATATGATGTATATAAATAACCAATATCCAAGTCTCTCTTCCTGTGAAATGCCATCATTTAAAGGGAAAAAATTATTTGAGGTTAGTGGCATTCTCACAAGCACGACAAAGGAGTGGCGTGCAGAATTGAAGCGTGTGCTTATGGAAGAACTTACAGCAAATTCCAACAGAGGAGGAAGAGCAGCCTTGATAATTTGTGAAACTATCAACAGAGTGAGCGAGCTTTATGAAGAGCTCAAAGACACGGTCCCAGGGCAAATCATTCAATACTCCCGCAGTGACCCAGACAGTCAGCAAAGAATCCGCAAGAAACTGAATCCAGGTGATGTGATTATTGCCACGAACCTTGCAGGGCGCGGAACAAACATTAAAGTCACTGATGAGGTGAATGACAGTGGAGGATTATTTGTGATCCTTTCCTTCCTTGCTGACAATGAAAGAGTGGAACGCCAGGCCTTTGGGCGAACTGCACGCAAGGGTCACCCAGGCTCAGCTCAGATAGTGATGTGTACTGCTCATCTGCACGAGTGTTACAGCACGACATATAACATAGCAGAGGCAAAGAACTTGAGGGACAGTCTTGCAATAGAGAGGGTACAAGATATGCAGGATGACATTGAAGAGATGAAACTGCGGGAAGTCCTGTTTTCAGAGTACTGTGAAACACTTCAAGCCATTTACAGCAGTACAGAGAAAGATGAACAGAAGGCTATTGTTGCCATCATGAATGAGTTCTGGGGCATTTGGCTGCAAACACACTCAAAGGAAATTGACGCGTTGAAAAGGCAAGAGCTGCAAGAAAGCTTACGGAATGATTTAGCCGCTGCAAAAAAGCTGACGGAGTCTCAGAACTCACCCTCTGCCAGTATTTACCACTATGTCAAGTTTGGTAATATTGCAATGAAAGAAAAAAACTACAACACCGGTGCCAAACTTTTTGAGAAAGCCACAAAAGTAGATGAAAGTTGGGCAGCAATAGCATTTTACAACGAGTCATACTGCATTATAAAGCAGCAATCAGGAGATTATCTCACTCATGCTATAAGTGATCTGAAAAAGGCACAGGAGTCCCTCAAGTACTTCAGTGAGGAATGTCTGACAGGCCTGAGCTTTGTAAAGATGTCCCTGCCCAGCTCTGCAAAGGGGAAGCCCAACAGCCTGGAAAAGCAGTACTCAACCAAGTGCAACATGCTTAGTTATCTGGATAAAAATATGGCTGAAGCCATTAAGAAACTGGACGAAATAAAAGAACGAGGGAGAGATGCTCTCGCAAAAAGAGCCCCAGTTTTCACTCTGGTGTCAGATACTGAAGAAGAGCTTCAAATGGAAACCTTTGTTCTGTATGATCGGGGCCTGAAATACATCTTTACAGTGGAGGAAGAGCCTCGTTTCCCATGGGAAGCTCTGGTAGTGTTCTTTCTCGGACTTTTACAGGTTGTTGCGGGGGCACTGCTCACTGCATTTACCTTTGGCACATTAGCCCAAGTCGGTATGGGCCTCATCGCTGAAGGAATCTCAGACTGTATCACTGGCATTGAGTCCATGATAACTGGTGAATTCAGCTGGGAATCATGGGCGATCGATAAAGCTATATCTATTGGTGTCTCCCTCATTGGGTTTGGAATTGGGAAACTGGTTGCAAAGGGTTTCAAAGTAGCTAAAAGTTTGGCTAAGGGACTGAGCAAACTAAAGACACTGCCAAAGTTTTTTGCCAGTCAGGCTAAAGAGGGCTTTAGTACTGCTATGAAGACCAATATGAAGAATGCATTAAAACTCACAGCTAAAAAAATTGTGGAGGAAACAGCTGCCTATGGAATCGAGAAGGCAGAGAATGAAATAATTAACCTAATTCTGGCGGAAATAGAAAAGGCAGTGATAAAAGGAATCTACAAAGAAGTGAAGACAAACATGGAAAAAGATCCTTTGCTTGGCTTAACAAATTTCACTATTCTTTCACATGTTCAGACAAGACAGGAATTTAATGATCTAATGCAGGACAGGATAATGACAGATAAATTACAGGCCATTTTCACAGGACTGAGCACCACTGCATTAGAGCCATTTTCTGCAGATCTTGGTTGGCAGAACCAGCTAAACTCATCCATCATCAATGTGATTGAAGACGTAAAAGAGGATGCTAAAGGAAAAACAAAAGCTATTCTGTTAACCATCCAAACGATCCACATGGGAACACTAGCAGCAGATGCAGTAGCTTCAGTGGTCACACTTTCAGAAAAGTATTTCAAAGGCCTCGCTGATGGGCTGGAAGAATTTAAAAAGAAGAAAAACCTGCAACTGTCAGTCAATGCAAGTGACCTCTCAGCTTCAGAAAACAAATTGCTGACGGACTTCAGGAAAAAAGTAGAAAGCACCATAAGCTCTTTACTAGGCAAGGCTTTAGTTGATGTGTTTCACCAGAAGTTCTCAAGTCACCTTGTCTCCATGGCTCAAAGCAAAGCAAATGATGCAATTGGAAGTTACATAAGCTCAGGACTAAAAACTGAGGCAACTGAGAAATTAATGGAAACTGCACAGGAAAATACACAAAGTAAATATAATGAATCAGTAAATCCTGGAAAGCAGTCACAGGATCATGCAAATAAGGTCCAGAATTCTGAGAATAAAGGTAGCCCTGTCGATATGCAAATTCTGTCAGAGGCCACTGGCACTAGGATTTTGGTCATAACAGAAACTAAACCTGGAAAGTATAAGACAATGCAGCAGATGAATCCAAATAATCAGGATCCCGGTCAGACTGTGGTCCTGATCTACAGGCCCAAAAGTGAGAAACACCCAGATGGACATTATGATGTGCTCGTCAATGGTAAGGCACAGAGTGTAAAGGATGGTGATGCGTATTCTGCTATAGCATATGGCATGAATCCAAAGGCCAAGGATAAAGAGCTTGATGATGCAGTTGATGACCTGCGAGCTAAGGAAGCTGAGGCACTTGAGGGAGACCCCGGCTTCTGGGATATTTTAATCTCACGTGATGGGTGGATTGAAGAACTCATAGTGGGGTCCTGGGGAATTCAACAGGGTGCTTCAGCGGCACAAGTCACAATGAAAGAAAAAATTAAGAACATCATGAAGGACCAAAGCTTAAATTCAGTTTATGACAGAGATTGGCTGTCCCATGAAAAAAATGTTCAGATTGTTGGAGTTATTGTCAATGGAGATCCTCAACCACCAAAAAATATCTTTCTGATGGCGGAAAATTTTCTCTCGGACAGCAAATTAATAAGGGCGATGTCTGAAGTTGCATCGCACTTATCTAAAGAAGCAAAACTTCCAGTTGTTTATGCACCCTATGAGCGTAATAATAAATTCCCAACAGCACAATCTCCAAAGCTGAAGAAGTCATTGGCTCTCGCCATGAGCAGGGATGATGTTGAGGGCACCTTCAAACTGGCCATCCTGTGCGCAATGCCAACATTCATGCTGGGAAAATATTTAGACAATGAAGGCCTAAGTCTGACCAGGTTGGAAACCTTTGAAGCCAGATTTCCCATTCATGCAGTAAAAATGGTGGCCATATGGTTCAAACTACTGGAAAAGAAAACAAACATAATAACATCAGACACGCTACAGAAGTTAGAAAAATGGATCAACACTAAAAGATACCTTGATCCAAATGATCCCCACACGAAAGAAGCCCTCAGCTCCATTTAAACAAAGGTAATGTCAAAACTTTCACTGCCCAGGGCTACCCAACCCTGTTCCTGGAGAGCTACCATCCTGTAGGTTTCTACTCCAACCCTAATTCAACACATCTGATTCAGCTCTTTAGCAGCTCGTCAAGATCTGTCACTAGGAAAGCAGGTGTGGTTTGCTTTGGTTGGTGTGATAACCTTCAGGATGGTAGCTCTCCAGGAACAGGGTTGGGCAGCCCTGTCATAGAGCAACAACAGCTGCATGTAGCGCTCTAAGGGTTAAGATGCATTTTTAAAAGACTAAAATTATTTGCGTTTTATCTACAGAGAAAGTGGCCACTGCAGAGGACAGACAACAGGATGTAAAAGGTCAGATGAACTGCAGACGAGTGACTACCGGAATAGGGTTCTCCTCTCCGCACTCCTTTTCCTCGTCCATCATCTGAGCTACGCCAATATTTTTTATTTTTTTATTTTTGTATTTTCTTTTGGAATTTAAAAAATGAGGAGCAAGATGTGATGAATATTTCTGGAGATAACTGCCCAGACAAAATTGGCTTGAGAGATTTTTGGAGGAATTTTTCCATGACTAATTCCCATTTCCATCCAAAAGCACACCCACAAAAGAAGAACTATTGTTTGTGAAGTTGTTTCAGTTGTTTCGTCTATAACTCAGGAGAAGCCTGGAGTTTTGTTAGTCCTCAGGTACTGTGTATTTTCTGCCAAGTAGGTATTCCATAATATCTTGCGAAAGGGAGCGGTTACCACTTTAGATGGACATTTCTTTGCATTTACTTCATCGTATTGCTCTAATCTGTTTTATAGTGATACAAAGCCGTTTCGGTTAATTCACAAAAACACTAAAACAAATCCGCAATAATCTCCCTGGGTAATATCGAACAAACATGTTTCCACTTGTGAAAGTTTGCTTGGGACTCCAAGCTTATGATCTAAAATGTAAAATTGCTTGAAATTCTGTTAAATGGAAAATTTAATCTTTGGGAATGTGATTCTGAAGTCAACTCAATTTTGATCAGAAATTTTGCAATGGTAATTTTGCCGCCTTATCAGTTTTGCTTATGTTTTCGGGTGCCAGCACACTGCGAACAGTTATTAAAGTAGACAATAAGGAACATCCAAACTAATGGGTATAGGTCGTTTGGACCCTGTACCAGTAGGACTCATACCAGTTGGACCCAGAATCGATTGGACCTAAACCATTTGGACCCCATGGTGTCTGGACCCCAGTCCCTAACCCTAACCATAATCCTAACCCTAACCCAACAGGTCAGGGGTCCAAAAGGTATGGGGTCTCAATGATTAGAGTCAGGGGTCCTTCTGGACATGGTCCACCTTGTACGGGTCCAACAGGTACAGGGTCCAAATTAACTACTCCCCAAATATGAATCAGACGATGAACCAAATGAAACAACTGCACCATCACTGCTCATATTCATTTCCTTGCTGTTTTCATTGTTATTTTGCCAAGATTAATGGGAAGGCACAGTCTGAAATGCCAATGCTTTTCTTTTTATAAACACTCTAAAATTAATATGGACATGGGATACCTTATTCTTTCATTCTGATTACTTTTGGTTGGGAACTTTTCGTTTGTGAGCCAACTGAATTTGCATGCTTATAAAGAGGTAAAATTTACTCACGATAGTTGCTTGTAACTTGCAAGAGAGCCTCTCCCAGAGAAGTATGTTAGTAATGCACGCATAGAATCACATAAAGTTATTAAATACTTGGGAAAGGGATGCATTTTCATTCTCTTATTTCCTGTTTCCATTAAAATATTGTACTGTATTTCATCCAAGGATCTTGATTTGTTTTTCACTTCAGTTCAATTTAATTCACATTTCCTGAATGATGATTGTCGCTTCGGAGTGAAAATAAAAGAGTAAAAGTATTCACTTGTGCAATTGAGGGAACTTTCTCCCCAATGGAACGTCTCAGGAGGTAAGTGAGGGAGAAAGCAACAGCGCCCACAAGAAGTGGCCAAAGCCACCATACTAAAATTACTAAAATTACTTGCACCCCCCCACCAACTGGCCCCCCACAACTGATGACATTTGTCAGTCATTCTAATCTTTGCCGTAATATAAAAGCCATAGTTCCTACACAAGGCGAGACAAATGAGGTTCTGTCCAGGTAATTTCCGAACACTTTTGTTATGACACACAGATCCCTAGTTTTTGGGATGGGAGGCCCCAGTTTCAGCTGGGGTTCACAGGGTGCATCTCAGTTTGCTTATTTGTTATATCTTCTATCCTCCATTGAACTGGATGTTGTTCCGTGCCTCCCTCCTCGCTGGCCGTCTGATACCCCTTTTCCTCTATAAAGAACCTGCTGCTAGTGCCAGTGCTTAGTTGGTTCAACCCACACACTTCCTAAGAACCTGTTTGCTTTTCCATGGCCTAGGAGCCAACTCAGAACCACGCTATTACATCACCATAGAACGTCGGTACGTCACTGTATACTACTGGGCTCGCCACTACCTGATTTGTTTAGCAACGCAGTGCAAGCGGCTGGAATTATTTTCTGTCGCTGTTCGGTTATAGGACCGGATCTGACAGGTTATTTGGACGGGAACTAGACATCTTATTCGTTCATAACTACATTAACATTTGGTTTTACTGATTCCCACTTGGTGCTACGCTTACGGTCCTAACAAGCGAAAATACCCCAGCACTTTCAAAATCCCATTTTGGGGTTTACTATGGGGCATCGGATGAGCAGAGTTTGCTTTTGTTCCTCATCGCGCACGTTTGTCTTGGATGTAAACTGTGAAGCCGAGTCGACCTTTGTATTTGTATAATGCCTCGTCGATTGAAATGTTTCAGTGGGGAACAAAAAGATTCTTGCAATTTTGCAGCACCCTTCATCACGTAAAAAACCTACGGTCGCCTTGGAAACCGTTAAATTAGATGTAGCCCGAGTGAGTTTTTTCATGGGATCATTTTTTTTCCTCAAGCCTCTGACCCTAAGGAGCGTATCGGGACCCACAAGATTTTTCCCTGGGGGGCTGGGGTGGGGCGGGTGCATGGTAGGCCCTACGGGCCCCCAGAGGCCAAGCAGGCTAAAAACCTGCATGAAGATTCAGCAATGAAATTATAAAAAATACTGAGAATTGAAAAATGGCTGGGAGTTAAAACAATATATTTCTGGGATCATAAACTCCATGACCACAAGTGCACATCATCTTACAGTAAATTTCTTTAAATTATCTGCTATTTATTATATACATATATATTATATACTCATAAGCCAAATAAGATCGCTCTCCAGGTGGCTCCCCAAGCTGTCAGAGCTCTCAAAATTATGCTCTGTCAAATCAGAAAATAATCATATGTTTAACATAATTCAACTTTTGACTCATTCAGTTTAACATGAATTAATGATTTTCTGGTGGAATGTGGCCTGAGTTTATCAAAATACACTTGCAAGAAAAAGTATGTGAACCCTTTGGAATTACCTGGATTTCTGCATAAATTGGTCATAAAATGTGATCTGCTCTTCATCTCAGTCTCAAAAATAGACAAACACGGTCTTCTTAAACGAATACCTCACAAGCAATTACATGTGTTCATGTTTTTATTGAAAACAACATGTAAATATTCACAGTGCAGGGTGGAAAAAGTATGTGAACCCCTAGGCTAATGACTTGGATATCCAAGAGATAATCATAGATTTGTCAACAGAGATGTTAGCATGTGCCAGAGATTTCTGTAAGTCTTTAGCTGACACTCTAGGATTCTTCTTCACCTCATTAAGTATTCTGCGCTGTGCTCTTGCGGTCATCTTCACAGGACCGCCACTCCTTGGGAGATTAGCAACAGTGCTGAACTGTCTCCATTTATAGACAATCTGTCTTACCGTGGACTGATGAACATCAAGGCTTTTAGAGACACTTTTGTCACCATTTCCAGCTTCATGCAAGTCAACAATTCTTCATCGTAGGTCTTCTGAGAGCTCTTTTGTGCGAGGCATGGTTCACAGTAGGCAATGCTTCTTGAGAATAGCAAACTCAAAACTGGAGTGTATTTTTTGCAGGCAGAGCAGCTTTAACCAACACCTCCAATCTCGTCACAATGATTCCGGGTTGTCTGACTCCTGACTCCGATAAGTAAAACATTAAACAAGAATGAAGTTCATGGGAGGACACCACAGAGGAAACCACTGCTATCCAAAAAAAAAAACATTGCTGCATGTTTGAAGTTTGGAAAAGAGCACCTGGATGTTCCACAGCACTACTGGCAAAATATTCAGGTGAAACCAAAGTTGTGTTGTTCGGAAAGAACGTACAATGCTATGTGTGGAGTAAAAAAGGCATAGCACATCGACGTCTAAATCTCATTGCAACTGTGAAGTATGGTGGAGGGGCATCATGGTTTGGGGCTGCTTTGCTGCCTCAGGACCTGGACGGATTGCTATTATCGAAGGAAAAATGAATTCCCAAGTTTATCAAGACATTTTGCAGGAGAATTTAAGACCATCTGTTCGTCAACTGAAGCTCAACAGAGGATGGGTGATGCAACAGGACAACGACCCAAAGCACAGAAGTAAATCAACAAAATACGCCTTCTGGAGAGGCCCAGTCAGAGTCCTGACCTCAACCTGATTGAGATGCTGTGGCATGACCTCAAGAGCGATTCACACCAGACATCCCAATAAAATTGCTGAACTGAGACAGTTTTGTGAAGAGGAATGGACAAAAATTCCTCCTGACCATTGTGCAGGTCTGATCTGCAGCAGCAATGTATAAAGGGCGCTAGAGGGACAGACCCAATTTCCCCTCGGAACTTTAATCCCTGCAGAATTGTCTCTGGGGAGACAGAATATTTATCAAATCTTTTGTGGACTCTGGCGCTGTGGATTGTTTTATGGATGCAGAGTGGGCTAGGAGACATTCCATTCCTATCTGCCCTCTTTCACATTGACGGTCTTTTAGATTTTTGGACGGTTGCCTGCTGGGAACTGGATTTCGCCCGCTGGGAACAAGTTTCTGAGTCATAGACCATGTTCACCTCTTTTGGTGGTTTTAGGGCACTCTTGGCCACGGAAACATAGGCCTCATATCAAGTCAGGATAACCCGATCATCCAGTGGGGCACTGATTGTTGGTCGCACTGTAGGGATAGTTTGGCGTGTCATCCCGGGCATCAACCTATGGGAGAGGCTGACGCCTGGAGCGATTCTGAGGAGTTTGTCTCACACAATCCTCATAATCTACAGAAAGGGGTGGAGGAGGGGTTGGAGTGGGATCTTCAATTTGACTGGCGGCAGCCAGAGGAGGATTGCTATTCGTAGGATTTCTCTGACTCGGAATCTGACAACAGAGAGGGCAGGTTCAGAACAGGGTGAGAATTTGGGGGCTGCTCTGAACTTTTGTTTATCTCCTAATGTTCCTGATGATTATGCTGATCTCGCGGAGGTTTTTAGCAAGCCATGACCCTCGACTTTACCTCCTCATTGCATGTTTGATTGCAAGATCAATCTCCACCCGGATACCACTCCCCCTATGGGTTCATTATACTCATTGTCAGGGCCTGAGCGAAAGGCCATGCAAGAATATATTCAGGAGGCTCCGGCTAATGACATAACATAACATAACATGAATGACAAGAAAAGGCCTTTCAGCCCAACTAAGCTCACCAGTTTCTTTATACGATTGTGAGTATATCCCTTCAGATACTAAATGACTCAATGGTATCTAGCTTTAGGTCAAGCCTGCTCTTGAAAACCCTCAAGGTCTCTGCCTCAACAATATGGTCAGGTAAGCTATTCCACATTGAAATTACACTTTGGGTGAAGAAATATTTCCGAATATTAGTGCTAAATTTACCTTTGGTCAACTTCCATTTGTGACCCGGAGTTGTACTCACAACACTTGGCCGAAGGAATCCTACATGATTCACTTTGTTAATCCCTTTAACATATTTAAAGACCTCAATCAAATCACCCCTGAGTCTCCTTTTCCTAAGACTGAAGAGATTAAGGATCTTCAGCCTCTTCTCGTAGCTTCCATCTTTTATACCTGGAATAAGCTTAGTGGCTCTTCTCTGAATTTCTCTAGAGCCTCTATATCTTTCTTAAAGTATGGTCCCCAGAACTGTACACAATACTCCAGGTGTGGTCTAACGAACGTGTTGCACAAAAGAAGCATCACCTCCTTAGATTTGTACTCAATACTTTTGGCAGTGTATCCTAGCATCTGATTAGCTTTTTTAACTGCTACGGCACAATGGCTAGAACCTGTGAGGGTTTGGTTAACAATCACTCCCAGATCTTTCTCTTGTGCAGCACATTCCAGTTTTAAACCTCCCATGAAGTAATCCTGTCAAATGTTTTTATTACCTACATGTACAACTTTACATTTTGCCAGATTAAATTTCATTCGCCACATTTCTGCCCAATTCTGGATTCTATCCAAATCATCCTGAATCACTTTAGTGGACCCTAGACTATTTGCCAAACCCCCCAATTTAGTATCATATATTTGCCAAACCCCCCAATTATAATATCATTATAATATAATGGATATATTCATCCCTCCATGTCTAATGCCGGGTCATGGTTCCTTTTTGTGGGCAAAAAAGAGGGCAGCCTGTGACCCTGTATTGATTACAGGGGCTTGAATAATATCACTATTAAAAACCGATGCCCACTTCCGTTGATGAACTCTGTGTTTGAATGGCTGCAGGAAGCGTCGTTTTTTTGCCAAGCTAGACCTCCGGAATGCTTATAACTTGGTTCGGATCCGGGAGGGGGACGACTGGGAAATAGCATTTTATACGCATGACGGGTACTACGAATATTTAGTCACGTCGTTTGGATTGGTTAACGCCCCCTCTGTGTTCCAGGCACTGGTTAATGACGTCCTCCGAGAGATGTTAGAGAGACTCGTCTTTGTTTGCATTGACAATATTCTAATTATGCTCCGAGAGAGCTGAAGAGAAAAACAACACATCAGACAAGTGCTAGAGACCCTCCTCAAAGCCAAGCTTTTTGTCAGGGCTGAGAAATGTGCTTTTCATGCCAAGACAGTTTCGTTTCTTGGCTTCATTGTTTCAGAAGGGTCGGTCCGCATGGATCCTGACACGGTGGCAGCGGTCAGGGATTGGCCCGCTCCTCAAAGGAGGTTTATCCATCATTTTAGCACGGTAGCTGCCCCTATCATCGCACTCACTAAGACAAATACCTCCTTGTCATTTGCTTAGTCTCCAGCAGCTGAGGCTGCTTATCAGGAGTCAAAGAAACAATTCAGCTCAGAACCCATTCTCCTTTTACCCGACCCCTCCCTCCCATTTGTTGTGGAGGTGGATGCATCAGAAGTCGGGGTAGGTGCCATTTTGTCCCAGTGCCCCCTTCGGGACAATAAGTTGCACCCATGCACCTACTTCTCACAGTCGTTGTCAGCGGCTGAACAGAATTACAGCATTGGTGACCGGGAGTTGTTGCCTGTCAAGTTGGCGTCAGAAGAGTGGTGCCTTTGGTTGGAGGAGGCTGAACATCCGTTTGTGGTTTGGACGGATCATAAAAATCTCCAATACATCCAACAGACTAAACAACGTAATTCTCGGCAGGCACAGTGGTCGTTGTTTTTCAACTCAACGCTTTAACTTAACGATAACCTATCGCCTGGGGTCTAAAAACATCAAGCCCGACGCTTTGTCACGGATTCACGACTGCTCCAGTCGGGACCCCATTCCGGAGCCGGTTATCCCGCCATCTCAGATTGTGACTCCCATGCAGTGGGACATTGAGTATGTTGTGCGGGAGGCATTGAGAAATAATCCCGGTCCTGGTGAGGATTCACCTGGCTGTTTGTTTGTTCCTTTGGCAGTGCGATCCCAAGTTCTCCAGTGGGGGCACGCTTCCCATCTGATGGGACACCCGGGGGTTCATCGGACTAAGAGGTTCTTGGCCTGAAGTTTTTGGTGGCCCAGCATGATTGAGGACATCTGAGAGTTTGTAGCGGCGTACTGTATTTGCGCTAGGAATAAGATTTCCCACCTCCCCCCCTCTGGTCTGCTGCGGTGCTTGTCCCTAAGCGCCCATGGAGCCATATCGCTTCTAATTTTGCTACGGGGCTGCCTGTTTCAGAAGGCAACACGGTCATCCTGGTCGTGGTTGACCCTTTTTTCTAAGGCCGCCCACTTTATCGCACTTCCCAAGCTGCCTTCGGCGCGGGAGATGGCCCTTCTTATTGTGGACCATGTTTTCTGGCTGCATGACCTCCCTCAAGATGTGGTTCTGACCGGGGCCTTCAATTTACAGCTAAATTCTGACATGCGTTTTGCAACCATTTGGAAGCCACCTTGAGCCTTTCCTCTGGTTTCCACCCAGAGACTAATGAGCAGAGAGAGCAAACCAACCAGTCCTTGGAGAATACACTTCGATGTTTAGCGCCTGATGACCCATCTTCATGGAGTCGATTTTTAGCATGGGCCGAATATTCCCACAATTCACTGGGTAACTCCTCCAGAGGCCTTCCCCGTTTGAGGCTCAGTTGGGTTATCAGCCTCCACTGTTTCCTGAAACTGACAGGGATTCAGAGGTTCGGTCGGTTAATCACTTTATGCCATACACTACCGGCCATTACACCTCCGTCCTATTATTGCTGAACTAGGTGCAACAAAGGACAACAATTTTTTTCTGTCACAGGCATGCTACTGGTGGTTTTCTATGCAATGCATTACTACTAGGTTGCACTTGATAGATACTGTGGGCAAGTATATTAGGCAGTTAGCACATCAGGCTTGGCTGAGGATTTTAATTCATACAATTTCTGGGAAACAGGGATGGAACTTGCCTCGCCCATATACTTAAGCATTTTCCAGCTCAGCTTGCTCGTGAATATTCAATAACTGATCCGAGTGTGCCATCGAGTGATAGAATAGCGTAACTGCGAGCTGCTGGATAGCTCACTCGGTTAAAGCATCGCATTGCGAAGCAGAAGTGAGTATTACGGCACAGGTTCAACAGCTTTTTCAGAGTAGCGCACAATTGGCCATTGCGCAACAGGGATGCAAACTGGGAAGGGTCTGCCGGGAAGGGTTATATAAATAATGGTTGCTTTGTTCATTGCTTAAGTGCCTCTTGTTGGCCAGACGGGTGCTCGTCAGCGAGATTTTAGGTTTGTTCATGTTCGAGTATCCTCCACCCTCGTTCTGAACTTGCGAGGATTCAGCCAATGGGTGTACAGAAGCAGTGGCTGACAGGCGCGTGTGGCCAGTTTTCATTAATCAGAACGTGGCCGATATAAGAATTGAAGTCTATGTGCCCGTTTCACGTGCATGACGGTGGATTTCACATATAATATGAAAACCGAGTATGACGGAATTGGAATTACATAATCATGAAGATACAATTCGGTAGAGCAGGATGTGCTCACAGCAAACATAGAAGTTAACATCGTAGTTTATCGTTTTGCATAGTGAACAAAATATTTTTTCTCTAATCATTACACACATGGCATTAAGAAGAAAGCAGCGTGTTCATCAAGGAAAATGATTGACAACAGGTCAAGAATTATTACCGCTCATTTTAACTTAACAAGGAGAAGTGGCGACACCTGATTGTCCTTAGGATTTTTGGAGTTTATGTAAAGTCATTTTACATAGGCGTGGATGCTTTTATTTTGCCGAGCCACGATCAATTACATGCAAGTTAGCGGAAACCCTGAGGCTACTCTAAGCCTGTCCCCATTAACTTTGCCCAATCAGTAATCAAACAGTAAATTCGATAATTTAACAAATTGGAGTATCTCCTCATTCATCTTATCAAGATAGCATGTTTGATTATCGCATTTTGAAAATTAAATGGCCATAGAACGGCGCAGTTTTGCAAGAATGTGATTGTACAATTTTTTTTTGTGGGCTTACATTTGGCCATTTTGCGCGATTGCGAAAATTTATATCTCAATGTCATGTTTCTTTTGTTATACAGAATGTTTTCCGTCTTGTATTTCGTGCCTAAAATCCATGGCGATCTTAAAATGAATCTCTTTGTTTAATTAATCGGTAATAATCTCCTAAAAATGCAACAATGAGAGATGAAATTCAGAGTTGGGATGTGGCAATGTTAAACCACGATTTTTTCAAAAGCTTGACCATTTGCCACCGTGGGGTATGTAGACAGCTGCGTGCAATTCCTACTTGAAGTGGTCTCCTTGTAGAAATTTTAGGAGATTATTACATATAAATTAAAAAGAAAGAGATTTACTTTAAGATCGCAGCACATTTAAGTCAGCTCCCACCACACGCAGGTTTCTGTCGTAATTCCATGTCCTAACTTGCGTTGGTGCAACGGCTCTTTTCGCCGTTGATAACCGTTGCATCAATTTGTCTTATAACACAGCACTTAAAGGAATGGTAAGCGATCATAATCCACACACTTTTTGTCAAAATCACCGTATTTGTCTACACTATCTGCAAGCTGTCACTTCTGAGAGCATGCTGAAAAAAAATCCGGTTTCAATACATAGCATGGGCTCTGAATTTCAGCAGGGAATTCTGTGGCTCGGACCGAGCCACCAAAAATGGGTCCACTCCCTACAGCCAGGGGCGGATTCATACTCCTGCACAGGTCAGACGCGGGGGGGAGGGGCAGTAGCAGGTTGTGTAGCGTGCGCAGGTAGAGAAGAGAGAGAGAGACATGGCATTGCAGAATTTGCCATGGCTGAAAAATAGCCCAAGAGAAAACGTTCTGAGGAGCATAAATTAAAAAAGAAGGGCTACGACCATGAAAGGGCGAAGACCCGGGTCAACATTGGTGTGGGTTTCCGACGGTGGAGGGAACTCCGCGAATTGAAGGGTCTGAAAACAAACGCGGAGGTTGCCGTCTTACTGCTGGAAATGTGAGCAACATTAGCTTTGCGGTGCTTCACACAACAGTCGTAAGACATCGTTAGTGCAACCCATTTTCGTGCCTAACTTTAGGACAGCACTTAAGACGGCTGGTGGAACCGGCCCCTGGTCTGTCAAGGAGGCAAAAGCTAGTTGATAAAGATCACCATCAGATGGAATTAAAGAATCAAGATCATTCAAATTGACTCCATCCGGGAAAGAGATGTGCATTGTCACAGCCGATCAGTCGCCTAACGGCTGCAGAGAAAGCATGTTAAACACCCACTTCAGCCCATTTTCACCAACGACACCACTGCAGTACTGTTTAAAAGCAAACTGGAGGCAAGAGATCTGAACTTAAATCATTTGGTCTGGAGCTGCTGGGTTAAAGGGCATCTATAGTCGATTCTCAGAGGGGACGTTGAGCCTCCAGTGTTTACAAACAAATCACTTGCTTTTGTTGACATCTTGCATTGTCACATGACCAATTTCATTCAAATAAACCAATGTTTTGTGTGCATAGATAATCCTTCTATTTCGGTTCATTTGCGCAGATGTAGCTTGCTGATTAGCCGATAAACAAAAACAATGGGAATCGACTTTAGAAGCCCTTTAGGGCGCCGCATTTGCGACTACCATGACTGGGTTCAATCCCCATTCGTACCAATTGGCAGTGGTTGGCAGCTTTTTCAGGGCAGCGCATGATTGGCTATAGCACTGCGGGTATTGAAATTGGGAAGGCACTGTCAGGAAGGGATATTAAAAATAGTCACCTGGTTCATTGCTCCTGTTGGCCAGCCGGGCACTCGTGAGTAAGATTCTAAGCTTGCTCATGTTCGGGTATCCTCTGCCCTCTTTCTGAACTTGCAAAAGTTTTGACAAATGAGGGTAAAGATGCACGGAATGACAGGCACGTACTTCGGAGGAGAGCCGCAAACTGTCTCCCTCTCCTGAGTTGGCAACGAGGGGTCGCATACGAGCAAGCCATGGACATAGTTCTCAAATTTGGCATTCCAGATTCGAGTGGGATCAGTGATGCAGAATTTACAAGAAATAAAAAAAATCATTTGGTCAGTGTCCAGTTTGATCAAATATCAATCTGATTTTGTAATCCTCGCTGAAGAGGATATTAACAGTGATATTGGGTGAAAATGGACTCACATGGGGTTGTTACATCCCACCACTGAAGCCTTCAGATGACGTATGACTGTGGATTTGGGCTCCTGGTTCTCTTTAATCTCTTCTCTTCTGGAGTGCGCACTCTGTGGAAAATTTTCAATAGAATGAGTTAGATGCGAAAAATGAGCTCAATCATCATAATTTTGCTGCTTTTCCTCTCACTGGAAAACCCCTGTAGTAGATGATCGATCTGCTAAATTGCCTGCTTCTTGTGGGGCGAAAAAGCCCGATACAGCTGACTTTGTGAGGGAGGAATTTCTTCCATTTGTGTCAGAGGGATTTGTGGCTCTGAATGAGCATACTACTCCTGTCCCCATATATATCCTAAGGGATACCGGAGCTTCTCAGTCACTTTTGTTGATGGACTCCTTGGAGTTACGTGATGAGACCGCTTCAGGGGATTTCATACTTGTACAAGGTATTATATTTCTGTACCCCTGCGCTCTATATTCTTGTAGTCAGATTTAGTTACAGGACAGGTAAAGGTGGGACTTATGTCAAGTCTACCTATAAAGGGTGTTTCTCTGTTGCTAGGCAATGACCTGGCTGGGGGCAAAGTAGTTCCCCCTGTACATCTTACTTCACAGCCGAGCACTGAAGATGGGGATGAGGACCCATCTCTGTATCCTTCTTGCTCAGTGACTCGTGCTATGGCCAAGAAGGCTAAAGAAGAAGATGTTGTGGTGCCGTCCAGCACATTCAATAGTCAGGACTCAGGTGGATCGACTCATGACTCTGATTGGCCTACTATGGTTTCTCCGTTTGAGAACTTATCAGACACTTTTATCAGTTCATTGTTCAGCCAGCCAGATGGGTTTGGTGATTCTGATGTGTCTGGAGACTTGTCTCTGTCCAGAAAGCGGTTGATTGAGGAGCAAACTAATGATCCTGAAATTTGTGCACTAAGGAGGAGAGCCCTTCCTGATAAAGAAATAGACACAGTTCCAGTTGGTTATTATCTCAAGGATGGTGTGTTGATGCGGAAGTGGCGCCCTCCTGATATCCCTGCCAATGCAGATTGGGCAGTGGTCAGGCAAATTGTTGTTCCGAAGGTCTACAGGAATGAGATCTTAACAATGGCTCATAGTTTACCTTTAGGAGGTCATCTTGGTGTTAACAAGACTGTTGATAAGATCATGAAACACTTCTTTTGGCCTGGGCTTCGGAAAGACGTTTCCAACTTTTGCAAAACCTGTCACACTTGTCAGGTAGTTGGAAAACACCAGTTAGACCCACCTGTAGCTCCATTGCAGCCTATCCCAGCATTTGGGGAGCCCTTCTCTAAGGTCATTGTTGATTGTGTTGGTCCATTACCCAAGACTAGATCTGGAAATCAGTACTTGTTGACAATCATGTGTGCATCTACCAGATTCCCCGAAACCATACCTCTACGTAACATCAAGGCAACGGCAATCTCGAAGGCTTTGATAAAGTTCTTCACGTTGTTTGGCCTTCCCAGGGAAATTCAGTCAGACTAAGGTAGCAATTTCACTTCAGGATTGTTTCAGCAGGTTGTGTATGAACTAGGTGCAAAGCAGATTCTTTCTAGTGCCTATCATCCAGAAAGTCAGGGTGCCTTAGAGCGGTTTCATTCCACTCTCAAGACAAAGATGAGGACTTATTGTTATGACCATGAGAAAGACTGGGATGAAGGTGTTCATTTGCTGTTGTTTGCAGCTAGAGAAGCAATGCAGGAGTCTACTGGATTCAGTCCATTTGAGCTAGTGTTTGGTCATGAAGTGAGAGGACCTTTGCTATTATTGAGTGAACAATGGCAAGAGGAAGAGCCGCACATCAGTCTGTTAGACTATGTTAGCAAGTTCAAGGAAAGATTGCGTGCAGCTTGTGACCTAGCCAAAGAGAACTTGAAATCAAGTCAGGGAAAAATAAAAACTTGGTATGACCATAAGGCTAGAAGCCGTGAGTTTAAACCAGGAGACAAGGTCCTTGTGTTGTTTCCCTTGCAGTCCAATCCATTGCAGGCTAGATTTCATGGTCCTTATGAAATTCTGACAAAACTCAATGATCTCAATTACATTGTGAAGACTCCAGATAGGAGAAAACCAAAACAATTGTGTCACATTAACATGCTGAAGCCTTATCATGACAGAAATGCTAGGGTTGCAGCTGTCACTTCAGATTCTCCTATGGCCGAGATTGGTGAAGATGAGGGGGAGTTTGAAGATGATGAACCTAGAATTAAAGCTGAATTAAAGTTCTTTCATGTAAATTGTCAAATTCTGAAGTGTTGCAAAATCTTGATGTAAAACTCCAGCACTTAGAACCCTCATAGAGAGATCAGTTTGAGAGGTTGATCAAGAAATATGAGGATCTGTTTCCTGATGTTCCAAAAAGAGTTTCTATAGCCTCTCATGATGTAGATGTTGGTGATGCCAAACCAATAAAACAGTATCCGTACCGGATGAATCCTGAAAAGAGAGAGATTGCTGAGAAAGAGGTTGAGTACATGTTAGAACATGATATTATCAGACCCTCCAACTCAGATTGGAGTTCACCCTGTGTGCTAGTTCCAAAACCTGATGGAAGTACTAGATTCTGTACAGATTATCGCAAAGTCAATGCTCTAACTAGAACTGATGTGTTTCCAATACCTAGGATTGATGATTGTATTGATAGAGTAGGGCAAGCAAAGTTTCTGACCAAGATTGATTTATTGAAGGGTTATTGGTGTGTGCCTTTAACTGAGAGGGCCAAGAGCATCTCTGCTTTTGCCACACCATCTGGGTTGTACCAGTATGAAGTCCTACCCTTTGGGATGAAAAATGCCCCAGCCACATTCCAAAGGATGATACAGTCTACAATCGCCGGATTGCCACACACAGGTGCATACATCGATGACCTGATCACATGGAGTGACTCTTGGGAAGAACATCTAAAAGATGTAGAGACGTTGTTCCAGCGCCTGACCCAGCTAACCTGACTGTTAACCTGAACAAGAGTGACTTTGGTTGTGCTACTGTCACCTATCTTGGCTACGTCATAGGCCAGGGTAAGGTGGCACCCATAAATGCTAAAGTCCAAGCCATCATGGACTTTCCAGTTCCTGACAACAAAAAAGCTTTGTGCCGCTTCCTTGGAATGATCGGGTACTACCGCAAGTTCTGCAAGAACTTTGCTGAGATTGCTCTCAGTCTAACTAACCAACTGAAGAAAGGCGTAAAGTTCACTTGGGATGAATCGAGCCAAAGAGCTTTCGATCGCCTGAAGTCTCTGCTGTGTCACTTCCCCGTGCTCAAATCTCCTGACTTCAACAAACCGTTCTCCATCGCGGTCGATGCTAGCGACCAAGCTTGTGGATCTGTGCTCCTACAGAGAAGTGACTCTGATGACATTGAGTATCCCATGGCATACTTCTCCAGGAAGTTCAATCGCCACCAAAGGAACTATTCCACAATAGAGAAGGAGCTGTTGGCTCTGGTTCTATCTTTACAACACTTGATGTTTATGTTTGTACAGGGCAAAAGCCAATGATTGTGTACACAGACCACAATTCGTTAATGTTTTTGAGTAAGATGAAAAGCAAGAATCGGAGATCGTTGAATTGGGTTTTGATTTTACAGGAGTTTGACTTGGAAATTAAGCATGTGAAGGGTACAGACAATGTAATTGCTGATTGCTTATCCCGTGTTTGAATATGTATATATATGTCACGTGTTTATTTGAATATTGTATGATGTGTATATATAGACAAGTATCCGCCTAACCATTTTGTAGTGAAAAGAAAAATTTTGCCTTTATGAGTCAAAATTTTTCCCTTTTGGAATGGTGTGATGTGAATAGAGGCCACTAGATGGCAGTATTTACCCTTTTTTTATTAGGCCCAGACTGGAGCGAGGTTTAGACATGTCCTGGGCATGTCTGGGGCAAGTCCCTGAAAATAAAAAAAAGAGGTCTAAATGTGGGTGAGGTCTGCAAAAGAGTATATAAAGAAAAGAATTGAGACAGTAAAGTAGAAGGAGAAATTGCAAGAAGAAGGATACATGTGACCAGACCTGTCATTCTGTTCAAGACCTGTGAAGTTTCTTTTGTGGATTTTTGCCTGTGTTAGAGCATTTTCCTCACCCAGGACATCACCAAGCCACCCCACCAAAAAGGGACTGTAAATATTTCTGTTTTTTGTTGTATTCAATCTTGGTTAGTAGGTTAGTTAGTTGTTTAGTTGTCTGTTCATTAAATGTGTTTAAGTTTTTAAATCTGTGTCTGTCATCCCTTGCTGTTGCTGTTGGGGCCATTTATAAAACTTCCCTGTAATGGTGGTGCATTTAGGTAGGGATTCATATTTTTCCCGAAAATGAGACATTTTCTATCCCAGGAAAAGAAGCACATTTTCCTGGGAATCCCGGGAAATTAACTTGTTTTCAAGGTAGCCTATAATTTTGGCTACCGTTATATAAAATTGTTCATAGTTCAGGAAACACTTAACAAAGAGACATGTGGGTCCCAAACACGACTGATTTCATTTATTATCAGGTGGTATTAATAATTATTGAGGCACAAAAGCGTGATTTCAGGATTAATCAACAATATAAACTGCGCAAGCCGCATGCAACTTGACGTTCGCTCCAGATGAGAGGGAGAAAACGCCTGTGATCTGTCGCTGTCTGAACAGACACATGGCAATTATATTTTACAATTATTCATATTATAAACTAACGAAATTCATAAAGGCAACTAGTTTGGTGCTTTCATAGTCACGGTTTTGAGCTCAGATAGATTCCATAATCTGCTGGTATTCAGACGATGCGGGTGGCCGGCACGGTGTGTGGCGTGGTGTCAGACTGTAGGCTAAATAAAGTCAGCGATCATTTAAAAGTTAAGCAAGTTAAAAGTCAAAGTTATAAAACGCATCCACTCAGTGGGTGGGAGGTTCCAGATGGATTCAGGGGATTTTTCTTTATTCAGTGAGAGCCCCATTCCACTGAAGCCCGCTGCATCTCTGTCTGAAGTGTTTTGCAAAAAGTATGAATCCAGTGTTCTTGTAGTTTTGAGCTTTCAGCTGGAGTTTTGTCTGAGATTTTAAATGTTGCAGTGAGCCGAATGTTAAGCCTCGTTCTTGCGCATTTGATCCCTCCCTCAGACAGCGCAGCACATCCTCATTATTAAATATTTTGAAGTAGGCTGTTATTAAGTTAGCTATTTCCACTCACAGGTGATGTCAAAAATCGTTTGTGTTAGTCTAATTCAGATTATAGACCCACAAGTTATTTAACCGTGTTAACGGTAAGAAATGTTTGAAGTCAGGGCATTTTGTGATTGTTAATCAATTAAGGCCGATGCTAATCGCACTTATACGTGTGGCCAGTGCTGAATTTTTTTCTTGGCCACACTCACTCGCTGTGCCAGTTGATGACCATTCCAGTTTTTATCAAAGTGCAGCTTAAAACAGCATACATTTGGCCAAGAAAAAAAAATTTTCCTTTGGACTCACTTATTTTAAGTGTGGGCATTGGAGCAATGTGCATCTGGGCCACACTTATAAGTGTGTCTAACGCAAATTTCGATCAATTTTTGTGCTTGGACGCATTTAAATAAGTGTGAATAGTCAGTTCGATCAAGTTAAGTATTCCCTTCCCCTGTACACGCACGCACACACACACACACACACACACAACTGTTGAATTGTTGAATATATTTTAAGGAAGTAAAATGGGCCTACATATTTTCTAAATATATTCCTTTATCTTATGAATATTTTTTTTTTTCCCGGTTCCTCGTTTTTCTATTTCCCGGGAAACGGGAAATGGTTTGAAGGCCAAATCCCAGGAATCCCGTTTCATGGGATTAAACCCTACATTCAGGGCGCCTCGGATACATCTGAGCGAGGGGAATGAAACTTGAAATAATCGTGTAAACCACATGTTTTACCGATACAGGGACGTTAGGAATGATACATTGCGAATCAGCTGGCACTTGTGACCGATACACACTGAAGCTACCGATGCAGTCGTGTCACAAACGTTTGTATCGGACCATCGATACGCACCGGTAAATCTCTCCATCCCTAGTAGGCTACACAGTGCAGTTGCTTGCAGGTCGTGTGCTTACAGTACATCCCAGGGTACAGCGTTCGCTGTGCACAGAAAGTATATGTGTCTGTCTTTGATCACGTAACACTATGTGTTTGCGGTAATTACCGATAGCATTTAAGAGAAATCATTAGGAGATACAGACCGCGGGGAATTAATTTGAAATTAGATTCATTACTTCTTTAATTGTTATTTTATTTTCAAGGCATTATTTTTCACTGCCCAGTGCTTGGAGTGTTCTGGCGGCCCTGACGGTTTTAAAAGTACATCCGGGCCACCGGGCCATTTATATTGTCGACCCCTGTTTTCCCTTATCTGCTTCTGGTAACTAAGGCTCTATTCGCCGTATTGTTGACTCCGCATCTTCCTTTAAAAAGCCTTCCAGTCTCCAATCCCACAATAGATCTCTTGATTTTTTATTCTTTTCTTAATTTGTTCTCTAAGTTCAAGTTCTGATTCCCCAATAGGAATTTTCAATTGCTTTATTTTCCCTATTAATTGACAGTTAATAATAATCTTAATCATTGTTTCCTGTCCTGTTCCAAATCAACATTAAGGGCTGTTTTGTTCTTTCTCTCTAATTCTCGGTCCTGAATGAGGTCGAATATCATTGTACAATGCAGTTCAGATTCTGGCCATGTAGCCTGGGGTATTTGGGCCTCTACATACAGTATTTTCCCCAGGCTCCTCCAAACTTGCTCTTTAATTTGGTCTACTATATCCCCCAACAAATAAACATTTGGTGACTCACTTTTTTTATCTGATTCACTACAGCTTTTTTCAGCTGCAGTCTCTCCCTCTGTTCCTGAAACTGGGGGGGGCATACGGCGCTGGGTTAAACAATTCATTGTCAGTAACATTTTCAGATGGCTTGGACTGAGACGCAGCTTCAATCTGCTTTACAAAATATTTATCCTGATCCTGAATTTTTAGCATTCCCCTTTCTCCAAACAATTCCAGAACTGCGAACTCATTTTATTCTTTTTCTAACCCTTTTTTGCCGCCGATGCATAATTTGTCATTATACCCATTATTTTTTTTCACATATTGCAAGATCAAATTTCCCCTCTTCTGGCCACTTTGATACTCAGTTTTTTTTTAGTTCTTTTTTCCCAGTTATTTAACAATTCTTTTATATCACTCTCAAAAGGTAGGAAATTACTCTCTTAATTCCTCCCCAGGCATTGCCATTGTTATTTATTACTTAAGCCAAATTATTTTCCCCCACATATTAAATTGCAATATGTCTATTTTACCAGTAACACTGCTCAGTATGGTCAGTAAACAGTTTATATTATAAACCCACTTATGCGATTTCTCCTCTCCCTTTTCACTCAGATCGTATTTTGTTACGCATCCTAAACCAGTGTTATGTTTAGTTTATAACCATCTAGTTGTCTCATCAATGGTATTTCTTCTTTAGTTTCATTTGCCTTTTTTGTGTTTTTCCCCCCCAAACATAGGAAGTTGCTTTTTTCCTTCTTTTTTCATCTACCAACTGTGCTGTAATCTGTGATGGCGTTGGTGTTCAGATGCCAAGAGCAGTGGCCCGAAATAAAAGTAAAAGCCAGCAGCGTGCTGAGAGGCTAAAACAAATGGAAATCACCAGGTTTGCGCTACCAACGGACCTGACGCCGTCCGTGGTAGCCAACAGGCAAGCTCAACAAAATACAAAAGAAAAGGGAAAATAACCCAGATAAATCCCTTACTCACTAACACTATTACTTTTATGCAGCTAAGATCCCGCCAATACTCTCTCTCCTCAAATACCTTATTGGCCAAAGCGTCAAAAGCAAAATGACACTCCAGCAACACGAACGAGGAAGGACAGGAGCTTAAATAGAGTCCGGGCAACGCCCCCAATCAATGCCAGCTGGCTAAGGAATCCGAGGGCGAGCAAAACGATATCGTCCCGGACGAGAGTAACAAAACAAGCCAACAAAGCTCCCAAACCATTACAGGACCGCACCCTCTAATGGACAGCTCCAGAAGTCCCCAAGGAACCCCGCGCACGAAAATCTGAAATAAGCGAGGGATCCAGAATATCCCGCGAAGGGACCCAGCACCGCTCCTCGGGACCATATCCCTCCCAATCAACCAAGAACTGGACCCCGCGACCTATGCGCCTCACGGCCAGAATGCGGCGCACGTTATAAACCGGCTCGCCCTCAACCGTGGTGGTGGCGGCGGAGGCGTGTCGGCGGGCGCCAGGACGCTAGTGCTAACCGGCTTAATCTGCGAGACGTGGAATGCCGGATGTATGCGCAGAGATCTCGGGAGCTTCAACTGGACCGTAGCCAGATTAATCTTCCGTACAATCTTGAATGGGCCGATATAGCGGGGTGCCTGTTTTCGGGATTCTACCTTCAATGGGAGGTCCCGGGTGGACAGCCAAACTCTCTGCCCAACTTGATAAGACGGGGCGAAACGACGCCTTCTATCAACGAAGGATTTTTGTTTGCGCCCCGAGCGCAACAGAGCAGAATGGACCTTAGTCCAAACCCACCGACAGCGCCGAATGAACTGGTTAACTGAGGGAATCTCGGAATAGTTCTCAGTCTCTGGGAAAAGTGGGGGTTGGTAACCCACTTGGGTTTCAAACGGGGAAAGCCCCGTGGAGGAATTACACAACGAGTTGTGAGAATACTCGGCCCAAGCTAAAAATCGACTCCAAGATGAGGGATTATCCGCCGCCAAACACTGAAGAGTGTTTTTCGAGAGACTGATTAGTACGTTCCTTCTGCTCGTTGGTCTCCGGGTGAAACCCCGAAGAGAGGCTAACAGTGGTCCCCAACTGTTTACAAAACGCCTGCCAAAATCTGGCCATAAACTGCGGGCCTCAGTCAGAAACGACATCTTGCGGAAGCCCATGCAACCGGAACACATTGTTGACCACAAGATGCGCTGTCTCCCGTGCTGAAGGCAGCTTGGGTAGCGCGACAAAATGAGCCGCTTTAGAAAAACGGTCAACCACCACCAAAATGACTGTGTTGCCGTCAGATACAGGCAGCCCCGTAACAAAATCTAAAGCAATATGCATCCAAGGGCGCCTGGGAACGGGCAAAGGTCGCAGCAAACCAGCGAGTGGGAGATGGGAAGTCTTATTCCTGGAACAGACGCCACAGGCAGCAACAAACTCCCAAATGTCCCTCACCATCTCTGGCCACCAAAAACATTGGGCCAGGAACTGCTTGGTCTGATGGGCCCCCGGGTGCCCCGCCAAGCGGGATGAGTGTCCCCACTGGAGAACCTGTCATCTACCGCCATGTGGGACAAATAAACAACCAGGAGGCTGCCCCCCAGGACCGGGATCAGACCTCAACACCTCCTGAACAACCGCCTCAACCTCCCACTGAATAGGTGCTACGATCTGGGCAGAAGGAATAACAGGCTCTGGGGTAGGATCGCTATCCGTGTGATCGTACATACGAGACAAAGCCTCAGGCTAAATATTTTTAGAGCCTGGGCAGTACGTGAGCGCAAAATCAAAGCGGTTAAAAAACAATGACCATCGCACCTGCCGGGAATTATGCCACTTGGTCTGCTGAATATATTGGAGGTTTTTGTGGTCGGTCCAAACCACTAAAGGGTGCTCAGCTCCCTCCAACCAGTGAGCCACTCCTCGAGCGCCAGCTTGACCGCTAATAACTCCTGGTCACCAAAACTATAATTGCGTTCGGCGGCGGACAAAGACCGGGTGAAGGAAGCACATGGGTGAAGCTTATTATCCCAACGAGGGCGATGGGACAGAATAGCACACACGCCCACTTCCGAAGCATCTACCTCTACGACAAATGGGAGGGAGGGATCGGGCAAAACCAAAATCGGCTCCGAGCTAAAGCGTTTCTTCAATTCCTGAAAAGCAGCATCAGCTGCAGGGGACCAAAAAAACGCTGAGGAGGCATTCTTTTTAGTGAGCGCAATAATGGGGGCAGCAACCGCGCTAAAATTACGAATAAACCGAATTGTTTGTGCTCAGACAGTGTTGAAGAAAAAATTAAAATATCGTCAAGATAAACGAAGACGAATTTCTCCAACATCTCTCTGTGCACGTCATTAACAAATGCCTGGAACACCCAGGGGGCGTTAACCAGCCCGAAAGGTAAGACCCGATATTCATAGAACCCGTCATGCGTGTTAAAAGCCGTTTTCCATTCGTCCCCCTCCCGAATGCGAATCAAATTATACGCATTACGAAGATCTAGCTTCGTAAAAAATGACGCCTCCTGTAGACATTCAAACGCGGAATTCATTAATGGAAGGGGATATCTGTTCTTAATGGTGATTTTATTCAAACCTCTAATCAATACAGGGTCTCAGACCGACAAATCCTTTTTCCCAACGAAAAAGAATCCCGCTCCGGCAGGGTACGTGGACGGCCGAATAAACCCATTGGCGAGAGCCTCCTGAATATACTCTCGCATAGCCTTACGCTCAGGTCCTGACAGCGAATATAGCGAACCCCAAGGCGGAGTTGTCCCAGGATAGAAATTCATCTCGCAGTCAAACGGACGATGCGGGGGCAATGTAGAGGCTCGTTGTTTGCTGAATACCTCAGCCAAATCGGCGTAATCCCTGGGAACATTCGGAGGCAAGTCAAAGTTCAGGGTAGCCCCAAATTCTTTACCCTGATGAGAATCTAATGAATCCGTGACTGATTCCAAATCGCTGAAGTTCTCCAAAAAGTAATCATCCTCTGGCTCTCGCCAGTCAAATTGAGGATCCCATTCTAAACCCTCCTCTGCCCCTTTCTCCAGTCAAGGAGGGTACGGAGTGATAACCTCTTCACACTAGCTCTCGGCATCAGCCTGCCCCATTGCTTCATGTCTGAAAGAACCATTATCATTAGTTTTACAATGTGTGCTACACTTGGGACCCCAGCGGACGATAGGATTAATCTGTCTTCCCCAGCTGATACATGGCTCATATTCCCGTAACCATGAATGACCCAAAACTATAGGGAAAGTGGGGGACCTGATAATGAAAAATCAAACCTCTTCAGAGTGGCTACCAAAAGAGATGAACATTTTTAATGGTTCGGAAACTTCGGTTATAACTCCCGTTCCCAGCGGACGACCGTTTAAAGTTCTGACAGAACGTGATTGTGAAAGTGCAACAGTAGGGACGGAGTGCCTCCTAGCCCACTTAAAATCCATGAAACAATCAACTGCGCCCGAGTCTACGAACGCTTCAATAGTAGATCTTTTACTCCCAACAGTAAATTCTACGGGGATTAATGTCCGGAAGGGAAATTGAGTCTGCCCTTCTAGCGCCCCCTGAATAGCTAGAGGGGTCTCTCGGTTTCCCCGAAGTTCAGGACAACGTGGACAGAAATGACCCGGCTTATTACAATAAAAGCAGATTATTCTTCTGCTAATAGGTCTCTTAGACTGACAGGTAAACGAACCGTCAACATGCATGGGCTCAACCGAAGTAGAATCTTTAATGCAGTGGTTCTCAAGTTCGGTCCTGGCGTCCCCCTGTGTATGCTGGTTTTTGTTCCAACTACAATTGCAATTCTTGTTATGAACCAAGAACCTGAATGTTACAAAAACCAATAAGAATAAATAAGACAATAATCAATGGCTTCTTTGTGGGCAAGAAGGACGGTTCCTTAAGGCCTTGCATTGACTATAGAGGCCTTAATGAAATCACTATTAAAAATCGGTACCCCCTGCCTTTCATGAATACAGCCTTTGAGCTCCTACAGGGAGAAACTGTTTTTACTAAGCTTAGCCTGCATAACACCTACCATTTAGTGCGCATCAGGGAGGGAGATGAGTGGAAGATGGCTTTCAACACCCCCACTGGGCACTGGGAGTACCTGGTTCTTTCTTTCGGATTGACTAACGCTCCAGCGGTCTTCCAGGGGTTAGTCAACGACCTGTTGAGGGACATGATTAATAAGTTTGTGTTTGTTTACCTGGACGACATCTTAATCTTTTCCAAATCCAAGGAGTAGCACGCCAACCATGTTTGCCAGGTCCTCAAGCACCTACTAGAGAATCGCCTCTTCATCAAAGCTGAGAAGTGCGAGTTCTCTGTCCCGCTCACCACCCTCCTGGGGTTCATCATCTCTCCCAATGCCATCCGTATGGACCCAGCCAAAGTCAAGGCGGTGATCGAGTGGCCCAGACCTACGGATCGTAAGTCTCTCCAGAGGTCCCTGGGATTTGCTAATTTTTACAGACGCTTTATCCGCAATTACAGCTCTGTTGCTGCACCCCTCACTGCACTTACCTCTAACAAGGTGAAGTTTCTCTGGACAGACAACGCTGAGGAAGCTTTCAAAGATCTCAAGGCCCGATTTACCTCTGCTCCTATTCTTTCCATTCCCGATCCCAAAGTTCAGTTCATTGTGGAAGTGGATGCTTCTAATGTGGGCACTGGTGCCATTTTGTCTCAAAGATCAGTGAAAGATAAACAGATTCACCCCTGTGCCTTTTTCTCCCACCGCCTCAGCTCGACAGAGCGAAACTACGACATCGGGAACCGGGAACTCCAGGCGGTGAAACTAGCTTTGGAAGAGTGGAGGCAGTGGCTGGAGGGAGCTGAGATCCCATTCCTCGTCTGGACTGATCATAAAAACCTGGAGTAACTACAGACTGCCAAGAGGCTAAACCCCCGTCAAGCCAGGTGGGCCCTATTCTTTTTTCGGTTTAACTTTCATCTTGCTTACCGTCCAGGCAGCAAGAATGTCAAGCCTGATACCCTGTCCCACTGCTTTGAGACACCTACCAAGGAACCCTGCTTAGACACCATCCTCCCCAAGGAGACCTTCATCAACACCATTTCCATGAACATTGAGAAAGAGGTGAGGAGGGCACAGGGGGATTCCGCTGCACCCAGTGCATGTCCCACTAACTGTCAATTTGTACCCACTACTATGCGCCCCCAAGTCCTGGACTGGGGACACTCCTCTAACCTATCGTGCCGCCCAGGAATACTCCGCATCGTGGATTTCATCTCTCGCCGCTTCTGGTGGACTGAGATGCGCCAGGACATCTGGAACTACGTCACTGCCTGCTCGGTCTGTGCCCAGGGTAAATCATCATACCAACCCCCTCACGGTCTCTTACAACTACCCACTCCTCACCGCCCCTGGTCACACATTTCACTCGACTTCATTACTGGTCTTCCCCCATCCAATCACTTCACCACCATCCTCGCTATTGTCGATAGGTTTTCCAAAGCCGTCCATTTCATTCCCCTCATCAAGCTCCCTTCTGCCCAAGAAACTGCCAGCCTGGTCATTCCACACGTCATTAGGCTTCACGGTACCCCCACTGACATCACCTCTGATCATGGTCCCCATCAACTTCCCTGGGCTGAATACGCAATTAACAGCCACACTTCAGCTGCCTCTGGTCTGTCCCCATTTGATTGGTTATCTTGGTTATCAACCACCCTTGTTTCCCTGCCAGGAGGAGGAGGTAGCTGTCCCATCTGCTCGTGAATTCATCCGCCGCTGCAAGCGGACTTGGAAGTCCACCCGGGAGGCGCTGCTCAGGTCAGTGGCCCGCATGAAGACTCTAGCGGACAAAAGACGCACTACAGCTCCTGCTTACCGGCCTGGGCAGCGCGTGTGGCTATCCCCCAGGGACATTCCCTTGAGGGGGAATGGGGGGAAGCTGTTCCCCAAGTTCCTCGGCCCCTTCACCATTGATAAAGTGCTTAGCTCCACTGCTGTCCACCTCCGTCTGCCACTTTCCATGCGCCGAATTCACCCTACCTTTCATGTATCATAAGTTAAACCTGCTGTTTCCCACCCCCTTTCTTCTGGTCCTGATCCCCCACCACCCACCCGCATCATAGACGGAGGCGAGGCCTACACGGTGCGGGCCCTGCTGGACTGTCGTCGACGAGGACGAGGTTTTCAGTACCTTGTCGACTGGGAGGGCTATGGTCCGGAACACCGTAGCTGGATCCCGGCTCGCCATATTCTGGATAAGACGCTGATCACAGACTTTCATGTCACGCACTCCAGACCAAGGTGAAATGCCTGGAGGTGTTTTTTTAGAGGGGAAGTACTGTTATGGTTCTGGTTTTTGATCATGTTTTATGTGCTGGTTTTGTGTTCTTGATTATTGTCTTTTATTTATTCTTTTTGGTTTTTGTAACATTCAGGTTCTTGGTTCATTCCACGTTTCAGTTCCATTGCACTTGTTTCCCCTGTCTTGTGATCTAGTTGGTTCAGTCCGTCTTCCCTGTCTGCGTGCTCACTGACCTCGGGTGATTTAAAGGAAGTCTGGTGTTTAAGACATTCCTTCGTATCTCGTTTTCTCCCTTCACTCTTCTGTTCTGATTACTAACAAGACTAACATTTGTATTATAGTATTCTAACACAGCTAACCATGTGTATATATAGATTTGATTACTAAATAACTAATAAGCACTCTAGTTTAGGTTGTAAAACCGCACCGCTAATAATAGACTAATTCCCTCTTCACAATCGCCCTGTTCAATTTCTCCGCCCCTTTGCTTTCCGCCGTCCTCTCCCTATGTTCAGCGAGAATCTCTCGCACGTGCTTAATTACTTTCCTGCTCTTGTTATCTGTGCACGTAGAACTCCTCGACCGGAGCTGTTTAAATGTCATAGGCTGTTTGTGTAATTCCTGCCCGTATTTCGTATCTCGCCAATTTCCATGGTTAGGGTTTCCCTCATGTGATTCTCCCGATGTAATTAGTCTCATTCCCCACAGCTGATCTCTGTATAGCATGTGACCTTTCCTGTGTGTATATTAGGAGTCTTTTCACTCACAGCTCTTGTAAGAATGTTGATCAATATTTCATTGTGCCGAGCACCTTGTACGCCTTTGATTATTGTTTTTCTTCTACTGGATAGTCCGACCCTGATTCTTGCCATAGCCCTTTTTGTACTGTTTTTGCCTTTCTGGATTTTGACCTATTTTTGTATGACCACGAGTTCTGTGTTTGGATGCCCTGTGTATGACCATTGGGTTTGCCCACATCGACTTTGCCTTTTTGGATTTCGTATTGTGGCTTGGCAATTCCTGTGTTTTCTGGCTTTGACTCGGACTCCAATAAAGGCATACGTTTTTTTGGATTGCTGTCTCTCCTGAGTGGTTCCTGAATGATACCTCACAATTCTAGGATTTTAAAAAGCTGTTACTTTGTCTTAATTAGCAGCATTCCATGTTTTGAGCAGTTATTTACCATCTTTAGTCACATTTAGATGGACATATCCATTCTGCTATGAAAAATAAAAACCATTGAACATACTGTGCTTAATTTTCAATATTGCTAGGATTTTCAGGTGAAATCATTTTTACACAGATCAAATGAGACTCTGAGAAAATCAATAAGCTCCAAATTAGGTTTCTGACTACAGGTGTTTTGAGTTTTTCCCAAATAACCTGCCTGAACCAAATAAAATCAACAGGAAACACAACAGGTAAGACTCCATTGTTTGCCAAGTTAATTGTCGGGTTTTGCCACCATGTGTCAAGAGTTTCACCAATGAGGAACCTTTTGATTATTTATGTTGATTAAATGTTTGGTTAAATTGTTTCCCTCTGCCAATATTTACAATATATCTCAATGTGGATATTTGCATAAATGCACCTAATTAAACAAATCATCAGCTTGTTAAAATCTAAAGATTGCAATTGTAGTCGGAACAAAAACCAGCATACACAGGGGGGCGCCAGGACCGAACTTGAGAACCACTGACTTTAATAGGTGAAATAGGAGATGCGCACTCGCCACTAGCAATTTTAATCCCATTATTAGCCAGCGGGGATTTATTTAGTCTCTCCCGGCTGCGATCGCGTATGCGATTGTCAATTCGCACAGCAGTGCGAACTAAGGAATCTAAAGTTGAGCAGGGTTCTAACGTAGACAGCACATCCTTAATCTCCTCCGTAAGGGCATGGCTAAAAACTGTCATCAGTGGAGCCTCTGGCCAGCCTGTTTCTGTGGCCAGAAAACGAAAAGCAATAGAAAACTCAGCTGTGCTTTCCTTTCCCTGTCTTAAGTGCATTAAACGCGTAACTGCGTCCACCAATGTCCTGATCAAAAACAGAAACCATTTCCTTAACAAGGGCCTCTACTGAATTTACAACCGGTGAGTTAGATCAAATTAGTGGGCCGACCCAATTGAGCGCTGTGCCAGCCAACAGGGATGGTATAAACCAGGGCTCCTCAATCTTTCCCAGAAAGGGCCGGTGTGGGTGCAGGCTTTCATTCTAACCCAGCAGTCACACATCTGACATCACTAATTAACCCCTAGAGTCTTTGCTGAAGACCCTGATTAGTAGAGACAGATGTATAACGGCTTGGTTAGATTGAAAGCCTGCACCCACACTGGCCCTTTCTGGGAAAGATTGAGGACCCCTGGTATAAACGCAACCTGAGAATCCTCATTACCAAACTGACGGCTGAGCCTTAAAAAATATTTCACACTGGCCAATAAAATCCTTACACTTTCCAGCCTCGCCACTGTATCTTTGGGGAAGCTGTAACTTAGGTTCTCGGGGAAAATGTATGCGTGGTGCTTGTGCAACTCTTTGTGGAGTCTGTAACATGAGAGATTTAATACTCTCAGAAAAATCTAACAGGACGCTCTGCTGGTTCTGCAGAGCAGTCTCCTGCACGTGTAACCTCTCAGCAAGATCAGAACGTTGATTGCAAACAACAGAAAGTGAATTAGCAAACCAGTCAACATCTCTTGTTGGCTGGCAAAAGCCTTCTTAATTTCAGCCACCGCTGACATCTCCATTGTGGCTGGAGTGAACTGTGATGGTGTTGGTGTTTAGACGCCAAGAGCAGTGGCCCGAAATAAAAGTAAAAGCCAGCAGCGTGCTGAGAGGCTAAAACAAATGGAAATCACCAGGCTCGCGCTACCAACGGACCTGACGCCGTCCATGGTAGCCAAAAGGCGAGCTAGACAAAATACAAAAGAAAAGGGAAAATAACCCAGATAAATCCCTTACTCACTAACACTATTACTTTTATGCAGGTAAGATCCTGCCAATACTCTGTCTTCTCAAATACCTTACCGGCCAAAGCGTCAAGAGCAGAATGACACTCCAACAACACGAACGAGGAAGGACAGGAGCTTAAATAGAGTCTGGGCAACGCCCCCAATCAACGCCAGCTGGCTAAGGAATCTGGCGGTGAGCAAAACGATATCGTCCCGGACGAGAGTAACAAAAGGAGCTAACAAAGCTCCCAAACCATAATAGTAATCATCATTTATTTTTTAATCCAAATTTCATTTCTCGGCCAAATAGTTTTTTTTCCTCACCTATTCAATGATGATGTCATGATTTTGGGTTTTGATCAGGTTTTGTGTTTATGATTATTGTCTTTTATTTGTTCTTTTTGGTTTTTGTAATATTCCGGTTTGTGGTTCATCCATGTTTCAGGTCCATTGCACTTGTCTCCCCTGTCTTGTGATCTAGTTGGTTTAGTCCATCTTCCCTGTCTGTGTGCTCACTGACTTCGAGTGATTTAAATGAAGTCCGGTGTTTAAAAATATTCCTTCGTATCTCGTTTTCTTCCTTCGACCTTCTGTTCTAATTATTAACAAGACTAACATTTGTATTTTGTATATTATAGTCTACTAACACAACTAACTATGTATATATTCAATTACTAAATTACTAATGAGCACTCTAGTTTAAGTTGTAAAGCTGCACCGCTACTAATAGACTAATTCCCACGGACCTATAAGGAGATCTGGACGCACAACTCGGGTCGACCACATAATCCTCCATGGTCCTAGCGGCGAATGTGATATTGCAGGTCACGTGATGCCATGGGGGCCAAAAAGAAATTTCTCCATAGGGAATAATTGAAAAAGACATGCTGATAAATCCGTGAATAATTTTTTTTGACTGCCACAAATTATCCATACCGAAACGGTTTATTTTTCTCTTTTAAAACATTAATGCCTCGTTTCTCGGCAAAGACAAAATCTTTTATTCATATTCAGGCTATGCGAACACCAACGGGTCCTCATATGTAAGCGCGTTCCCGCTCCTCCGAATTTATCACTGCAGCGAATGTGAGTGGGTGGAGCAATGGGCTTTCCTTGCCGTCTGTCTCTTCAGCATTAAAGACGTAGCCAAGTCGGTGAAGTGAGCTGGGAAGTTACGGAGCATATGTATTGAGTGACAAAAGAAACGAAAGTTAATTAAAGGCAAACCGGAAAATAAGTTTGCGCGTAATTATTGAAAATTAAATTTATTACTAGCGTGTGCGCATTTACACTCGTTTTATCAAACTTTTCTTTGTTTTGCGGTAACTATGAGTAAGTTACCCAGATAGCAAGCTCCTCCGCTCCGAATTTGCCCCGGCTCTGAGCCGGATCAGCTGGAGCCAGGGCAGATCTGGAGCGGAGGTGCTTGCTATCTAGGTAACCATAAGAGCACATTAACTAACTAAGTTAGCTAACTTGCGTTTCTTTTGTTGCTCAGTATATTTTTGCCACTTTAATTGATGAATGGCCGTAATACGTAATAATATGTAACTTAGCACCTCGACTGCTGCACTTCATGCAGCGCGAGAAAATGTACAGTAAGCTAAGGCCGCTGTTGTGACATCCTAGAACCATGTACGCAGCCAACACTAACCTTACTTTTTCATATTAAAATGAAATGGTTAAATCCATTAATTGCATTGTGTATTTCCATCACTTTGAATAGCACCAATTCGCATCACTCTATACTGATGAGTTATGCTTAACGTGTCAGCTGAGTAGCATCTAACGCAACGTAATGTGCATTTATAGCAGTATATAAATTCATTTCGAACACTGCTTAGCGATCCATTTATCAGCCTAACCATTCTTCGTTGTTAAATTCCTTACCGACCTTCATACATGATGACGAAACTTTTCGGCAACTTGACCTATGAGATCCAAAATGATAACTATTTTTTGTTCATGATTTGTTCAAGTGGGTGGAACAATGCGCATTCCTTGCCGTCCGTCTGTGATGAACATTCTATATGTGGCCAAGTCAATCAAGCGAGCTGGCGTCACGGTGCAAATATTTTATTTTAATTGATGAATGGGCGTAATATACTCGATTGCCACACTCCATTATGTAGTGCCGCAAACAGTAAGCTAAGGCCGCTGTTGTGATATCCTAGAAGCATGTATGCAGCTAACACTCACCTCACTTTTTCATAGTTCATGGTTATCATTGTAGTGAGTAGTATATTTTCATTACTTTGAATAACACCAATTCACGTTTCTGTATTTTGATGCATCATGTGTCAGCTGTGTAGCATCTAACGTAATGTCCATATGAGTGCATTTATAGCAATACATAAATTCAGTTCGAACACTGCTCAGCAGACCATTTATTAACCATTCTTCAGTCTAAAATTAATTACTGACTTTCATACTTGACGACAAAACTTTTCAGCAACTTGACAGACGCCATACAAAATGTTTATTTTTGGTGCATGATCCGAACATCCATGAAAGCACTGAACACGCATACACAATTTTTGTGGTACAGCCTTTATTAGATTGAAGTTTTGGGTAGGTGGAAATGTTAGAGTATACTAAATCCTAACATCTAATGTTCGTGAGCAGCATCTGAGATCAACCGGACTGATGCAGGTAGATTCGACGGTGTGGCTGATTTTCATCTGAACGAAGATAAATACGAGACCTAATGTCGGACGTAGCTGTCATCATCCATCTGCTCACCCCCTCCACCTGTCATTATTATCACCACCAAGGCATTATTTACATGTATATATTAAAAATGTTTTCAAATAGAATTATTTGTGTTTTGTCAGTTTTTGATTTTTTTGCCAGCTCTGCTTAACATTTGAAGATGAACTCAAATACTCAAAATCAAAAGGGGTTTAATGCTTAACTTTCGCAGAGCCGGCCATTATCATAAAATTAAGTACCACAAATACAATCGATGTTAACTCGTACTTAGAAATGAAACGTAGAGATGGTATTAAAATTATAATCGAGACAGACTTTATTGGAAAGGGCTTTGGGGGTGGATAGAAAGGCACGGCCGCTGGTTCGCTGACATGCAGAAATTCATGGATGAACGGTTCAGTGCACTCCAAGTGGCTCCGATATCTGGGGAAGGACAGAAAAAAAGGAAAAAAAAGGTAAAACTAACGCAGTACAACGTCATTTCACGGTTGACCCATTTTATTATACTCCACGGAATGGTTATAAGTTACGTAAGCTAGCTTACCAGAATTGACAAAAGTTTAAAGCTCCTGACTTTAAAACATATCAGTTTATAAGGTAGGTGAAGTGCGTTGTGTGTTCGGTTTGTCTTTAATCCGGAAAAAGATAATAGAATTCGCACGCAGACAAGCAAGAATTATCTGACTCCGATAATGTGGTTCTTCGACGGTGAACTAAAGAGAACACGAGCTGTAGCGCTTTCCCCAATAGCGTAGTTGCAGAAATTTATACGTCCATTCAGTCAGTGGTTCCAACTATGGAAGTTAGCATCTGTGATTTCGTGAAGCGCACCCCTGAGCAATGTCATATTAAAGTTACGCAACAGCAAGTCAACTATTTTGCTGAGATTTTTGAGTTGAAATCAATAGTATTACTTCCCTGTCAAAGTCGTTTGTAACATTTGTTATTGCATTTGTGTTTTAAAATAGTATCTCAAACCATAATTAAACCTTTACCGGCGGCTATGTTTCGTCAGGGCGCAGTCTGCAGTGGTCAGACTTCCATTTCCGGTGAAAAGTGATCGTGAACACGCACCCTAGGTCGGAGTGCCACGAGCCCGAGCCGTTGGCATGGACACCTCGGATACCAGCGCGTTCATAAGCCTCACACAGCGCATGTCCGCGTGGCTCCGGAAGCTTGGCCCCCATGTCGGATTGCTTCGCTACTGAGCAATTTCCATTGAAATGAATGGGCGGCCATTTTCCAATTGTATATCCAGTGAAATATAAAACATCCTTGCTAATTCCCTCTTCGCAATCGCCCTGATGTATTCTCCGCCCCTTTGCTTCTTCTTCTTCTTCTTTTAAAAATGGCTGTTACAACTAGCTTTTGTTGTATATCGCCATTTACTGTGTGGGAGTGTGCTACTCAGAGATCATTGGCAGAATAGCACACAGGCATATATATATATATATATATATATATAAACATAAACATACCCTTTTCTAAACTTGGTGTTCTTATATCCTGTTTTGAAGTCCTGATTCCTTCAAAAACGAGATAAAAAGCCTAGCTACTTCAGTTTTCATCCCTTGTTCACCTAAAATTTCTTCAATGCTCTCAAATTTTCCATACTTTGTAACCATTTTTTGGAACACTTGTCTTTGTGTTCTATATTTCCGACACAATATTAAAACATGTTCAACATCTAAAATGCCACACATTGAGCATAAGCCATCGCTTCTTCCTAGGATGCGCAGGGTCGCATTTAATCGGGTTTGACCTAATCTTAGTCTTGAGTATAAAATCTCTTCCCTCCTATTAGCACCAAAATATCTTTTCCCTCCCACTTTTTGCTGTATTTTGTGGTAATGTTTTGCTTTATTTTCTTCATCCCATTCCTGCTGCCACCTACAGAGAATCTCGGTCCTAATTTTCGATTTTATTTCACCTTTACCCATAGGTACATTGATTTTAATCTCTTCTCTTAATGCATCTTTAGCAATTTGATCTGCTTTTTCATTCCCCTGTATTCCAATATGTGCAGGGACCCAGCAGAAGTCCACAATGAGGCCTAACCTTTGGATATTGAGAAGAACAGTTCGCACCTCAATAACTAAATCTTCTCTTACTGACTGCCCCGAGAAGAGACTCTGTAATGAGGAGATCGAATCAGAGCATATAACTGTTCTTAACGGTTTGTTTTCCTCAATCCATTGTAAAGCAGTTATTAAGCCAACCATTTCCGTCGTGTATAGATTATTACTAATTCTATATCCTATTTTTTTATTAAATGCAGGAATATATATCCCTATTCCACATTTTCCTGTTTGTAACTCCTTCGATCCATCTGTATAAATTTTCAGATATCCATAATAATTGGTGTCAATATATTCTCGGCTAAAATCAGCAAAGTATTCAATATCATTAATTTCACTTTTTTTCTCCAATAGAAATACATTTGCCTCAGGGGAAGGGAGTAACCAAGGTGGTATCCTGCTTAAAACCACAGCAGGGGTATATTCCATTTCCTCAAGTCCATACAGCTTAACCCAGTTGCCAATTTTCCACCCAAAACCTTGTCCAGCTTTCGTATATTCCCAACAGTTATACAATACATCTGTCGCAGGGTTGTCAGCGCTCCCCTGTAATCTGTACCAATATGCTAATGACAGTTTTGTTCGTCTGGGATGCAGCGGCGCTTCCCCAACCTCTATCAGTAATGCACTTGTTGGTGTGGTTTTAGCAGCTCCAATCGCCAGCCTAATTGCTTTATATTGAATTCTGTCTAATTTTATTAAAGAAGATCCTGAACCATATAAAAAGCAACCATAATCAAAAGAAGATCTAATTAAAGCTTTATAAACATCCACCAATGACTGTCAATCGGCTCCCCATTCTTGTCCCGTTATCATTCTCATCAAATTCAACACGTTTTTACTTTTGGTTTCAATATGTTCTATATGGCATTTCCAGGAAAGCTTTGTATCAAACCAGATACCAAGGTTTTTGAACTTAATAACCATTTCAAGGGGTTGTCCATATAAAAGTAGCTTCCGTGAACAATTTACTTTCCTTTTGGAGAAAAGCATACATTTAGACTTACTGAAAATTTAAGACCCCAATCAAGCGACCATTCCTCCAAAGTTTGAATTGCTTGCTGTATGTTATCCATTACATGTTGAAAATTTCGTCCTCTTTTCCAAATAACCCCATCATCCGCATACAGCAACCTGCCTATGGTCCCATTAAGTTTAGCAAAGATGTCATTGATCATCAAGTTGAATAGTATTGGACTTACCACGCAACCTTGCGGAATTCCATTTTCCACGTTGAATTCCTTGGATAACGTTGATCCTATTTTTATCTTGAATGTTCTTTGGAATAAAAAATCCAAAATCCAATTGTACATATTTCCACCAATTCCAAGTCTATTTAATTTAATTAGTAATCCCTCTCTCCACATGGTATCGTATGCCTTCTCTATATCAAGAAAGACTACAACCATCATTTCCTTCATGACAATCGTTTTCTCAATTTCATTGCCCATTTTAACTAGAGCATCATTCGTTGACCTTCCTTTTTGAAAACCTGTTTGGGCTCCATTTAATATATTTTTAGATCCAGAAAGTATGTAAACAATCATTGTTTCCATTAGTTTGCCAAAATGCGAGGTTAGTGCAATCGGTCGATAATTTCCTGGACAAGATGGATCTTTACCCGGCTTGGCAAAAGGAAGAATTATAGCCCTTTTCCATTCTGTCGGCAATTTTCCTTCATTCCATATTCTGTTAAATAAATATAAAATCATATTTAAAGTTTCTCTTGGCATGTTTTTAAACATGACATAGCACAATTGATCTGCCCCTGGCGATGTGTTTTTTGTTTTTGTAAGAGCTGTATTAAATTCATCCATATTAAATTCAACATCTAAAATTGAATCTTTAATTTCTTTTCTTTCCAGAATGTTCACATTCATATTTAATATTTCTTCTCTTCTTTGTATAAACTTACCATCAAGACGATTTCCCTGGTGTACTTCAGCAAATACCTTTCCCAACAGATTTGCTTTCTCAACATCCGTAACTGCTTCCTCTTTTCCCTCAGTTAGCACCGGCATACGGATTATTTTATTTTTACCACTCATTTTCCTTATCATATTCCAGATTTCACAAAGTTTGGTTTCCCTCCCTATGGTTGAACAGTATTGTCTCCAGGTTTCTTTTTTAACTTCTTTGATGGTTTTCCGAGCAATAGCTCGTTTCTTTTGATAATCAATTAAGTTTTCCATTGTTAGAGTTCTGCATAGTACTTTAAAAGCGTAATTCCGCTCTTTAATTACATCGCTGCATTTTTCATTCCACCATGGAACGATTTTTTTGTTTCCTCTTCTCTTGCTCATCGGTACGGCCCGGCTGGCAGCATTATAGATAAGAGAGTGTAATGAATCTGAAATTTGCTCAATTGAGTTGTCTGAATTAATTGGTATTGCATTGTTTGTCTCATTACAATATTCCTTATACCTTTCCCAGTTTGCTCTCTGAAAACACCACTTTTGGTGATAACATATTTCTTGTGAATATATCCCCACAGCTATGCTACATAGAATGGGAAAATGGTCACTACCTCTCGTGGTATTCAAGTTTATTTCCCATTCACATTTATCGGCAATTCTTCTATCTACCAAAGTGAGGTCTAAACATGAAGTGGTGTTTTTAAAGACATTAATTCGTGTACCTTTGCCATTATTTAAGCATACCAACATTCTATCATTTATCATCTCTTCTACTACCTCTCCATTATGATCTGTCTGCATACTACCCCATAAGCTATTATGAGCATTAAAATCGCCGCACCATATTTCTTTAGTGCTATAACGTTTCTTATACATTGAATGAAAGAGGTTGTCCGATATTGCTTCACACGGATTATAAAAATTAATTACAGCAAAATTGCCTCCACATTTATCATTATATACTTCTATTATGACACATTCATGCATATCAGGTACTAAAACAGATTTGTAAGCTATTCCCTCTTTTATAAATGTAGCACAGCCTCCTCCATTGTTGTCCTTCCTATCGCATCGTACTACACTATATCCTCTTAAAACAAAATCTAATTGTGGTTTTAACCAAGTCTCCTGTACACATATAATGTCTGGTTTAGCATGGAGTTCACTGACATATTTTTTAAATTCCTGACCATTCGCAATTAAACTTCTCGCGTTCCATTGTAATATGGAAAACCATAATACTAAGTATAAATCTGAGGCTGTCCATCGGCATAGCTTAAGTTCAACATTTCATGTATTTTGTCTGCTTTGGATGAAATCCCCAAAACTCATTTGCCACTTCAACTACAGATTTAATCCTATCACTTATTTTTTTATAGTTCATCGTAACATTCACTACTGCACACATGAAAGCAATAAAGTCAGTCTTATTAACTAGCATTGTTTCCATAGTTACCTTGTCTAGAGCTTCATTTTAACCAGATGGTATCACTATGGGCCTTACTGCACATCTCTGATCCTTTGCAGACTTATCATGGGCCAAATTGATTATAGCCGCTCTTTTTTCACTTTGCTGTGCTGTCCGTTCCAACATTTTCTATTCCTGTTACGCAGTATCCTTTATTACCTTGATCTGAAACTTTCTTAAGAGCTTTTGCGTATGACACTTGATGCATTACCTTGTACCTCTGGGCTTCCCTAACTTGTTTCTGTACCTCACATCCTCCATATGCAGCGCTGTGCGGTTCCCCACAATTACAACATTTAATTTTGAAGTTTTCACCACATTTGCCATACTGATGTTCCCCGCTACATCTAGCACATCTAATTTTTCCTTTACACTGCGCTGCCACATGACCGTACCTTTGACATTTAAAACAGCTTAATGGAGGCGGAATATATTCCCTGACATTGAAACTCAGGAAACCCAGCTGTACTCTTTGGGGCATCTCATCTTTAAATAATAAAAGTACTGACAAACTCTCGATTTTCTCTTTACTTTTCGTTAGCCTTTTTGCCTCTAGTATTTGTCCCCCTTTTAAATTTTGCATAATCTCTTCCATCGTCACATCAGTTGGAATCCCTGTGATAACCCCTTTAAGTTTTGATGCAGCTCCTGGAATATGTGCACTCATTTTAACACCATTTAAACTAGTCATCTTGAGGATTTTAATCTTTTGCTCATGTGAAGCCGCAAAAATTAACATTCTACCATTCCCTAAATACTTAGCAAAATTAATCAGGCCGATTTCTTTATCAATTGCTTTAGTAATCTTGATGGGATGCAATTCTGGACCTGACTTTTTTTCAAATACAACCATAACTTTCCAGGCTTCCTTATCCCTATTAATCAATTCTCTTTGAGGCGCCTTAATTTTTGCCTTCTTGACTGTGTCAGCTGAATCAGAAGTGTTACTTGTTCCACTGGAACGACGTCTAGTGTTTTTCCTCCTCACAATACTCCACTCCATACTACTCCCCTCTAAATCATCAGCATCCAGTCCCTGACCATCTGAACTATCTGCCATGACCCAAAGAGCATTCACCACACAGTGTCACAATGACAATCAAGTGCTTCAACTCCACGCGATTAATCTTTACTTATTCTAATACAAAGAGTGTTAATTTGCATACAAATTTTCCAAATGTCTACCTAGACGTGTCCACACAGCGACGTGGCATCCACCGGCTTCCGCTTCCTGAGCCTTCTGAACCCCGCCCCTTTGCTTTCCACCGTCCTCTCCCTATGTTCAGCGAGAATCTCTCGCACGTGCTAAATTACTTTCCTGCTCTGGTTATCTGTGCACGTAGAACTCCTGGACTGGAGCTGTTTTAATGTCATAGGCTGTTTGTGTGATTCCCGTTCGTATTTTGTCTCTCGCCAATATTTGTGGTAAGGGTTTCCCTCATGTGATTCTCCCGATGTAATTAGCCTCATTCCCCACAACTGATCTCTGTATAGCATGTGACCTTTCCTGTCTGTATATTAGGAGTCTTTTCACTCACAGCTCTTGTCAGAACGTTGATCAATTTTCATTGTGCCGAGCTCCCTGTACGCCTGTGATTATTGTTTTTCTTCTACTGGATAGTCCGACTCTGATTCTTGCCATTGCCCTTTTTGCACTGTTTCTGCCTTTCTGGATTTTGACCTATTTTTGTATGACCACAAGTTCTGTGTTTGGATGCCCTGTGTATGACCATTGGCTTTGCCCATCGACTACGACTTTTTGCCTATCGTTTTCTGTACCTCTGCCCATCTGTCTTACTGGTTCTGACCCCTGCCTGTCAAGTCGATACTGTTTTTGGATTTCGTATTGTGGCTTGGCAATTCCTGTGCTTTTTGGCTTTGACTCGGACTTCATTAAAGGCATACGGTTTTGGATTTCTGTCTCTCGCGTGTGGTTCCTGAACTGTACCTCACAGATGATAGTGCACAAATCAAAATAATGCTAAAATAATCATCTTTTAATACATGCAATTTACTACTTCTTTTAATCTGCCAAATAATGACCAGTAATAATAATTTTAACTTACTGCATGTAAACTAGGGGTTATTTATTTATATTTCATGCACTCTTAACCCTCCCAACTAATGCAATACGCAACAAGACCACTGTTTATAGCCACATTTACTCTACACTCATGCAAAAAGGGAGCCGCACCCAGCCAACAAACTTCTCATCAAAAAGAGTCTGTACGGGACCCGCTATCCCTGCTACCAGTCAGTCCACCCTTAGGACCCCAGGGGCGGATCTACTGGGGTGGCATGGGGTGGCAGCTGCCACCCCAAAATTAAGCCTTGCCACCCCTGCTGCCACCCCAAACGGCAGCGATGAACCGATAGAAAAAGTTACGAGCGCGAAGTTCCCATGTCCGACGACAGTGAATGCAGCACGAGAGAGCCAGAGCGACACGAGACTTCTTTGATGGGAGAGGCGCGAACATACAGTCCATGGGCGCGAAGCGAGAGAGAGCTAGTCGGGAGCCGAGGAGGAAGGCACAAGGAAAGAGGTAAAAAACATTTTTTTTTTTTACATCTATCAAAAAACGAAATGATAAGAAAGCACAATGTGACTACACTCAGGACTTAATTTTCTGCCACTCACCTGGATAACGGGGCTGGGCGTGTGTGAGTGTAAGCTATGCTACAGGCTGAAAAGATGATCACAGGAAGAAAAATCAGAGTCCAAAGTGGCCGTGTTTCCGCTAAAAACCCACAGAATCGAACCGAAACCAGCCCCATGTGTCTCGCTCGCATATAAACACAGACGCAGGCCGTTTCTCAATAACAAGTACACCAAGTTCGTACTTGTGAACTCCATGAGTCTGGACTTGCCGAGTTCAGATGAGAGAACGAACTCCCTGGGGACGGGAGGACGAGAGTACGGTCTTTCTGCAACTGGAGCAGGAACGTACTTGATGACGTTAACGTCGTCGTCTTCGCTGGTGTCGGCATTTCAACTTCTGTTTATTTTCACTGGTTTACTTAAAATAAAATGCAAACACAATGTGCACTTCCAAGGCTAGGAACACTCAGAAGAGGGGTCTGTGAGCGTGAGCTACTTTAGGTGCTTAGCTACGTTCCGCCGGCTGTTGCGGAGTTTCTCTAACGTTACACCGAAAACACTGGAGCATATTCGACATGAAACATCTTAAAGCAGGCAATATTCCAAATGTACTTGGATAATAATTCCTCGCCTTAAAATCACCAGAAGAGTGTTCATCCAGGAAATAGCAAACGAATATTGCAACAAAAGACTTAAGCTGCTTTCATACTGGACGCGAAACGAGTTTATCGCACGACAGGTTACATTCAAAGTAAATGAAAAGACGCGAACACAGGCGTTTTCGCTTTGACTTTGAATTTAACCTGTCGGGCGACGAATTCGTTTCACGTCCGATGTGAACGCGACTTTAGGATGTTAAATACATTGGCATGCAAGCTATAACTTTATAGATATCAATGTCGCTTTATCTTGCTAGCTAGCTAGCCAAATTGCTCGCTCGTGACTATTCCATTGTGAGCGAACTGTAGCCTTTTTTAGCTCGCTAGCCAGTTGGCCATGTAACTACATTGGCGTGCTTGTTATGATACACAGTTCAATAATTGCTACCCAAATAGCAAGCACCTCCGCTCCAGATCTGCCCCGGCTATGTGCCGACACCAGCTGATCCGGCTCAGAGCCGGGGCAGATCCGGAGCGGAGGAGCTTGATTTCTAGGAAGCCAACTAGCTCGCTAATGAGTATGACAGTGTACGCAAACTGTAGCCTTATTTTGTCGGCGTAATTCTGTCGGAGAATATTTCGGCCATTGAAAGCGAACTGCAGCTTTTTCAGCGCGCAAGCCAGCTGCCTATGAAGCTAAATACACTGGCGCGCTCGCTATACTATTACTAGCTAGGTAGCCAAACAGCTCGCTAGCGAGTAACACTGAAGGCAAACGGGAGGGGGACCAGAATTCCAGAATAGCGAGGCATTTACGTTATGGAAAAAAATATTGCGCCCCGCTCGCGCTTGGATGCCGAAGAGAATTCTGGGTTATGCGTGCTGTCAAGTTCACACAAGTTACCATCCCATGCATCCTCGGCAGAATGGGCGTGTCAAGAACACTTCCGTGACTCTTAACCGTTCTCGTCGAGATGCGAACTTTGAATTGAGAAAGTACTTGGTCTCAGACGGATGACGTTTCTCAAGTTCACAGGAACAGAAGTACAGAGAAGAACGCATATTGAGAAACGGCCGCAGTGATCCACGAATTATAGTCTGTAAAGGGAAACCTTGCAAATTTACTTTGAATCTTACAGAAATGAAGAGAAAAGGGACCCTTTACAGTTTTTTCAAGACGGCCAGAGTACAAAATGAAGTAGGACATGAGGTGGAAGGCGAGAGAGAGGATGAAGACTAGGTGGAAGGAGAGAGAGAAGACGTTGAAGGAGAGAGAGACAGGCATGAGGTGGAAGTAGAGGGTGAAGATAAAGACGAGCTGGCGGAAGAGAGAGACGAGGAAGGAAAATCTGATCAAGAGTGTCATAGACAGGAGGAGGTGGGAGAGCATGTGAAGGAAGGAGCGCACCGCCAAAAAGAAATCGCAAAGAGACAGGAAAGTGAAAGGGAAAGGACAGTGCCTGAGCTATCACCAGCGACCTCCAGTAGAGCTGGTCCACATGGTATGGAAATTGTTTCTGCATAATTTACCAAGTTACATATTTAAAAGGACAATTACCGAAACTGACATTTTGCTGTCATTCGATTTAACAGCTATTGTTTAGAAATCCTTCAAATAAATATTCATCTTTGCTTAAATGTAAGTACTTGGGAAAACTTTTAAATGTTAAAGTATAATCACATGGTAACAGAATATTAATATTTTGTGTACAATGTATTTTAGATCTATTGCTCAGTTTAAATTCCAAAGTTGAACAAAACAAAAATATTCTCCCTGGCTAAAATCTTCTATGTATTTGTGTTTACACAGTCTGATGGATATAATTAATTGTTTTAAGTTGTTATATTGATAAATTAGTGCAGATTCAGTGTAGTTGTGAACCTTCTCCCCTCCATCTTCTAGATTTATCAAAGTCCAGATGCGAACTGCCAACACAGCCAAAAAGGGAATGTTTTCCAAAGACTCTCCAGGGAGGAGCGAGGAGAAGCTTCCACAGTGAGTGGTACCAAGCTAACCCCTGGTTAGAGTACTCTCAGTCCAAGGATGCAGCATACTGTTTTGCCTGTTGTCATTTTTCCCTTCCAAGGGAATGACTCCCAAGACTGTGTTTACTTCAGTTGATGGATATCGAAATTGGAAAAAAGCAACAATGAAAGACAGTGGTTTTGCTTCTCATGCAAGATCTGAAGGCCATATCAATGCAATGTTTGCATGGACAGAAAATAAAAGAAACACAGATAAAAACAGCTCAATGTTGGGGGTAATGGATGAACAAAAAAAGAAGCAGGTGGCTGAAAATCAGTACTACATTAAAACACTTGCAGAGATTTTAGTTTTAACAGCCACAGAAAATATTGCACAGAGAGGTCACAGGGAGTCTCAAGACTCAGAAAAAAAGGGTGTTTTTCTGTCTATGCTAGACCTGCTGGGTAACCATAACCCCATCATTAAAAAAAGACTTAAACAACATGCTAAAAACGCAAAATACGCAAGTAAAACAATACAAAATGAAATAATTGAATGCCTGGCTGCAATGGTTTAAGAAGAAATCATACAGGAAGTCAAAATGAGCAAGCAGTTTTCAGTTATTGTTGATGAAACTAAAGATGTGCAGAAAAAGGAGCAAATGTCGTTTGTTTTGCGATATCATTACAATGGTGTGGTTCATGAGAGTTTTTTGGAGTTTGAAGTGGCAGAACACTTGGAAGCTGCTGCCTTAAGTGATAAGATTACTAACTTCCTTGAGGGGCATGGGCTGGAGTACAAGAAAAACCTTGTGGGTCAGGGCTATGATGGCGCAGCAGTGATGCGCGGGGCACATGCAGGTGTTCAAGCAAAAATAAAAGAAGTAGCTAAACATGCCTTCTATGTTCACTGTAGTGCACACTGCTTAAACCTAGTTATAGTGGACACTGTAAAAAGTGTGGCAGATGCAGGCCACTTCTTTTCATTGTTGGAACGACTGTATGTATTCATTTCTGGGTCATATGCACTTACCAAATGGCTGGAAGTGCTGCAAGAAATGTATGATGGTGCACCAAGGGAGCTCCAACCGCTAATTACTAATAACTTGTTCAAAATGTAGTCAGTTACTTAATGCAAGTATAACAGTATTAAAATAATGTAATTTCATCACTTTACCTATGGATTACCTTGAAATAAAAAATGCTAATTATGACTGTTGTCCTTTTGTGCTTTAAAGATAAAATAATGGAGAAATAATGTAACAGGTAATCCTTGACAATGTAACGTTGGGATATGCCATCCTTCGATGGCTCTTGTTGAGAGAAGTGGTCTAGTTACCAGAAATTTGCCATCCTGAGGAAGATTTGGGGAAAAACATGCATGGTGGGAAGTGATGACTAGATGTCTAGTCCTACCTGTGTGCCTTTGAGCAAGACACTTAACCCCAAACTGCTCCCCCCTGCTTCAAAAGATTTCATTTCAATTTGTTGCTCGAAATATGTTAGATACCTTAGGTATGTAAGAAGCCCATGCATTTCAGGGTTATAATTTTGGTGGAATTTTTTGAGCAATAGACGTCTAATAGTCGTCTAGGTTTTTTTTTAGAAGTAATTTAGACCGTCTATATGCCATCTATATTTAGACCGTAACTAGACTTTGCCATTTTTTTGAATTTCCAATTACTATTTCTCAAAATAACAACAGTAAGCTGCAAAACGCATCTCCTTATATTGGAGACAAATGATTGTGATATCCTTTCATCAATCTAAAGTATAGTTTAGATTTAGCCAAGATTTAAACGTCGAAATCTATACCGCATATCAACGTCTATATTTAGACCTAATTTAGACGATCGAAATCAATCGTCCTTTTCAATAAATATATATTTTTAACTGCACGTAGCAGAACTGAACTCCAAATATAGGTCTGAAATTATTTTAATAGTCACTCTTCACTATAAGGTGCATGTCTACATCTAGACGTGTATTATACGTCTAAATCTATACCACATATCAACGTCTATATTTAGACCTAATTTAGACGATTGAAATCAATCGTCTTTTTCAATAAGTATATGTTTTGTAATGAACTGCATTTAGAAGAATTGAACTCCAAATATAGGTGTAAAATTATTTTAATTGTCATTCTTCACTATAAGGTACATGTCTAGATCTAGACGTCTAATATACCTATTTTCAACGTCTGTGTTTAGACCATGTTTTAAAAAATATAAATGCAAATTCATCTTAGAAAAACAAACCTTAGTATAGTAAAATAAGATGTGATAGGCAGATCTGTCTATATGCAGTGCCTTGGAAGAGCTGTGGTCGGCAGCTCACTGCTTCCGTGTACTGAGCATGTGCAGAGACTTCGCTGGCGAGCGAAGCATATCTGTGGAGCGAAGCGCCTCATCACCATCACTGCGCATGTGCGTGGACTTCGAGCGAAGCGCTTTTAATTACCACCGCGTCGAGATTTGCTGGCTGCTCTGAAAGAGGAAAATTAGTCAGTTTTCCACGTAAACAGAGGTGAGTGTTTAAGGACAGGTTACTATAAATGTTTAATTTGGAAATCTTCGAAAATCTTGGTCCTTTCATCGTCATGCATCAGTTTAGCAGCGTGTTTGTTAGGATGAGGCCTACTTGTTGCTACTCCTTGGGGCCCGACCTGACGCGCTGCAAGTAGCAGGCGAAGGCCCTTTTGTTCCGAGTTTTTTTTTAACTTAATGGGAAGAAATGTACTGGCAAAATGTTTGGTTACACTTGTCCCTTCTCCCCGCACGATTGAAGATAACAAAATGCTATACTGGAAAGAAAAAATGGCCTAAATTCGACGTAGTTTTGATGCAGTTGCACAAAAAGCAGTTTCCTGGTCGTATTCCGGCCCTTTCCAGCCAGTTAGCCAGCAAAGCATTTGTAATGCCGAGCCGACGCGTTGCAAGCAGCGGGCGAAGGCCCTTTTGTTTAGCATTGTTGTTGGGCAGTTTACAAACTGACTGGGTTTAGTTTTACTAAGCACATTAAGACTTAACTAGATTTCTTTTGTGAAAATGTGACTTATACATGACTATTAGGGCTATATTCGTTTTGATGGAGCCATGGTTATGTGCTTCTATAAAACATTTTTTCCAACACTTTTAGTATTAGATTTCAGTAATGAAGTGTATTTGGATGCCATGACGTAATTATTTTTATACAATTAACATTTACCCGGCTTGTGTCAACTATCAATGGATGTAATTTCAGTATAATGAATCTTACATTTTTAATTGAAGAAAATCAATTCAATATTGAGTTGGGGTCCGGTTGCATCAATGCATTGTCTAATGCTCTAAGTCTAATGCAAAGCTTGCCCAAACAAGAATTTCACCAAGGTTACCTGTAACTTGTTGAGACAATAAAGTTTGATTCTGATTCTCCTTCATTATTTTATCTTCTCCCGCCACCTCTCTTTTTTCCTATTTTGTTTTTCTTTCCAGACATTTTTAAAATGGCCTCTAATTATTTGAAAAACTGGAGGAGGAAACGTGCTAGGACAGGTGATTTTTTTTAGATGAGTTTTCCAGTGATGAAGAGGTGCCGCAGGAGAACACACAAGGGGAGAGTGGGGCAAGTCAATCTGGCCAGACGCCAAGTGAGACATCTGGAAGCACATCCTTTGATGCACAGCAGTTGCAGGATAGGCAGCAGGGTAGGGCAAGTCAATTAGTCCACCCGCCAGATGAGACCCCAGGAAGTACATCCTTTGGCACAAGCATGGAAGAAGACCCTGGCACACAGGTGGATTATGGTTTTAGGGAATACCCAGACACAAGTGATGAAGAAACGGAGCTTGTTGACTTGGAATCCCAGACCGAAGAGGAGCATTCAAGCCTAAGAGAGGATATTGCAGCTTTGGTCGTAGACACAAAGCCAACAGAAAGCTGTGTCAACAAAATGCTAGCAATCCTCCGCAAACATAGACAGGATTTGCCCAAAGATTACCCCACACTCATGCAGACTCCGTCTTCTGTGGAGATTCAGAAGAGGTATGGTGGGGACTACATTTATTATGGTTTTATGCCCGGCATCTGCAGTTATCTAGAGCAATGCTCTACCTTGACAGGACCAGTCAAATTGGACATAAATATTAATGGTCTTCCCCTTTTCAAGTCAAGCAAGACACTGTTGTGGCCTATTTTGGCCAAATTTCACGATTCAGAACCTTTCCTCATTTCTTTATTTTGTGGGAATGGAAAACCTGAGCCAGTAGAGGATTATCTACAAGATTTTGTCAGGGAGTTGGATGACCTGCAAGAAAATGGCATTATTCATGAAAGGACCCAGTTTGAGGTCAAGATTAATGCCTTTATCTGTGACTCTCCTGCAAGGGCCTTTGTTAAGTGTATCAAAGGTCACAATGCGTATCAGGGATGTGAACGCTGTGAGGCTGAGGCCAGCTATGTGGGCGGCAAGATGGTCTACACTAATCATGCACCTTTTGAAAGAAGGACTGATGAAAGATTTAAACTGGTCCGCTACACTGTCCACCAGAAAAAAGCTACGCCCCTCATTGCGACTGGGATCGGGTGTGTCAGCCAGTTTGTCCTAGACGACATGCATGTGGTTTGCCTAGGTGCAGTGAAGAGGCTTCCGACCTTTCTGATTAAAGGTCCTGCTGAGTGCAAACTGCCCAAAAGGACAATCGAAGAACTATCAAGCCGATTAGTGGCACTCAGAGGAAAGATTCCATCAGAATTTGCCAGGCAGCCACGGTCAGTTTTGGATCTAGATCGGTGGAAAGCCACAGAATTCCGGCAGTTTCTTCTCTACACGGGTTCAGTTGTACTTAAAGACATACTGTCAGATGACCAGTACCACCACTTCTTGTGTTTGACAGTAGGTATGTCTATCTTGCTTGAGTCTGATCCTGAGCAGAGAGAAGCATATCTGCAATACTCAAGGAATGTCCTGCACTTCTTTGTAGAGAACTCTGCTGAGTTTTATGGCAATACCTTTTGTGTGCACAACATCCACAGCCTGCTGCACCTATATGAAGACGTGGAGGGTTTCAAATGTTCCTTGAATGACATCTCTGCATTTCCATTTGAGAACGATTTGCAGTCTATCAAGAGAATGGTTAGAAATGCCCAAAATCCGATTGCACAGGTCACTAAAAGGATTGTGGAAAAGAAGCAGTCAAATCCATCAAAAACATCGTCCCACAAGAGGTTTTATGTCTCAGCCAATATCCGAGACAGTTGCTTCATCCTAGAAGACCAGATTGCGTTTGTGAGGGAGAAGAGAGCTGATGGCAAGTTGGTGGCTGATGTTGTCACAATGGATGACGTACACGATCTGTTTGTGAAACCATGCAACTCCAAGCTCATCAACATTGTCTATGTTGACAGACAAATGTATCAAGCCCATCGCCGGCTTGTGGATAAGAAAGAATTGTTGAGGAAGGCTGTTTGCATTCCACATTCAGAGGGATTTGCCATCTTTCCTTTGCTCCACAGCATGGACTAATTAGAATACCAGCAGTAAACTGTTCAGAGGAGTGGTTCTCAAGTTCAGTCCTGGCGCCCCCCTGTTGAGAACGGCAAAGCTGTTGATTTATTTTAATTAGGCGCATTTATGCAAATATCCACATTGGCATATATTGGCAGAGGGAAACAATTTAACCAAACCTTTAATCAACATAAATAATCAAAAGGTTCATCACTGGTGAAACTCTTGACACATGGTGGCAAAACCCGACAATTTACTTGGCAAACAATGGAGTCACACCTGTTGTGTTTTCTGTTGATTTTATTTGGTTCAGGCAGGTTATTTGGAAAAAATAACCTAATTTGGAGCTTATTGATTTTCTCAGAGTCTAATTTGATCTGTTTAAAAATTTTATCACCTGAAAATCCTAGCAATATTGAAAATTAAGCACAATATGTTCAAGGGTTTTTATTCTTCATAGCAGAATGGATATGTCCATCCAAATGTGACTTAAGATGGTAAATAACTACTCTAAACATGGAAAGCTGCTAATTAAGACAAAGTAACAGCTTTTTTAAATTGGCATATATTGGCAGAGGGAAACAATTTCACCAAACCTTTAATCAACATTAATAATCAAAAGGTTCATCATTGGTGAAACTCTTGACACATGGTGGCAAAACCCGACAATTTACTTGGCAAACAATGGAGTCACACCTGTTGTGTTTTCTGTTGATTTTATCTGGTTCAGGCAGGTTATTTGGGAAAAATAACCTAATTTGAAGCTTATCGATTTTCTCAGAGTCTAATTTGATCTGTTTAAAAATTTTATCACCTGAAAATCCTAGCAATATTGAAAATTAAGCACAATATGTTCAAGGGTTTTTATTCTTCATAGCAGAATGGATATGTCCATCCAAATGTGACTTAAGATGGTAAATAACTACTCTAAACATGGAATGCTGCTAATTAAGACAAAGTAACAGCTTTTTAAAATCCTAGAATTGCAGTCGTGGCTAGAACAAAAGCGAGCATACACAGGGGGGCGCCAGGACTGAACTTGAGAATCACTGGTTTAGAGACTAACAGCTGGTAACTCGCCCACTCACCGATTCCTGTTACAATAACAAAGGAATAAAAGTTAAAGAAATTAGTCTGCAACATTGAAGAAGGGCCATAGTGGCTGAACTAACCAGTCAACAACCCCCAGAAGTGCAGTGGACCATCATTGGCATTTTACAGAGATTGAGTGGCTACATCAGAGAGCACAGAGCCCAGCGGACACACCCCATATCCCACCAGCAATGCCAAGACTAAGCTGGCATCCAAACCAGCTATGTCCATTACATTTTTCATTGCAAAACTGAGGTATAACATTGTATTTGCCATCAGTACTGCATGAAAATACTAACATTTCCTCTGAGATTTGAATGTAATGAATGTAACCCTAACACTGACACTTCTGAAGAGAGAAAATCAAAATTGATTTTCTACAAACTTAAAAGAACTTGTAGTTCTTGGCTGGGCCTTTCGAGCAGTGTCCACCATTTCTAAACATTTGGATTCTAGCACTTATTTTAACAGTTTGCCTGATTATGTAGCAGTTGAAGTGAGCACACTATTTTTCTAATAAAACATTTATGCCTTTCCATCTTGAAAAATGTTAATTGATTGTTAACAATAGCCTAACAGTATTTTTTTCATTTAGAATGTCATTAATATTTTTTATTTATCTTTTCCCCCCCTATTTACAGGCCATGTCACAGCAGAAGACTACACGCAATATAAAAAAGAAGACCTTCCCTGACTGTGTTGAAGGTAATCACATACCATACAAATATATATGGACACAACACACACATTTCCATAACATATTGATATATTTATTTTTGAAATTTATATGTACATGCCATTGGTTTCTAGGTCCCAGCTATCCTTTACCCCCTAAAACATTTAGGAAGGGGCCCCACACTGTGCCCTCAAAAGGTAATTCAAATTTTATATCCTAATTCACCAAGCAACTTCAATGCTTTGATCTTCTATGTGTTCTGATTCCTATTCCTATTATTTACACTAATGTATGCTTTTTTATAAGACCCTGTTACAACACGATCCTTAAACGGGGCTACTCCCACCACCACAAACTACTGACTCCAAATTCACCTTATTGTTACAGGACACAGTAAAGCACAAGGGTGAGGAACTGCCCCCTCTACTATTCCTAGTGAGTTCTGTCTGTCTGTCTGTCTCTTTCTCATAATCACACATTTAGATTTGTTTTGGGATCTTCTATCAAACTGCAAAATGTTGAACCAATGTTGATTACACATAATGGCAGATGGACTCCTTGGCTTCCAGTGTGGTCTCTTGACTCCGCTTAAGACAAACCGCTTGACCTCCTTTGATGAAATTGGATTTGATACATTAGCAATTTTCCTGTAAACCCTTTTTTGTAATTAAATAATTCTCTGCACTAGATGTGCTATAGTTAATGATTTCATTTTAATATATGGTGTCCAATATAGGATTTTAAAAACTTGAATTGTATAACAAATTTATTGTCCTTTCAGACACAGAGAAGCCCTATTCAGAGGATCTTTTTGAATCGTCTAGTGACACCACAGATGCTGAGCTTTCTAAATGTAAGACTGAGCATGAAGAAAAAAGAAATGGTTGGAGTTCCAAACATTGTTTCATACAATTTTAACCCCCCCCCCCCCTCTTTTTAATTAACATGGAAGCCACCGCAAGATGAAGATGATGATGATGCTACACAGCTGCCCTGTGAATTTAAAATTCATACTTTCGTTAGAAATATAACAAAAGGGTTTGCATTAACAGTACTTGCCATTTAAATTAATTGTAACAATGTACATAATTAATTAATATCCTCCCCAGGCGATTCCCCTGATGAATCGCTACCAAGTCCGAAAACTGTCCTGTCTGCTCCAAAACAAACATCCACACCAGATATGAATGTAATGTTAATTGAATTGTAACCATACCCCTTTTGGCTACCTGTGCAATAATGTCATTTTAATCTGTACACCATATATCGCTAATTATGTAAGCCAACTTTTGCTGTCTTTATCCCCCCTCAACATATAGAAAAGTGTGGTCAAATAGACTATGGTCCACACCACAGATGAATAACTTTTACTATTTTTCCTCTATTCCAGCTGTTGATCGTGGTAGAGGGGGCAGAGACAGAAGTCCTATACAGACGCGTCGGACCCCAAAGGGTAAAATGTTCTTGATTTTAGCATAGGTTACTATGTTGACTGTTGTTTCCAATACTAACCCCTCCCTTGTGTACATTTCATAAATAATGTCGTTTTAATCTGTCCCGCATATGTCGCTAACTTTAAGACAAGTTTTGATGTCTTGATCCCCCGCAACATATAGAAAAGTGTGGTCAAATAGTCTCTAGTCCACACCACAGCTGAATTACTTTTATTACTTCTATGGCAGCTTTTGATCATGGACAGAGGACACCAGTGCCTCATGGCGGAGGGGGGGGTAGACAAGGGCGTCTACGACAGACTCCTGGATGGACACCACCAGGTATAATATTAAAAATAGCATTGAGCAGTCAGTTTTTTTTGGCTGCCCCTGTCTGCATATTAATGGATATTAGTGAGGTGATTATGAACAAAGTCAGATTAATACATGCACATCATCTTCACCTTTACAGCAGTTACTCCGAACTATCAAGCGCAGACTACCCCTGTAGTCCATGGCAGGGCTGGTAGACGGAGTCCAATACAGACTTGCGGATTGACCCCACAAGGTAAAACTGTTATAGATAGTGGTTCTCATGCTTTTCATACCAAGTACCACCTCAGAAAAAAAAATATATACAATACCACCAGTGGTACGCATACCACAGGTTGAGAACCACTGTTAGAGATGAAAGCATCCCCATCACAATGTTTTATGTAAATAAGAACTGTCATTTGTTTTGCTGCCCCAGCCCTTCCGTTTATTTCAGTAATAATATCTCGCATATTATAGATGTATTTCAAAGTGTAAAATGTCATTAATATTGTCATTGTTTTTAAACCTGTACAGCATATGACTAATGGTGCAATGAACAGGTTTAACTTGTGTTGCTTTTACTCCAAGCAGATGAACGCAGACGAAGGCCTCCTCTTCGGACCCGGCCAGTGACTCCAGAGGGAAAAAAATGATCAATTGAAGCAGCTGTTCCAATTTCTAGTGTAAGAATTAGAAATTTAATTTGCCTTTAATTGTTTTCAGATATCAATAAAAGATTGTCGCAGGTAGCCAGGCTTGTGATTTCAAGGAAATCAAACGGTAAGTTTACATGGCCATGTAGACATTTTGAGATGGCATTGACAAGATTAGATGTTTAATTACCCTACTGTCCACCTTCTTGTGGTGACGCGTCAGATATCCCCAGTTGTCACTCCCAAAGGTAGATTTTTAGATCCTCGAACAGTGATGATATTCGTGTGTTTTAATGAACTTGTTGTATCAACATTGTTTTATCCTCAAAAGTTTCTTGTGCCCGTGGAAAAAGGACTCAAGGTAAGGGAGTAAAGGATTATCAGTACTGATTATATAACTGGTAAACTGAGTGTTTCCTTATATCTTCCCAACAGAGCCTCTGAGTTCCGAATTTGAACCCAGGCATTCTGTTGGCCGTACTCCACATGGTACTAATTCACTTTAAGTGTAATATTTGCTAGTATGATTTCTAATTGCTGTGTCTTTCAGCCTCAGCAAGTCGGCGCCAAAGAAGTCCACGGATCAGAGGTACATTTTTATCCAGCTTGGTGGTGATTTTTACCAGTCAGGCGAATTATGAAGTTCTAATGAAATATTACTTCACCCAGAATGAAGCCTTTCATCCAGTATCCATTTATTTTTTCTTCCTTAAAGCTGCAGTCTGAAGTTTTAGAAAAGTAACTTTTTGTCATTTTTGCTACAACTGTCACTGTGTACAGACAGTATTACATATAACTAGTACTCTGTAATTAAAAAAAGGCTCATTTAAACCCACCTAATGCTCCTACTGCAATTTAGAAGAATCGTTTGGACTGACTAAAAGAACCAATTAGAGCCAGGATGGTGTCTGACAGCCGCCAAACAGTGCACATGCACACGCTGCAGACTGCCCCCTCCCCCTTCCTCCTCAGTTCACGCCAGTGCTCAGTCAAGTTCAAATCTCCGAGAGCGGGTTCAGGAACTTAGAGCCATCAGGGAGGAAAAAAATGCCGATACCTCAGTTACCAGAAACAGCAGACATGGCTGAGACTAGTAAAAAAGGAAGCCAGAAGAAAAAAAGCGCAAAAGAAAGAATTTAACAAAACCCAGGATTAAACCAGAGTGAACATCAGAGTGGATTTTTAAAAGTGGAAGGAACTCCACTTGTTCCCCGGTGTCATGGCTTAAGTCCCAACCTGGCTCTTTCGATCTGCCGCCTAATCATCCCCTGATCTAATTGGCTGTTTAATTCCTCTGTCCCTCCCCACCTCTTCCCCCAGGGCTCCCTTGAAAAAGAGATTTCAATCTCAACGGGACTTCCCTGGTTAAATAAGGGTTAAATAAAAAAAATAAAATAAAAACTCTGTGATCTGAAAGGATTAAAAACTGACGCAGAGTTTGCGACTTTTCTCCTTGACAGGTAAACCCCTGCTTTATTTGTTGGTTCATTTTTGCTTTGCAAATAAGCGAGTGAACGTCGCCTACAAGCACAGTCGCTGTTCGAATAGCCAGAGTCTTGTAATTGTTACAGTACCCCGCAGTGCATGTGATGTTACTGTGATGTTGCAATCGAACTAACGTTAGCTTGTTTCGGATGCTAGGGCTAACGTCACTGGCGTTGTTTTATTAGAAAGCAGCAGTCTTATCAGTTGTGTTGTTGTCCTTATAAATATGTGCAACGTTTCTGTGCTCTCACAGCTAAATGCTGACATACATGAGTTACTGGCCATTCAGCTGGATTCACAACAGTTTCTGTACTCAAAAAACAGATAACTTCCTGAAATAAGTGTTTGCTGGGTTTTTAATGAATACATAATGCTGTAGGTTACTTTTCATGTCGACGTGATTTATTTCTGCTCGTTTGTTAGCAGGCGTGTCGTTGGACTTAAAAAATCCGGGGCTAATAACCCTGATTTTTTTTTTTTTTAAATAATTAATCCTGGCTAATTCTAGATGGGTTTCCGTTATTAACACGTTTTTCAATTCACGAATAATCAAGTGGCAATCTAAGACACTGCTTCTTTTCCTCATGCGATCTAAAAGCGACAAAATTATGGGCTGCATTCAGGACAGAAAAATAATTTTATTATAATTATGTCTATGCACCTGCACTCAGGGGTTGCACTAGGCTTTAAAATGTATTAGCCACTGTGGCTAACTGACCCACAATTTTATTAGCCACACCTATGTTGTCTTAGCCACACATTTTTCTCTTCCATGAAGTCTGTTGCATCACTTCCGCGTCCATGAGTTCAACAATTCGATTAACATGTCCCTAACTCTTGGTTGTGGTGCCAGTGGGTAAGAAAATCACATAAGATTTAAATAAGTTTTAATTTTTTTATGAAAATAAATTAGAACTTGAACAAAAATGGTTAACAATTGAGTAATCATGAAATAATTAATAAAAAATAAATCTGGCAAAATGATTCTCTTCAATGGAGGAATGTCCTAAAATGTTCAGCAATCAGCTGCTGCAAACTAACAATTTCTATTCTAGGAAGACACAAGTGAAAGAGGCTGCTACCATCCATTCCCTACTAAGGAGCATCCATGTGCCATGTCAGGCCCAATGAAAGAACATGACAACCTTAACCGCAGTAAAACTTTATATTTTGCGCTGGTAATTTTTGCGGATCAAAGACACCGCAAAATCAGCCACATGAAACAGCCAGCAAAAATTTCCAGGGTTATAGTAATCTAAAATCAGAAGAAACCCTCGCCCCAGTTCCAGAAAATTCCTTTGGGTTATTACATTTTAATTTCGGGACATGCTGTAGACCTGCTCTATGTATCAGCTGTGTTTGTAAACAAATACACGTGCTTCATTCGTAAATTTTGCAGAGCATCATGGGCTACTATGCAGTAGTAATTTTTGACCAATCAGAAGGTTGGACCAGTTGAACATCCAATCAGCAGACAGTCCTGTACAACATGTACAATACTCAATATGAATGTGCAGTGCACTCAGACCAGCACGGCTCACCCAATGTATCATCTGCTGTTTTTTCCCCGCGTGCTACATTGCATAAAACTTTGGCTGGTAATTTTTGCAGATCAAAGACACCCGCAAAATCAGCCAAATGAAACAGCCAGCAAAAATTTCTAGGGTTACAGTAATCTAAAATCAGAAGAAACCCTCGACCAAGTTCCAGAAAATTCCTTTGGGTTATTACATTTTTATTTCGGGACATGCTGTAGACCTGCTCTATGTATCAGCTGTGTTTGTAAACAATAACACGTGCTTCATTCGTAAATTTTGCAGAGCATCATGGGCTACTATGCAGTAGTAATTCTTGACCAATCAGAAGGTTGGACCAGTTGAACATCCAATCAGCAGACAGTCCTGTACAACACGTACAATAATCAATATGAATGTGCAGTGCACTCAGACCAGCACGGCTCACCCAATGTATCGTCTGCTGTTTTTTACCCGCGTATACTATACACATCGCTACATTGCGTAAAACTTTGGCTGAGAAAATCTTAATTGACAGGGGAGATGGCATTTGAATTAGAAAGACAGTTAACTTACTTGTGATCGGCAATTTTCTCATGTTTTGAACAATCATCTGTCTTGGGGATACCGCTCTTCCTTTGGCAAATACATTGTCTTTTCCGGAGTCGCGGCACCAGGAACAAACAAGTTTTTCTCCATCCTGCTGCAGCCATTCAAAGTCAGAAAACCATCCAGTTTGAACCGATCGATTCTCGTTTCTGTCATATTCCCGCTCTATCTTCTGTTTTTCGGATGGGGCCCAGTTCCACCAAAAAATCGATGCAGGTCTGGCTGCTTACTCCCGCTGCCGGTAGCATGGCTGGTCGTCATGTTGACTCCCGTCATTCATAACCTCGGTCTACCCAGCCGCAGTTTCGGATCTCATGACGCCTCAACAGACATTGGTGAGTGAGTGAACACAACGGCTGTCGGCGGGAAACTAAGTAACATCCAATCAGAACCATTCACGCCATTGAAATGCTCATAGTAGTCCACGGTGCATTGCGACGGTAATAAATTAGCGAAATTTGCATGCAGATAGCGGGTCGGCAACTACGTAGATCGTTTTTGAACGGAGACTCCCTTCGCCGCATTTTCAGTAAAAATGGCATTCGCCTATGAAGGACGAAAAATGACATAAGTAGAAATAAATAAATAAATACATAAAAAATGAATAAATGTAGAAATAAATTAATAAAAATATAAATGAATGCAAAAAATAAATGTAAATTTTATATTTTTACATGTGCTTTATTGTATTTCTATATTTATTCATTTTATTTTTTTATTCCCTTATTTCTACATTTTCATGTATGTATTTATTTATTTCTGCATTTATTTTTATAGTTCTTCATGTGTGTTTGTATTTATTTATTTTTACGTATATATATTTATTTACGTATTTATTCCTACATTTATTTATTTATTTATTTATTCATTTATTTCTGCGAGACTTGTGTCACCCAACAATGTAAAAATGTTAATGAGCTGGGCGGCCCAGGCATCTTGCTGAAACGCGATTGCTCAGCTTGGAAACACAGACAAAAGCAGTTGATCTTCGTGAGAGCTACCATACACTTCGACCAGCTATCCTCGTCAGCATATTAGCTGCTGCGATGGCTTCGAGTGCGAGGCCATTGTCGTACCGCGACTGCCCGAATCGCAACCCAGTTTAGACAAGCCCGCGCCCACTTCCGCATATGACGCTAGCCTCGCCTGCTGCTTTCCAATCGAAACCGCACGAGAAGAGACGCCGACTCACTTAAGTTCCCTTCCACTAGCTAAGGAACTGAGCTAGCTAGACGCAGCTGTCGCTATTATCCCCCACGAGACTTTCGTCCCTTATTGCGCGTCAATTTGCGTCATGATTACGCCGACAAAATAAGGCCATAGTTGCTTACAGTCTTACTCGCTAGCGAGCTAGTTTGCTACCAAGCCAGCAACAGTATAACTACCGCGCCAAAGTATTTAGCTACATGGCCATCTGGCTAGCGTGCTAAAAAGGCTACAGTTCGCTCACAATGGAATACTGGCGAGCGAGCTATTTGGCTAGCTAGCTAGCAAGATAAAGCGACATCGATATCTATAGTGTTATAGCTAGCATGCCAATGTATTTAACATCCTAAAGTCGCTTTCACACCGAACGCGAAACGAATTTTTCGCACGACATATTACATTCAAAGTCAATGCAAAGACGCGAATACTCGCGAAAACGCGTGTATTCACGTCTTTGCATTGACTTTGAATGCAGTCTGTCGTCACAAAAATCATTTCGCGTCCGATGTGAAAGCACCTTAATTTTCCTCATTTCAGGAGGGCATTCACAGTAATTATCACTGGGATACATGGCTCTGAGTGGCAGAAGATCGATGCACACCGATACAACCAATCGCGTTTCAGCCAGATGCTAGGGCCGCCCAGCTAATTTACATTTTTACATTGTTGGTTGACACAAGTCTCGCAGAAATAAAAGAATACATGTAGGAATAAATAAATGAATAAATGTAGGAATAAATACGTAAATAAATATATTAATGTAAAAATGAATAAATACATACATACATGTAGAAGTGTAAAAATAAATGCAGAAATAAATAAATACATGCATGAAAACGCAGAAATAAGGGAATAAAAAAATTAATAAATGAATAAATATAGAAATCCCAAAATAAATAATAAAACAAGTAAAAATATTAAATTCACATTTATTTTTTGCATTCATTTATACATCTATTCATTTATTTATTTCTACTTATGTCATTTTTCGTCCTTCATATTCGCCAGCGTGGCGCGAGTAATGCAAATAATCTTTGCCACACTGGCATTTTATTCGACATGGCGAATGTGGCGAACGGCTAGCGCGATCCCTGCCTGCACTCGGCGACGGCATTTCAGACTAGTAAGTGGTTTCGTCCGCTTACATTTTCCAATCGGACAAATGTCTATTTTTTTTTTATACGAATTTAGCGACCGTGCCGCAAAAACAGGTGTATGTACAGTACTTGTCGCCGAAATTACCTTCATTCGCTGAAGAGTTATGAAATGCCATCACCGAGTGATGGTGCATAGACCTAATTATAATCTAATTATTTTTCGGTACTGAATGTAGCCTATTATTTTGTCGCTTTTAGATTGCATGGGGGAGATAAGCCATGTCTTCAACTGCCGCTTGATTATTATTGAATTGGAAAACGTGTGAATGAAGGAATTTGCCAGGACTAATTATTATCCCTCGCCACGCGATTAGCGCGAAGCGGGGATATAGCATTGGGCTCCGTCCGTACGGACACATAAAATTGAGGCGGCGGGGGATATTGCCATGTTAGTGGCAAACACTTGTCTTCAATAAAAGGAGGGATATTAGCCCCAGAATTTTCAGGTCTAACGATGCGCCGGTTTGTTGGCCAGCAGTGTTGACTGTTCGCAACAGAAATGTCTCGCCTCGGCAACTTGGCTGCTTTCATAATGTGAACGTGCAAAATCTCTCCGCAGTTGCATGCAACAGTTGGCGTGCCTTCGCGTGCACGGTAGCTTTCTAGGGGAGGGTCTGAGGAGTGCAGTGGAGAGGGAGGGGGAGGGATCTGAAAGTTGCTTTTTTCAAATTTTTTTGCGAAGTCCTCTCTCTCCTCAAAGTTACAGACTGCAGCTTTAATTTTTGCAGCAAAGAAGAGGACGTATGAATACCCGATGACGGAGAAAAGTAAGAATGGAAGTATTGTTTAAAATAACTCAAAACACGTTTGTTCTGTCTTTACGAATGAAACTTTTTGTCATTACTAAATTTGTGTTATTCGGTGTTTCAAAAGGTGGTGGTGGAGACCCTTTTGAAAATTCTCGACCAACTTAAGATGTTGAACCGGGGGTCAGAGAGTGACGAAGAGGGAGTCTTACCGCTATCTTCGGTGGAGGACTTTGACAGCATGTCAAGGGAACTGGAGAAGCGGAAGACTTTGAGGACTTCAATGGTAAATCAAATATAGATCCTTTAAATAACAATTCCAAATATTTGACACTATCAATAATTTGTTATATCTTACAGATCAACAAGCTGGCATGCATTGGAGGGAGGGACGTCAGGTCCTGCACAAGGAAGGTCCTTGACAGGTATGAATACAAATTGAAAACACAAAACTGTAGAAAAAACAATACGTGAAAAGGTTAAAATGATGTTAGAGTAACACCTTTTATTATATTTGCATGTTTCAGACTTTTCACCAACGCTCTGATGTGGCATTTTAACATGCTGGGTGGTGGGACTCATGGAAAGAGGAGGTTCAAGTCCACCGTCTTCTGTTCAATTGTTTGTAAGAATATGAGCGCATTGAACTAGGTCTTTGTTAATTGCTCCTATGAATGCGTGATGTGATGTAGAAATGGTGTATATGGCTTCTCCCCCACTCCCGTTTCCTTTTCCCCTTCCACAACTGCAGAAGTTGTGCTGAAGACATTCAGTGGTGCAACTGAAGCCGAGATCCAAACTGCAATGGGCAAACATTTTAAACAGACGCCGACCCGATCTGGTGGAGGGGGGTTCAAGAAATAAATTAATTGTTTTTGCACTGTTCCTGATTTTGTTGTTTAAAAGTTATATGTTTTATTGTTTACACATATTGTTTTAAAATTTATTTATGCACTGTTCTTTGCACTATTCTTTGTACTGTTTGACAAATGTTGTATTTTATATATTCATATATTTTATATTAGACAGAATGACAATAAAAATAAATTCTCAACAATTTAATTTTTCATTCTATTGCACTTTTTATTGATGCTCTTATATAATGATGACAGAGAACCAACATTATGCTAATTAACTGTCAGATCAGCCTGGATACATTAACACAACCATCAAGGTACGGACAACAAGCAAAGTTTGGTCTGTAAGATTGGTCCAAATATCATTTTGGGGCTTTTAAAGGTTGCTTGTGAATATTTTAATACTAAATCAGTATGAATAAGTATTAATATACAATTTTATTATCGTTTTTAATGGTCGTCTAGTAAATGTCTATAACCCTTGTATAGATTTTGTCCAAATATCATTTTGGAGCTTTTTAAGGTTGCTTGTGAATACTTAATTACTAAATCTGTATAAATAAGTATTAATATACAATTTTATTATCGTTTTTAATAGTCGTCTGTAATGTGAATATAGGCCACTAGATGGCAGTATTTACCTTTTTTTTGTTAAGCTCAGACTGGAGTCATGTTTAGACATGTCCTGGACATGTCTGGGGCAAGTCTCAGGAAAGTAAAAAAAAGAGGTCTAAATGTGGGTGGGGTCTGCAAAAGAGTATATAAGGAAAAGAATTGAGACAGTAGAGTAGTAGGAGAAATTGCAAGAAGAAGGATACGTGTGACCAGACCTGTCATTTCTGTTCAAGACCTGTTAAGTTTCTTTTGTGGATTTTTCTCACCCAGCACATCACCAGAAAACCCAAAGGGACTGTAAATATTTTTGTTTTTGTTATAATTCAATCTTGGTCATTAGTTGTTAGTTAGTGGTTATTGTCTTTGTCTGTTAATTAAATGTGTTGAGGTTTTTAAAACTGTGTCTGTCAACCCTTGCTGTTGCTGTTGCTGTTATGTTGTAAATTTAAAAACAAATTGGGGCCATAACACGTCTAATAAATGTCTATAGTCTATAACCCTCGTATAGATTAGGTCTAAATATGAACGTATAAACCACGTCTATAAATAGACGTGTCTATTTAGTCGTCTATCAGCGGTTGTTTCAACGTCCATATATAGACGCGTGTCTATATATAGACACGTTTATACATAGACGTTTTTTAGACGTCTATATATAGACACACGTCTATACATAGACGTTGTTTAGATGTCTAATAGACGTCTAGTCTAAATATAGACGTCTAAAAAACTTTCATTTCTGCACCATTATTACACCATTTTTAGACGCGGCGTCTTGGTGACGTATAGACGTCTATAAGACGTATATTAGATCTAAAAATGCTCGCTGGGGAGACAATCTCGTGAACTGAATTTGTTTCGGCTGGTTAATGGCAGGATTAAATCAAATATATATATTTATTTTTTAAAGCGTCAGCCAATTCGATTCTTCTCAACAAAAACCAAAAAAACCTGAGAGAGAGACTCCCATAAACAAAAGTCACCAGTTAACAGGGAAACCAGTTGATCCATCACACCTGTTAACCGGTGACCTTTGTTTACAAGCGTCGGACCTTTCCCGTGGCAACTGCAGATGTTCTAACCACGGAAAAGACACAGCGCTGATTGGGATATGCCTGAACAGTTATAATCCTATTTTACTCGGATATCCGTCCAATTCATTTATTTATTTTTTAATAGAATTGAATGAAACTGATGACAAATTGAAATCGCATTTTACTTGCTTCCTTTAAAAAAAAAGTAATTCTCAACGAGGTTTCGATACCAAACATTTCCGCATTTTCGGGTGAAGTTTTCTTGCAATAGCCCACTGTGCCACTGCAGATGGTTAAGATAGAGTTAGAGTAGACTATATGTCGGTTTAACATGAATAACCAGACAATAATTTGTTGGCTGATAACACTTCGACTGGATTAACTTGTGACCCGTCGTTGCAGTGATAACCCCTTATTTTTGGTTCTTGTTGATGATAAACCCATACAGTCTAATTTTTCCAAACTATTCTGTATTTTTAGAGATCAGAGGTCGCAATGTCTGTTTTTTGGGGGTAAAATAAGTACTAAGATTCAATGGAAACATGAATTATTCACACCACAAAATTCATCCCACGATTACCAAAATTACGTTATCGAGAGAGTACATTGATTTAACTTCAATACAGAGGCCATCGTTTGACATTTCAGAGTCATTATGCATTTTAACATAGGCTAATATTCAGCAAATTAACCTCTGCATGGGAGCCTATTATTCCTATTTATGAAGCCCAATTCCACTTCCACCTTCAATTCGAACACTTTTGATACGGTTTCGTTTATTATTTCAACAACTGCTACTACTTTCACGTTTATTGATACGTCTCACAGTATCAATGCTCGTTTACCAATGAACCAAATTATTAATTACAAATGAACCAGTGACCACCAGTCCACAGGTCTGCAGCCCTTTTTTTGAGAGCTGATTTTTTAATCCAATTATCCAATTACCCATGACCCCTATATAGGTTTTGGGTTTTGAAGCAAGTGAGAGAATTTAAAAAAAAAAAAAAAAAACAATGAATCCTACAATTGTGCGAGAGTTGATGGACTTTAAAGTCCATATTCAATTCCCCCAGGGCGCAACAAAGCAGCAAAAATATGTGATCAAGAGGAGAGCAGCAAATTTCATCCTTAAGGGTAAACAAATCAACAAAACTTATTTTTCAGTGATTATTTTGGTGCTCAATAATTCAGGAGCAGCATCCTTTCTAGATAGAGAGCTCTTCTACATTTGTAGAAGACGAAAAGGCCAGGAAGAACACCTTGCAAAAGTTGTTCTTTCGTCTGAGGAGGCGGATGAAATTTTTCAGGACTTCCACTGCAGCGCTCATGGAGCTCACTGTGGAGTGGAAAAAACTCATCATTCTATTATCAGTCGGTATTATTGGCCTGGCATGGAAGATGACATTCGTAAATGGGTAAGTGAACAAAGGAATTGCTTCACCCCGAACAATTTCATGTATCCGCTAACTTGAAAGAATGGGCACTCTAAAAGACCAGAAACAATTCAAACAATTGTGTGAAGAAAGTTTTAAAAAGTAGATGCGAAGATGTGACTGTCGCTATTTAAATATCCAGTGTACATTACTTATAAAGACAGACCTGACATGATGGTTTTTCTGAGGACTTTCATTTTTCAGGTTGCCCTTTTCCCAGCTTGTCAGTCTAAGCGGGCCAACCTAAAGGAAAAGAAACAATATAACCCAATAGAGGTGAGCTTCCTTGTGACTTAAGAGTCCGATCTTACCTTTCAGTGGAGTTGTATAATGCGCATTCTTGTCTTTCAGGTGTCTAAGCCATTTGAGATTGTTGGAATGGATCTTCTCAAGCTCACTGTCACTCAGAGTGGTAACCAGTACATCTGCGTCATGGTTGACTACTTCACTAAGTGGGCAGAGGCCTACCCTCTTAAAAGTAAATCAGCAGAGGAGGTCACCCATTGTATTCTTGACTTAGTATACAAATTTGGGGCTCCTCAAAGACTGCTTACAGATCAGGGAACAGAGTTTAAAAATAAGGTGAGGTAAAATTGGATTATTTGCAGTACCGTAGTATTGGTCATCTATGCTGACTTGTATTAATCTTTGGCATATGGAAGGTCAACGCTTGCCTATGTGAGAAGCTGGGCATAAAAAGGAACTTTTGTTCCCCCTACCATCCCCAAACAAACGGGCTTGTTGAGAGACTTAACAGCACCATCCAACGGTATGTTCTTAGAGGGTAAAAACGACTTTAAGTTGATAATGAATACATGATCACTTTTGATATGACACCACTGAATATTTCAGGTCTCTGGGCAAGCTGGCGAGGGACAATCCCAGGACATGGGACTGATATCTGGGTGCCACAATGTTTGGCATCAGGACCAAAAAACATCAAAATACAGCCCTTACTACCTCATGTTTGGTAGAGAGGCCAGATATCCTTCAGAGGTACCCAGAGAGTATGAGGTAAGCCTGTCCAAATTGTTTGCAGTATTTTTATACAGCTGCTGATTAAATGTGACTCTAACTCTCTAATGCCCTTGTGTTTTCTGGTGGGTGACCGAGGAAAAGGTGCAAACACTTTTGAGGGATGAGGTGCTGGTCTCGGAGAGACTCAGACAGCATGAGGTGTATAAGGAGGTGCGGGAAAACATTAAAAAAAGCCACAAGAAAACCAGGAAAAGGAAAGGAGATCTGGGTCAGGATGACGCATTCAAAGCTGGTGACGTCGCGCTGCTCTAAAACATCAGGGAACAGCAGCAGAAGGGGGGGGGGGGAATGGAGGCTGACATGCTCGGACCATTCACAATTACAGACCTCCAAGAGAGAATTGCTGTACTCAAAAGCACCACCAGCACAACAAAAACCACTGTAAACCTAGATCATCTGGTTCATTTCATCAAGCCAGAGGAGAGGATTCCAGCAAAGCTTAAAAGAACAGACAAGCCCCCTCATCTGGCTTCACACCAGGTTAACAGCGAGTACTAGTCCAGCCCACCAAAACATCCAACCTGATGCTGTAAGCGCCCCTCTGATTACCCTCTCTCCAACCTCCTCAGCCACTCTGTCATGTCCCCGCACACCCATCTCTCCTCATAAATCCAGCTCCAGCACCTCTCCCACTGAAGGAATATCTCCAATGAGAAATCCACTCCAAAGCGATGGTATTTATATATCTTGTCAGATTAAATTTGTATCTAAACACAAGCAGTATCACTTGATCCCTTTATCCCTGCAATTTAGAGCCTTCATTAGAAGGAAAAACATAAATGTGTCCAGATGGTCATGCAGCACCATGGACCACCCCCACCAGCAGGACACCACATCATGTGGGGTGCTGGTCTGTAAAGTAAGCTGTCCATATTGTCACTTAATCCATCTTTCAAATATTTCAAAGTGAGTTTACTGCAGTTCATGTTCAAGGTGGCTGAGAGCATCTTAAAAGGGGAGAAGCCCAACTTTCCAGTTGACCAGAACGGGGTCAATAAAATGAGGGTGGAAATGGCCCAAACATTGATTGACGAGTCAGGTGTGATTAATGGTCTTGCTTAAATTTTTATACACAAATACAGAAGTTTCAATAACTCTTTGAATCAGATACCCTGTTGGATCTCAGTCACTCCTGTGGGGAGAGGGATGCAGAAAGCACTAAAGAGAGCCATTTTGACTGGGTAAGGGCATCTCTGCTCCATAAATGTTTACTTTTCTCCTTGCATAACACTTAAGTTTTATTTCTTCCAGATTGAATGCACTGCATGTGGGCGCCGGTACCACTGGGACTGTATGGGAAAGCCTCCTACAGACCAAGCATTCTTCTGCCCTGTGTGTCATTCCCTCAGCTGAACAAGTCAGTCCAGCTACAAAATGAAGAGCGCTCTGAGCACAATATTCCCCCCCATAACAGCATCTGCGAATCATCAATCTCAAGCACTTCCACTAACTTACGGAAGATTTGGTTAAGAAATGCGACAGGACTACCCTTCAGAAGGAAGGCACCCTCAGACAAATATCGCATCAACACTATTCCCTTTTCAGCTGGCGGTGATGGGAGAGGATGCGTAAAGCCATTAAAACAATTACTTTATTCTAAAATAAACTCATAAATTATGACAATGTTCTGCATGTGGGTTGTGTGGTTTTTTTATTTAATTTTAAAATTAAATCAAGTCTTCTATATATGGGGGGGCAACTCAACGAGACTCTTCCCAACGAAATATTTCACAGAGGCGCAACACGCTGAGGTTCCGCTGTAATCACTGAAATAACTGGTCACAAGTTAATCCAGCCGAGGTGTTTTTAGCCAACAAATCAGTGTCTGGGTATTCACGCTAAACCGACATCTAGTCTACTCTAACTTCTCTTTAAAGTTTTAATGCTGTAGCGCAGTGGGCTATTGCAAGGAAACCTTACCAAAAATTACGAGAATGTTTGGTATCGAAACCTCGTTGTGAACTTTTTTTTTTTTTTAAAGGAAGCAAGTAAAATGCGATTTCAATTTGTCATCAGTTTCACTCAATTCTATTAAAAATAAATAAATGAATTGGACGGATATCCGAGTAAAATAGGATTATAACTGTTGAGGCATATCCACGATCAGCGCCGTGTCTTTTCCGTGGTTAGAACATCTGCAGTTGCCACGAGAAAGGTCCGACGTTTGTAAACAAAGGTCACCAGTTATCAGGTGTGATGGATCAACTGGTTTCCCTGTTAACTGGTGACCTTTGTTTATGAGAGTCTTTCTGTCAGGTTTTTTCGGTTTTTGTGAAGAAGAATCCAAGCTGACGCTTTAAAAAAATAAAAATATATATATAAAATATATAATATATATTATATATTATATATATTATATAAAATATATAAAAAATATATATATATCTTGTGTCTAGGAGTCGTGTAACACTGTCTTATCTGGTAGACCTTTTTCAATATAGTCCATTAGTAACCAGCCGTTACAAATAATAATGCGTAATACATAACCAGTTAAAACAAAGTCCATGCATCAAGAGTTTACTGATAATATTTTGAATAAGGGTAACGCCATAGGACACGGTTCCTATCTTCATATTTCAGACGGCGGCGGTCATCCCATAAACTGAATTTCTTTTGATTGTTTAATAACACAATAAATTCAATAGGCTATATTAAAAAAAAAAACGTTAGCCGATTAGATTCTTATCAAGAACAACCTACAGCATCTCACAAAATTGATTACACCCCTCACATTTTAACAATTAATTTATTATATCTTTTCAAGGGACAATGCTACAGAAGTGAAACTTCTATATATTCTACAGTAGTCATGGTTCAATATGTGTAGCAGTGTAGATTTACTGCACTGTCCAAATACCTGAACAAACAGTCACTATTTCCAAAATGGATGGCAACAAAAGTGAGTACACACCCCAATTGATAATGGTCAACCAAGCAATGAAACGCGACTTGTTCATCATGTTCATGCTTTTGTCTGTTTGACTGGGCCATATGAGGTTGTGTAACATGTTGAATGGTTAAATTGTGGTGCTTTGGGTGCGATGCTCTCATTCTGGTCACTGGATGGTCAACATGGCACCTCATGAGAAAGAACTCTCTGAGGATCTGAAAATGAGAATTGTTGCTCTCCACAAAGATGGTCTGAGCTACAAGAAGATCTGTGAAACCATGAAACTGAGCTACAGCACGGTGGCCAAGGTTATCCAGCGGTTTTACAAGACGAGTTCTGCTCGGAACAGGCCTCGTCAGAGTCGACCGAAGAGGTTGAGTCCTCGTGCTCTGCGTCAGGTGCACAAGTTGGCTTCAGAAAACAGACCCAGGAGTGCTGCCAGCATTGCTAACAAGGTTGTAGCAGTGGGATTATAGCCTGTCAGTGCTCAGACCGTACGCCATGCACTGTGCAAAGTTGGTCTCCATGGCCGTCAGCCGAGATGGAAGCCTCTTCTGAAGCTAGCCCACAAGAAAGCCCGAACAGTTTGTTGAAGACAACCAGTCCAAGAACATTAACTACTACAACCATGTTCTGTGGTCTGACGAGACCAAGATAAACTTGTTCGGCTCAGATGGCATCCAGCATGTGTGGCGGCGCCCTGGTGAGAAGTATCAAAACAAGTGTGTACTGCCTACAGTCAAACATGGTGCTGACAGTTTCATGGTCTGGGGCTGCATGAGTGCTTCTGGTCCTGGGGAGCTGCACTTCATTGATGGAATAATCCAACATGTACTGTGAGATTCTGAAGCAGAACATGATGCCCTCCCTTCAGAAACTGGGCCGCACGGCTGTTTTCCAACATGATAACAACCCGAAACACACCTCCAAGATGACAATTGCCTTCCTGAAGAAGCTGAAGGTGATGGTGTGGCCAAGTATGTCAGACCTGAATCCCATTGAGCACCAGTGGGGCATCCTCAAGAGGAAGGTGGAGGAGCAGCAGGTGTCCAACATCCACCAGCTCCTTGATGTTGTCATGGAAGAGTGGAGGATCCCAGCAACAACCTGTGCAGCTCTGGTGAATTCCATGCCTCGGAAAATCAAGGCAGTGCTAGACAACAATGGCGGTCACTCTAAATATTGACACTATGGACACAATTTGGCATGTTGACAGTAAGGTGTACTCGCTTTTGTTGCCACCCATTTTGGAAATAGTGACTGTTTGTTCAGTTATTTGGACAGTGCAGTAAATCTACACTGCAACACATATTGTGCAATGTCTACTCTAGAATATATTCAGTTTTCATGTCTGTAACGTTGGCCCTTAAAACGATATACTAAATTAATAGTCGAAATGTGAAGGGTGTACTCACTTTTGTGAGATACTGTAAATCAGCGGCGCAACAAACACAGGTTCAGCTACTATCTCTGCGGTAACAATGGTCACAATTTAATCCAGCCGAAGTGTTTTCAACCAAGAAATGTATGTCCAGTTGTTTCTGTTTGAGCTATGGAGTGTATTTGGAGAATCAGTGAGTTGTGGCAGTTCGGTGGCCTAACGGGTTAATTTATCGTGTTAAGGTTGCTTTTATATCATATGTTGTATCGAATCCCGGGTCAGGATACATTTCTTTTTCTTTTTTTATTTGGAGGAGCAAGAAGATTAAACTCGATTTTTAAACTCATCACGGCATTACAAATGTCAAAAGTCAACAAAATACTTGAATTGGATGGATAGGTAACAAGTAAAATTAGATTGTAATTGTTAAGGCATTTGCACGGACAGCTATGTTCAGCGGAAAATGTTATGCTGCTGTGAGAAAGACCCGACTTTTGTTAACAAAGGTAACCAGTTAACAGGGAAACCAGTTGATCCGTAACACCGGCCATGTTTCGGTCCTCGCTCTTCACCTCCGCAGTCCGCATCCACAGCACGGTCAGGTCAGAGGAGTGGGCGGGTCTGTGCGCGCTGACAGGCGTGGGCTATCTGCATATTTTCTAAACATTTAGCTTTACACTTGGCGACCGATTTAGATTTAGATTTAGATTTAGATTTAAATCTAGCATTTAGATTTAGTATTTAGATTTACCATTTAGATTCACCATTTAATTTCTACCTCAAATATGAGGAAAATGAGCTAAATATGAATAAATGAGCTAAATGTGAAGAAAGTGAGCTAAATCTGAGAAAAGTGAGCTAAATATTCAAAATATATCAGCTAAAAAAACATGACTGTTTTTTTACATACGGCACCCCATAGTGTAGCCTTGCCTGTTTTCTCGCAAAGAATGAAACAGAACCTCCGATCACACTGTGGCTCCCCTGGCCCACTTGAGGATTGGATTTCTGCGTTCTATAAGGTTCTGGAAAGAAACTGTCTCTTCAAAGTAGTTTTCCTTTTTGTGAAAAATAGAAGTAGTTCACTGCACTCTAGTGGCATGATGTTTGTGTAGTTCATATTGCCAAAGCAACAACAGCACATATGAAGAATTGCTCGGTGTTGATGAGTAATCGACATTGGGCTAATTTAGCCGTGCATAACTTCTTGTGCGCGTTTCTATACGGTATAATTTTACAGAATTGTGCATGATGAAAGAATTCAGATGATGATCAAGAGATTGAACGATTAGTAGGAAGATCTTTAATTTGAATTGGATTGACCAGTATTGATATTTGGGGATTTTTGAAAATGCATTTTTTGTTTGTTTGCTTGCACCCCCATCTCACTCCAGTCCTAGTTACTGATTTTAAACCGATCTCTCTCTCTCTCTCACACCGCAGGGATCTTTAATATCCTGGGCCTCCCGGTGACTCAGTGCCCTCTCGGACTGAGCAGGGAGGAGCTGCCCCTGGGGCTGCAGGTGGTTGCTGGGAAACTGCAGGTTCACCTGACTCTGGCCACCGCCCTTCACCTAGAGAGAGCTTTTGGCGGCTGGAGGGACCCTGGAGCTGCCTAAATACAACACTGTGCAAACTACACGTGCACTGTCTGTTCACTGCAGTACACTAAGCATATACACTATCTGAACACACTGTACTTAGTACACTCACACTGTGTTAGTGCTATGCTATACAAACTATACATGTACTGTCTAATCACTGCAATATGCGTAGCGTACTCACTAAACAAACACACTGCACTCAGAACACTCACACTGTTTCAGTGCTACACTATACAAACTATACATGTACAGTCTAATCACTGCAGTATGCTTAGCATACTCACTATCTAACCCGATCGTTCACAGTACACTCGCACGTGTTTCAGTCTTACCCGATACAAACTATTTATGCTCTGTCCAATCACTGCAGTATGCTAAACTACACTCTATGTAAACACACTTTACACACACTGCAAAAAATGGAAGATGAATATACGAGGGGAGAAGGTATAAGGTAATTTTGACTAGCTTGCCAATGGAATTAGAAAATTTTCATTTGTCAAGCAAATAGTGGTTTATTTTACAAACTTTGCACACACTTGCTGGCAAAAAAACTGTTTTACAAACTATACATGGGCTAGACACTATACAGACTAAACACACTGTTTCAATGCTACACTATGTAAACTGCACACTGTCAAAACACATGCACACTGTGCATACACACTGTAAACACTACAAAACTAAACATACAACCAAAATATGCATCAAAATTACACACATCCTACCTCAACGCTATACGAACACTATTCAAAAATTAGACGCTGTTCAAGCACACTTTACAAATTACACACATACTGTCTTATCACACCAGAAGCTACACACTTCATAGAAGAACCATACACACTGTACAGATACTACATTATAACGACCCATAATGTGCACACTACAAATACAAATTACAGCAACCTCCATAATTATAGGCACCCCTGGTTAAGATGTGTTAAATGCCTTGAAATAAATTCAATTTTTATTGCAGAAGCATACTCTCACACTGAAAATTGTGGAAAAATGTAACCTTCAACTCAAATTAATTTTAAGGAAAAAAATCCCTGACTAAGAAATACTGATTTTTCATAAAATCACCTGTTCCACAATTATTCGCACCCCTAACAATTCCTAGGAATTAAATGTAATTGTCATTTCTGTCATTTCTACAGTACTTTACAAAGTTGATCAGAGAATCTAGGAACATTTAATTAGTAATTCATCACTTCCTGTTTCACTGGGGTATAAATATGACGTGACACAGAGGCCATTTATCTTATCCGTTCTTTAACATGGGAAAGACAAAGGAACACACCATTCAAGTAAGGCAGATGGGTGTTGACCTTCACAAATCAGGCAATGGCTACAAGAAAATAGCCACTCACCTGCACCTGCTCATATCTACTGTCAGAGGAATCAATAAGAAGTTTAAAACAACAGGAACAGTGGTAAACAAGCCTGGACGAGGATGCAAGGTTATTTTGCCACCACGCACAGTGAGGAGGATGGTAAGAGAAATAAAAAGTTCTCCAAAGCTCACTGTTAAAGAATTGCAACAAATGGGAGCATCTTGAGGTCACAAAGTCTCCAAAACAACCATCAGACGCTATCTACATGCCAACAAGCTGTTTGGGAGGCATGCACGGAAAAAACCTCACTCACAATCATAAATGCAAATGTCTGGAGTTCGCTCGCGGTACTGAGACTTCAACTGGGACCGTGTGCTTTGGTCAGATGAGACCAAGATAGAGCTTTTTGGCAACAAACACTCTAAGTGGGTCTGGTGGCACAAAAAAGTTGAGTATGCAGAAACGCACCTCATGCCCACTGTGAAGTATTGGGGAGGATTGGTGATGCTGTGGGCCTGTTTCTCTTCCAGAGGCCCCGAGAACCTTGTTAGGGTGCATGGCATCATGAACGCTTTGAAATACCAGGACATTTTAAATCAAAAACTGGTGGCCTCTGCTCGAAAGCTGAAGATGGGTTGTTATGGCCCCAATTTGTTATTGCATTTACAACACAACAGCAACAGCAAGGGATGACTGACACAGTTTTAAAAACTTAAACACATTTAATGAACAGACAACGAAACAACTAAGTACGCTACTGACCAAGATTGACTAACAAGACAAAAGAACAGAAATATTTACAGTCCCTTTTTGGTGGGGTGGCTTGGTGATGTCCTGGGTGAGGAAAATGCTCTAACACAGGCAAAAATCCACAAAAGAAACTACACAGGTCTTGAACAGAATGACAGGTCTGGTCACATGTATCCTTCATCTTGCAATTTCTCCTACCACTTTACTGTCTCAATTCTCCCCTTTATTTACTCTATTGCAGACCCCTCACACCTTTTAGACTTTTTTTTCTTATCTCTGAACTAGTTTCAGACCTAGCTCCAGTCTGAGCTTAACAAAAAAAAAAAGTAAATACTGCCATTCAGTGGCCTATATTCACATTACACCTCCATTCCAAAAGGGAAAAATTTTGACTCATGAAGGCAAAATTTTTCTTTTCAATACAAAATGGTTAAGTGAACACTTGCCTATATATACATATCATACAATATTCAAATAAACACATGATATATATATATACATATTCAAACACGGGATAAGCAATCAGCAATTACATTGTCAGTACCCTTTACATGCTTAATTTCCAGGTCAAAGTCCTGTAAAATCAAACTCCAATTCAACAATCTCCGATTCTTGTTTTTCATCTTACTCAAAAACATTAACGGATTGTGGTCAGTGTACGCAATCATTGGCTTTTGTCCTGTACAAACATAAACATCAAAGTGTTGTGAAGATAGAACCAGAGCCAACAGCTCCTTCTCTATTGTGGAATAGTTCCTTTGGTGGTGATTGAACTTCCTGGAGAAGTATGCCATGGGATGCTCAATGTCATCAGAGTCACTTCTCTGTAGGAGCACAGATTCACAAGCTTGGCCGCTAGCATCGACCGCGATGGAGAACGGTTTGTTGAAGTCAGGAGATTTGAACACGGGGAAGTGACACAGCAGAGACTTCAGGCGATCGAAGGCTCTCTAGCATGCATCATCCCAAGTGAACTTTACGCCGTTCTTCAGTTGGTTAGTTAGACTGAGAGCAATCTCAGCAAAGTTCTTGCAGAACTTGCGGTAGTACCCGATCATTCCAAGGAAGCGGCGCAAAGCTTTTTTGTTGTCAGGAACTGGAAAGTCCATGATGGCGTGGACTTTAGCATTTATGGGTGTCACCTTATCCTGGCCTATGACGTAGCCAAGATAGGTGACAGTAGCACAACCAAATTCACTCTTGTTCAGGTTAACAGTCAGGTTAGCCTGGGTCAGGCACTGGAACAACGTCTCTACATCTTTTAGATGTTCTTCCCAGGAGTCACTCCATGTGATCAGGTCATTGATGTATGCACCCGTGTGTGGCAATCCGGCGATTGTAGACTGTATCATCCTTTGGAACGTGGCTGGGACATTTTTCATTCCAAAGGGTAGGACTTCATACTGGGACAACCCAGATGGTGTGGCAAAAGCAGAGATGCTCTTGGCCATCTCAGTTCAAGGCACACACCAATAACCCTTCAATAAATCAATCTTGGTCAGAAACTTTGCTTGCCCTACTCTATCAATACAATCATCAATCCTAGGTATTGGAAACACATCAGTTCTAGTAACAGCATTGACTTTGCGATAATCTGTACAGAATCCAGTACTTCCATCAGGTTTTGGAACTAGCACACAGGGTGAACTCCAATCTGAGTTGGAGGGTCTGATAATATCATGTTCTAACATGTACTCAACCTCTTTCTCAGCAATCTTTCTCTTTTCAGGATTCATCCGGTATGGATGCTGTTTTATTAGTTTGGCATCACCAACATCTACATCATGAGAGGCTATAGAAACTCTTTTTGGAACATCAGGAAACAGATCCTCATATTTCTTGATCAACCTCTCAAACTGATTTCTCTGTGAGGGTTCTAAGTGCTGGAGTTTTACATCAAGATTTTGCAACACTTCAGAATTTGACAATTTACATGAAAGAACTTCAGCTTTAATTCTAGGTTCATCATCTTGAAACTTCCCCTCATCTTCACCAATCTCGGCCATAGGAGAATCTGAAGTGATAGCTACAACCCTAGCATTTCTGTCATGATAAGGCTTCAGCATGTTAATGTGACACAATTGTTTTGGTTTTCTCATATCTGGAGTCTTCACAATGTAATTTAGATCATTGAGTTTTGTCAGAATTTCATAAGGACCATGAAATCTAGCCTGCAATGGATTGGACTGCAAGGGAAACAACACAAGGACCCTGTCTTCTGGTTTAAACTCACGGCTTCTAGCCTTATGATCTTACCAAGTTTTCATTTTTCCCTGATTTGATTTCGAGTTCTCTTTGGCTAGGTCACAAGCTGCACACAATCTTTCCTTGAACTTGCTAACATAGTGTAACAGACTGATGTGCGGCTCTTCCTCTTGCCATTGTTCACTCAATAATAGGAAAGCTCCTCTCACTTCATGGCCAAACACTAGCTCAAACGGACTGAATCCAGTAGACTCCTGCACTGCTTCTCTAGCTGCAAACAACAGCAAATGAACACCTTCATCCCAGTCTTTCTCATGGTCATAACAATAAGTTCTCATCATTGTCTTGAGAGTGGAATGAAACCGCTCTAAGGCACCCTGACTTTCTGGATGATAGGCACTAGAAAGAATCTGCTTTGCACCTAGTTCATACACATCCTGCTTAAACAATCCTGAAGCGAAATTGCTACCTTGGTCTGACTGAATTTCCCTGGGAAGGCCAAACAACGTGAAGAACTTTATCAAGGCCTTCGAGATTGCAGTTGCCTTGATGTTACGTAGAGGTATGGCTTCGGGGAGTCTGGTAGATGCACACATGATTGTCAACAAGTACTGATTTCCAGATCTCGTCTTGGGTAATGGACTAACACAATCAATAATGACCTTAGAGAATGGCTCCCCAAATGTTGGGATAGGCTGCAATGGAGCTACAGGTGGGTCTAACTGGTGTTTTCCAACTACTTGACAAGTGTGACAGGTTTTGCAAAAGTTGGAAACGTCTTTCCGAAGCCCAGGCCAAAAGTGTTTCATGATCTTATCAACAGTCTTGTTAACACCAAGATGACCTAAAGGTAAACTATGAGCCATTGTTAAGATCTCATTCCTGTAGACCTTCGGAACAACAATTTGCCTGACCACTGCCCAATCTGCATTGGCAGGGAAATCAGGAGGGCGCCACTTCCGCATCAACACACCATCCTTGAGATAATACCCAACTGGAACTGCGTCTATTTCTTTATCAGGAAGGGCTCTCCTCCTTAGTGCACAAATTTCAGGATCATTTCAGGATCATCAAAATCTCTATGTCTCTGTCTCTCTTTTTCTGCTCTTTCTTCTTTCTCTCTCTCAAATTCTCTTTGTTTTTCCTTTTCCTCCCTTTCGTTCTTCTCTTCTCTTGCTAATTTTTCTGACTCAAATTCTCTTTGTTTTTCTTTTTCTCCCTCTTAATTTCTCTTTGTTTTTCTTTTTCCTCCCTTTCAATCTCTAGCATTTTTAATTTAAGTTCCATTTCTATATTTGGATTTTCTACTGGAAACTGTTCCAGATCTCCTGGTGCAAACACATTTTCATCAATGTAATATTCAACTATCTCTCTAGCCAGTCTTGCTTTTCGCATGGCTGGTTTTACCTCTGTCAGCTCTCAATGTCTGCAAATTTCTAGCTGTTCTGTCTTTTAAAAGACTTCAAAACCTCAACGGTTGGTGATGCCAAGAAATCATCCATTGCTGTTGACCTGTCAATATATATGTATTCAATTAAAAAAAAAAACAATTTTACAATTTGAAATGTTAGATTTGCAATAAATTACTCACACAATGGTCTATCCCGGACGAGCCCCCAATTTGTTATGGCCCCCATTTGTTTTTACATTTACAAGACAACAGCAACAGCAAGGGATGACAGACACAGTTTTAAAAACTTAAACACATTTAATGAACAGACAACTAAACAACTAACTATGCTACTGACCAAGATTGATTAACAAGACAAAAAAACAGAAATATTTACAGTCCCTTTTTGGTGGGGTGGCTTGGTGATGTCCTGGGTGAGGAAAATGCTCTAACACAGGCAAAAATCCACAAAAGAAACTTCACGGGTCTTGAACAGAATGACAGGTCTGGTCACATGTATCCCTCTTCTTGCGATTTCTCCTACCACTTTACTGTCTCAATTCTCCCCTTTATATACTCTTTTGCAGACCCCTCCCACCTTTTGGACTTTTTTTTTCTTATCTCTGGGACTTGTTTCAGACCTAGCTCCAGTCTGAGCTTAACAAAAAAAAAGGTAAATACTGCCATCCAGTGGCCTATATTCACATTACAGGGTCCTCACTGGGTCTTTCAGCAAGGTCACGACCCTAAACATGAGGCCAAATCAACATAGAAGTGGTTCACCAGACACAGAATCAAGCACCTCCCATGGCCATCTCAGTCCCCAGACCTCAACCCCATTGAAAACCTGAGTGAGCTGAAGAGGAGAGTGCAGAGGAGAGGACCCAGGTCGCTGGATGATTTAGAGAGACTGTGCAAAGAGGAATGGTCGAAGGTCTCTATTTCTGTATTCTCCTATCTTGTGAAACATTATAAGAGAAGATTAGGCGCTGTTTTGTTGGCAAAAGGCTGTTGTACAAAGTATTAACCTCGGAGGTGCTAATAATTGTGGCACACATGATTTGATGTAAAAGAATTATTTCTTCATGTGGGATTTTTTTCCCACTGAATAAATGCACTTGAAATAAAGGTCAGATTTTCCTCTTCTTTTCATTGTGGTCCTATATTATTTAGAAAAAAACTGAATTTATTAGAAGCTAAAGAACACATGGATGCCAATAATTATGGCGGGCAGTGTATACTAACACTCACTTAATCCTGCACTATACAAACTATATGGTCAAAATACTGCACTACACCAGCAATGCCGTATTTGTCAAATACTTCTGTATACAAACTACACATACAGTCCAGATGCTTCTCTATACAAACTATTCACACCAAAATATTTCACCGTACAAACTGCTCACACCGTGCAAACTCACAAAACGGTGTCTAAATACTGCATATTGTAGGACGCATTTACGTTATTGGATACTTCGAGTGGCCTTCTCATGCCTTACTGAGGCACAAAACCTCAGTCACTCTCACTTTTTCACACTTTTCCTTCCTCTGTAAATTAAGTTCTTAGCTTCTTTGTTTCTGCCATTATGTCTATACCAATACTAGGCTAGCCTCTTATTTTTACCCATAGTTGGTTGAAAGATGTAGCTATTGTCGTAAAGCATTACACATTTTCACAGGTAATCATATCCGATAAAGAACAGGTGTTAGGGGCATGGAGTGGGAATGCACCATTCTCCCCATTTAAAGTCTGTGTATCATAAAAGTGGTTTTGAAGCTAGTGTTTTTAGGTAAAAAAGAGTGAATGTCCGTCCCAAGTGTTTCATCACGCTGGTGCTTAACCGTGGTATCTGTTGCATGAAGCCACTATGAGTATTGCTGCCCCCGCTGGATGGGATGCTACTCCATTGCAGGTTACCCCCCAGGTCTTAGTCAGGCTTCCCAACCATTTGCTGGTAACCAGTTGTGCACCTGGGTGGAGTGAGGCACTGTGGCAGTGAAGTGTTTTGCTAAAGAAAACCTCATAAAAGCCACAGCAAGGACTTGAACCCAGGGCCTTTTAATAACAAGTCAAATACTCTTAACCACTGCACCACCACATCCCACATTACGGTACAGTAGTCGCAAAATGTTGCTTTAACATTGACTCATTTTAACATACCAACGGATCCCTCGTTTAAGTTAGAAATAATTATAGTGTGAAACCCTGGCTCGGTTGTGGGCATGAGTTGGGGACTGTCAGAAATGCCCATATAGTCCGAACCAGGCAGGGTAGTGAAATTACAACCTTAACCTTCAACGTGTTCCATCGGATAGTTTTTCTCCATGCAACTTTCCCGCTCGTCTGTGTTTATTGCCGTGGCAGCTGGTGAACTGAAAATAGAGCAGGCAGAAAACATCTCATGAAACGAATAATTGGTCTTTCAATCATTCATTTAAATTACCATGACATGAACTAAGAAAACACTCAGCATTATATGCATTGGCAGTTCCTGTTAAGACAAGTAGTAGGCTAGTTTTTACCTGTTTTCTATGATTTTCCTTTAAGAACTTCTACAACAATTAGAATAAGCCAATTCTATTGCCAACAAGGCAATCAGAGATAGCGGACCTGGCCCCAGCCACGGGCTGACAGACAGACTGACAGAAACACACACACACGCACACACACACCAACATGATCATTGCTCAACCTGGACCCCTAGGGGAGGGGCCAGGTAATAAGCCTAGAATAAGCAATTTCCATTCAGACTAATGTTTTCTTTCACCGAACGAAAAAAGATAAACTTCTGTGTTCATGTTGTAATGTGAATATAGGCCACTAGATGGCAGTATTTACCTTTTTTTGTTAAGCTCAGACTGGAGTCATGTTTAGACATGTCCTGGACATGTCTGGGGCAAGTCTCAGAAAATTAAAAAAAAGAGGTCTAAATGTGGGTGGGGTCTGCAAAAGAGTATATAAGGAAAAGAATTGAGACAGTAAAGTAGTCGGAGAAATTGCAAGAAGATGACCAGACCTGCCATTCTGTTCAAGACCTGTGACGTTTCTTTTGTGGATTTCTTTGCCTGTGTTTGAGCATTTTCTTCATCCAGGACATCACCAAGCCACCCCACCAAAAAGGGACTGTAATTATTTCTGTTTTTTCTTATTTATCAATCTTGGTCTTTAGTTGTAGGTTGTTATTAGTCTTTGTCTTTGTTAAAAATTAAATGTGTTTTAGTTGTTAAAACTGTGTTTGTCATCCCTTGCTGTTGCTGTTGTGTTATAAATGTAATAACAAATTGGGGCCATAACAATGTCCACGTTTGATTTTAGCGCATCCTGTAAATCTTGATTATTTCATTAGAAAAAAAAGAAAGCTGATAATCATACTACCCTCAACTGTATGTTGATTGAAATGCATTAGTCCAATAGCAAACAAGCTCCTGCTCCTGTCATAAGTTGATCAATTCAAATATTTGGCATAAATCTATACTGCAGTTAATTAATAGAAAAAAACATTAGTCACTTGATCCGTGACTAATCCGCTTTTGTGGGGTGGCCTGTATTCTTAGGAGGAGGGGGCCGGCCTGACAGAGGACAGCGACTGAGAGACCTCTGTTACGGACCAGATGCTCTAAATCCATGATCTCAGTAGGAATGTGGAGGTATTTAATACTTGTTTAAGAAAAAAAAATCACTTACATCAGCTTTAATTAAAAGATGCATCTAATGTATAGTATACTGATAGTGGGTTTTTTGTGGGATGTCTACTGCCTGTTGGTGGAAGTTGTATGGTTCTGGTTCCTATTCTGAAAGCATGATAGGCCTATAATATACAAGATAAAATGAAAGTTATTATTAATTAATTGGTGCATATGGTGTCAGGGACCTATTTATTGCATTTCATTGCAAATTAGGGGGCGCTTCTGAAATATTTGGCAACACCCTTCTAGCGCTGTCTAATGTCTTTTTCTTGAAACATTATTTTTATTTTGAATGCACATATTTATTTTGAATGCACATATTGGGTGCATATTGTCTTATTTGTGTACTCATTAATGTTACTACGTTCCGGGCGCATGCGCAATAATTTTTATCGCATCATGTTTTGTCCTGTTCTTCCAATTTCGGAAAGGGGGGGAGGGGCGCCAAAGGGGAGGTTCACCCTGGGCGCCATGCCATGGCTAGGACCCTTACTGGGGGCTGTGTGTGAAAAACTACGGCAGTTTGCAGGCTCACATTGTAGCGTGGACACCAGATCTGAGAAGGCAAGGAATCGCACTCTTCGTTATTGGTAGCTGAGGTCACTGGAGGCGAAAAATGCTCGTTATTATCGAAGATCAGGTAAGCATGTCAACGAAATAATGTTGCTTGTCAGCAGAAGTAAGTTTGAAGTTTTATGTTTGAAGCTTTTTAGGCTAGCTACATCTTCAGTACGCTGCCTTTTTCATAAAACCCAGGTAATTCTAAACATGACCACCGTAAGAGAACTACTGTTAACTGGTTTGCTAAGACATGTACATTTCATCCAGTGATGTCATGGAGATTGGTTTGGTCCACTGTGCATTTAAATTACTGTGTTCAAAAAGAAATAGCATAAATGATAACCTTGTTGCTGACAGTGTGTCTAGGCTACTATATCTGTGCGTGATTTTTTTGTATTTCGATCGGTCGCTTGTCAGCAGCCAGCGACATCCATTTAAGTAAAATTCCGTGACTTATTATTTTTTCTTTTTTACTGTTGTCTAGTGGCCATCAAAAGAAAACATTTCCAGCGCTTAGATGCTAGTTTGCAGCTGGAAAATTCGCGGTCTGACGATGGGTCTGATCGGTTTGGGAGCGGATTGCTGCTGCCGTTATTGGTAACGAAACCTGAGCAGGGAGAGGTCGGGCTGCTGGACATTTATTAATGACACCAGAAGCAGAGTTGCAATCATTCACTGTAATGTTGCTCTTAAAATTGGGGAAATGACACGGTAGCCTGGCGACAAGTCTTTATATCGTTGTCAAAGTAGGCTGCATGTAATTCAGCGTTAGGAGGCTTCTTCGACTTAGCGAAAACGACTTATCATGATGACATGGCACTAATTTAAGTTGTGTCCCACAGCAGCAGTTAGTGACCACGCTAAGATGTAATGTAGCTTCGCGGGTTGATGCATTATTTATGACGAGAATGATTCCATCGCCGCACAAATCCCATCCTCTTGCGATGATTTTCTGTAGCTGTTGTGGTAGCTCCATTAAACAAATGTAAAAAGCGACGCTTGTACCTCCATGGCACGTGATTCATGTCAAAGCGTCAGATACTGAAGATGACTCTTCTGTCGGCTTTACTTGGACACGATTTTTCCGGATGAAAGGCATCTTCTAAGTAGAAAGGCTAATAAATGTTCTTCTTTTCGTGTCAGTGTTCCTTTTCCCACTCCATCATCAGAAGATAGCGTGTCCACATAAAGTTCTTGAACTTAAATTCTAGAATTATTAAACCCACACGAGTGATACAGCGCCCTCCATAATTATTGGTACCCCTAGTTAAGATGTGTTCTTTAGCTTGTAATAAATTCAGTTTTTTAGCTGGACCAAACAGCTCTATGAACGCGTCTGTCTGTCTGTCCGTCCGTGACACCTTTTTGACCATGCTCCTGTTGTCGTATCATCATAAAATTTAAGGAGTTATTGACCTTCACCAAAGTGATGTCCATGCACAAGGTCGAGGTCAAAGGTCAATCTCACAGAGGTCACGACCTTTTTGCGGGTTTTCGCGCTGTAACTCCAGTTAGAATTCATGGATCGCTATGAAATTTTGGAAATAGCTTCTAGGCATAGAGGAGGTGTTCCATAGTTTTTCTAAGGTCATCCGTCAAATCCCAAGCTCACAAAGGCAAAAAAAGTGTCAATTTTGCCCGATTTGACGGTTTTCGCACCGTAACTCCAGTTTAATTCAATGAATGACTATGAAATCTTACAACTAGCTTCTTGGTATAGAGGAGGGGTTCCCATTTGATTTTCAAGGTCATCTGTCGAATCCCAAGGTCACACCGGTCAAAAAAGTGTCGAGTTTGCCCCGATTTCACAGTTCTCGCACCGTAACTCCACTTCAACTTGATGGATGGCTATTACATCTTAGAACAAGCTTCTTGGTACAGAGGAAGGGTCCCCTATTGATTTTCAAGGTCATTTGCCAATTTCGAGATCACACTTGTACAAGAAACCACCAGTCATGGACACTAGGCCACGTGACGGATGCTAGGCGAGGTCGCAGCTATTAGATCCTTCTGATCTACTTGTTTGTAAATAATATAGGACCACAATGAAAAAAAAGAAGAAATCCAACCTTTAATTCAAGTACATTTATTCAGTGGGGAAAAAAATCCCACATTGTGAAATTAATCTTTTACATCCAATCATGTGTGCCACAATTATTAGCACCCCTGATGTTAATACTTTGTACAGCCCCCTTTTGCCAACAAAACAGCATCTAATCTTCTCTTATTTTGTTTCACAAGATGGGAGAATACAGAAAGAGGGATCTCTGACCATTCCTCTTTGCACAATCTCTCTAAATCATCCTGAGACCTGGGTCCTATCCTCTGCACTGTCCTCTTCAGCTCACTTTACAGGTTTTCAATGGGGTTGAGGTCTGGGGACTGAGATGGCCATGGGAGGAGCTTGATTCTGTGTCTGGTGAACCTTTTCTGTGAAGATTTGGCCACATGTTTAAGGTCATTTTCTTGCTGAAAGACCAAGTGACAACCCATCTTCAGCTTTCGGGCAGAGGCCACCAGATTTTGATTTAAAATGTCCTGGTATTTCAAAGCGTTCATAATGCCATGCACCCTAACAAGGTTCCCCAGGGCCACTGGGAGGCAAACTAATTAAAAAAGGGGGTACATTCAGAGTTCGCAAGTACCTCTTCCACATTTTACCGCCAGGTGGCAGCAAAACCCAAAATCAATTGTTTTTGCCCCTCGGCCGACTCTGGTCGGAGGGGTATTGTCGTCTGTCTGTCTGTCGTCCGTCGTCTTTCGTCCGTCCGTGATATTGTCCGGGCCAGTACTCAGCAACTAATAATTGCAGCTTCACCAAATTTGGTATAATAACTCACTATGACTCATAGATGTGCAACGTCGGGTTTTTGCTGGATTTTGACCTTTAACCATAGTGCTGTGACCTTGACTCTGGAAATCTTGTTCAGGTCAGTACTCGGAAACTAATTCTCACAGCTTCACCAAATTTGGTATGGTAACTCGGTATGACTCACAGATGTGTAACATCAGGATTTTTGCTGGATTCGACCTTTGACCTTAGCTCTGTGACCTTGACCCTGGAAATATTTTCCGGGTCAGAACTCTGCAAGTATTTGTCACAGCTTCACCAAATTTGGTATGGTAACTCACTGTGCCACAAGGATGTGCAACGTCTTGTTTTTTGCTGGATTTCACCTTTGTCCTTAGCGCTGTGACCTTGGCTGGAAATCTTGTCCGGGTCAGTACTCAGTAACTACTTATCGCTGCTTCACCAAATTTGGTATGGTAACTCACTGTGACACATGGATGTGCAAGGTCACATTTTTTGCTGGATTTCACCTTTGACCTTAGCGCTGTGACCTTGAGGCCGGAAATCTTGTCCAGGCCGAGGGGTGTTCAGGGGTGTTCCCTTCCCGGATGTATTCAAAAACGCCCCCAAAAACTCTTAGACTCTCTCACCATCTTATGAAATTTAATCAAAACCAGTTTAGTGGTTTTTCACTTTTGTTCAGAAACACAGAGACAGACAAACGGCACTGATCACAAAACCTCCTTCCACCTTAGATGATAGAGGTAATTGAAATGTTAGGAATCATTTTCTTTATTTTCTTTTTTTACTGCTGAAACTGGAATCGAATGTACTCAGGTCAAACAAAACCATATGCCTCCGGAGTTCATCGTTTTTGCAGAAAGGTTTGTGAAATCAACAAAACATTTGAAAGATTAACATAATTAACAAATCACTGACTGTTTGCATGCTGTTGTCTGCCTTAAAAATCTAACTGAGTCCCTCAGTCAATTGAACATCTTTTCATCTTTCGGTATTGTGCATGGTGCGGCTTTGACTTAAACTTGCACAAGAAATTCTATTTCTTTGCCAGACTTTTGAATTTAAACCATTTAAATCCAATTTAAACTTTTATACTATGATATTCATTTATTTGGATTATATATATATATATATACATATATATATATATATATATATATATTTAACAGAAACACAAAAAATCTGTTATTTTAGCCTTGAAAACAGAACTCGACTTATACACCCAGTTGGCTTATACACCGGAAATTACGGTACTGCAATCAAGCGTTTGAGATAACTGGCAATGAGTTTTTAACATCGCTGTGGAGGAATTTTGGCTCATTCTTCTTTGCAGAATAATTTTAATTCAGCCACATTGGAGGGTTTTCAAGTATGAACGGCCTGTATCAGGTCATGCCACAGCATCTCGGTCAGATTTAAGTCCAGATTTTGACTAGGCCACTCCAAAACCTTAATTTTGTTTTTGTAAAGCCATTCAGAGGTGGACTTGCTGGTGTGTTTAGGATCACTGTCCTGCTGCATAAGCCAAGTGTGCTTGAGGTCACAAACTGATGGTCGAACATTCTCCTTCAGGATTTTATGGTAGGGAACAGAACTCATAGTTCCATCAATTACGACATTTCGTCCAGGTCCTGAAGCAACAAAGCAGCCCCAGACCATTACACTATCACCACTATGTTTGACTGTTGGTATGATGTTCTTTTTATGAAATGCTGTGTTTGTTTTTACACCAGATATAACTGGATCCACACCTTCCAAAAAATTCAACTTTCGTGTCATCACTCCACAGAATATTTCCCCAAAAGTCTTGGGGATCATTGAAATGTTTTTTGGCAAATGTGGGATGAGCTTTTGTGTTCTTTTTGGTCAGTGGTTTTCACCTTGGAACTCTCCCATTGATGCCATTTTCGCCCAGTCTCTTCTTGTTGAATCATGAACACTGACTTTAACTGAGGCAAGTGAGGCCTGCAGTACTTTAGATGTTGTTCTGGGTTTTTTTTTGTGACCTCCTGGATGAGTCCTTGATGCACGCTTGGTGTAATTTTGGTAGGTCGGCCACTCCTGGGAAGGTTCACCACTGTTCCAAGTTTTCTGCATTTGTGGATAATGGCTCTCACCATGGTTCATTGGAGTCCCAAAGCCTTAGAAATAGCTTTGTAACCCTTTCTAGACTGATAGATGTCAGTGACATTGTTTCTCATCTGTTGAATTTATTTAGATTGCGGCATGATGTTTTGCTTTTTTGAGATCTTTTATCCTACTTCACTTTGTCAGACAGGTTCCGTTTAAATGATTTCTTGATACAACAGGTCAAGCAGTAATCAGGCCTGGGTCTGGCTAGTAGAAATTGAGCTAAAAAAATGTGGTTAATCACTGTCAATTCATGATTTAACAAGGGGGGCAATTACTTTGTCACATTGGGCCAGGTGGGTTTGGATAGCTTTTTTCCCTTAATAAATGAAATCATCATTTAAATACTGCACTTTTTTATTTACTCAGGTTATCTTTGTCTAATATTAAAATGTGTTTGATGATCTGAAACATTGTGACAAGTGTGACAAATATGCAAAAAAATAAGAAATCAGGAAGGGGGTGAATACATTTTCACGGCACTGTACTTGGAGAACTGCAGAGGAGAGCTGCTTAAAGCATGCTCCCTCGGGTTTCCAGGCTGTGTCGTTCAAAGGTGCATGGAGTAAAATGGAGTAAAATGAAAGTGACAGATTATGTCAAGTGGTGACTTCGTCATAGTGAGTGATGGGCGTGTATAGACATTTGAAACACCAGAGACTGAGCTTTAAAGACAGGATGTGATTTGGTGCAGATTGAAGTTAATTAATTTGTCGATGGTATAATGAAGTCTCACACCTGTTTTGAATCAAATCCAGTGTTTTGGCCTAAAATTTCACATTTCAAAGAAGTGACAAATGTAAAAATACACTGCCCGGCCAAAAAAAAAGTCACCGTTTGGAAGTTAATGAACAAATTCTTAAATTGGATCATTATTGCGGTTATTAATATGTTTCAGATGGCAATAATCATTTTAACCCTGACTGATGAAGTGCGTCGCTATTCATTTCTTACAAAATCATGTCGGAAAACACATTCCCTGATGGTGGAAACGATGTTACAGTATTTCAGAACGGGCAAGTTATTGGCCTGTATTTAGCAAAGAAAACCATGAATGACAAAACCAAGCAGGAGGAATCATTTTCACAAACAAATTTTCCACCACAAAGTCCTGACCTTTTAACATAATGAAAGTTATTGGGATGTACTCAAGACCACCGAGTGGTTCAACCATTATGTCAAGAAGACAAGATCTTGGACAAAAATCATGGCATTTCTGATCGAAAAGAAATTTTCTGGCATTGCATATAGTTGTCAAAACAATGACAAGATGAATATGCATTGTTATCAAAGCTACAGGGGTTCCAACTAAATATTTGAGTGTGCGACTTTTTTTTTGGCCAGGCAGTGTAGTAGCAAAGCCAATATGCCCGCTTGGCCATACATGGCCAAAACGAACGCCCCCTATTGGCCAAAGTATTGGTCTGATTCGGCTCAAAATCAAACTTGTTGTAGACCTTATGACCATATATACACATATGAAATAAAAGGATCAGTCAGGCCGCCCCGGTGCGTATCATAAAGGCTGTGTCCTGCCTGCAGCGACCTGGGTTCGATTCCGGCTCAGGTCATTTGCTGCATGTCTTCCTCCATTCTTCTCCCCAACCTTCCTGTCTCTCTACACTGTATAACTGCTATATAAAGAAAAAACTCCCAAAAAATAATCTTAAATAAAGGATCGGTCAAAAAGTGAAGACGCTAGAGTGCAGACAAGCCAAAATTTTACGCGCGCACACATGACAGACCACCACTAAAGACCCCGAGCAGAGCATAAGCCCCTTGGGCCTTTGCCCAAGTGGGCTAAAAACCGTGTGTGATGTTAGATGCAGTACTTGTACGTCAACATTAAATGAAAAATTCCATGATGATTCCATGTCTTGACCATAGCTCTGTGACTTTGACCCTGAAATCTTTTACGGATCAATACTTGTCAACTAAGTATCGCAGCTTCACCAAATTTGGTATGGTAACTCACTGTTACCCATAGATGTGCAACGTCAGGTTTTTTTTTGCTGGATTTTACCTTTGATCTTAACTCTGTGACCTGGAAATTTTTTTTACGGGTCAGTGCTCGTTAACTAAATATTGCAGCTTCACCAAATTTGGAACGGTAACTCACTGTGACATAGATGTGCAACGTCAGGTTTTTTTGCTGGATTTGACCTTTGACCTTAGCTCTCTGATCTTGACCCTGGAAATCTTGTGCGGGTGATATTGTCCAGGCCAGTACTCAGCAACTAATGATCACAGCTTCACCAAATTTGGAATGATTACTCACTATGACCCATAGATGTGCAACATTGGGTTTTTTGCTGGATTTGACCTTTGACCTTAGCTCTGTGACCTTGACCCTGGAAATCTTGTACGGGTCAGTACTCATCATCTGAATATCGCAGCTTCACGAAATTTGGTATGGAAACTCACTGTGACTCATGGATGTGCAAGGTCATGTTTTTGCACAATTTCACCTTTTGACCTTAGCACTGTGATCTTGAGGCAGGAAATCTTGTCCAGGCCGAGGGGTATTCAGCAATACGTTATGTTTATTTCTTTCAATTATTCTGACTAATTGGGTTAATTGGTTGTATACACAAATATAGATTTGTGCAAAGGTTTGATCAAAGAAAAATGTTTTTTAAAAATGACAATCAAGCAACATAGCCTGTTGCCAAAGATTATGAAGTGATAGAAGCGCTGATATACGTAACTTCGCCACAATGTTAAATTGAAAGAATGCTAACAATCGAAAGAATTACAAAAAAAACCTTGTCCAAACTCCATCTCTCATCGTAGCATTTAAGCTGATTTTTCAACTCTTGCATCCTGAGTTGCCCATCTGAGGATTACCCAGCCCTGCTTTCGCCATGCCTTCTCCAAACTGGTTCTCATTTACGTTTCCAAATTAGCAACTTGGTGTTAATCCATTTAGATGCAAGAATCAGTCGGTATTACTGTCCCACTCCCCTCAACTTGCATTGTTCATTGCAATTATCAAGCATTTCCTCATCCACATTAATTGTGACATAAAACGGCCGCGTCTTTAGAAGCTTCTGAATTCATGCAGCTCGCAAAATGGCATATATATTTTTTCTGTCTGTGTCCTGCTTGATACGCCTAAGAGAAATTTCTATTAAATGCGGTTTTAATCGAGTATTACGTTTGCTTTGGTAAAAATGAAACTGTCTACAGCCAGTGACATTACTGTAATGCTGGTTAACCTTCCGCCTGTTTCTCATTTAGAATGGGACACTTCGCTGAATTAAATAACTGCGCACGCAGGCGACTGATAAGGTACTTTACCAATTAGCTACTATTGATGATTAAGATGTAAAGCTTTGCGTCAGTGGAGGGCTACAATGAGATCGCATTAAATGCCAATTTACAGAATTTTCTTGAAATTCTACATTGTAGTAGAATATTAAGTAGCAAATGCTGCTGAAGATGTTGTTGAGATAAGGTTTAGATTTTGTTTATGATTAACCGGATAATTGCCGTTCATACAATCTCATATTGTAGCCTCTGTACAACTTTCACAGAAGCCGGACTACAAAGACCCCATAAATGATTTTGACACCATGAAAGTTTGATGCACAGGTTGCATTTGAATTGATTTTAACTGCATGCCGTGAGGTGAACTTTCACAATACACGAATAACCAATTTACTAAATTATTCAATTACCAACGCTTTGACGCAAGAGCGTTTGTAATTTAAAAGCCTACATTATTATCCCTTTGCAGCATAGCGTGCAGCTGCGCTTCCCCGCAAAAGTAGCCTATTCTTTTGGAAACATTTTGATGAAGTGCAATCTTAAAATAAATTGGGTTGCACTGCTGGAAAAAAAGGTTGAATTGCTTTCATGCAAAATATGTGCTGTTCATTGGCTTTTTTAGTTTATAAATGTGGCATTCCAGTGGATGGTGGTCCACTGACATGGTGGAAAAGCAGTGAGTGTAAATACCCCCACACTGCCAAGATGACAAGATGTTATCTCGCTGTGCCTGGCACTTCAGTGCCTAGCGAGAGGGTATTCTCTACTGCAGGGGATATAGTGACTGCAAAGAGGTCTACACTCTCCCCTGACAATGTAGACATTCATATCTTCTTGAAAAAGAATTTAAAATTATAAGCAGAGGTGTGCTTTGCTTTTTAGCACGCCGGGACGAGTAACGTCCGGAGAGCTATTGTCGTACCCCCGGCGCCCGCGTCCGTTCGCGTCTGTGTTCGTCCGCGTGCAGAAAAACTTTAACCTTGCCCCGGCGAGCTTTGTTGTCTTTCTGACAACTCTTGTTCTTTTCTTCTTTCCTGATGTAGACATAGGCTAGTTCACTGCCCATGTTTAAAGAGAAGGTATCATGCAGTATCATGGCATAGTTTTTCATTCATGGTCCATGTTTAAAAGAAGAAGGTATCATGCCTTAAATTGCACTGTAAATTATATAAAAACAAATAAAAGTTTTTATTTTTTATTTAATGGGCAGAAGTGTTTTACAAAATAATTGGAGGACAAAGTTTTATTTTTTTGTTGTTGTTGATCCGAAAAGTGATGCAATCCGTGACTCAAATCCATGATACGATCGGAACTGTGAGTTTTTTGATCCTAGGGAGGTACATCAGCAGAATCAACTGCTATGTGGGCGAAAATATTGAAAATCGATTAAACCTGTTGCAATGTCCAAGTTTTTTTCAGCTCGTCAATGTTCAGCTACGAAAACCCGCTAATGGTAGACTACTACACCAATGTGGTTAATTAAGCTAGCTCATATAGTGGTAGCTAACCACAAGAAGAAAAAGTTCAAAGTTCGCTGTTCACTTTGCCAGGTGCAAATAACATGGCTTTTATCAAAAGCGGAATGCTTATATCTTATGAGTAAATGTTGCTTTTAGCATTTTATGTTTTTCTCAGATCCATTTTTTTTATGGCTGTGCTACTAGCTAGTTCCCCAATGGCATTTCAGGCATCATGAACTTCATGGATGCTAAAACCTTAAAATTGGCTTATAAAGCTTCTGGGAGGAGACTTTCATCAGAATAATACAGACACATAAGCTTCCCCATCACTACGGTTACTTACCAATGCACGCCGCAAATAAATTACTCTATAGGCTAAAGACACAGTGGTTGCAAGTGCTCAAAGTTCATACTCGTCTTATTTTTTTTGCCGTAAGAAAAGACCCGGGGCTACAGAAAAAATACCCCAGGCTATAGCCCAGTAGCCAGACCCTAACACGCCCCTGGTGAGTGATGAATCAGTAAATCCATTTTGCAACACGTAGCTATGCATTACTGCCAAGATTTACATATGTTAGATATGGGCCAATGAGCTATTGTCGTGGTGTGGCGTCCGTCATCCGGAACATTTTATTTAATTTTTTTGGCCTGATGAATTTTTAGCCCGCTTGGCCGAAAGGCCCAAGGGTTTATGCTATGCTCGAGGTCTTTAGTGGTGGTCTGTCATGCGTGCGTCCGTGCATGTGTGTGTTAACCTTTGGTTTGTCTGCGCTCTAGCGTCTTCAATTTTGGACCGATCCTTTTCATATATCATATGTGTATATAAGGGGTGTCAACATCTACACGTGTAAATGGTTACACGGATAACAACTCATAACCGTTTAGAAAAATCAATAACCGTGTACTCGTCATTTTTACCTCCTCCTCGTTCATTTCTCACCAATACATATCGTCGCCTATTTTTTTTGTTCCCTGAAAGCTTCAGATAACAGTGGCGTAGCCAGCGGGGGTACTGAGACACTGCAATTAGTTCTCCATCATTTTAATTTATTGACGCGTTTTCCAATTATCGTAATTGGTAATGGAAGACACGGTCTCTCTCCGTATGTGATCTAACAGCGATTAAATCATGGGCTAAATTCAGTCCAGTTGCGAAACACGAACAGAGAATTGGGTTGCACAAAACTTCAGTTTTAAACAATCATTAGTCCTGACCTGTTCTCAGTCATTTTCATAATTAACAGAAGGTTCACTCCGAGAGCACTTCACAGTTAACAGGTGCGGCTTGTTCTCCCCGATTAGGAACAGGTCAGGACTGATAATTGTTTAAAACGGAAGTTTTGTGCAACCCAATTCTCTGTTGTTGTTCCGCAACTGGATTGAATTTAGCCCATTATTTAATCGCTGTTAGATCGCATACGGAGAGAAACCTTGTCTTTGGTCGCCAATTAAGGGAATTGGAAAACGAGTCAATCAATGAAAATGATTGAGAACTACTAATCGCAGTCAAAAAGGGACGTGTCTCAAACCCCCGCTGGCTACGCCACCGTCAGATAATAACATTAACTTACTATACACTTCAATGTTTCCACTAGCGCATACAGATCCCTGGGGCGCAATGTTGCCTTGATATAAAAAAACCCCCCGCAGCCACAGCCAGTGTCGCGCCACGTCAAGAATAGGCTGCAGAGGACCTGAAGAGCGCGGCGCTCATCTTCTCCATGTGCAAATGTTCTGCAGCTGAAAACAAAAACTGTTAATGCCTTGTTATTTTAGCCTATATTGTTGCGTATTGTTGTACGTTATATTGTTGGTTGGTGTTCTGTCGGCTTTTCACGACCTGATCACACATCCTCGCGTCTAGGGAAGAAGAACACATTTTTTTTTGCCAATTTTAGTGAATAATTCTGAGAGTCCCCCTCTACTTTTTTAACTTTGTGGATATAATGGTGAAGTTTTTTCCTCTCACTTCGCTTACTTTGACTTCTTTTTGAGTTGCTTTCTCTCGCCAATTCCACATTACTTTTACTAGGAGACGTATATTAAAATTCAGACGCAGCTCCCGTTGCGAGAGAGGGATGCAGTTTGCACTTTAAGTAAAAAAAAAAGTACAAAAGTGAGCAATAGTTAAAACAAAGATTAAAAAAGCTTTACCCTTTTTCAGCTTTCACTTGTTCGTTGTCTTATCTGTCAAAATGATAGACGATATTATTTTCAACTCATTTCACTTTCTGTGGTTATATAGCGCAACTGCGATAGAAAAAGCTCATAAATCCCCAACGTGTAACCCGGTACACGTCGGTTAGAAGTCCCGTGTACACGTGTAGAAAAAATTGTAGACGTTGACACCCCTAGTGTATATGTCATCATAAGGTCTAGACCAAGTTTGATTTTGAGCCAAGTCGGACTGATACTTTGGCCAATAGGGGGCGTTCCATTTTGGCATGTTTGGCCAAGCGGGAACAGTGGCTTTGCCCATTTTTGTATAAATTTGCCATAACATACTACAAGTCCATACCTCCAGAAGTTTTTTTTTTTTTGGATTTTTGATTGAATCATTTTTTGTTTGTTTTATGGGCCCTTGAGAATTTGGACCCAGTGTTAAGAATAGAACAGAGAAATTTTTAAAAATTATTTCTCGAAAAATGCGTGATAAATTTTTTTCTAAATCAGGAAATCAACTTTGCTCGGTACCGTCAATGTACAGTGCGAGCGCCATTTTGATTGAATCGATGGAAGACGATCTAGTGGAGGCGCTATGCTTCATGCATATGCAAGATAGCCTGTGGAGGCCAAATGGTTGCAGATAGAGATTAAGTTTGTGTCATCGAAATTCAGTGCCTGACAACAGTCTTGGCACTTATCCAAGTTGTAGGAACAACAAATAATAACCTGACTTGAAGTTGATCAATTGGAATCAAAGAAAGGCTTATGAAAGGCAAAGCCTTCCAGATTATGCAAAATATTCCAAAATAGAGTTTTGTGTCAATCATTGAGTTTTATTATTTAATTAGTACTGAAAGGTCAGATTTTGCTTGGCCAAAAGTCTTGTCGCATTGAAAAAAAATGTGGAAATTATACATACACTTTATTTTGAAAACACAAAATGCCACCATAATATTAGAGCATAAATTCAAAAAAGAATTAATATTGCGTAGACTCCCATGAGCTTGGAGGACTGTATCCATACGTCTTGGCAATGACTGAAATAACTTGATGATGAAATCATCTGGAATGGCAAAGAAAGCAAGTCTTACAGGACTCCCAGAGTTCATCAAGATTCTATGGTTTCATCTTCCAAGCCTCTTCCTTCATCTTACCCCTGAAATGCTCAATAATGTTCATTTCAGGTGACTGGGTCGGCCAATCCTGGAGTACCTTCACCTTCTTCGCTTTCAGGAACTGTGATGTGGAGATAGAAGTATGAGAAGGAGCAGCAGTATGAGTCGGGCAGCAAGAACTTCTTTATTTCAGGCTGTTGATGTTGCCATAAAACTGTGCAGATCTTTCTCCCCCCCCCCCCCCCCCCCCCATACTGGCTATAACGACAAACCATGATTTTTTTCCTCCACCAAACATGATTGTTTTCTGGGAGAATCTTGGGTTCATGAGGGTTCCAGCAGGTCTTGTACGGCGACTGGGTTGCAGTTCAGTGGATGATTTATCAGAAAAATAAACTTTCAGCCACTTTTCCAGTATCAATCCTTTCTGCAAGCTGTGGGCCTTGGCAAATGCAATGCAGTTTATTTGTTTTGTGTTTAATGCAGGGTTCTGTGTACTAATTTGGCCATGAAAACCACTTTGAGAGAGAATTTGACAAACTCTTCTTGTAGATACTGGGATTTTTGGTGACATTTCCTAATGTAGCTTTGCTGTAGTTGAAGAAGGGCTAGCCTTGTACAGTTGAAGCAACAAACGGTCATTTCAAATAGTGGTCATACCAGGGTCTGTCTGACCTGCACTTGCCATGAACATCACCAGTTTCTTCAAATATTTTTTTTCATCCCCTCCACTTGGGGATTTGGATACATTAAAGATGTCTGCCACTTCAGCAGCAGACTCAGTCTTCAGGCTCCTGATGATCAGCACTTTGCTCTGTGGTTGAATCTCTGGCATGTGGTCAGAGGTCTAGTCGCACCTCATATGAAAGTCTGGTGTGCTGGGGTTATTCTATACACATCTGGGAATGTGTTAATTACAGTGTTTGTCATAGGTTAAACTCTAATCTGTGATTTGTTGCATCATCTGAAGAGACGACAAGACTTTGTTCCAGCAAAAACACGTTATAGGCTTTGCCAGGCTGTGAACATTAGAACCGTTTTTGACTGTTTCATTTTGCACCAAATTATTAATGTGAAAGCCCTTGACATTAAAATGGACCATTTATTGTAACAATTGAGTGGTTAGAAATAAAGTTATATGCTATTTTTAGTTACTATGTCTTTATGCGACAAGACTTTTGTCAGACGCTGTATAGGAAGTCATTTGACCTGTATTTTGGCTATGTTAAAGCTGAACTCCGATGACTTTGAAAAGTGAAACTTGAGGTAAAGGAAAATATTTACAATGTTAAAAGATAGGACTGGAAATTTCAAAAACTTATTGAAAATTTGGCCCCAGTGTTAAAGATAGAACAGAGAAATTTAAAAAAATTATTTATCAAAAACTGTATAACTTTTTTTCTAAATCTGGCAATCAACTCACCTTGATACACTTTATATATAGCGCGAGTGCCATTTTGATTGAATCGGTGAAAGTGGGTCTAGTGCGGGCGCTGTACTTTAACATTGGGTCTTATGGAGAATGGGCAAAATCGCCTTTGGAAGGCAAGTGGTTGCAGATAGAGATTAAGTTTATATTATCGACATGTAGGAAGTCATATATGTCCTATATTTTGGCTATGTTAAAATTGACCACAGATGACCTTCAAAGGTAAAACTCGAGGTCAAGCAAAATGCTACAATTTTTAAAGGCTTCTAAGCTTGAAAATATTGAAGATTGGGGACCTGTATTGAACTCTTATAGGAAGTGGTATAAGAGGTTTTATATGGTGGCCTTGAACTTGACCTTCAGTGACCTGAGAAGGTCAAACTTTACAGTGAAATTTCAGTGACTTCTATCATCAAAACTATTACAGATAGACTTAGTTTTGTATTGTTGCCATGTAGGAAGTCATCCATGAAGTTTCATTTGGTGACCTTGAACTTGACCTACAGTAATCTTCAGTAGCCAAACTTTACAGTGAAATTTCAATGATAGAGGGTGGGTTTGTATTGGAGAGGTGGAGGAAGTCATATTTGGCGACCTTTATATTGACCTTCGAAGGTCAAACTTGACCTAGTGAAAATTCAATGACTTCTATCACTGAAAAAGCCGCAGATGAAGATCACAGATGATGTATCACAGACTTAAAGGAAGTTATACATGAACTTTCATCTGGTGACATTCTACTTGACTGTTGGTGACCTTTGAAGGTCAAATTTCACATCATACAATTACAATGACTTGTATTGCCAAAACGGTCACAGATGGAGCCTAGCTTTGTATGAGAGACATATAGTGAGTCATATATGAACTTTCATTTGGTGACCTTCATATTGTCCTTTGAAGGTCAAATGTGACCAAGTGAAAACTCAATGACATGTATCATTAAAATGGTCACAAATGGCTAGACTGGTTTGTGTTACTGACATCTAGGAAGTCACCTATGAAGTTTCATTTGGTGGTTCAACTTGACTGTCAGTGACCTTTGAGGGTCGAACTCGACAGTGAAATTAGAATAACTTGTATCACCAAAATGGTCAGAGATTGAGCCAAGGTTTGTATAGAGACATTTATAAAGTCCAATTGCTGACCTCAACTTGTCCTTCTGTGATCTTTAATGTTCAAAATTGACATATTGAATTTTCAATGACTTGTATCACCATAACTGCTTCAGAGCTTAGGATTGTATTACAGGAGGTCTTATAAATGTATGTGAACTTTTATTTAGTGACCTTGACATTGACATCCAATGACTCGAGGTCAAACTTTCATAACTTGTATCATAAGATTGCTTGCTGGTAGTCCATTTATCCTCTTTTTAAGGGCTCTTCAGGGTAAATTTCTTTCTTTTTTAAAATTTCAATATTTTTGATTTTCACATAAAATAAAGGAATGCAGTGAGATGTGAGTAAACACCAAGAATCTATATTTTTCCTCTGCCTCAATTGTTACCTGTGACTTAAAGTGCAATTTTGTCACAATTTTGACTGATTTTCAACCTTGTGGAATTCATAAAATCATTAATATTCATCTGATTGGCCTGGAAGACAACACACACACCATCTGCAATCACTTGATCAGAATTTCACTTCGGGTTTGCTGGATTCAGGACCATAAACCTGAGCTCCCCACGAAATTTGACGAGCCGCTACCATCATGCATTGCATTGTAACTGGTGCAGCTCGTCAACTCCTGCAGACGTTTTATTCCCCGCGGTTGCTATAGGTTGCTATAGGTGAAAGGCTGTCATCGGGTAAATATTAGCCAATGTTCACTCGGCTAAAGTAAATTTGTATCAAAAAAAAAACCAAATCAACCAATTGAAACAAATACATTCTAAGAATAATAGATTTTTGGTTTATCAAGCCATACTGACAGGTAAAAGGCTTTAATCACTATAAGCTGTGAAAAAAAAGAAAGAATCTGTCGTTTTATGAGTTACATGCGTTCAGAATCTTCCAAAGACAAGCCGTCGTTTCTGTGCTTAGGAAAACGCCTGATAACTTTGTGATACAAAGTACAACGAGACGACCGTGTCATCACTATCCCCCGCCACAATCAATGGGCATAACTCTGGGGGGGGAAAAAAATAAAAAATGCTTCGACATCCATTTTCGAACTCAATATAGATCATGAGTAGTTTATGAAGCATACAGAATTTCACGCATCTATGTCTAGGTTACAGTTTCTGAGAAATCTTGTCCTCATTGTGGACCAGATTGACTGCCACGCACACTTACGAATGGACAGACGGACCCTAATCCAATATCCCTCTGTCCCACTTCATGGTGGGGGATATAATAATAATCAAAAATAGTGAATGACTAGTTTGTCATTCAACGAATTAGCTAGTGTCAGCAAGCGAACAAATCAATGACTGGTGGCTCATTCAACAAAGTTAAACTGCTATAGGTGTAGTGTAGTTTATTTTTCGCTCAATTTATTCATTGGGTCCTTCTCTGGTGGACAGTGGAGCTTTACTCACTGCAGCGCAGTTTTACTCGCATTACTCCCCCCAGCCGTGGATTTATCTTCTCACGCCAACTGCACAAATGCAATGCATTGTGGGCAAGATACACCTCTGGAGTGACCGTCTTTGTTGACTTGCTCCCTCAGCCCTCCGAGGGTCGATCTCACCAAATTCACTTCTGTTTCTCACGCAACTGGAACGACATAGAAGATGGCGGCCGGGATTCCCCCAAGGGCAAGTACCAAATGGAAGTCAGCCAGGGCGTGTAAAACGACAAAGCAGCCATAGCAATTCTGGGGCATGCTAACGGACACAGCACAGTTTGTCAATGAAATTAGACTCGCAAAACTTACATTCCCTTGGCACAAAGAGCAGTGAACATCGCTAGCTTAACAGAAACTGATGCAAAAGCAAATATTGCCAGTATTGATGTCAGGCAGAGGTTTAACCAGCAGTCAAAGTGAGATGACTTTGCCAACACAGCCAAACATCAAGCGAGTGCAACTGGACGAGACACAGCTGGCCAGCTAATATTACTTTGTCACATCCTGGGACCCAAAGATGTTGAAAAGGGTACCAGGGCAAGGAGTGGAAAGGAGGGCCCAATTGCAAGGATGTGGAGTTTATTAAATAATCAGTGAGGGGATAACTAAACAAAGACAAACTGCTGGAGAACATAAATGGGAGCGCTCCAAACACAAAGGGGAAACCAGACTAAGGCTGCCTGCCCAAATGGGGGAAGACTAAGCTTTATATACCTCGGGTAATATAATTAACTACCAGGGAAACAGGTGGGCATAATTGAGGCATGGACAACAGATAATCGATTAAATAGGCGCTGGGCAGGAAGCCAGGGAAATGGGATGCCAGAGGGGAGGGGCACTACAGTCAGTGCTGAATAGAAAAATTAACAATATACGTTGTAGAAAAGGTACCCAGATGTCATACTACATACATTGGCCAAATCACACGGTGCTCTGCCATAGTATCCTGCAATCCAAAATGCAACACAATCAATTTTAATGTCCCTCCATGACCCATCTTTATAGCCTGTTGATCATGTGACTATAATATACAACTTCCTTGTAGTCATATACTGACTGCTACACTTTCTATGATCATGGAGAAGGGCATGTCCAGTTTGCCGCACTGGTGCAGTATGTTGTAAACATGCCAGTCACAACACGGCCAACGAATAGCATGACCCATACACCCCCCAATGGTGTTTAATGGGACTGAGCCCCAACCCCCCTTTCCTCAGTAATTAGAACACAGCTTATTACGTGCTACCTACCTATTATTACGAGGCAATACCACTTGAATATGTTTTGTCGTTCCACGTGAGTCACTAGCTCAAATCCTCTCTTCTTCAGGAGGCTTTCGAGAATGCTCTGATTGATGCTGGAGACAAGCTTGTTGTGGTGGACTTTACGGCGACATGGTGTGGACCTTGTCAGAGCATTGCACCCTTCTTCAAAGTGAGTGTCCCACGGTTTACCCACGATGCACTGGGCCCTTAGCCTCAGCTGGAGACGTCTTATGTGGTTCACTTTGCTCACACACCAACCTCTGCGCATTCGAGAAAGGTTTTGTGCTCTGTGATGTATGGCATTATGCAAAAAAAAAGCCATTTAAAATGCTTGTTATTCAATGGTCCTTTTGTGTTTCCCATCAAATATCAGCAGCAAAAATTGTGGGTACAGAAACCCCAAAGAATTTTGTTGATAATGACATTTGTTTTTGTGTAAAATAAGAATTTGATCAAAGAAAGTCATAATGCATTTATATGGAGAGGGCTGCTCGATGTTTCTTCAATTGTAAGTACTGTTCTTTCCGTAAATACTGCTGTATATTCCTCAAGCAAACTGTTTGTGTGCTGTGCGGAATGCTACCGTTTATTGGAGAAGTTCTCTACGAAACCCAAAACCAGTGAAGTTGGCACGTTATGTAAATCGTAGATAAAAACAGAATACAATTATTTGCAAATCCTTTTCAAGTTATATTCAATTGAATGCACTGCTGTAATGTGAATATAGGCCACTGGATGGCAGTATTTACCTTTTTTTGTTAAGCCCCGACTGGAGCTAGGTTGGGACATGTTCTGGGCATGTCTGAAACAAGTCCCAGAGAAAAGAAAAAAAAAAGTCTGAAAGGTGGGAGGGGTTTGCAAAAGAGTATATAAGGGGGGGGGATTGGGACGGTAAAGTAGTAGGAGAAATTGTAAGGAGAAGGATACATGTGACCAGACCTGTCATTCTGTGAAGCTTTTAGTGGATTTTTGCCTGTGTTAGAGCATTTTCCTCACCCAGGACATCACCAAGGAACCCAACCAAAAAAAAAAGGACTGTAAATATTTCTTGTTTTCTTATTTATCAATCTTGGTCATTGGTTGTAGATAGTAGATTAGTTAGTTGTAAGTTGTTCAATTAAAAGTGTTTAAGTTTTAAAATTGTCTGTCATCCCTTGCTGGTGTAAATGTAATAAAAAATTGGGGCCATGACACTGCAAAGACAAGATGTTTAATATTTGAACTGAGAAACTTTATTTTTTTTTGCAATTAATCATTAACTTAGAATTTAACCCCTTAAAACTCCGGGAAAATTTGCCTAAAATGCCTATGAAAAACGTACCCAAAGTAAATTGAACGCTGTTTTTGAACCGTTTGGACTATATGGATGGTTATGGTCTCATTTGAAAGGAAACACTCTGAAGTTTTTTCCCCAGCTAAAAGAAATACTCTAAGTGCTACTGTCATTGAGTAATCCAAGCTGGAACACACTGAAGTAGAAGGTTTTTACTCTCGCCAAATTTTTTTTTTGCAAACAGATGCCTGTAGATGAGAGCAGCTGGGACTTATTAGCTGAAAAACACAATGGGACCACAGCATGAAGTCTTACTTAGTTCCAGTTCAAATTTGATAACAATCCTACAGAAAATGAGCATTTTACACATGTTTTTCTAAGGCCATGTCTAGGCGTTTCCAAAAATGGCCATTTGGAGACCCCAAAAGGACCCTTGGATAACCATGGTCACATACCTAGGATAAAAGGGCATAACTCTTGAACGCTTCAACCTACAGTCATAATGTTGGGCTCTAATGAAAGGTGACACTTAGAGGAATCCAATCCCATATCCAGATTCACTATCAATATTGCTGAAAAAAAGTTACTGATGCATAAGCTCAAATTTGTGCACATAGGAGTCAAAACGAGTGCCTTTATGTTAAAAAAAATGCTTTTTTATATGAAAGGTACACAAACAAATGACCTTTACGCAGCAAACTCACAGTAAAATATTTACAATATATGATCAATAAAAAAAAGTAAAAGTTACTGAAGCATAAACTCAAATTTGTGCATATAAAAGTCAAAACAAGTGCTGTCATGTAAAAAAATGTTTTTTACATGAAAGGTAAACAAACAAATAACCTTTCCATAGCAAACTATTTACAATATATGATAAATAAAAAAATTAAAAGGTTACTGAGGCATAAACTCAAATTTGTGCATATAAACCCCAAGGGGAGGAGATTCTGACTTTGTGCTTTTACATATATCCAAAGCAAAGGAAAGATTCCTTTGTCTTCGTTCTTGCCTGTAACGAAGACCCTATGTGGCACATAGTAAAATGGATGCTATTTACTTACTTTGTCTCACTCTGATTTCTTACAGGGATGAAAATTTAAATTCCCACAACAACCAACGCCGGCGAAAAAATAACTTCCTTCCACCTTCGGTAACGGAGGTAATAATGCGTAATATGGTAATAATATAATCATCATAATATCAGCATCATATTATAATATCCTTTTCCCGTAATTATTTACACAGAATTACTCCGGTGAAAACATGACTGTGAACTCCAGTGAAAACATGACGTCCTTCCACCTTCCGTGACAGATGCAAATAATACGTAATGTAATTTTATAATAATAATAATAATAATAAATATAAATGTAATGTTATTATATCATGAAATATAAGTTATAATATGATGCGTACTTGTCAAGAGTAATGTCATCTCCCCCGAGAAACATTTCCTCTGCTACGGAGCCATCAGGGTTTTGGTCGGATATTTCTTCCCCTGAGCTATCACTTGCACGCCGAGTGCACAGCTCTGCAGCTTCTGAACTGAAAATGATTTTTTTCGCAACCTTTTGGCTATTTTTTCTTTCAAACTCCGTAAACAACCATCAAACATTCGCTGGAAATCTCTCTCTGCCTCGCTCTGTTTTGCGGAACGCACAGCACGCATTACGCACAGCTGAGCCATATTCTGTCCATTCTCTTACGCGAGCGATAGGCAGCGCCAGCCTTTTCGCCACCCCAACAACCTATATATCGGCGTTTCCAGAATGTCGTTGGTGTCATAATGCAACAATGGTCGTCTTGATTGGTTGCTGGTTGCTCGGGCTACACGCAAAAAAAGGAGGCATGAGCTTCGTTTCAACACAGGCACTCGTTGGCTATAGCAGGCTGTAGACAGGGCAGGGAAGCTCGTAACTGGTCGAGTGAAGTGTCAATCGAAAGGTTAGAGTGCAGACTCCATTTTGGCGCAAATGGCTGTGTACTGGCAGCAACACATTGCAAAAAAGTTGGCACAGGAGCCTTTTTACCACGGTGTTACATCGTCTTTCCTTTTAACGACACTCAGTAAACGTTTGGGAACTGAGGAGACCAATTTTTGAAGCTTTTCAGGTGGAACTCTTTCCCATTCTTGCTTGATGTACAGCTTAAATTGTTCAACAGTCCGGGGTCTCCGTTGTCGTATTTTACGCTTCATAATGCGTCACACATTTTCAATAGGAGACAGGTCTGGACTACAGGCAGGCCAGTCTAGTACCCGCACTCTTTTACTACGGAGCTATGCTGTTATAACACGTGCAGAATGTGGCTTGGCATTGTCTTGCTGCAATAAGCAGGGGCGTCCATGAAAAAGACGTTGCTTGGATGGCAACATATGTTGCTCCAAAACCTGTATGTACCTTTCAGCATTAATGGTGCCTTCACATATGCCCATGCCTTGGGCACTAATACACCATACCATCACAGATGCTGGCTTTTGAACTTTGCGCCTATAACCGTCCGGATGTTTCTTTCCCTCTTTGGTCCGGAGGACACCACGTCCACATTTTCAAAAAACAATTTGAAATGTGGACTTGTCAGACCACAGAACACTTTTCCACTTTGCATCAGTCCATCTTAGATGAGCTTGGGCCCAGCGAAGCCGGCCGCGTTTCTGGGTGCTGTTGATAAATGGCTTTAGCTTTGCATTGTAGAGTTTTAACTTGCACTTGCAGATGTAGCGACGAACTGTAGTTACTGACAGTGGTTTTCTGAAGTGTTCCTGAGCCCATGTGGTGATGTCCTCTACACACTGATGTCGGTTTTTGATGCAGTACCGCCTGAGGAATCGAAGGTCACGGGCATTCATGTTGGTTTTCGGCCTTGTCACTTACGTGCAGTGATTTCTCCAGATTCTCTGAACCTTTTGACAATATTACGGACCGTAGATGATGAAATCCCTAAATTTTTTGCAGTAGCTCGTTGAGGAATGTTGTTTTTAAACTGTTCGACAATCAGCTCACGCATTTGTTCACTAAGTGGTGACCCTCGCCCCATCCTTGTTTGTGAATGACTGAGCATTTCAGGGAAGCTGCTTTTACACCCAATCATGGCACCCACCTGTTCCCAATTAGCCCGTTCACCTGTAGGCTGTTCCAAATAAGTGTTTGATGAGCATTCCTCAACTCTCAGTCTTTTTTGCCACTTGTGCCAGCTTTTTTCAAACATGTTGCAGGCATCAAATTCCAAATGAGCTAATATTTGCAAAAAATTACAAAGTTTATCTGTTCGAACATTAAGCAACTTGTCTTTGCAGTGTATTCAATTGAATATAGGTTGAAAAGGATTTGCAAATCATTATAGTCTGTTTTTATTTACAATTTACACAACGTGCCAACTTCACTGGTTTTGGGTTTTGTAGAATAAAAAGCAATAAAAAACTGCATTGTCTTACCTATTCAATCTGAAAACAACTCAGCCAATGAACCAAAAGTCAGAAAGGCTGCTCTGATATAGTTTGTGAAGAACTGAGCGAGTGAACCTGAATGCTATACTAGAGCACTAAGTGAGCGACTGAGTCAATGAACTGAACCACCATACTAGTACATTGCAGTCGGCAAGTGAACAATGGAGTCATTGGGCTGAAGCACAGCGATACAGTCCGCAAACTAGGTTAGCTACTGCTTTTTAAAAAATGTTTTGAAGAGTGCCCTGGGTAATTCATCTTTCAATCTAGGTTAGCTACTGCGTTGACCTTCAGAACTGCTGCTGTCAGTTACTAGCATCCATTAACAAGCATTACATTCATTGATTGTAATGGATGGCTGTGCTGTGGATTATGGGTAATATTGCAACAAAGGGCGATGAGAAACTGATGGGGAAGTCATTGATTAGGTGTGGATAGTCACAGAGGCGGATGTTGTGAAAAAGAAAGAGGTGTGTTTGGTGAGTAAATAATAAGTTCCCACATGTATATTGAATTGGTGCTGTCGTGACTATACTAATCGGCTGAAACTTCAATCACTTGCAAGAATTGTTTCAACTCATTTATTTTATTGAGTCCTTTATTTTGAACTGTTTGGTCTTAAATTGCACAACACTGCCATTCATCCATTAGCTAACCAGCTGGATCCTATCCCAGCAGTACATGGATATAAAGCAGGGACACACCATGAAAAAACTGTTTGCCAGTCCAGCCCCACAGTGATGGTCAACGCCACTAATTCTCACCTGAAGAGAATGCTCTTTTAAATATTCAACAGCTGTGCTGCCTCCTGGTTTCTCACCTGTAAGGTGAGTTTCTGAAGGTGTTGAATATGACCTGGTTGCCTGTCAGGGGAAACATGAGCCAGTTATACCCAAATTAACTTGATTATTATCCCTGCTGTGTCTGCTTGGCAACCACAGAGGCATCTGACAACAGGCAAAAAGAGCTGCTGTCTGGGGAGCCAAGAGATCCTCACTAACACTGCTGTAGAAAACAAATTGAAGTTGACCTAATCTCTCTCTCTCTCTCTCTCTCTCTCTCTCTCTGTCAGGAGCTGTCTGATAAGTACACTGATGTGGTCTTCCTTAAGGTTGATGTGGATGATGCCGCGGTAGGACATTCATACTGTCATAAGACAGGGTTTCAGTACGTCTGTGGGGATTGGTGGTGTCCCTTGCAGATAATGCTCTTTCTGACTTTGTCATATTTCCCATCTCTCTGTCTCTAGGATGTTGCCAGCTTCTGTGTCATCAAGTGCATGCCCACATTCCAGTTCTACAAGAACTCCAAAAAGGTTTTTTCATCTTGCGATGGGGACAGAAATCCCCTTTCAATGCATTCATTCCTGTTAAAGTGGAAGATAACTTTTGTCAAAAGGTTGCAAACTAGGCTTGGGCCGATTGGCGAATGAATCAGGAATCGCCAATGGTTGGATTCCATGGTGATTGCCAGTTTATCTGCCGATACCCCTTGCCCCCTTTCACTGCCGCTTCTCCCGTGCTTCTAAAATAGCAGCGCTATGTTCCAGAGCCACGGCAAGCCTTGTTCCATTCCCGTGGCACTGGCCTGACACTCACACTCAGGCGCATATAATTAATTTTTTTTTTTGGTTGGTGGGGGGGGAGAATCTCGCACTCGATGCACAGGAGCTTTGCGATCTATTCATATTTTGGCCCACAAATTGAGCTTGTAAATGAGATGGTCACCAAACCATGCCCCTTATTGTCTATTATTTTACGGTATATTACCTTCTGCAGGAAATTAATGGGGAAATGTTAAATACGCAATATCTTGTTTTGCATAAGGATGGGGTCCAGTGAGCTGTTGGCATGTTGCACTCGTATTGGGTTTATTGGTTTTACACATTTCATAAAAATTTTCTACCTTCACAAGAATTAGTTGCATTAAAGAAATGTAAAAAAAAAAAGAGACTGGCATAAATGTGTGCTAAATATGTTGTGTCATTATTGAATAATAGTTTAAAAGAGCAATCTTGCAAGATAAAGTCACTATGATATTGAATCGACCAGTTGGCAGCAGAAGACTGACCGCAAGTGATAGACGGAGCAGGAATTGCCAAGCTGCACGTCTGTAAAGGGCGGTTTTAGAAGCAGTTCTAATTGATAAGGTATAGCAGCAAAGGGTCGCAGTCACATGTAGGGTAATAAATTAACGTTACTGCACAGGCTAATTATTAGGTGGTTGACCTCAAGGTTCTTACTCATTTTAAATATTTTGTGGTAAAGAAGACCAGAGGCTGAAGGGGAAAAAAGACTCATAGCGATAGCACAATAGCTGGTGTTCCGTCAAATTTTTCTCCCTTGTCAAAAAATACTACCGTAATGCAAAGCTATTGTAATGTATTTGTTTTCGCCTTGATATTGCAACATGAATCAGTTTACAGAAGTAATTTAGTAATTTGTTAGCTTATTATGACATAAGCAGATTTTATAACGAGTTGTATAAGTTTGTTCAAAGATGCCCACATACGCCATTATCATCTAATTTCTTCATTTTCAGGAAAACCCTGCGTGTACATGCAAATATATGTTCGCTTACAGGTCGAAATGCGCACTGAAAATAAATCTTATTTCTATGATTTTTGAAGATTTAAGATATCGGCGAGGAAACAGCCCGAGTTTTTGGTTTGCGCAAGCGCAGAACCGCGAGGTAGCATATTTTGATAAGTAGCAAAATTTGTCACAACACCAGACCATACCAGGACTGTTGGACCACAGACACGATCCTCAGATAGATGCCTCCAACAACTTTTATTCATATTCTGTCCCTTAGATGTCAGTTTTGAATGCTAAGAGGCTGACGGAACTGTTATAGTGCAGACGAAAGTACTCTTACACAGGCTCTCACAGCTAAATATTAAATGGGCTAAGTTAAGGAGCCAGCACGTCACGGTAGCATCTAGCTACCTAGCTTTCTATGACTACATTACAAAGTGGCAAAGAAGATAAATATTTTAGCGAGGAAGACTGTAGATATAACTGTAAGCAAACAAATCCTTCCTCTTACATGGTTACATCCACGTTAGTCATATTGTTGGCTGCTCATATGTAAATATTACATTGTCGCGAGCATTTTCAGTAACTGACCTCCCTCTGGTGAGCCAATAGTTACCCCGTTGGCCGAAAAATTCCACACGTTAAATCTGTGTTCGGCACAGTCGTTTAAGTTCATCGTGGCTTATAAAAGGGCTATTTAGTGACGTTAAATGATATTTTGTTTAGCTGTAAATCAATTCTGTTCGTAGTAGTCCTCATGTTTCGTTTTCATTATTTTCTCATTTAGAACCAAAGGATTGATGAAATCGTCACCTGCCTAACGCCAAAACTGAAAACGATTCACAAATCGGCCAGTTACCGTCCCGCTTCGCCAAAGAGGAAACTTGGTTCTTGCTATCAAATTTTATTGAGGCCGATAGCGTTGTCCGAACCCCTATCTTTATAGGCCAATACTGCCGCCATGTGGGTAGAGCTCAGAAGTGCAATAGACTATTTTAATGTGTTGACTTGTTTTGAGATCATCCCTTTGACATTATTATTATTATTATTATATTATTGTTATTTCTCAGGATCTTTCAACTTATTTTTAGTCTTTCTTCCCATTCTGTTAACACCAACTCCTCCAACTGTTTTCATACTTCGCATACAACCTGCATACCAAATTATTCTACTCTATGTGCACATCGTTGCTATTCAAAATCGTATCGATATTACTTATAGTTTATTAATTATTAGCAATTAAAAATGAAAAAAATCCCATAGACCATGAAATGGAGCCCATTCATTTTCAATGGGAGCGAGACTTTTTTTCACAACCACACTCCCTTTTCCAATTGGCTCAACAGCATCGACCATTCTCTCTCTCTCTTTTCCTATTGGCTAAACAGCATCGGGACAAAATGTTTTGCTTCAGATGCGAGCGAAAATATGCTGAATAATACAAAGTAAATAGCTATCAAACCACAAATTTAATTGTAACATCACAACAGACAAATGTCATTCAATTAAGAAACAATTATCTCATGCAAACTAGCATATTGTTTTATGAAAATGCATTGCAATTGTGGTTCGCCTGGCATGGAGTTCCATGTAGCTAGCTAGCATGCGAGCTACATAATTGTAACAAAATAATTACATGCAGCACAAACGTTCAAAAAAATTCTTCGTTCATTTCGCTAAAAAAAATAAAGATAACCTAAGCAGACATGGAAAACAATATAATACACAACAATCCAAGCTCCTCTGGCATCAAGCAAATAGGCCTACGAGCCGCAGCGGCCTCCATTTTAATACGAAGACTGACGAACAATGTGCTGGTCCCCGAGACATGGCGTAGTTTATCCCGGGCAGCTAGCTAGCTGGCCTCGTAGTATTAGTCATATTCATTAATACTGCACAAATGACCACAAAAACGCTTAGCTGTGTCCAGCTCGGTAAAAGAAAATGCAAGACTGAGCTAACTAGACACAGAAGACAATATAACACGCTATACCATCTTTTTAAAAAAAAAAAAAATCGGTGATTCAAGCAACACCAGATGACTGTGAAGCGGACCGCATCAGCTACAAATAGAGATGTGACGTTCGCGAACGAGTCGAGTCATTTGAACCGCTCTTTTAAGTGAACGATGAGAACCGATTCGCAGTTGCCAGCCGCTCGTTTGCGAGCCATTCTTATATGCAAATTGCCTGCGCTGCCTTCATGTGTCTTCTGTGTGAATGCTAGAGCCTTGCGAAAAGAAAACGCCACGGTGGAGCGCTCTCCAAACTGTGGCCAAGAACATCCCTCTGTTACAGTTTGTAATTTTTTACTCTTTGTCTGCTATGAACAACTATTCTTGACATTTGGTCTACAATTCTTTTATTTCTAGTCTCTCTCCCTTGAACACGTCAAATCAGACTCGTCAAAAGGTGAAAAAACCCACACTATTCAGACATAAATTAACGGCGCACATCGCTGTAGGATGTCACGTAACGTTCATTTTCAGTAGGCTATTAACTGAATAGAGTCTCATTACATTACATTACATTACAGGTACTTAGCAGACGCTCTTATCCAGAGCGACGTACAAAAGTGCATAAGAACAGTACAAAAGTGCAGACCTCCTAGGAGACAAGTAAAAGTCTCGCTACTTAGTGCACAGTGAGCAAAGACTGCTTTTATGTGCTAAAAATACGATTGGCAACAAAACAGCTATTCAATGCACACAAGACATTAAAACGTTCATATCGTCACAATTGCTCATTTTACAAAATTGAGTGAAGCTGCTTTCACACCGGATGCGAAACAAATTTTTCGCACGACAGATGACATTCAAAGTCAACGCAGAGACGCGAGATCGTACGGTGGGGCGGTTAACAATAGGTGCTCCAGTGATAATGACCGTAAATATTAAAGCGAAGTAATCACGCTTTATTCATTAACCCTCGGCGCAGCAGCGAGGGTTACTGTAGTTGGGTCTGTGTATGGCAAGCCGTTTAAGCTTTAATTCATTTTTGGAGGATATCACAAATTAAATTACAACTAGTTAGAATTCAAATTCCTGATATCACTAATTTTATTCTAACTAGTTGTTATTTTTATTTCTGATGACAGGAATTCAATTTTAACAAAAAAAAAAAAAAAAAAATTGGCAATTTCTGATATCAAGAATTCAATTTTAACATGTTACAGTTACAATTTCTGATATCAGAAATTGTAACTGTAACATGTTAAAATTACAATTTCTGATATCAGGAATTCAATTCTAACTAGTTAGATTAACAACGTTTTTCTCATTCATTTCAATGAGAGCTGGAATATCTGATATCAGAAATTCAATTCTAACTAGTTTGAATTTGAATTATTGATATGAGGAATTAAATTTTATCTAGTTAAAATAACCATTTCTGATATCAGAAATTCAATTTTAACTAGTTATAATGCTTATTTCTGATATCAGAAATCCAATGCTGACTAGTTCAAATTATTATTTCTGATATCAGGAATTCCATTTTAACATGTTAAAATAACAATTTCTGATATCAGGAATTCAATTGTGGATATCAAAAAATTCAATTAAATTCTCAATACCCAAAATTGAATTCCTGATATCAGAAATTGTTATTTTAACATGTTAAAATTTAATGCCAGATATCAGGAATTGTTATTTTAACTAGCTAGAATTGAATTTCTGATATCAGAAATACGCATTATAACTAGTGAAAAATTGAATTTCTGATATCAGAAATTGTTATTTTAACTAGTTAAAATTAAATTCTTGATATCAGTAATTCGAATTCAAACTAGTTAGAATTGAATTTCTGACATCAGATATTCCAGCTCCAATTGAAATGAATGAGAAAAACGTTGTTAATCTAACTAGTTAGAATTGAATTCCTGATATCAGAAATTGTAATTCTAACATGTTGAAATTTAATTTCTGATATCAGAAATTGTAATTGTAACATATTAAATTGAATTCTTGATATCAGAAATTGCCATTTTAACATGTTAAAATTGAATTCCTGTTATCAGAAATAAAAATTACAACTAGTTAGAATAAAATTAGTGATATCAGGAATTTGAATTCTGACTAGTTGTAATTTAATTTGTGATATCCTCCAAAAATGAATTAAAGCTTAAACGGCTTGCCATATCTGTGTGTCTGTTAAGTCACATCTCACCTCTGGAGCGTCTGTTCGTCCTGAAAATGCTGTCACGTACTCAGCGGGCAACGGAGGTCCAAAAAGTTGTGGGGTTTTCTCTGAAACCGTTCCGTTGCAGAGATCCAGCACTCTCCGTTGTACGGCCATACGATTTTCCTGCCAAAAGCGCGCATTCCATTATAGTCCTATACCACGTGGTACTGGTCATTTTTTCCTGTGCGGTGTGCAGAGAAGAGCGAGCAGTTTTGTGAGTTGCAATTGGTCAGTAAATGCAGATACCAACGGCTTCCGAATGACACGGAGCAGATAAATATTAGAACGGATTTTACTATAAACGCTTCATTCAAAAGTTATGATTATGGCGTGAAACACAAGCGAAAGAGCCTATTATAATATGCTAATTAGGTTACTCTGGCCTACCCGCGATCAGTTTTCCTGTTCGATGTACAGCGAAGCACGAGAGATTGCTGAGGGAGTACAAACATGTGCACTGCTCCGGTCAAAGCTATCGGGTTTCCAGCAGAGCACAGAGCCACTTGCTATTTGGGCCAGTAGTCCTCCGTATACTTTTTGTTATACAATGAGAGGTGGATGTAAACGTAATACACATGCCCATCATCTCCGTTCAGCACAATTGCAGTGTCGAGGGTTTTGCACTTCAGTGCTTTCATTAAACAATAGTAACTGTGTACAGTTACAAAGGAAGCTAACATGTCCACTTCATGTATCAGCAACTGCTGACAGTTCGCTGCCTACACGCTGTAACAACGGACTGATTTCAGCTCGCTGGCTCTACGGAAACCGTCATTTATTAAGTTTGTTGGTCCAACTAAATCCGCCGCCAGCGTGGGCGCCTGGCCAATCCTGGCCACGCAGGGCCTATCTAGACAAGAACCAGCCTACATCGTGCCAAACCTATACATCGAAGTACAATACACGGTGTATTGTATTTCAATGCAAGGTTTTTGGCACAGAGCTCGAAATGCAATACACACCTCGAAAATTCAATACATGAGTACCAATAAATACAATACAAACATCCTTTGTTTTTCAATGTCGGTCAGGATTATTCAGGACAAAATTAAATACAATACACACATTGAAATACAATACACATCTTGAAATACAATATGCATCTCAAAAATACAATACGGTTGTATTGTTTTAATTTTGGCACAGATATTGTATTTCTGACTCATTGAAAAACAAAGCATTTTGTATTGTATTTACTGTTATACATGTATTTTCAATATGTGAATTGTATTTAAGCAATTTGTGTTGTATTTACTGTGACACGTATTGTATTTCAATAAGTATATTGTATTTCAATGTGTGCATTGTATTGCATTATGGCACAAATCACTCTCCATACTCTGCAGGGTTGTCAATCAAAAGAATGTGAAAAATAGTAATAGTAGTACATCTCCTTTCTTTAACCCTCACGTGGCAAAAATGTTCTATTTAGCTAAATGTAATGCTTAGATGTGCGCTATTGTACTCTGATGGCTTGCTTTAAGCGCAAACCAAATAGTTTGTTGCTGCTATCGTTTATCTGATGCCTCTCCTTCTGTATTTACAAGATATTATAAAGGCAATAGCAATGAGCAAAAAGATGAAGGAAGCAGGTCAGTAATTAGTACTGAGAGAGCAGTGCACGTCTTATTGGTCTGACAGAGAGTAGTGGGTAGAAGCTGTGGCTTTGGTAATTGGTCTTGGCTGTAATGTTCACAGCCTGGATTTCATTCAGACAGCTTCTTATAGTAGAGGCCATGGTTTGGGTGATAGGGGTCCTCACCTCATATTGTATAAGTCCATCAGGTTGGGCAATACAGCACCAAAAACTCGCTGGACTGACTGCACCTCCCTTTGAACCCTCAGCCTCTCAAATACTACAGCTGCTATATTGATAAAAGCAAAAGAATGATCAAAAATGTCGGACCAGTATCGTCCAGCACATCAAGTTGGACTTTGATGAACTATAGGTGTATTTCAATCATATGCTGTGAATAATATGTCAACAACGATGATAGTGCATCAATAGCCATGTAAAACGTGTATATAGATAAAAAAAAAAAAAAATATATATATATATATATATATATATATATTTGTGGCAGAAGGCGATGATGTGGAAGCCTACCTGCTCACGTTTGAGCGGATCGCAGAAAGGGAGGTGTGGGACCTGGAAGCCTGGGTGAGTCTACTGGCCCCTTACCTTACTGGGGAAGCCCAGCAGGCCTATTACGATCTTGCCCTTGCTGACGTCCACAACTACCAGCGGTTGAAGGAGGAAATTCTTGGACGTGCGGGCTTATCTGTCACTGCAGCCTCCCAGAGGTTCCAGACCTGGATGTATCAGCCTGGGGTGCCGGCCCGGAGCCAGATGGCCCAACGCCTGGGGAACCGGTGGCTACAACCAGAGCTCCTGCTAGCCCAGAAGATTGTGGACAGGGTGGTCATGGACCGCTTCTTGCGGGCGTTGCCCTGTGAAGCAAAACTTGTGGGGCAACATGCCCCCTCCAACCCTGCAGACATGGTGGCCCTGGTCGAGCGAGGGGAGGCTGTCCAGGAAATGCTGCGAGCGGGGGAGCGGCCGACACAAATACCCTGGTGGGGTGGCGACCGACGGGGTCCAGGGCTCCAACAAAGGGAGGCATCAAGGCTCCGGGAGCAGCGGGGGCACCACCAATTACGGCCCGGCCTGCTCGACCGGACTCCGCCAGGCCAGTCCCATGGAGGCTCCCCACAGATGTGTCAATGCCGACTGATCCAAACCCAGCCCACCCCCCCCCCCCCGGCCATGGGCAATGCCTAGGTGTGGAGGTTGACGCGCGGGTCAAACGGTAGCTGCCCTCCTTGACTTCGGAAGTGCTGTCACCCTGGTACAGCCTCACCTAGTCCCTCATGAGGCGCCCCAAACCCAGGCTTATCTACCACTCACGTGTGTTCTTGGGGATGTGCGCCAGGTCCCTGCCGTGATGCTTCCACTGAGCTCTCCACATGGGAAATGGACGGTGACTGCAGGAGTGGTACCAGGGCTGCCTGTGCCCCTGCTCCTCGGACGGAATTGCCCTGGGTTTGAACAGCTGTATTAAGTGGCCCGGGGCCCCAAACAAGCCCGCCGCCCCAGACAGCACCGCCGCTGGGCTCCAACCCGCCGGCCAGTCCAGGAGGCAGCCGACTCTGAGCCGTTAGCTGCATGGCTGGGAGAGCACGGCCCCGCTGGCGACGACGCAGAGGAGGCAGATGCAGAAGGTGAGCCCCCCCAAACCAAACGCTTTCTGATTTTCCTGCCCAGGTACTGCTCCGGGGGAAGTTTGGGATGGCACAGCACCAAGACGACTGCTTGCGCTATGCCTGGAACCATGCCTGTGTGCTGGAAGGAGTACAGCGAGGAGAAGGTCCACTGCCGCAGGGGTACTTCGCAGTGAAGAATGGGCTCTTGTATTACCACACCCAGCGTCGTGGTGAGGAAAAGGAACTCCTGGTGGTCCCACGCCTGTATGTTCCCCAGGTGCTGACCCTGGCACACACCCATCTCCTAGGGGCTCACTTAGGCCAGAAGAAAACTCTGGACCGTGTAGCTGACCGCTTCCATTGGCTCGGTCTCCACCGAGATGTGGAGAGGTTCTGTCAGGCTTGCCCCACATGTAAGCGCACAGTTCCTCTGATACCCTTGCCCATCATTGAAACTCCTTTTGAGGGCATTGGACTGGACCTGGTGGGACCCCTACCACGATCAGCTCAAGGCTAGCAGTACCTGCTGGTGATCCTTGACTATGCTATCCGGTATCCGGAGGCTATTCCTTTGCGGACTGCCACATCCAAGGCCATCGCCCGGGAGTTGGTGCAGCTGGTGAGTCGGGTGGGGCTACCAAGGGAAATCTTGACAGACCAGGGCACTCCATTTGTCTCTAAGATCATGGTTGATGTATGCCGACTGCTCAAGATCAAGCACCTCCGCACGTCAGTGTACCACCCTCAGACAGACGGCCTGGTGGAACGCTTCAATCAGACCCTTAAACGCATGCTGCGGAGGGTGATCACGGTTGATGGGCGCCACTGGGTCTAGCTCCTTCCCTACGTACTCTTTGCCATACGTGAGGTACCCCAAGCTTCCACAGGTTTTTCCCCATTTGAGCTCCTGTATGGGCGAAGGCCCTGGGGACTCCTCGACCTGGCGAAAGAGACCTGGGAGGAGCAACCTGCCCCACACCGCAGCCTCATCGAGCATTTGCAAGACAAGAAGAAGCGAATAGATGAGGTGATGCCACTATTCAGAGAGCACATGGAGGAAGCCCAGCGTGCCCAGCAACATGCCTACAACCGGCTAGCCCAACCCCGCGAGTTCCAGCCAGGAGAACGACTGTTGCTGTTGGTACCGACCACCGAAAATAAATTCTTGGCATCCTGACAGGGACCGTATACCATTCGGGAGCGGGTTGGCCCTGTTAATTACCTGGTGGACCAACCCGGCAGGCGGCGAGCTCAGCAAGTGTACCACATAAATCTACTCAAGAAGTGGGTGGATGGTCCTGAGGCTGTCTCGGCTGCATTACTCACCACCATCAACAAGGGGGTTGATGGTCCACAGATGAGCCCTCTCCAAGTCCAGCAGGCCAAAGAACTGGTGTCTCAATACAGAGACGTCTTCTCGGCCCACCCAGGCCGAACGGCGGTCATTGAACATCACATCAGCACCCCTCCCGGAACGGTGGTAAACAAGCGGCCTTACAGAGTCCCAGAGGCTTGCGGAAGGCGATCATGGAAGAAGTTCAAAGGATGTTGGACTTGGGAGTCATTGAGGAGGCCTGTAGCCCATAGTCAAGCCCAATCGTCATGGTGCCCAAGCCTGACGGCTCCTTAAGGTTCTGCAATGACTTCAGACAGTTGAATGCTGTATCGGAGTTTGACGCCTACCCCATGCCTAGAGCAGATGAGCTGATCGAACGCCTGGGTGAGTCAAGATTCATAACCACTCTTGACCTCACAAAAGGGTATTAGCAGGTCCCACTAGCCCAGGCGGATCGACAGAAGACTGCATTTTCGACCCCTATGGGGCAGTACCAGTGCCGAGTCCTCCCCTTTGGGCTGCATGGGGCGCAAGCCACCTTCCAGCGCCTGATGGACGTGGTACTCCGGCCAGTGCAGCGCTTTGCTGCCGCCTATATCGATGACGTCGTCATCCACACTTCTTCCTGGGATGAACATCTGGGCCACGTGTGCTAAGTACTTGAGACCCTTCGGCGGGCTGGCCTCACCGCAAACCCTGCAAAATGCTGTATTGCCCAGAACGAGGCCCAGTACCTGGGATACTCCATTGGCCGAGGCCTGATGAAGCCCCAGGAAAAGGTGGCGGTAGTACGAGACTGGCCCCGCCCTACCACCAAGACACAGGTACGTGCCTTCCTGGGCCTAGCCGGATACTACCGCCGCTTTGTACCCAATTTCTCATCCACAGCTGCGCCTCTCTCAGACCTTACCCGGAAGGGGCAGCCTGAACAAGTAGCCTGGGGACAGCAAGAGGAACACGCCTTCCAGAGTCTGAAAAAGTGCCCTGTGCTCCGACCCAGTCCTCCATGCCCCAGACTTCTCATGACCCTTCATTGTACAGACCGATGCCTCAGAGACAGGCCTGGGTGCTGTGCTCTCCCAGGAGTTTGGCTTGGAGGAGTACCCCGTCGTCTTCCTGAGCCGAAAGCTCCGCCCGAGTGAGACACGGTATGCAGGGGTCGAGAGGGAGGCCCTGGCTATTAGGTGGGCTCTCTCGTCCCTCCAGTATTACTTGCTGGGGCGCCAGTTCACACTGGTGACAGACCACGCGCCTTTACAGTGGATGGCTCAGGAAAAGGACACTAATGCAAAGGTAACTTGCTGGTTCCTCTCTCTGCAGGCCTTTTCGTTTCAGGTGGTGCACCGTTCGGGGGCCCGACATGGAAATGCAGATGGACTATCGCGCCGGCATGCCCTGTGGACCTCCATCCCTCCAGGAGCCAAGGTGACTCAAAGGGAGGGGGTGGGGGGCTGTGGTGCAAGGATAGGAAACCCCGCCCCTGCCCGCATACGGGCCACGCCTCTGTCTGTCCCCTTGTCTCACAGGAGGAGACTTCAGGACCAAGGACAGTGCTGTCGCACTATTCAGCACCACTCTCCCCCACTCAAGTCTGGACAGAGGCAGGAGCCTCAATCCGGTAGCTCATTGCTCCAGCACAGGAGATCAGCTGCAGCTCATAATTCTGATTGGCTGCCTGCCTATACAAGGCCCAGCGAGGGGCAGAGAGGTGGCAGACCTAAGCCTGAGTGCACAAGCTAATGTGGCTTCTTTCTTTCAGACTCAGAACCAGAGGAAGACCCAGCCGGTGACCCTGTTAAAGCCTTCAGCCCAAAGCCTGCTGCACCTGCCTTGGCTGCCTCCTGCTCTCCTACCTGAAGGGAGGCTTGAATCTGCTCTGCACCCAGCCAGGAGGCCTGGTTGTCATTTAAAATAATAAATACCCATCTCTCTTTATCGCCTGTTTCCTGCCTGGTCTATGTCACGGCCCGCTGGAGCACTACACTGGTGGAGAATGCGGGCGGTGGCATAGGCACAGAGAGAAAAGGACGAACTTAAAATTTTTATTTTTTTTTTCCCTCAAGGACAGTACCTAATAGACATTGTCACTCCAGCAAGATGGAGGACCTTCTCCGGGCCCTGGTGGAAACCAATGTGAGCCAGCAGCAAAGCGCCCAGGCAGTGGCCGAGCAAGTGGCCCGCCTAGCAGGAATCCTGTACAACCAGGCTTCCACTAGGCCCTTGCCCGCCATGACGGCCCGGAATCACCTGACCAAAATGGCAGAAGGCGATGATGTGGAAGCCTACCTGCTCACGTTTGAGCGGATCGCAGAAAGGGAGGTGTGGGACCTGGAAGCCTGGGTGAGTCTACTGGCCCCTTACCTTACTGGGGAAGCCCAGCAGGCCTATTACGATCTTGCCCTTGCTGACGCCCACAACTACCAGCGGTTGAAGGAGGAAATTCTTGGACGTGCAGGCTTATCTGTCACTGCAGCCTCCCAGAGGTTCCAGACCTGGATGTATCAGCCTGGGGTGCCGGCCCGGAGCCAGATGGCCCAACGCCTGGGGAACCGGTGGCTACAACCAGAGCTCCTGCTAGCCCAGAAGATTGTGGACAGGGTGGTCATGGACCGCTTCTTGCGGGCGTTGCCCTGTGAAGCAAAACTTGTGGGGCAACATGCCCCCTCCAACCCTGCAGACATGGTGGCCCTGGTTGAGCGAGGGGAGGCTGTCCAGGAAATGCTGCGAGCGGGGGAGCGGCCGACACAAATACCCTGGTGGGGTGGCGACCGACGGGGTCCAGGGCTCCAACAAAGGGAGGCATCAAGGCTCCGGGAGCAGCGGGGGCACCACCAATTACGGCCCGGCCTGCTCGACCGGACTCCGCCAGGCCAGTCCCATGGAGGCTCCCCACAGATGTGTCAATGCCGACTGATCCAAACCCAGCCCCCCCCCCCCCCCCCCCGGCCATGGGCAATGCCTAGGTGTGGAGGTTGACGCGCAAAGAGAACTTGCCCCGGCCGCTTACTGCCCAGTGACTGTGCGAGGTCAAACGGTAGCTGCCCTCCTTGACTTCGGAAGTGCTGTCACCCTGGTACAGCCTCACCTAGTCCCTCCTGAGGCGACCCAAACCCAGGCTTATCTACCACTCACGTGTGTTCTTGGGGATGTGCGCCAGGTCCCTGCCGTGATGCTTCCACTGAGCTCTCCACATGGGAAATGGACGGTGACTGCAGGAGTGGTACCAGGGCTGCCTGTGCCCCTGCTCCTCGGACGGAATTGCCCTGGGTTTGAACAGCTGTACTAAGTGGCCCGGGGCCCCAAACAAGCCCGCCGCCCCAGACAGCACCGCCGCTGGGCTCCAACCCGCCGGCCAGTCCAGGAGGCAGCCGACTCTGAGCCGTTAGCTGCATGGCTGGGAGAGCACGGCCCCGCTGGCGACGATGCAGAGGAGGCAGATGCAGAAGGTGAGCCCCCCCAAACCAAACGCTTTCTGATTTTCCTGCCCAGGTACTGCTCCGGGGGAAGTTTGGGATGGCACAGCACCAAGACGACTGCTTGCGCTATGCCTGGAACCATGCCTGTGTGCTGAAAGGAGTACAGCGAGGAGAAGGTCCACTGCCGCAGGGGTACTTCGCAGTGAAGAATGGGCTCTTGTATTACCACACCCAGCGTCGTGGTGAGGAAAAGGAACTCCTGGTGGTCCCACGCCTGTATGTTCCCCAGGTGCTGACCCTGGCACACACCCATCTCCTAGGGGCTCACTTAGGCCAGAAGAAAACTCTGGACCGTGTAGCTGACCGCTTCCATTGGCTCGGTCTCCACCGAGATGTGGAGAGGTTCTGTCAGGCTTGCCCCACATGTAAGCGCACAGTTCCTCTGATACCCTTGCCCATCATTGAAACTCCTTTTGAGGGCATTGGACTGGACCTGGTGGGACCCCTACCACGATCAGCTCAAGGCTAGCAGTACCTGCTGGTGATCCTTGACTATGCTATCCGGTATCCGGAGGCTATTCCTTTGCGGACTGCCACATCCAAGGCCATCGCCCGGGAGTTGGTGCAGCTGGTGAGTCGGGTGGGGCTACCAAGGGAAATCTTGACAGACCAGGGCACTCCATTTGTCTCTAAGATCATGGTTGATGTATGCCGACTGCTCAAGATCAAGCACCTCCGCACGTCAGTGTACCACCCTCAGACAGACGGCCTGGTGGAACGCTTCAATCAGACCCTTAAACGCATGCTGCGGAGGGTGATCACGGTTGATGGGCGCCACTGGGTCTAGCTCCTTCCCTACGTACTCTTTGCCATACGTGAGGTACCCCAAGCTTCCACAGGTTTTTCCCCATTTGAGCTCCTGTATGGGCGAAGGCCCTGGGGACTCCTCGTCCTGGCGAAAGAGACCTGGGAGGAGCAACCTGCCCCACACCGCAGCCTCATCGAGCATTTGCAAGACAAGAAGAAGCGAATAGATGAGGTGATGCCACTATTCAGAGAGCACATGGAGGAAGCCCAGCGTGCCCAGCAACGTGCCTACAACCGGCTAGCCCAACCCCGCGAGTTCCAGCCAGGAGAACGACTGTTGCTGTTGGTACCGACCACCGAAAATAAATTCTTGGCATCCTGACAGGGACCGTATACCATTCGGGAGCGGGTTGGCCCTGTTAATTACCTGGTGGACCAACCCGGCAGGCGGCGAGCTCAGCAAGTGTACCACATAAATCTACTCAAGAAGTGGGTGGATGGTCCTGAGGCTGTCTCGGCTGCATTACTCACCACCATCAACAAGGGGGTTGATGGTCCACAGATGAGCCCTCTCCAAGTCCAGCAGGCCAAAGAACTGGTGTCTCAATACAGAGACGTCTTCTCGGCCCACCCAGGCCGAACGGCGGTCATTGAACATCACATCAGCACCCCTCCCGGAACGGTGGTAAACAAGCGGCCTTACAGAGTCCCAGAGGCTTGCGGAAGGCGATCATGGAAGAAGTTCAAAGGATGTTGGACTTGGGAGTCATTGAGGAGGCCTGTAGCCCATAGTCAAGCCCAATCGTCATGGTGCCCAAGCCTGACGGCTCCTTAAGGTTCTGCAATGACTTCAGACAGTTGAATGCTGTATCGGAGTTTGACGCCTACCCCATGCCTAGAGCAGATGAGCTGATCGAACGCCTGGGTGAGTCAAGATTCATAACCACTCTTGACCTCACAAAAGGGTATTAGCAGGTCCCACTAGCCCAGGCGGATCGACAGAAGACTGCATTTTCGACCCCTATGGGGCAGTACCAGTGCCGAGTCCTCCCCTTTGGGCTGCATGGGGCGCAAGCCACCTTCCAGCGCCTGATGGACGTGGTACTCCGGCCAGTGCAGCGCTTTGCTGCCGCCTATATCGATGACGTCGTCATCCACACTTCTTCCTGGGATGAACATCTGGGCCACGTGTGCCAAGTACTTGAGACCCTTCGGCGGGCTGGCCTCACCGCAAACCCTGCAAAATGCTGTATTGCCCAGAACGAGGCCCAGTACCTGGGATACTCCATTGGCCGAGGCCTGATGAAGCCCCAGGAAAAGGTGGCGGTAGTACGAGACTGGCCCCGCCCTACCACCAAGACACAGGTACGTGCCTTCCTGGGCCTAGCCGGATACTACCGCCGCTTTGTACCCAATTTCTCATCCACAGCTGCGCCTCTCTCAGACCTTACCCGGAAGGGGCAGCCTGAACAAGTAGCCTGGGGACAGCAAGAGGAACACGCCTTCCAGAGTCTGAAAAAGTGCCCTGTGCTCCGACCCAGTCCTCCATGCCCCAGACTTCTCATGACCCTTCATTGTACAGACCGATGCCTCAGAGACAGGCCTGGGTGCTGTGCTCTCCCAGGAGTTTGGCTTGGAGGAGTACCCCGTCGTCTTCCTGAGCCGAAAGCTCCGCCCGAGTGAGACACGGTATGCAGGGGTCGAGAGGGAGGCCCTGGCTATTAGGTGGGCTCTCTCGTCCCTCCAGTATTACTTGCTGGGGCGCCAGTTCACACTGGTGACAGACCACGCGCCTTTACAGTGGATGGCTCAGGAAAAGGACACTAATGCAAAGGTAACTTGCTGGTTCCTCTCTCTGCAGGCCTTTTCGTTTCAGGTGGTGCACCGTTCGGGGGCCCGACATGGAAATGCAGATGGACTATCGCGCCGGCATGCCCTGTGGACCTCCATCACTCCAGGAGCCAAGGTGACTCAAAGGGAGGGGGTGGGGGGCTGTGGTGCAAGGATAGGAAACCCCGCCCCTGCCCGCATACGGGCCACGCCTCTGTCTGTCCCCTTGTCTCACAGGAGGAGACTTCAGGACCAAGGACAGTGCTGTCGCACTATTCAGCACCACTCTCCCCCACTCAAGTCTGGACAGAGGCAGGAGCCTCAATCCGGCAGCTCATTGCTCCAGCACAGGAGATCAGCTGCAGCTCATAATTCTGATTGGCTGCCTGCCTATACAAGGCCCAGCGAGGGGCAGAGAGGTGGCAGACCTAAGCCTGAGTGCACAAGCTAATGTGGCTTCTTTGTTTCAGACTCAGAACCAGAGGAAGACCCAGGCGGTGACCCTGTTAAAGCCTTCAGACCCAAGCCTGCTGCACCTGCCTTGGCTGCCGCCTGCTCTCCTACCTGAAGGGAGGCTTGAATCTGCTCTGCACCCAGCCAGGAGGCCTGGTTGTCATTCAAAACAATTAATACCCATCTCTCTTTATCGCCTGTTTCCTGCCTGGTCTATGTCACGCCCCGCTGGAGCACTACAATATATATGTATATATATATATATATATATATATATATATATATATATATATATATAATATATACACTGACCAAAACTTCCAACGCGACACTCAGGTTTATTGCAACACATGACATTACGATAAACTTAACAATACATAACAAATATGAAGATTCAAATCAGTTTTAGAGTCAGGATTGAAGAACAGATTTTTCCTGGTTTCCAATTCATTGCATCAGTTGAAGGCGCTGGATCACCGAAGTCAGTATCTTGTATGGCCTCCTCTGGCGTCACACACAGCCTGGATTCTGTGATGCATGGAGTCAATGAAATGCCGAATTTCAGCCTGTGTGATGCGATCCCATTCCTCCCGGAGTGCTTGACGCAACTGTTGGACTGTGGCTGGTTCTGGATCACGCCTTCTCACCCGGCAATCCAGAATATCCCATAGATGTTCTATACGGTTTAAATCTGGGGAATACGCAGGCCAATCAAGACACTGAACATTATTCTGCCTCAGGTAGTCCTGACAGACTCTGGTGACATATGGTCTCGTGTTATCCTGTTGCAGCATTAGGCGATAGCGATGGACGAGTGGAAATGCGACAAGGGTAAGGATGTCGTCATGGTAACGGGCCGCACTGAGGTTTCCATCGATGAAAATGAGGTCTGTCTTGTGTCTACTGCTTATTCCAGCCCAAATCGTCACACTGGGTCCACCACAGCGGTCACGCTGCAGGATGGTAGCGTCAGTATAACGTTCCCGTCGCCTACGCCATACACGCAGACTTCCGTCAGACACACTCAACTTGAACCTCGATTCATCGGAGAAGAGCACCCCGTTCCACCTGAGAGCATTCCAGCCCAAATGTGCCCTTGACCATCGCAGACAGACGCGGCGACGTGCAGGAGTCAACCCCAAACCACGGCAGGGACGTCGGTTGTGCAAGTCGGCTTCATGCAGGCGGTTGCGTACGGTTTGGTCGCTAATCCAGTTCTGGTGACTACCTCTGGTCTGAGCAGCAGTGACTGTAGCTGGCAGGAAGCGATTGCGCTGGTGCTGGAGGTGAATATGGCGATCCTGCTGAGGGGTGGTGACACGTGGTCTTGGGGCACGTGGTCGATCACCGGTGCTTTCAGTTTCATTATACCGGCTCCAGAGACGTGATATAGTTGACACATGGACGCCCAGGTTCCTTGCAAACCCGTCTTTGCGACATTCCACCAGTGAGCATACCAATGGCTTGCTCTCGCTGATTTTGACCTAGGCGCGGCATGGTCACACGTTGACCCAGGATAATGCAAAGGAATATTTAAGTTGCCCATTGCTACGGCTATTTATTGACTAAATTCTCGAAGGATTGGTCAATGAGTTCTTCTCAACCTGACGGGATAGGCAGAATTCTAAACAATGTGCAGTCAAGCGGAACGAGCTGCCCACTTGACAAAATCAAAACAATTTTCTGAGCTTTTATGTTGTAGTTGAGATATATATAGCATTACAAACAATAATAAAGAAGATCATCAAAATAACTTTTATTATGTTACATACAAATGATGTAGCTTCACAACTAAATTAACCCTTACAGTACATATGCCCTGGTCACTTTGTCCATGTAACGGATGGTCTTCATAGTTTACCATACTTGCGGATCAGTACAGAAGACACTTTGCACCTTATCATACAGCAGAGTGCAGGAAAATGTAAAAATAAACATCACATTATACAGTGAATTGTGCTATCACATGCAAACTCAGTTTCTTTACAAACTCTCATTCTAGTTATTATTATTATTATTATTGTTATGGCCCCAATTTGTTATTACATTTATAACACAACAGCAACAGCAAGGGATGACAAACACAGTTTTAACAACTAAAACACATTTAATTTTTAACAAAGACAAAGACTAATAACAACCTACAACGAAAGACCAAGATTGATAAATAAGAAAAAACAGAAATAATTACAGTCCCTTTTTGGTGGGGTGGCTTGGTGATGTCCTGGATGAAGAAAATGCTCAAACACAGGCAAAGAAATCCACAAAAGAAACGTCACAGGTCTTGAACAGAATGGCAGGTCTGGTCATCTTCTTGCAATTTCTCCTAATACTTTACTGTCTCAATTCTTTTCCTTATATACTCTTTTGCAGTCCCCACCCACATTTAGACCTCTTTTTTTTTATTTTCTGAGACTTGCCCCAGACATGTCCAGGACATGTCTAAACATGACTCCAGTCTGAGCTTAACAAAAAAAGGTAAATACTGCCATCTAGTGGCGTATATTCACATTACATTATTAACAAACTTTTTTAACGATTTAAGCATTTCATTAAGGTGTTGGATTGTAAAATAGGACTATGGTAAGAGGAGGAGTTTCCAAAAAATTTTTTTTTACATTGGATTGTGTTGCCTAATAATTCAATAGGCTCAAGAGGGCACAGTCGCTCAAAAAAGTTGGGACACAGGGAAAAAAAAAAGGCCTGAAAAAGCTATTAATATATAATAGAATCAGCTGAAAGAACATTTGGTAAGTAATTAAGTTAACTGGCATCAAGTGTGTAACATGATTGGCTATTAAAGGGAAATCTTAGAGAGGCTGAGTCTCTCAGAAGTGAAGATGGCCAGAGGCTCTCCTACCTGTGAAGGTTTGAGTAAAAAGTTGTGGAATACTTTAAAAACAATGTTCCTCAACATCACATTGCAAAGGTTTTGATGGTTTCATCATCAACTGATCATAACATCATCAAAAGATTCAGAGACACCGGAAAAAATCTCTGCGCGTAAGGAACAAGGCCGAAGACCTTTACTGGATGCCCGTGATCTTGGGCCCTCAGACGTCACTGCATCACTCACCGGCATGATTCTGTCATTGACATTACTAAATGGCCCCAGGAATACTTCAAGAAACCACTGTCTGTAAACACGGTCCACAGTGCCATCCACAGATGCCACCTAAAACTCTGTCATGCCAAAAGGAAGCCATTGTTGAGCATGATCCAGAAGCGCTGCTGTGTTCTGTGGGCCAAGGCTCATTTAAAATGGACTGTAGCAAAGTGGTAAAGTGTTCTGTGGTCAGACGAGTCCAAATTTGACATTCTGGTTGGAAATTATGGGCGTTGTGTCCTCCGGGCCGAAAAGGAGAAAGACCACCCCTCCTGTTATCAGCGCTCAGTTCAAAAGCCAGCATCTCTGATGGTATGGGGATGCATTAGTGCATATGGTGTGGGACACTTGCATGTTATAAAAAGCACCATGAATGCTGCAAGATATGAAAAGGTTTTAGAGCAACATATGCTCCCCTCCAGGTGACATCTATTCCAGGGAAGGCCTTGTGCATTTAACAGGATAATGCAAAACCACATACTGCAGCTATTACAACAGCTTGGCTTCATAGTAGAAGAGTCTGTGTGCTGAAATGGCCTGCCCGCAGTCCTGATCTTTCACTGATTGAGAACATTTTTGCATAATTAAACAAAAAGTCTGTCAAAGGAGACCCAAAAATCTCCAGCAGCTGGAAGCCTGTATTAACCCTGGAGAACCCAAGACATCTTTTTTCCTCAAGAAAAAATATAAACTTAGCATAAAAATTGACATCTGCTAATGTAGGGTAGGGGCTAATTAGGTGAAGTCAAATTTGACCCTGTGGGTTCTCCAGGGTTAAACAAGAGTGGGATCAGATTCCAATGGCTAAACTCAAGAAACTCCTCAATGTCCAGACGCCTCCACTCTGTGTTAAAAAGAAGAAAGGATGTTACACCATGGTAAACTGGCCCCTGTCCCAACCTTTTTTGAGACCTGTAGCAGCCATCAAATTTGAAATGAGCTCATTTTTGGAAAACATTATAAAATTTCTCTGTTTCAAGATTTGCTATGTTATCTCTGTTCTGCTATGAATAAAGTACTGGCTGGTGTGATTTGAAAGTCGATGCGTTTTGATTTTATACACAATTTACACTTTGTCCCAACTATTTTGGAATTGCGGTTGTATATTAAGAATGCTTTGAAGAAGAATATGCTCATGATTGAGATTGGAATATGCCTTGAGCCTTTGAGTATGTAAGGAGACCACACCCTTAAACATATAAGAACAAGGATATGAAAAACAGAAGAATTGTAACCTTTAAAAAGATAAATGCACATTTAGAGACATGACAAAAATACAACCCCAATTCAGAAATAGTTGGGACAAAGTGCAAATTGTGAATAAAATCGAAATGCAGTGACTTTCAAATCTATATCGGCGATAGCTAAAATCACATACATGGGATGATATACCTGTCATCTGCTCAGCATCTGATATAGACTGATAAATGACAGAAGCAAACCGTTGATGTTGAAGCAACCCTGCGTATTTCAGAAAGTACTTAACACCATCTCGTGCAACCTGCCAATGGGCCATATTGAACAATCTTTTGTCATAAAATAATGGACTGGGGCAATCACACTTTCCCAATCACTTTCGCACTCGAGCCGGAGGTGTGAGATGTTTGATCTTGGAACCGGACTCTTTTTGGGATGGTTGTAGATTTTAGATGTATCCGAGGATACACTTTGCCATCTGTATAATCAGTCGTGTCCCTTTTAAACTCGCGCATTTTCATTTGCTGGAGGTCTGCACGATTGCTGTCCAGAGTAGGTTTAAATGCAAATTTTTGTTCTAGGAAGAGGGACAAACCATGGGACTCCTCAATGGTGCTCTACGCACTTGTAGTACTCATCAGTACAGTGTGTTGACCTGAGCACAACAATCTTTTTCACTTTTTAAAACAAATAATAAAAAATGAAAACACACTTTCCTCCCGGGAGGGCAGCAACGTAGTGCCTCCTATTGGCCAGCCGCCACTGTCTGACACACAAAACCTGAAAGCACAAGTAATTTAACGGTCTGAGAAGAATTGCATCTACCAATACAAAAAATGCTCTGCTACATAACCAAAGAAACATGATTGGAGTACTAAGTAACCTATTGGACATGCATAGTAATCTAACAATGCTACCAGCTGGGCTAACCACATAAGCTAAAACATAAATCAGTTTGGTGAACATGCTAGCAGCGTGTAATGATCAGATCTGCAGCAAACTTCCCAGATCCCAAAACTACAAAAAGGGCGACATCCCATTATAGCTACTGACAAAGTGCTACCCAGTTAGCAAAAAGTGATTGAATCAACATTGTGATATTGTCAGGTTGAAGATTGCAATCAACATTGATGTCAGATATTGAAAAAAACATTGAAAGTGCTCACTATGATCAACATGGAAATAACGTTGATTTTCCAATCAATTCTGACAATGAATCAATCTTGATTCAACTATGATACGGTCAACATTGAAAGAATGTAGAATTGCCTCAACATTTATTCAACTATATATTTAAACATTTAATTATACATTTGAAGCAATGTTATTATTAAAGTGCCATTTCAACACTTTTCAACCCTTCTCTGTATGTTTTTAATATACCTCTTTAAAAAATAATCACTTTATTACTCTATTTACGGTATGGTTCAACAAGGAGCGTGCCAAAGTAGTCCACTAGCCAGTGGTATCACTGCCATATGCCTGAATGGCAGCAATATCACTAATAGTCTAATAAGTTTGGAGCACTCTGTAAAGCATCGCGTTGCGAAGCAGAAGTGACTATCACGTTGCGGGTTCGATCCCCACTTTGTACTAGCCGGCAGTGGTCGGCGGCTTTTTCAGAGTAGCGCACAATTTTATATTGCGCTACAGGGTTGCAAATTGGGAAGGGACTGCTGGGAAGGGAAAATAATAGTTGCCTTGTTTGTTGCTCACGCGCCTCTTCTTGGCCAGACGGGCGCTCATCAGGGAGATTCTAAGTCTGTTCATGTCCGGATATCCTCCGCCCTCATTCTGAACTTGCCAAGATCCAACCAATGAGTGTATAAGAAGCGGTGGCTAACAGGTGTGTGCTGCGGAGAGCCGCGAACTGTCTACACCTGGGGTCCTCAATCTTTCCCAGAAAGGGCCGGTGTGGGTGCAGGCTTTCATTGCTGCCAAGCACTTACACACCTGATACCATTAATCAACCCCTGGACTCTTTGCTAATAAGCTTAACTAGTAGAATCAGGTGTGTAGCTGCGTGGCTGCAATGAAAGCTGCACCCACTCCGGCCCTTTCTTGGAAAGATTCGGGATCCCTGGTCTACACTCTCCTGAATTGGCAGCAAGGGGTCGCATACAAGTAAGTTGTGCATAGTTCACCAGTTGGGCATTCCAGATTCGGGTGGGATTGGAGGAGCCAAATTTATTAGAAAAAGAAAAAAAAGTTTGGAGTAACCCCCGCAGAACTTGAAAAACACTAAATAGAGTAAAATGATTATTTTTTAGATAAGGCATTTTAAAAAACATACAGACGAAGGTTAAAATGCTGAAATGGTCCATTAAGTACGCTATTCTGCAGTGGTTCTCAACCTTTTTATACAAACTTCACAGGGACAAGTTTTGGGGGACCCAATTCTTGATTATAATTATTTCATAGGCGAATATTCGAAAATATGTTGTGAGTTTGTAGATTGGCCGTTTCCTTTTTTTTTTTTTTTTTGAGAATAGCTGCTGTATTGCATTCTCTATTAATAAAAAAAAACAAAACAGACCATTATTCATTTAGTTATTTATGAAAGATTCAAAAGAAATTATACTTTTAATTGCACGGCAATATTCAGAAAGTTAACATTCAGTCAAATGATGTCAACCAGGTGATGGTATCTGAATGGGATAATAAATTATATTCCATAAGTCACTTGCGAGTTTGTCTCGCATACAGAACGCCCAAGTATTGTTTATCTGCCGTTCTGTGCCCACTAGTGGGGCGGATAATAGCAATTTTGCATAGGAATCGTGCAAAATGTGATACAAGCACCAAATTTGGCATGGTCATTCCCATTGGTCTACTGAACAAATCTACCCGATTAGCCACTTGAAAATCTAAGCTGCCCACCATTTTTTCAAGATGGCCACCAAACGTGTGAGTTGAGAATGGTTTCCCTGACAGAAATGTGTGTGTTTGATCTATCTGAGTAATCTTAGTGTCCAAATTTATGTTTTTTTTTTTTTTTGCATGCTGGATCCAATTTTTCTAGTTTCAGCAGCCTAAAATGAGTATATTTCCTTTTTTTTTGCTTAATAAGGTACTTTTTCTGGCATGTTCAGCTAGGATGAGTGCTTATTTGTGTACCAATGTGGGTTAGTTTTTGGGGTGTAGGGTGTAGTAGTAGATGTAGTACCTTTGTTTGAGCAGTCAGCCACATCCTCTGGATGGACTCCAGGCACTGGTCCTTGCTACACATGTAACTCTCACCTATGGCTCCAAGAAGCTGCTAGTGCACGGCAGCGGCCACACCCCAGCACCCCGTGTTGGCTCACGGGCTAAACTAGGACAGGGTAGCACACAGAGAGTCTCTGCGTGTGATTGAGTTAGTCTAACTCAAATTTGTTAAAGGTGCATGAAGTCAACAAACCAGACGTACTTGATCCATCATAAAGCCATTTTCGTTAATGGAGTGATGGTCGGGCTCTACCAGGGCACACTGGTGATGATTACTGCTGTGAAACCCAGCATGGGGTTCAATGCCAGCTAGCTTTATAAAATTAGTGTCCCAAATGTTGCTTAACCTACCCCAGATCAGGTTAGCAGCCGCACCTGGATTGACAGGATGTGCCAGCATGGGATAGCCGAGCCAAGGATAATAGGGTTCAAATTTATCTGGATGGGGTACAGATCGCACGGGACTTGAATGGCATTGGATGGACGATCGGGATAGAAGTCGGCCAAACATGTTATGTTTCAACTTCAGCAACCAAGGCAACATGTTTGCACGGACCTAGTTGTATCCCATGCAAGAAAGTGCCCAATATTGACTCAGGGTGGTAAAAGGATTATCCCTTGACCCTGTTCAAAGCAATGGCTTCAAACAGACCATCTGTTAATATGTCTTTGCTGACAGACTGGAGCAAGTTTTGCACATTATATGATGGAAGCCCCGAAGAGGCTGTACCTCCGTCTCTCCTACACTTTGTTGGCATGATTGAACATGGAGCAGATATCAAGTAACAACTCCAAAATGGTGCCTCAAAGTCTGATGTTGCAATGGCGCAGCTGCTAGAGTACAACTGTTTTGCAAAGTACAAGGCTGTATCTCATGTCCACGGACTTTCCAAGGACAGGGAGACACTATTTGCTGTATATATTGGCTTGTGTGTAAGCACGTGCCGATATGAAAAAATTAAACCGGCTCGATATTGAATTAAAGACCGAATCAAACCGTCATACCGGTTTTTACCACTTGGGGTCGCACTTGCGTTTTTTTTCCCATTTTATTTCTTCTATGTGTGCTTCAAGTGTAACGTTATATTCAGTCAAAATCAAAATAATTAGATGGAGCTGTTCAGAACTTTTTTGGTGAAATTCAGTGGCTTCTCTGTATTCACTGCTTTCTACTGGTCATCGGCAATGTCACTCGTTCAGTCTCTGGCAGCTAATCTTTTTCTAACGCCGTTCACAAAACCCTGAAGGAATATGCTGAAGTAAAAAACACAGATCTCGGACTTTGCTCACTCATTGTAAAGAAGGTGCCAGAGACCTAACTCGTGTCATTGCCGATGACCAGTAGAAAGTATTGATTCCAAGGAGCCACCGAATTTACATTGCATTTCATGTGTCTGTGAATGCTGTAGATAATTTTTGGATATAGCTAGCCAGCTATAAATTAACCTGTAGTGTTTAATATTAATAATTCTCCTCACGGGTATGCCGTCATTTTGTGACTCCAGGTATTCTGATTAAGCCATTTGAAGTTGAAATTAAGTTCTGAACAGCTCTATCTAATTATTTTGATTTTGACGGAATATAACGTTACACTTGAAGCCCAGGAGCTTAAACATGTAGGCTCACCAGCAAATTTCATTCACACATAATGATTTGGAGAAAAAGTGACTCAATCGTAACTAACGTTAGCATTATTTACTACGCCGAAGAAAGGCTAGAAATTAGCAATTGGATTTACTGATTATCTTGGGCTAACTCAGGATTAACTGCTGAAGATTAATATGATGAGCTGAAACAAATAAACTGATAGCGCTGACGGTTTGGTAAGCGTATTTCAGTGTATAGTTGGGTGGGTTTATAATTCGTTCGGAGGAGCGTTTCAAAGCATAAAGGCGCGTAATTGCGAGTGGGCGACTTACGTGGCAATGGTTTGATATTGTTTAAGAACTCACGAGAGTGGGCGTGCGCGTACAAATGAGGAGAAAAAGTTTGTAGGAAAAAACTTTCGCCCCCAGTCCCACCCCCCACCCCACATTCACTCGAAACCTGATCTCCTGCTCTTTGTGGTTGCGCTTGGCTCAGACACATTCAGTTCATACACAAGACAGTAATAAATATAATACAGATGGATTTAATGCCGTCGGCAAATGCACGTGACGCCATCTGCAGCAAGTTTTTGTGAGCTATATTTTAAAATTTTGGACACGTTTTGGACACTTCAAAAATTATTATTATTTTTTTTAATGACGGACCAGTTCCGACGGTCCATATAAAATGAACCAGTTCAATCAAGTAAACAGGATTGAACTGGTTAAACCGGAAATCAGCCCAAGCTTACATGTGTATTTTCTAAAATGAGGAAGAGGCAAGGAATGAGGAAGATAGCACATTGTTGAAGTACCTCACACACCAAATTTGAGCTCAGTCGGTCAAACAGTTATGACGTAATTGACGTTTTTCTGACGTCAAGATCGCATTTTACAAAAATTACCATTATTATCACCCGCAACAACGTTGTTGTGGGGGATATAAAAATGGGGTCAGTCCGTCCGTCGGTCCGTCCGGCACGTTTGTTGTCCGGGCTATAACTTTGAAACTAATCATCCGATTCTGATCATATTTGGCATCGAGGTGTAAAACCACATAAAGGTGTGTCATGAAGAACAATTTTGAAAATAATTTTGTAATTTTTCATGTTTTGGGGCAAAATGCGACAAATTTGTGGGAAATCTGTAATGTGTCGTGTTCGGGGCTATAACTTTGAAAATAATCATCTGATTGTGATCATATTTGGCATCAAGGTGTAAAAACACATAAAGGTGTGTCACGAAAAACAATTTCGAAAATAACTTTACAATTGTTTGCGTTTTGGGTCAAAAAGCGTCAGATTTGTGGGAAATCTGTAATGTGTCTTGTCTTGTCTATAAATTTGAAACTAATCATCCGATCGTGATCATATTTCGCATCGAGGTGACACAAAGGTGCGTCATGACGACAATTTGGTATAATTTTCCGAGTTTTCTGATGCATACTCTCCGGCCTGTTTTTTTTTTGCATGGAAATTAACAGCTTTGCGATTAGTACAGTTCTTTAGAAATCCAAGTGCATATAAACATTCTCTATTCAAAAATGCAATGCCAGTTGCGGGGGATATTGCTTGACAATGTCAGCAGCTTGTTTTCATTTTGCTATTGAACCATCTCCATTGTGTATAGACTAAATATTGTTAAACTGTTGACATCAGGGATATCATATAAGTCGTTGTAAGAAATTAGAAGTTGCCAACTTCAGGGTCAAGGTCATGATCACAATCAAGGTGAAAATCACAATTTGACTAATAACGTCATTTCTATTATAATATCAATGCCAATTCAACGCCATTTTGTGCATCGTGAAAAGTGCTCTTAGCAGTATGCCATCGAATTTCACATTTAACATCATTACAAGTCCGTCAAAATGACGTAAACTGTCAAGTTTTGATTTTGCTGAATTTTTCACTTTCATCGGAAAGCCCATGGATCAAGTACCTCACACACTAAATTTCAGCACGCTGACATAATTGACATTTTTCTGACGTCAAAATAACATTTCACAAGAACGACCATTATTTTCATTTTGATTTACAATCATGTTCGTTGGAAATATATTGCATATTTTATCTGCAATGTTCAAATTAGAAGCCAACATGCATTTGCGATCAAATTAGAAGAGAAGCTGTCATTGATGGTGAAAAAATACACACACAAGAAACAAATTCCCAGTATTGTATGAAAACTTGTTTACAACATGTTTTATCTTATTTTTTGTTTGTTATTTATGATGTGGCAAATTCTGCATTGCACAAAATAACATCAGATTGAAAGATGTGTTAGAAACTAAATTACATTTTTTATTTGTTTCTCTCTGTCTGTTAGTAACACCCTTTTTTCACCCCTTCCGTATCGTTTATGTTCAACAAACTTCATTATATGATAGAGGAGGTTTGTCACCAGAACCCTATACTTTCTTTAGTTGTTAGGTCAAAGGTCAAGATCACCAAAAACATTAAAACCAGATTTTGGTTCATAACTTTGCTACTATTACAGCCAGAGACTTGAAACCAACTCCATTCTGTTCATTCTGTTTCAGAGATCTTCGCACGATTTCGGAAAGTTGTCATTCCATGAATGACCTTTCATTTTTATTATTGTTTGGTCACATTTTCGTTATTTGAAGGGTTTTACAGCTTAGCAGGAAAATCCATTCATATCTTGACTCCATATGGATAATTGTTATATTCAACGATGGTTTAGTGCAGAAGTTGTCTTTCACTTTATGATCCCGCACCTAATGGCTCGAATTGTTTCATCTTCAATTCATCCAAAAATTGTGAAACTTTTTTGACATTATACCATTACATTGAGCCCAAAGTGTGTCTGCTGTGCCTGCAAGCGTTGCTGTGGTGGCACTTCCCTGCTGTGTTAAATTAAGCAGGTCGTTTTTGCATAGAATATTGGAGAAGTCGTTATTGATAGATACATTTATCTGAGTTGCTACTTGTTTCCTTTGGATATTTAGTGCATCATTTCATTTCCTCCCTCTTTCAGGTGGATGAATTTGCGGGATCAAACAAGGAAAAACTGGAAGAAATGATTACCAGCAAAAAATGAACCAACGCCCCCAAACACCAACTCATCTTTTAATTACTGAATAAGTTTGATATTTGTAGATATTTTACAACATTTTCAAACAATCCACCTAAAAGGAAACAATGAATAAAACATCTTTTGTTTCTTCAGATTTTTTCCTGTTTTTTTCTGGCTTGTATACTTGGTGACATTGAATTAGCCTTGACTTAGTCATTTTGCAAAGGAGGCCAACCAATGAGAAAAGAGAAAAACAAGTAAGATGCAGACATTACGTTATTGAACCGTTGTATCATGAGAGGACGGAAAAACCATTTTTGGTAGAAATTTCAAGTGATGAAGGTATAAAAATTGGGTGTGAAAAGTGGAATGTCAGTAGTTCTTGCGCAACAAGAACTAGGCTTTTTATTGGTCAATATGCCTCAATAAAGCCTAATTTTCTGAAGAATCTGTCTCTCTCCAATTTTTTGAGGATGGGGGAACCCTAAATAGGAAAATATTTCTGTGAATTGAAACCAATGTCACAACATTTGTGACATTTGGCTTTTCCGCTTTTAGCCTGACCACACTAAACCGTACATGCAATCACTGCAGCCACATTCTAAGCTGCAAATAGTTACCCGACTGTAACTTCTGAAAATAATATGATGGCATGGCCACAGTCTAACCTGTGAGTTCAGTTGCTGTAGCCATGGTCTAACCTAGGAATATGGTTGCTGTAGCTGTTGTCCAACCTTTGAACATGGATGCAATGGCTGTTGTCTAGCTTATGTGTATTGTTCCTGTACCTAAAGCGTAAGCAACGAAAATGGTTACTTGGGCCACAGTCTAACCTAGAAATAAGGTTTCTTTCAACTCTGTCTAAAGGCTAGGTTTTATACTTCTTTATACCCAACGCAGTTTGCACAAATAGTGTTTTAAGCTGCATTCGTGGACAGGCTAAGCATTTATACTTATGCAAATGTAGCACAAGCCAGGTAGGTTACGTAATCATATTTTCACATTTTTTATTGATTACACATCAATGAAGTATTCTAGGGTTATCAAACCACAATGGTTTCCAGACTTTGCAATTTAATTATCTGCCAATTGCCCCTCTAAACCATAAAACCTGGTATCTTCAAAATGATAAACTTTACAGGAGAGCATGAAAAATGTTTAATTTTTCATGGAAGAATGCAGTTGAGCTGTGTTCGGGTAGATGACGCGGTTTCCTCCAAGAATGCATCTAATTAATAAAGTTTTGTATTTTGCAATGTTTATGTTATTATCGTGGACATACGAGTTTTTGTTTCTTATCAAATTGGAGATACAGGGTTTTGCTGGTGAATACCAGGGCAATTAAGGCCTTCGCAATGGGCAGAGTAATAGGGGTGAAATTAAAAATGATCAAAATCACTTGAACTGAAATGATAGGTTTTCCATTTTCAGATGCATAAAAGGGGTTATAATTTGATGCATGATCTTTTCTTTCAGGGTTATTAACTGATTCTTTGAATTGTTGACAAATATGTAGCACTGGTACTATAATTAAACAGTTCCAGTTATTGCTGAAGATATACACATTGAGACATACTTGCTGACAATTTTATTGTCAAAATGTTTATTGTAATTTTAAAAAATTGCAATTGAATCATAGGAGTACAATTGTTGTAAACATTGCAAACACGAGCAAGAATCTACTCATAGCCTTACGCATTAGTTTAGTTCATTATACACTCTTCATAAAGTGTGGCAACATGTGAACAGTAATGTGTGACGATATGCAGATATTTCTGCAAAAATTCAAGTTTATCAGTTCCAAAGGGAGGCCTTCCAGTCAACTGTAAAAAAACAGTGGAAATCGAGAAAAGGTATGGCAACATTCATCCAGTAAAATATTTTTGATAACTCAAGCAATTTAATGCTTGCATCCATTCAGGATTGCAGTGGAAGTACTCATCATCAAAGAACATAGATGAAATTAAGCCTACTGATAAAAACTTGTACAAAACCAGTGAAGTTGGCACGTTATGTAAATCGTAGATAAAAACAGAATACAATGATTTGCAAATCCTTTTCAACTTATATTCAATTGAATACACTGCAAAGACAAGATGTTTAATGTTCAAACTGAGAAACTTTTTTTTTTTGCAAATAATCATTAACTTAGAATTTAAAGGCAGCAACACATTGCAAAAAAGTTGGCACAGGGGCTTTTTTACCTCTGTGTTACATCGCCTTTCCTTTTAACGACACTCCGTGAACGTTTGGGAACTGAGGTGACCAATTTTTGAAGCTTTTCAGGTGGAACTCTTTCCCATTCTTGCTTGATGTACAGCTTAAGTTGTTCAACAGTCCGGGGTCTCCTTTGTCGTATTTTACGCTTCATAATGCGCCACACATTTTCAATGGGAGACAGGTCTGGACTACAGGCAGGCCAGTCTAGTACCCGCACTCTTTTACTACGGAGCCATGCTGTTGTAACACGTGCAGATTGTGGCTTGGCATTGTCTTGCTGAAATAAGCAGGGGCGTCCATGAAAAAGACGTTGCTTGGTTGGAAACATATGTTGCTTCAAAACCTGTATGTACCTTTCAGCATTAATGGTGCCTTCACAATGGTGCTTGGGCCCAGCGGAGCCGGCGGCGTTTCTGGGTGCTGTTGATAAATGGCTTTCGCTTTGCATTGCGGAGTTTTAACTCGCACTTGCAGATGTAGCGACGAACTGTAGTTACTGACAGTGGTTTTCTGAAGTGTTCCTGAGCCCATGTGGTGATGTCCTTTACACACTGATGTCGGTTTTTGATGCAGTACCGCCTGAGGGATAGAAGGTCACGGGCATTCAATGTTGGTTTTCGGCCTTGTCGCTTGCGTGCAGTGATTTCTCCAGATTCTCTGAACCTTTTGACGATATTACGGACCGTAGATGATGAAATCCCTAAATTTCTTGCAATAGCTCGTTGAGGAATGTTGTTTTTAACCTGTTCGACAATCAGCTCACACATTTGTTCACTAAGTGGTGACCCTCGACCCATCCTTGTTTGTGAATGACTGGGCATTTCAGGGAAGCTGCTTTTATACCCAATAATGGCACCCACCTGTTCCCAATTAGCCCGTTCACCTGTGGGGTGTTCCAAATAAGTGTTTGATGAGCATTCCTCAACTCTGTCTTTTTTGCCACTTGTGCCAGCTTTTTTGAAACATTTTGCAGGCATCAAATTCCAAATGAGCTAATATTTGCTAAAAATTACAAAGTTTACCTGTTCGAACATTAAGTAACTTGTCTTTGCAGTGTATTCAATTGAATATAGATTGAAAAGGATTTGCAAATCATTGTTTTCTGTTTTTATTTACGATTTACGCAACGTGCCAATTTCACTGGTTTTGGGTTTTGTATATCCATTTACAAAAACAATGCCATAGAATCAATAATGATGAACTGTCAGCTATGACTCCTAACACTGAATTACAGAGTGGAGATCAGTAACTTATTTAAACCTGAGTAGATTGAAGCTTAGATTGGCTAAAAATGCAACCAGATTGCGTTTTCTCCTGTGTTTACTTATAAAAGCTCATATCCCCACTGGGCACGTTTATTTTGTTCCAGATTATTACTCCTGGCCGTTTCAGTACTTCTACTTTTTGTAAAAAAGTTGATTTTTTTATTCTACAGAGTCTACAAGCATTGTTCTATTTCTTTTATCAACTTACCTACAATACTACACAGAGGTTTTGACAAAAATCGAGGTAAAATTGGGAGAAATGACAATCACCTTTGTTGACATTCGAATCTCTTTGGAGATACGAGGTTTCATCATTCCAACTTCAGCCACTTATGGACATACAAGGTTTCGTCCCGTGCCTTTTTTAAGCACTTTTCATTGGATATTGAGTAGCGTGATTTTATAAGTAGATGCGCAAGATCATAAGGCAGAAATGATGAAAATTACCAAATTTGGAGATGGGAGGTTTTATCAGCTGAGCGACGATATAGTTTTTCCCATAGCAGCATGAGATATTCATGTATTCATCACCCCCTCTGCCTCCCTATGTGCTCGCTGCAAACACAACCACTACAACTAGGGCACTGTGCAAGATCACTACAAACGCCCTCAACCCCAAGTGGATCTGATATTCAGATGTTATAGATGGTCTTGCTTTGGATCATCAGTTATATAAATACTGCTCGCACCGGTTGTGATCATGCCGACAGTTTGTCCGGTACCTGGGTGCACTGGTTTCGAAAAGGCCAAAGCTAGAGTTGAAATTTTTCACTTCAATAGCAAATACAGTAGGGTAAGGTGGGGCTATTCCGGCCTAGGAGCTATTCTGGCCTACTTCTAGGGCAAGGTGGGGCTATTCCGGCCTACATTTACCTTCTTTCACTTGTAAAAACACTAATCAATCCTTCTCTTGGCCAGTAGTTCTTCTAAACTATTGCTAGAGCTATCAGAAACAACAGAATAGCAACCAGCCATGTGCAAACACAACACGTATAAAGTAGACACCCTGGCTAGTTCTAGTACTAATACAGTCTCTGCTTGAAAAACAGTTTTGTAGCAGTAGAAATATTCTGGGCATGAGTGAGAAAGTTTTGCTCACTGATATAATTTGCACACGCGTAAAAAGTTTTTTGTAGCAGTAGAAATATATTTTTGGTATGTGTAATTAAAATTTGCGTAGGAGAATTTTCAACAGTAAGGTTTCGCAAAGTTCGAGATACGGACTTGCAAATTTCCTATGTAAGAGCTCAACACGGAAATTACAAGCTCACGAATTGAGAATTACATGCATGAATAATCCAAATCTGTCTCCTGAGGTCGACTAGCCAGTCAGCACATTTGCCACTGACTAGCCATTTAGCTTGTTGCTGACTGCAGAGACTGGCGATCCAGCCAGGAAGCCAAAGTGTTTAAGGAAAAGCCAGAGAGGAAAGCGAGCCCTTATGGTGCCTTCTTGTGTTCTTGGCCTGCCAGCGGAAATAATAAAAACGCTCAAATATTGTTACACACTTTATGAACTTCTATAGAGTTAATATTGAGTCTTTGGTTATAACTTTTTTTAAAGGTTTACAGCAATATTTTATTTTTCACAATTTCGACGGCTACGAAAATAAGTAATAAAAAGAAATGCTTTCATTAAATGGGGAAGTGGTTGTAAATGTATTTTTTTAACAAAACATGGCAATACACTACATAACCACTAGATGGTAGTACATCTATTCTAATTAGTACATGCTCAATGGTCGGGAAAAGCTTCAGCATTAACAGCCAAAATAAGTTTTATTTGCAACTTTTTTTAATTAACATTGCTTCGGCATATGCAATATCACTAACTGTCATGTACATTAATTAAAACAGTACAATGCGTTGCTGGTGGAATGGCTTTGAGAAAAATTGATGTCTAATAGTCACAAACTATAAGGCACAAAGGCAAGGGAGGGGCCAAAGATGTAATCGAAAAAGAGGTTGAATGAGTATATGATAGGTTTGACGGAAAAAAGCGATATAGGCCATTTAAGAACACGCGCACAGACTGGTATTATCCGCTTTCAACTGGGACAGAATTACCCTGAATAATATAAATTCTCCTCAGAACGTAATATAACCCTTTGACCAGCTTGCCAGATTTCCTTGTTTGTTCGCAAAATGCAATAAACAATCCTAATGTCTAAGAACAAAACTCATAGCGAATGACATACCTGTCAACTCTCACACATATGGTGCGAATCTCTGGCCTTTTAGTGGCATGTCACGTTCTCACGCCCCGGATCAGCAACCTCTCGCAAAATAACAAAAATGAGGATTGAAAATTTGAATTTGGCAATCAATATCATTGCATTTCAGAGTCCCACTTTTTAATCAACCTACGTTGTATCGAGACCCTGATGAAAATTCCAGCCTAGGATGGTCAGGCTGGTTTAAGCTGTGTTTTGGACAGTTTTAGCTGGTCAACCAGCCCTTCTCCAGCTGACTCCAGCTGAAAATACCAGCTTAACCAGCTTTGACCACCTTCATCAAGCTATAGAGACCAGCTACACCAGCTATGACCAGCTAAGAACACAGCTCAGACCATCTTAAACCAGCTTAGTATTTTAGCTGCAAGAATTCGTAGCTGGCTTAAGATGGTCTGAGCTGTGTTCTTAGCAGGTCATAGCTGGTGCAGCTGGTTTCTATAGCTTGATGAAGGTGGTCAAAGCTGGCCCCAACACTAATAATAATAATAATAATAATAATAGGAAGAATTGTAAAAGCCTACCAGCTCAGCCCAAATGTATGGAAATTTGCGAAAATTATTACTATTATCTATTTTCTGAAGCAGAATTTCTTTTTATCATTGTAGGCCAGCATTTGTTAAATGATCTATGCGAAGGTCTCACTTTGATAGAAATAAGCCTGAATATATTGCATTATGCCAAAAAAAAAAAAAAAAAATCTCAGCATTAAAAAGTGAAAAATTTTGCGGATAGCATTTTCATTTGTGTTCTCTGACTTAACTGAGACACAAAGAGTAGAAGAACACATATCCTGTTCTGTGGAGAAATTATATTCTTTTTAAATCAAATTTCATTATTTTTCTCAGAACAGCCTTATTGGCTATATCTCATTTTGCCGTCAAACCCTTTATATGAAATTAGAACAAATTATTAATACCAAATCATTCCAGTAAATTATAAACAGGAAGAAGTGTATTTGACCCTGGAATGGTCGGCAAGAGCACACACTTTTGTTTTCCCAGAAATTGCAGAATTTGTGTGCGCCTGTGTGTGTGTGTGTGTGTGTGTGTGTGGGAGAGAGATGTTGCATTTATTGGCACACTGATCTCTCACAGATCCAGTTCCTCGTCCATCTACATGGCAAATCATTCCAATTTTTATTAGGGTTAGTTTCTGGTTCACTTGATGCACAGTCCTCCTCACCATCAGCGTCGTTGGGCTCGCCTCTCTTCCAGAACCTAAAAATTAAACAGGTCAGATGGACATTTTTTTCATACTGACAAACAGAGAACATAAACAGCCTGAAGATGACCACAGATTTTTCGACTCATCGGAGTTCGTAAACTTCTGCTTGTTTCAACAACACGTTCTTGCTTGAACCCAGCTCTGGCAGTGAAGTTTGGATGCAAAATCTGCTCTTACCCTGATGTGAGTGGCGTGCCATCCACCCACTCCCATTTCTTTTCCTTGACAGTGTCACTGAGGCCGATCCAGAAGTGTTTTGTTCGCAGTAGTCCGTTCAGAAATACCTGAAAATAAATAAAAAATTCAGTGCTTTGCAGTATTCCGGTGACATTTGTACTTCAAATGCACATTAACTCATACAGCAGACTCTCCTATGCAGGTATATCCTGTATGCAGCCCAAAAGGAAACAGAATTACCACAGCCATGGCACCCTAATCACCTTCTCCTGGAACGTAATCTTATACATCTCTGCAGTTGGCAAAAACTACAGCCCAATATCTCTTCATTTCTTTCTCTCTACATACCATTGAGTGCGCTGTTTCATCATGTTTCCCAGCTAAAAATAAACTTGTTATGACCCAGAGTAAACTTGCTTCAAGGCAGGACACACAGCTGTACTCTGCGAAGGGAACCCCACTCAGTGACAGCTCATTCTCTTTCGTTTCAGTTCAGTTCAGATCGCTTCAGTTTCCCGCTTTGAGGTAACTTAGTCACTGCAGCTTTTGTAAGGCTATGATAGAGTTTTTTGATCAGGCGCAAAGTCCTGTTTTTTAATTTCTTTTTTTTTTTTTTTTTGCCAAGATAAGCTGGCTGAGTGGGTAACAAAGCAGAACAGAATTTAGGAGAGCTTTGCTTAATGGTCCCCCTTTGGTTATCAGGGTTTTGTGGAAGAAAAACTCAGTGTGTAGAATGCATATGCCAGCTTCATAATCATCTTACTGGGCTTCAAGTATCATTGTGTATGGGGCAAGTTATAGATCCTTATAAGGGGAGGGGCTTGTCGTGGCAAGGGGCTGGGAGTCATAATTCACATGAACTGAAGAGTGTATGTGGGGTTTTGCGATGCTCTGATTTTCGTCTCATCGATGTTTGTTATTGTCTCAAGTGTTTCAAAGATCACGGGCATCCAATGAAGGTCTTCGGCCTTGTCCCTAACGCACAGAGATTTTTCCAGTTTCTTTGAATCTTTTGATGATGTTATGCACTGTGAATGATGAGACCTTCAAAGCCTTTGCAATTTGACATTGAGGAATATTGTTTTTAAAGTATTCCACAATTTTTTCACGCAAGCCTTCACGGGTTGGAGAGCCTCTGGCCATCTTTACTTCTGAGAGACTCAGCCTCTCTAAGACATCCCTTTTATAGCCAATCATGTTACACACCTGATGCCAGTTAACTTCATTACTTGCTAAATGTTCTTTCAGCTGATTCTCTTACCCCTTTGCGCAGAATACAAAACTTTGCCCATTTTTCCTGTTATGCATGGCTTTATAACTCTGCATTTGTGTCACAGAGATTTTTGAAAATTATTCCAGTGAAGCTAGACATTTGGAAATTCAATTACAAAATTATTTAGGAATTAAATTTCGAAATTTACGGATGCCAGCGTCTATGTCTGCGCAAAGGGGTTAATTGCTTCTTCAATCCTTTTTTGCCTGTGTCCAAACTTTTTTTGAGGTCTGTAGTAGCCCAAAAATTTGAAATAAGCTCATTTTGTGGATAAAAATGTAAAATCTCCCAGTTTCAACATTTGAAACGTTATCTATGTTCTATTGTAAATAATAAATTGGCTCATGTGATCTGAAAGTCATCGCATTTTGATTTTATTCACAATTCACACTTTATCCCAACTATTTCGGAATTGGGGTTGTAAAGGAATATCAAAGATCTCTCTCTCTCTCTCTCGTTCCCTCCTTCTCACCTGCTCCTCTAAGTTATCGATGATCACCAGGTCAGCTCCCTTATTTACGCAGAACAGGCGGCTCTCCCACCAGTTCTTTTGGTCGCTGGAGGCAAAGTACAGACTGGAGTTGTGTCTTGTCCAGTTCATTGGGCAGTTGGGATTCAGTTGATCTGAAATGCCAAACACTAGTCATCTCACTGAACATAACAGCAAGTATACACACACACACACACACATATGCACCAGGGCTGCACACCAATGCTAGCAATACACACCTTAATGAACAGGAGGGGATGTTGATGAGTTGAGTCAGGTGTGCTAGATTAGGGTTTCAGTGAAACCCATCAGGACAGTACGTCTCCAGGAACAGGGTTGGGCAGCTCTGACATAAACTATACACACATGCGCGCATAACCACACACACTGCACTCACACACTCACACCACAGACGGTGTATGAAATTGTGCTGTGGTGCACGTTAACCTGCCACCCAACCTGTCGCAGCCTTATTCCTGCCCTTAACTTGCCAATGGCTTCATATCTGGCGTTTTCAGACATTCCTTTACGATGCTCACTAATTTTGATTTTTGCGCTTTTCAGTGTTTTTCATTCAACAAAGATCTGATCTAACATGTCAACCAAGTTTTAAAGGGATTTGAGTGGCCAGCTTTACATGGGCCAGGAATCATACAAAATCACGTGCAAAGCATGCATAAATGAACATGTGACCAGGTTTCAGCTTAACTTGGTGTGTGGTGCAAAACATTCGTTTTATGAAGACTATAAAGTTCACCATTTCATCATTTTTTTTTCTCAATAATGCTTAAAATTCGGGTGTTGCTAAATTTTTGTTGCTGAGTACCATTGCCGCCCTAAACCTAATACCTGGTTGTGCCATTGTTAGCTGCACCAACTGAAACCAAACGCTTCCAATAACTAGCCAGTCCTTCACATCATTGAGGAGGATTTTTTTACATGTTCCTTTCTGCAAGTTGTTCCAGTGCAGCCACATCACAAGGTTTTGGTTTTACTGTCTGTTTCAGGTTCAGCCACAGCTTGTCGATAGGCTTCAAGTCAGGACTTTGACTTAGCCACTCCAAAATCTAAATTTGGTTACCACTGAGCTGTTCAGAGAAGGACTTATTCTTGAACTTCGGGTAATTGTCTTTCTTTATAGCCCAATAGCACTTGACCTTCATATCACAGACTAAAGACAGGGATCTCTCTTCTAGGATTTTCTGATAAAGAGCAGAATTCTTGGTTTTGTCAATTATGGCAAGTCACCCAGGCCACTAAGCAGAAAATTATCCCCTTTCTTTGTGGATGCTGTGTTAGCTTAAAGTCAGATAATCCAGGACCTAAGTCTTCCAGAAAGTTCCAGTTCTGTCTCCTTAGTCTACACAGCATTATCTCAAGAGGCTTCAAGGTCATGAAAGTGTTTTTTTTTTTTTTTTGCAAATTCGAGATGAATCTTTATTCTTCTGTCGTTCATAGTCATTCTTGTCTCGTAACTCCCCCACATTTATGCCCACTCTCTCACTCTCTTTCCAATGGGGATGTCATGAGTGCTGACCTTACATCAGGACTGCTATTCCTCGTTTGATTGGGTTCTTTAGTGACTTCTTGGACGAGTCATTGCTATGATTAGTATGGAATTTTGATCATTTATTGTATCACAAAGTTATGGGGCATTTTATTATGCACATAAGCCATAGAGTAAAATATCCATATGTCTTTCAAAGATTCTGAACTTATGCAGCTCATGCAGGGGCACAGATCTGCACAAATTTGAAAGCCAAGCTTATTGCTATTTAAGAGTTTGGCCCGAGGGTTTGGTATAGTGTCATACGTCTACGATTTATTTGAATATACATGTATTCTGTTGAATGCTTGTAACACTGAAGAAATGTAGTGCCATCTTAAGAATAATTAAGCTGCTGAAAAAAATACTGAAATGACAAATGGAAGTCAGTAATTTTTTTGTATTTAGTCGGGTTATTGCTGTCCTTGCTATATCACATGCATCATATAAATGTAGCAAAAGGTACTCTCTTTCCCATTAGTATTTCTTAATCATTACTGGTTTCATATTGGTTTTGATTATTCTGCAAACAAATTGTCTGATAGTTATTCAGGCGAACAGAAACAGGAGTAATGAAGAATTAAAGGGTGAGGTTACAGCATGCAGACTTTCCATATCTCCAACAGCATGGCTCTGCCCACACACACACTCGTGCACACACACACTCAAATGCACACACTGCAATTTTTTCATAGACACACACACAAGCCTTCTTCATATTCACCAAGCCTCCTTTGTAGCTTGTTTTTCTCTGTCGTCACTTGGTTGTAATTGGTCAGAAGTTGATCTCTCTCTGTGGTTACGGTGCTGTAATTGGTCAGAAGTTGATCTCTCTCTGTGGTTACAGTGCCGTAATTGGTCAGAAGTTGATCTCTCTCTGTGGTTATGGTGCTGTAATTGGTCAGAAGTTGATCCCTCTCCACCGTAACTGTGCTGTAATTGGTCAGTAGTTGGTCTCTCTCCGCTTTCATGACTTTCAGCGTCTTGCTGGTGTTGCTTGCCTCTCTATTGTCTGCGGAGAAAGGGAAAATCAGAGTGAACCTTACAAAAAAAAAAAAAGAACGCCACAAAAACCAACAGGATTAAGGATTCACTGACCCAGAAACTACAGACCAATCACCATCTGCTGTGCTTGGTGGATGAAGACACGTCATGTTAATCATTAGTACAGACAGCCAAACCTGTGCCATAGATGGTGGTGCTTTAAAATCACCATCACCCATCTTGCTGGACTCCCAAACCATCGTAGATTGTACATTCTCATGCTCTGCCCTCAGGTTATATTTATTCATTCCTGGGTTTTCCCTTTTTATGACAAAGCTTTCGCAGTGATGCTTTTAAAACTACATTTCCCAGTCATTTTACTGAAATAATTTATAAGAAGTCAAAAATATACTCACAGTGGGCACAAACAGCTATGCTGACAATCAGTAGTAGGACGCAAAGCAGCCCCAGACAGAATGCTATCAGTTTGTAGAGTCTTATTCCTGTAGATCCAGATACACATACCATTAACATCCAATTCTAAAGCAGTCGCAACTTGAAACAGTGCTTTGAAAAAGCATTTTCCCCTTTCCTGATTTCTTTTATTTTTGTATATTGGTTATATTTAAATGTTTTAGATCATCCAACTAATCTTAATATAAGAGGGAGGTGACATGAGTAAACACAAAATGCAGTTTTTAATTGATAATCCCATTTATTGATGGTAAAGATTGATTCAAAAACCTATTTCACCCATATGAAAGAAGAGGTACTGCCTTAAACGCAAGAACTGGTTGTGCCTCCCTTGGAAGTAAGAGATGCAATCAAACATTAGCAATGAGTCTTTTACTTTTACACTGCAGGAAACATTTTGCCCACCCTACTTTGCAGAATAGTTTTAATTCAGCCACCTTGGGGGGGTTTTGGGCATAAACTGCCTGTTTAAAGTCATGCCACAACATCTCAATTAAATTCAAGTAAGGTCTTTGACTATGCCACTCTAAAACTTTCATTTTGTTTCTTTTGAGTCATTCAGAGAGGAACTTGCTTGTGAGTGTCGGATCTTTGTGTCGGATGTTTGTGCTGCTATGTAACTCAACTGTGCTTGATCTTTAAATCACCAACTGATGGCTGGGCATTCTCTTTCAGAATTTTCTGGTGGTGAGCAGAACTCATGGTTCTACAGTATTAATTACTGCAACTCGCCCGAGGCCGGAAGCAGCAAAGCGGACCCAGACCATCCCAATACCAACACCTTGTTTGACCGTTGGTATGATGTTCTCATCGTGGATTGTAGTGTTGGATTTATGCCAGAAACAGTACCCATGTCTTCCAAAAAGTTCAACTTTAGACTCATTAGTTCACAGAATATTTTCCCAAAAGTCTTTAGGGTCATCAAGATATTTTGGGCAAATGTGAAAATGTTCTTTTTAGTCAGCAGTGGTTTTCGTATTACAACTGTCCCATGGATGCCATTTTTGTCCAGTCACTTTCTAATTGTGGAGTCATGAACACTGACTTTAGGTAAGTGAGGCCTGCAGGTCTAGAGATGTCAGTCTGGGTTTTTTATGACATCCTAGATGAGTTATCGATCCGCTTTTGGAGGGATTTTGGCAGGCTGTCCACACCTGGGAAGGTTTACCACTGTTCCAAGTTTTTACCATTTGTAGATAATGACTCTCACCATGATTTTCTGGGGTTCCAGAACCTTAGAAATGGCTTTGTAACTCTTTCCAGACCAACAGATATCAATAATTTTGCTTCTCATTTGTTCTTCAATTTTTTTTAGATCATCATGTGCTGTTTTTTTTTTTTTGCCTACTTCTACTTCTACTTCTTCTACTCAATGTCAGACAGGTTCCATTTAACTATTTCAGTGCCTGCCCAATGATGTAAGGTATCGAAATCAGACGCTGTTGAAAACCTATCATGTGGTCACTTGTTTAAAAGATCTCCTGCAGGGGAGCTCATTAAACAAGTTGCAACATGATAGGTTTTCAACAGCTGAGGACAACTACATTTTTAATTCCTTGAAAATGTATTTGGCACTCAAAGGGTTAAGCCATGTTGAGATTAACAGGGTTGGCAGTGGTCATGCCTGACTATGTCTAGTGAAAGTGAACCCACTGATCAATAAAATTAGTTTATTTGTAATTTAAGGGGCCATTATTTTTCCACAAAAGACCAGGTAGGGTTGGATAGCATATTGCAAAAATTGAAGAAATTGAGTGGGGTCAAATACCTCTTCATAGAACCGTATCCTCTAACTTCTGAGGCCGTACAGGACTTCAATTGGTTAGTTTTGAGGTGAAGCAGGGCTGGGATAAGTTTTTTGCTGAAGTTTAGAAGGGCTAGGACTGGTTAGTATTGAAGCTAAGCAGAGCTGGAAATGGCTAGTGCAGTTGTCAAAGGTGACCTAATATGCTATTTTTCCATGTTTATATTTTGGTCTTTGACTCCCCTAGAGTACTCCTGATCGTGCAAAGTAAAAAAAAAAGGGTACTTATTTCGCTCATACTGCCATCCTCAAAAAAACTCCAAAACCTTTTAGTCCATAGTAGTCTCCGCCTGAAACGCCTCATTGGGGTGGCTCTTCCGCTATGGCCCCCACTCCCTGTGTGCCCACTTTCCTCTGAATGGCCAGCTCTGTGAAGGGCGGATCGAGGCGGGATGAAGCAGCAGAATGCAGTTTTCCTGGTCCGGCTCCTGAGGAATCGACCGGCATATTCTGCAATCTAACGCAGTGCATGTGTATAGATCTAATGAAATTAACTTGTTCTAATAAATGCAGTGGCGAAAGTGGAGGACGCAGTGCGAAAGTCTGGTAGCTCAAGCACGAATTTGCTATCAGCGACAGTTTGCTACGGCAACAGTGGTGAGTACAGCGGTTTTTCTACTCCATAGCTAGGATGCCGGGGAAGCTAGAATCCACCCCATATAGACACATTTGTAGAACGGGTTGACAAACCCAAGTGTAGACCGGAGACTGTAGAAATCCAGTGGGTCTGAGTTCGGAGGGAAACATGGACAGTGAGGAGCAGCTAAAAGTGGACCAACAGCTTATGCATAGGCGTGCACAGAGACGCTAGGTGGTGCTACAGCACTTGCCTCTTTGCCCTTTATCAATGAAAGTGCCCTTTTGAAACTTCGTTTTTTTTTTTTTAAATTATTATTATTATTATTAACACTATAGTGGGGCCAGTGTTGAAATGAACTTTTAGAAAAGCTGTCTGATTAAAAACTACTGAAAAAAATGCCCCGAAATGGGCTACCTCCTCACGAGCTTCCGACCTCTCTTCCTTTGTCACGTGAACACGCGCGCAGTGCATATAGATGCGCTCACAGGGATATAAGAAAACTAGAGTGGACGCCGCGTGGGCTGGGCTAAAGCGCTGGCGGCAGAAAAGCCGCCTCGGAAGTGACAGGATTGTCCACTCCAGTTTTCTTATATCTCTGTGGATGCGCTGCAGGAGCATATCAGCTGAGCGACTGGAAGCCACAGTCTTGTGCCCCGCCAGCCAGGTAACACACAGATCAAGTGAAATCGTACAGCCCAACCTGTAATCATTTTGTTGTGCAGTAGCAGGTCTCATACACAGTGATGGTCCGTCGGCAGAAACACAGGGCCAGCAATAACCTCACCTTTCACTTCTTAATGACAGACACCTCTCGCAGTTTACCTCCCCGATTAGCAACCGTTGCTCAGACTGATTGGAGGAACCGATGAGAATCTAACTTGTTTTTGAAAGCCTTGTTACACATTGCAGTACGAAATTATACGGCGTTTAACTTACTTCCGCACACCAATGGCTACGGAAAAAATATCAATAGCCTACGTCTTTATAATTTCCGAATTTGCGTAAATTAATTCGCGACGTTCATTGAGCAATTAGCTATGAGAATCCGTTCTATATACTCTGAATGTGACAGCTAAAGTGCGTTGTTAGGTAACGTTAAGAAGCACAACTGAGTGAAGACGAAAATAATTGCGAAAGTATAAGTCCGTGAAAGTTTCGGATTTTTTGCAGATTGTCATCTTTGCGGATTCACATCAATTATATCAACATAGCCAACAGGCAATCGCTTTGTAATTAGCATTTCTTAATCATTACGTGTCACGCATTGGTGGTAGCTATTCTGTTAATTAACTGTTTGATTGTTAATCAATCAAACCTGATCGCAAACAGTTTAAGAGCAATTATCCGGGAAAGGGTGATGTTACTGAAGGCCTTCCTGGCATCTGACGGTACGCCACTGCTCATACAGCACCAAACAACTGAGCATTTTTTAGCCGACTGGTCACCTGATTAGCTAGTTTAATGCTATAGCCCAAACAATGATAGATAACGTGAGGACGACCACCACAAACAATGTCGGTCGACTTTGCAAATCTATCTGTTAAGCTGAACGTTTTCTTTTGTGTAGGTTTTGTTGGGCAACATAAATGAACACAAAGAAGAATCAGGCAGTTCCCCATTGCCTGAGAGAAATATCCCCATAAAGGCTACCCAAGTGCCTTCTTGTAATGAATGACAGTAGTCATGAATTGCATTGAACATGTGCGTGTAATGTTTATTTTATTTTTTTAATCTCACACTATAATAACATGATCCACGAGTGCAAAAAAGTGCCCTCCCCCTCCCCCTGAGCACTTGCCGCCCATAATGTCTGTGCACGCCACTGAGCTTATGGACTGCTTCGGTGTGTATTAGGACCTGCTGGTTTGTGTGCATAACTGTGGTGTGTTGTTAGCGTGGAGAAACGAACAGCTTCCCCGCTGCTATATGACAGAGGGGCGAAAGCTCCAAGCTAAACGTCCTCTTCGGAGATCGCGCGTGGTAATGGTTTACTTATTGCTTCAGAATGATCAGCTTTTCCTCGCAGAAAATGGGCGCATTATGGAAAGCGTGCGAGAGCTAGATGGAGATAAGTTAACCAGAAGTATTTTTAATTAGCACAGCACGCGAACTAACATGCAGTAGCTGATAAGGGGTCATGACTTTGAATGTAATCTGTCGTGCAAAAAATTCGTTTCGCGCCTGGTGTGAAAGCTGCTTAACACGCCCATAATGCCTGTTTTCGCAACTTTGCATTGATTTTGAATGTAGCTAATCTGTCGCACGAAAAATTTGTTTTGCGTCCGGTGTGAAAGCTGCTTAACTCAGTTTCTGTGCATAAGGGACAAGGCCGAAGACCTTCATTGGATGCCCGTGATCTTTGGGTCCTCAGACAATTCATCACTCACAGGCATGATTCTGTCATTGACATTACTAAATGGGCCCAGGCATACATCAAGAAACCACTGTAAACGAAGTCCGCCGTTCCATCCACAGATGCCACCTAAAACTCTATCATGCAAAAAGGAAGCCATTGTTGAGCATGATCCAGAACCGCTGCTGTGTTCTGTGGGCCAAGGCTCCAAAGTGTCCTGTGGTCAGACGAGTCCAAATTTGACATTCTTGTTGGAAATCATGGGCGTTGTGTCCTCCCGGCTAAAGAGGAGAAAGACCATCCCTCCTGTTATCAGCATTCAGTTCAAAAGCCAGCATCTCTGTGGATGCATTAGTGCATATGGTGTGGGACACTTGCATGTTTATATATTTTATATTTTTATATAAATATAAAATATATATTTATATAAAATTTATATATTTTATATATGTTTATATATTTTTATATTATTTATATATATTTAAAGGTTTTACAGCAACATATGCTCCCCTCCAGATGACATCTATTCCAGGGAAGGCCTTGTGTATTTCAGCAGGACAATGCAAAACCACATACTGTAGCTATTATGGCTTCGTAGTAGAAAAGTCTGCTGAACTGACCTGCCTTTAGTCCTGATCTTTCACTGATTGAGAACATTTGGCGCATAATTAGTCCGTCAAAGGAGATCCAAAACTCTCCAACAGCTGGAAGCCTGAATTAAACAGGACTGGGATCAACTTCCAAAGGCTGAACTCAAGAAACTTCTCTCTTTAATGCCCAGACACCTCCACTCTGTTAAAATGAAGAGGGGATGTTACACCATGGTAAACAGGCCCCTGTCCCAACTTTTTTGAGACCTGTAGCAGCCATCAAATTTGAAATGAGCTCATTTTGTGGGTAAAATTGTAAAATTTCTCAGTTTCAAATTTGCTATGTTATCTCTGTTCTATTGTGAATAAAATGCTGACTGGTGTCATTTAAAAGCCATTGCGTTTTGATTTTATTCACAATTTACACTTTGTCCCAACTATTTCGGAATTGGGGTTTTATATATATATATATATGGGAATAAAGCCACTTCTGAATCATGACCATGCTCACTATCTTGCTATCTTGGTTCACTGACTTTGCCAGTGTTATAAGCAGAATATTTGAGCAGAGGACATGTAACTGCTTGTTCTTAAGTTCATGTCATGATCATGAGGTCAGCTTTAATTGCATCCGTTGCCCTTTTTGCGTGGCATATTTTTAATTCCAGGGTCAGCAAATTGCAGTCCTGAAGGGAAAAAACAACCGGAAATCAGAGTTGAATCCTGGCGCCAGATTACTGCAAGTTGGTAGTTATGCTCCGGAAATGAGAAGTAGAAGTACAACCCCGTTTCCAGAAAAGTTGGGACACTGTGTAAAATGTCAATAAAAACTGAATGCAATGATTTGCAAATCATTTAAACCCTATATTTAATTGTTAATGGTTCTCATACAACATATCAAATCTTGAAACTGAGAAGTTTTATTATTTTTAAAAAAATATTTCCTCATTTTGAATATCATGACATATTTCAAGAAAGTTGCATTGTTTACCACTGTGTTTCATCACCTTTTCTTTTGACAGTACTCTGACAGCATTTGGAAAATAGGATATAGGCTTTCAGCTGATCAACACTTTGCAAACTCTTTTGTCATATTTTTTTTCATAATGCGCCAAATATTTATGGGCGACAGGTCTGGCCTTAGCCGCTTGGCCTTAGTTGTTGTAAGATGTGCAGAATGTTGTGTTTTTTTTTTTTTTTGTTTTGCTGAAATAAGCAAGGCCTTCGCTGTCAAAAATGTCTGGATGACAGCATATGAAACTCCAAAACCTGTATATATTGTTTGGTATGAATGGTGTGTTCACAGATGTGCAAGTTATCCATGCCATGTGCAATAATGCACCCCCATTCTATAACGGATGCTGGCTTTTGAACAGTGCACTGATAACAAGCTGGACGGTCCCTCTCCTCTTTAGCCCAGCAGACACGGTGTATTTAATTACCTCCGCCAACAAAATTGGGGCGGAGGTTATGTTTTTGCCCCGTTTGTTAGTCTGTTTGTGAACAACATAACTCAAAAAGTAATGCACGGATTTGTCTGAAATTTTGTTGGTGGATTACTATTACATCAAGGATGAACCCTATTGATATTCACCGCAATCAATGAAACAATATGGCCGCGACGGCAGCCATGTTGAAATCCTATCACGTGCGATAACTCAAAAAGTGATGCACGGATTTGTCTGAAATTTTGTGGATGGATTGTTGTGACATCAAGGATTGATGTCATTGATTTTGATTGATTGATTGATTGATTGATTGATTTTGACCGCAATCACTGAAACAATATGGCCGCCTCGGCGGCCATCTTGAAATCCTATCACACGCAACTATTCAACTTTGCTCCCACTCATACACATTTGGATTGTACTGCCTTGGCGGAGGTTTGCACTCTACGAGTGCCTCTCTAGGTCCAAAAATAATTTCACAGTTTTGATTGGTCAGACCACAGGATTATTTCCCACTTCACCAGAATCTTAAATGAGCTCGGGCCCAGCAAAGGCTGTAGCATTTCTGGATCTTGGTTTAATATTTGCATGGCAGTGCTTTCACTCGCATTTGTGGATGCAGCAACAAATGGTGTTCACCTACAATGGTTTAGAGAAGCGTTCCTGAGCCAATGCATTGATTTCAGATGCAGAATCCCTTCTGTTTCTAAAGCAGTGCTGCCTGAGGGCCTGAAGATCATTGCTATTCAATGTTGGTTTTCAGTCTTGTCCCTTGTGTACAGATATTTCTCAGGATGCTCTGAATCTTTTGATTATATCATAGAGGATGAGATCCCCAAATTCTCCACAATTTTACATTCAGAAACGTTATTTTAAATTGTTGAAATATTTGCCCATGCAGTCTTTCCCTGAGTGGTGAAGCCATTGACACCTTCATGCCTGAAAGACTCTTTATATCCAATCATGTTCCGGACCTGATGCCAATTAACCTTATTTGCAGTGAGATGTTCCACCACATGTATTTTTTATTTGGCATCAGTGAATTTTTCCAGTCTTTTGTAGCCCCTGTCCCAACTTTTTTGAAATGTGTTGCTGGCATCAAAAAACGAGCCGATGCTTTTCAAAAAAACTATAAAATTCTCAGTTTCAACATTTGATATGCTGGCTTTGCACTATTTACAATTAAATATAGAGTTTAAATGATTTGCAAATAATTTCATTCTGTTTTTATTTACATTTTACACATCATCCCAACTTTTCTGGAGATGGGGTTGTATAACTGCCAAGCGTGGGCTTTCTTTTGGCCCATCCGACCGTTTCATTTCTGGAGAGGCTTTTTGGCTCTTAATCTGCTCAGTCATCAGGACTTCTGTACTCATCAGGGGGGCCTCAGGACACACCCAAACGGAACTAAAATAATTGTATTTCCATCTGTTTACAGTGAACTCTAAATTAACTGACACCATTGGAAGGAAATGCACTATAATTACTACAAAAAAAAAAAAACCAGATAACTCGGTCGCCACAGGGACAGAGTCGTGCATCTCCCCGATCCCCAAATTTCAGACAAAATGGCCGCCGGAAACCATATTGGACGTCCAAAATTGCCGAAAATTGGTCTTGAGCATTGTCAAATAAATATCTTCACCTGCGCAATATTAGAAAAAGTTCTTATAATAATTGTGGCTTCCAGAGCCCGGAGCAGAAAATCTCTGTGGCGGCAGTGGCCCTGGAACTAAACCACAGTATCTCCCGACCATCTTCATCGGGGAGATACAATTGTAAACAGTAAAATTATAGAGAAACTCAAAGTAGACATGCAAAAGAATCCTGTTATTTATTAATCTTTCAGTGAAACCTACCAAAATTATTGATTAATTTCAATTAAAAATCTTTTTCCTCCAAATTAATGATTCACAATAAGTTGCATGCTGGGTATAGAATTTGGTACAACTACCTCAGGCAAGCATGAAATGTTTTTCTGTACTGTTTCAAACGGTTTGGGCACATATTTGTGGGGATTTAGGACCAATCCTCTATGCAGATTTATTCCAGATTAGTCACATTTCCCAGTTGGCATGCTATCAGCTGTCCTGCTCTGTTCAGATCACAAGTTTTCGACTGGATTGAGGTCTGGTGACTGAGATTACCATCGCAGAACACTGATTTTGCTGTTCTGATACCAATGTTGTGTGGATGGATGTTGAGGTGTGCCTACAGTCATTGTCTCATTTCAAAGTCTACCTATGGCTAAGTTCCAGCCTGAGACAACCATATTGTCTGGAAAAATTGTTTAATACTTGCCGCAATACATTGAACCCTTGATCTTAACAAGTGCCCCCGGGACTCGAAGTAAAGTAGCTTCAAAATACCCCGGATTCACCTTTATACTTCAACATGAGTACGTGGTGCCTTTTTGTTTGAGAAAAGCTATTCACTACAATGCATGAATAATTACATCTCCATCTATGTTGCATCCACACAAAGATGCTCAATGGATTTTATGATTTTTGAACGGCTATTTGGGAAGATTAACTTGCATTCGTGGGCTTTTTTCTGCACTCCAGCATCCATATTCCCTGTTTGCAAAAAGCATTCAGGGAAATTTTATTCTATCCCTTCATTTGTACTCTGGATCTGAAAATACTTAATGTGGAGGGCCATCTGTAAGGCCTGATGACCACCACTACTGCCACTTTGTAAAAAGAAACTGAACACTCTATCCGCCTCGGGAACATGCATAATGAAGGAGCAGTGGTAGTGGTAGGGCCATGGGGAATAATGGGATGGAGCCTTACTTTGACTACACTGAGGCTTGCACCACAAATTTGCCCAGTCAAACACCCAAGGCTCGAGGCCATAGGCCATGCCATATACCTAGCCGGGTCACCAATCTGTGCGCCAACGAGCACATACACATTTCACTCATTTTGGGCAAGGTTGAGAACAGCAGGCCTGGAACGCAAATGGAGCATTTCTGGCTCATTGGGGGTGATTGAGGGCACTGGAGAGGCATTGTCTGGACCAGAGACTGTATAAAGATGGACAAAGCTACTGTGATGTCACCCATTGGTTTCAGCATACCATAAAGGAAGCCTCAATTTTGGGAATTTGAATTGTGCCATGTTGTCATTTTTAAACTGGCTGTGATTTCAACTGGACGAGTGCGTGTATTGAAGATCCGGGGAGGACCATGGCTCTGGATCTGACCGTATCGGACGAGGACCAGAGGATAGCCACGCCCCTAAAGCATATTCTGGCTTTATCCTTTATTCTAGTCAATATGGGACCATAATTTATAAAAATGAACATGATATATATCAAAGGACACTTGAAACTTGCTACAGGTACCATAAAATTATGTGAAAATTCATTATTTCAATGAAAAATCAGGTGGGAAAGTAGGGTCATTTTCTCAAGACTTCTATAGCATTGAACGTCTTTCTGCAACCACTGACATCGCCATCTGCTGGCCACTGAATAGAACGCCATTTTATGGTACTTCTGCATGGGCTTCATTTTTCAGACCAGGGTGTTGCATCCATCTTTTTATACAGTCTATGGCCTGGATGAGAGGGGTAGCTAAGAGGAAAAGAGAGCTCCTGATTGGTCAGAGTGACTTCTCACCTATCTCGGGTATTCTGATGGCAAAGAAAAAAAAAAACGGTTTCAAGCCCCTGAGGACCATGATTTGAATAACAGGGTGTAATAAATAGCAGGACTTTTATTTTGATACAAGGGAAAATTTATTTACAAGCAGCAATAGGAATGGAATTGGTCACATACCTGTATGTTTGATCAATTTGTCCAAGTCACAAAGTTTAACAATATTTTGGAGTAGGGTTTTACTGCTTCTTACCTTGCAGCTACTCAAGATTTTTGCGAGAAAGAATGGGAAATGAAACTAAGGCTACACTATAATTGTGCAATACGGGAGGAACTTTAACCCACACAGAAATCTATAAACTAAATTCAGAGTTTAGGAAACACCTTCGTGTTTCACGCCAACAGAACATTTAATCTACGATCCTACGAAGTGCCTTAGGGAAGTGAAAGTACATAAAATGCAAAGCTTTCATAAAATAAAAGAATTTTGCGTGACAGCAGGAACTAAGGATGGACAGTAAAGAGGAAGGTACGATCGCGTGGAAGAGGGGAAAATACTGCCCAACCCTCCTCGAGAAGAATATTAAGTGCATTATTGATATGAAAGTCAGAACACAGCAATAAAAAACCCATCTTGCCATGCATGAAGGACAGTGGTAATAATGTAGGTAATAATGGCAACAAACGGTTCACGTACAAACTACAAAAGAAACAAATCAGGCTTGCTGGGCAGCATTGGAAGCACAGCCTGGACGAAACGGAGCCGCCCTTCCTCCCTCACAGACTGGCTCCTTGACAGATTACTGTTCTAGGTACTCTGGTGTCTGCCTCTCAGTTTGTGAAAACCCTGGGGGTGGTCCTGGGTGACCAGACAGGCTTCAAGGAGCACAGCTACACTGCCATCCAGAACGCTCTTTATGAACATCAGAGGGCTTTGACTACATCAGGCAGGTCAGTCTGTGCAGCTCCTCGTCTAGGCCATGATGACCAAAAAAAGTCTAGCAGCCTGGCCTTTTTTACCGCAAAAAGCCACACAGTATGCTGCTGACAGTCTTCAAAGTTCTTGCATGTCTCTCCCCTGCCAAAGCCATCCCACCAGCTGCCTTACGGTAACAGGATCAACTTCCAGGATTTCTTTCTGGTCACCCCTACAGCCAACAGGGAAGCCCCTGACCTTCAGGATGTAGTTCAGCCAGTAACGTGCTGTCAGAGGAGAGTTAGGGGAGGCAGAATCCTCGCTGTTAAACAAACAATAACTCTGTTCCTCTGCTTGATTAGCAATCTGAGGATTGATTAACTAACTTACAAGACTGAACGGCAGAATGGCGTGTCAGTTCCATCCACGACATTATTGCTCAGTGCATCGAACTTAAAATGCTCACGAGATGGCAAGTTTGTTCATATTTGCTTAGAGGAAGCTAACGCAATGCCATAAACAAATATTAAAACCTCTTATGCAGAGTTCAATGTGTGCTCAATATGTTTATGATTATATTTTTCCCCTTAAACACGTACTTTTTAATGCCATTTAAAAAAAAAAATAGGGAGTTTATTTTCAGTCCTCTTTCATAATCCAATAAAGAAAAGGTCAAAACAATATATGTAATTACCAAGAGATTTGAGGTTTTTCCATTATTAATTATTAAGAGTTACGCCCTTGCAGTCTCGAATCAAAGCATAAAGGTAAATTAATCTTTTACCTTTTAATCTTTTATCTTTTAAATTAATCACCTCTTGATCATTACAGGCTTAACTGACCAGAAAAAAGGTCAAATTGATTGATTGACATCAGGCATAGTATGGGAAAATAGGTTGACAAAATCTAGCAATAAAAAAGGAGAAGTCACTGCCTACGCTGACTGCACGTGCCTGAGTTCAGCGCTGCCAATCTTACCACGCACTTCTGTGGAAATCGCTCTCACTGAGTTTCACTATGCTCCCCCTGCCTAGTAGTGGAACAAACGGTCCATTTCTCAGTACGAACAGCTCAGTGAATACATGTATTCCACCATGGCCTGAGGACACATCAGAGTACATCAGCAAATTCTGCTGCAGGTTAAAGTGCACATTCTCTTTGCTCGATGTTAACATTTCAAACACAGTGAAGTCTTTAACTATTTTGACAGCGACACTGTTGTCATTGTTTTGGCTCTATAGACCACCACCAGCTGAAATGAAATAAGATGTGCTAGAAGAGGACTTTGAGCTTGTATTCATTCATATATGGGAATAAAAAAAAAAAAAAAAATATATATATATATAAATATATATATACATATATATATATATATATTACCCCCCATGAACCATTTTGGAATTACAACAATTTTTACCCTAACTGGACAGACTAGTATAATTATACATTAAACTGTCAATTTAAATATTTGATCATAAATCCTTTGTGGCAAGTTTTGCTTTTAGCAAGTAAAATTAATGCTCAGTTGGCTTCAGGCCAGGTGACTAACTTGGCCACTGCAGAAATGGCACAGTTTTTTGCCTTAAGAAGGTCTTGGGTTGCTTTTGCAATATGCTTCAGATCATTGTCCACCTGCACTATGAAACACCATCCAATGAGTTTTAAAACATTTGACTGATATTAAACCAATAAAATGGCCCTAAACAAGATCATCCACATCAATAAATACAAGTGAAAGCGTTCAACAGACGGCCATACATGCCCACACAATTACACTACATCCACCATGCTTCATAGAAGAGATGATGCGTTTAAAACCTTCTGATTCTTCCCTTTGCTGCATTGTTCTCTTCCCATCATTATGATGCAGGTTGATCTTTTGTCTCATCTGTCCAGAGGATGTTGCTCTAGAACTATACAGGCATTTTTTGATGTTCAATGGACTACTGTATCTGGTCTTTCTGTTTTGAGGCTTCACAAGAGTTTACATTTGTGATAAAGCCTTTGTAGTTACTCAGGTGAAGACTTCTTTTATTTGTTGATTTTGGCCGAGGCAGGCTTACCTTCTAAAGATTGGTCTTGATTGGGTCAGCTGCTGCTGCGAAAGGGTTTTCCTTCACCGAGGGAAACGAATCTTCTGTCATCCGCCACAATTGTCTCCGGAGTCCATTTGTGTTACAGACGAGTTTGTTCCATTTTGAAGTTTCATGATGGCTTTTGCTTTGCTGGTAGTATCAGCTCTTTGGTCTTCATATTGGCAGTTAACAGCAACAGATTCCAAAGGCAAATTTCACACTTGAAATTAATACCCCCGTTCCACAGAGCTTTCTGGCTCATCGGTCACTCGTCGGAAGCAAAGTTTATTTCTTCGATCTGATGAGGCAAAATCGTCCAATGAAGGAGCTAAGCTCAGGGCTTAGTTCCTTCATCGGACGATTTCGGTCTGTGATACGACAGTCTAATGCAGGTGACCGAAAAAAATAAACATTGCTTCCAACGAGTGACCGATGAGCCAGAAAGCTCTGGAACAAGGGTATAACCCTCAACCTCTTATCTGCTTACTTGTAAATGAAGCACTGAGGGAATAACTCACACCGGCCCATGGAACACCTGAGCAGCCATATTGTCTGATGACATTTGCCCCCGTAAAAAAAAGAAAGCCACAAATAAAAATGAAAATGCCCACAAGTAAAAGCTGAACGTCTTCATTTGCTGTATATGAGCACATATTCATATTTGCAATGCCAGTGTGCTATGGTCAAATCACAAATATCAGTGGATTTCTCCGTATTAACACTGATCTAAATAAAAATGGTAGCTTGACGTGAAAACTGATCTTACTGTTCTTTTTGCAATTTATTTGATACTGACACTTATTAACAGTAACTCGGGGAACAGTCTCATTATTTGTTAGACATTACCACACTGCTTTCTATTTTATGACCTCCTTGCTTTCTTCAAGCAGGTTCTTGTGATATCTAAGATGACAGTGATTTATCCTGTAGGAACTATTGGTTGCATTTATACAAAAGTGTCCATCAAATGAATTTAAAGTAACATAAACGTAATGAGAAAGCGATCCATTGTCCAGTGAGTTGATCTTGGAATGCCTCTTTTTTTTTGTACGGGGATATCGCTAACTCCAACGGGAAGCCTTTCTAAAGCATTTTTAAAGGAAGCCAAACTGTAAGGAAAGCAGAAAGCAAAACACAACCTGTTTTTATCAGAGAGAGCAGGCAGTGTAAGACAGATGAACAAAATTAACCACAGCTTTCTTACCAACACAGGGACATTACTGCTTAATCCGGACAGCTGGGTTCTCCCAATAACTACTTCCTGCGGAAAATCTCTTGAAACCTTTTTAGACCTTTTAAAACCTACAGGAAATATTATTTGTAAATATATTGGCAGTGAATGTGAGTGAATCAGAGATAGATTCCCCAGCACTTTCCTTGGCTGAACATCAAGCATCGCATTACATTCATATCACAGATGCACTTTTTCATAGTGACGTTCTACCAGCAAATCAGAGACTAGAAACCGCAGCTGGATAAAAGCACTTTTAAGGTGCCAGGCTGAGACACTTACACAAACAAGAGTTTAACATAGAAAGAATGAAAACCAGTAAATTGGCCGTGTCCATAACTGGTTTATTCCGATCTTTCTGGAACAGCATGGCCAGCTCCACTAATATTCACCATGGTCCTCAGTCATACTCAACTTGGTCTGTTGATGACAGACATTAGTCCAGATGTAAGTTCCAGACCAAGGATGCGATCTTGGGACAGTTTTTTTTTTTGTTTGTTTTTTTTGGGGGGGAGGGGGAGAAAGCAGTGGAGGACTCATCATGCATGTGCCTGGGAAAACGTTGCATAACTTTGAGATGCTATGTACAAAAATGTTATTCAAAAAATAAATTGGCTATTCATTCTACCAACAAGTCTTAGCACATGCTGATCAGGCAAAGTTACCTGCGACAGGTTTGCTGTAATTCCGCACTGAAAATGAGGTTATCGCTGGCCTTCCATATTAACAAAGGCATGTCACTGACATCTTACCTCATTACGCAATACCCCCCACACAGTGTGTGACTGGAAGGAAATATCTACAGCAAAATAATGACCCCATTCACTCAGCTAAGCCCCAGTGGCTGTTACGCTTGCCACATCAGGATCCCCACGGTCCCGATGCAATCTCACTAAAAGCTTTGGTGAAAACTGTTTTTTGGAAAGACACAACTGTCATTTATTTGTTGGCAAGACTTACAACTTTCAGTGGTAGTGGTATGCACAAAAGAGAGTAGATTAATGCTGAGATAGATTTTTGATATCGCAGGTAGTGGAAAAGACCTGACTAATTTTATTTTAAATACAGTGCATTTTTCCAGTTTAACTGCAAAAAAAGATTTTAATAGCAAAATGATTTGACTGAAATTTGACTTTTTCTTATTTATTACTCAAAGTACAGACAAGTAGTCAGTTTGTAGGCATTTACATCCAGCGGCGGCTCGTCGGCCGTAACAAAGGGAAGCGAGAACCTCGCCCTTCAAAACTTAATGACTTCAACATTTCGTAGTTCACTTTTCTTTATCAGCAGTTGCTCATACGAATTGGTTGAAGGATAATCAATTTTATTTTTGATAGCAAATGACGACGCAAATTATCCACACGTCTTTATAAATCAGTTTGCGAGGCTTCTTTCACTAGAAGCCACGACAGTCCATTTTCTACAATCTTACTATAGAAGAAAAGAATGCGATGTTGCACAGCTTATTGCTTAATGAGCCTCACTAATCAATTTGCGCATCTATGACGTTTCGTGAGCTTCTTGAGCGCGGAATTTATAGCGTAGGCCTATGGTAATTTCTGTCGTAATTTATGTGTGAAAGAAAACCCCTCATAATTTCGTGGTGCAATGTAGGCTATAACAAGGCTATCGAAAATAAATTTGACTCAACTGACTGTTCTTCTAACAATTCGTATGAGCAACTTCTGATCAAGAAAAGTAAACTGCGAAAGGTTTACGTCATTAAGCTATGAAGGGCGAGGCTTTGGCTTAACTTTGTTACGGTCGACGACTCTCCACTGTTTAAATGAATGACTGAAAACAGGTGATGAACAATCATTAACATTAAGGGATTGTTTGGGCTTCCCCTGTTGCCAACTCACGAGCCGCCACTGGTTACATCCTGATTGGATGAACAGTTTTGAAATTAAAGCATGCATTTATATATCCCCCCTCCTGTTTTAAGGAACAAAAAGTAATTGAAAGATTTCCTGCTCAGCAATTCCATGGCCAGGTGTGTGTCATTTATGAGTAATAAGGTCTAGAGCTGATTTCAAGCAAGGCATTTGCACGTGCTATATGTTGCTTTTAACTCTGAATACATGTCGTCCAAAGAGCTTTCACTCTCAGGGAAGTAAGCCATCTTTAGGCTGAGAAATCTAAACAAAACCATCAGAAATAAAGAAGATTTGGCCAAATTCATAAAAAGAAAGAAGGCACTGGACAGCACAGGACCATAAAAAGGCTTTGAAGAACCTACAGAACAACTGTAGAAGATGAGAGTAGAACTATTTCCTTGGGGGAAAAAAAAACTTCTTCATAACAGTTGGCCAGATCAAGAACAGCGATCAGGAGGGTGTCAACAATCCCTGTCAACAATCCGCAATTAAGGGAAGAATTCACTCGAGTGTTTACTACGTGCTGTAAACCATGGGCAAGCCCCAAAAATGGGAATCTTGCAAAAGGAAAAAAGAAAAAATGTAATTATGAAGCCTATATAATTCTTGAACAACATCCAACTGTCATACGATCCTGTGTTTTCATTGTCATATTTTCCATGTCTTAATTATGCGCAGCAGATTTTCAACAGGAAAGAGGTCTGGATGGCAGATGGTCCAGGGTATTAGCCACACTATCTGTCATCTAGAAGAAAAAACATCTAGAAAACAGTGTACATATTTCTAAAATACATACTATGTCTTTCAGCATCATTGCTACCAACTAGTAATTAGCCTCCGCCGAGGAGGTTTATGTTTTCGGTGCCGTTTGTTTGTTGGTTTGTTTGTTTGTGTACAAGATAACTAAAAAAAAAAAAAAGGCCGGATTTTTATGAAATTTTCAGGGTAGGTGGGTATCAAGTCAAGGAAGAAGTGATTAAATTTTGGCATATCTAAGCCAAAGTACTGCTGAGATATACTCCAAAGTTCAAGATTTCAAGTCTTTCCAATGGGCCAGAGTTCCAATTGCCGTGCTATTGGCTTTTTTGCCCCCTGGCGGCGGAGGTTCTGCGCTCTCTGAGTGCTCTTCTAGTTTCATATTAAATTCATGCCACATGCTTGAAATTTTCAGGGATCGTTCTACGCTTTTACATGTCTTTAACCTCTGATGATTGGCCAACAAATCGCACATCTGTCAAGTTATGCCTGGCTTGAAATAGTAACAAATTTTTTGGTGCTTTGGAGCCCAATACATCATTGCAATGAACCGCATCAAATCTTTTAGATTTTTATAAATAATGGTCACATTTCAGTCAGTTCTTACAACTAGGTGCACATCAAAAAGAAGTCAAAACTTCTGAAATACGAGGCATTGAAAATAATAAAGATTTTACACTTGCAAATGCATATTGCCTGTGTAGGACAGTCTAACCTTCAAACAGTTATACCACTGGAATGGGCATCATTTATAAATGCAAAAAATATGAAGTTGGCACCTGGCAATATTATGATCCAGACCAGGAATTAAATGTTGAGGCACAATAGAATCCAATTGTAATATTTATTTATAATAATACAGTTACAATGAGATGGAGCCATTAGGAGGACAGCACAGAGCGCAGTTCAATTCAGATGTAGTAGGCGAAGCAGGGCAAAGCCAGTCTCCGGCAGGTGGCCTTCGGGGATGTCTGCCCGGAGGAGAGCACACTCTGCCAGAGTCAAACTGTTCACAAGGAGAATGGAGCAGCTCCTGGGAGAAACTGTGTTCCAGTGCTGATGACCACAGAAAGATTCAGAGCTTGTTTCTAACAAACTGGACCGACAAACTGGACCCAGCCGTTATGTGCTCGCATAGACCTTCAATTTGATACCCATGTTGATATGATTGACGCAAGTTAAGGGTTCAATTGGTAAAAAGGGCTCAAAAAAGGGTCAAATTTTAACCCCTTTCATGTGAGGCCATGACATTGGTATCAAATTGAAGGTCTAGGAGAGCATGTAAAGATAGGGTAGGTTATTTTCCATAATCTGATTGCTGGTGCCCAGAAATTAAGGTCAAAAGTGCCATTTGAATCCCTTTTGTACCCCTTTTTAGTGCCCCAGGGCCCAGTAAGCATGGAAGAAACCACCCTACCATGGTGTACTTGCAAAGACCTTCAATTCGATACGCATGTTGACATGTTTTGAAGACAAATTTTTTCACCCCTTCCTTATTTCCATTAGATACTGAAAGGGTCTCAATTTCTGAAGTAACTGCACGGTTTCACATGGAGATCTTGGTGATCAGGGGGCCAACGCCTACACAATTGTTTTGTACATAGGAAAAGTAGACCCGGCGATATTGGAACGAAACCATTTCCTTGTTGTCTTTTTGCGCACAGGCAATGGCCTAAATCCCCCAGTCCGCAAGGAACTGGCGTCCATAGCCCCCCCCCCAGACCAGGATCCAATGAACGGTGTAAACGGGGACACCATTGATGAGGCTGCAGGGAGGCGGGGAGTGGAACAGAGGACTGTATGGAGAAAAAAACATAGGTTTAATTCTCAAGACATGAAACACAGGTGAATGTTGAGAACAGAAAGGGGCCGGAAGAGTCTGAGCGGATGAAATGGTGAATGGGCTAATGGACTGGGGGCAAGCTTCCTCAGTGTTTCCTGAAGCGCAATATCCTTTGCAGTGAGGAAAACCATCTGCTCCAGATGGTGGACAAGCGCTGACCTGCAACAACAGTTCCCCTGCCACTGGAAGGTGGATACATGACGGAGTAGTGAAGCACTGGCTGTTCTCCAACCCCAGCTGGTGCTGTGAACCAGGACCCAAGCAGAAGGAAATGCCACTGCTCTCTCCTCAGTCTGGAATAGAGGTGGTTGGTCAGGTAACATGCCCAACCCAGCTACTGGTAAGGAATTGCACGTCAGCTCCACCCAAGTTAACCGACGAGACTGCCTGGCAGGGTTACCTTCAGTCAGGCAGCAAAGAGTTTTGCCCAGCTGCTGGTTCAGCCTATCTACTGGACCACTGGTTTCTGGGTGGAACCCCAAGGAGAGCCATAATGTACTGCAGATGCAGATCCAAAAGTGGCTGGAGAATAGGGGCCCACAGTCTGAGACCACCTCCTGCAACACACTGAACAACTTGTTGAAGGAGGAGTTTGACAGTTCGCTTGGCAATGGACAGCTTAGCCAATGGCACAACGTGGGCTGATTTTGAATAACAGCCAATGATGGTAAGGATGACCATATTCCCATCAAGTGGAGGAAGCCCCGTGATGTGGCTGCTGTTGTTTGGGAATTTCCAAGGGCTACAGAAAACCTCAAGGTCAATGGTTACTTGATTTGGAGCGGGCACACACCATACAAACTGCGACAAAGGACTGAGTATCTTAACAGATGGTGGCCCACCAGAAACGCCAACATACAAGGGCGAGAGTGCCCGCAAAGGCATGCCAGCTGAGAGGTGTGGCCCCAGGATAAGACCTTGCCTGTCCCTATCTCAGGGACAAAAAGACAATTGGGTGAAGTGCTCATTGGAGAGGGACATTACTGCAACAGCTCTTTGAATTCATTCTCAACTTGCAGCTAAGTGATGGCCAGAAGACAGTCACTTAGGGGAATGCTATCTGGAGGATCTTTGTCATGCCTGCATCCTTCCATGCTCAAGGTGTCAGGATTTGTGTTATTAGTACTGGGTCAGAATGCTTCAAAGAAATTGAATCTTGCCAAAAAAGAGGTACTGAGGTTCCCTGCAATTCAGTCTCTTAGCCGTAGTGAGGTTCTCCAGGTTGTGATAGTCCATTCAGAAGGGGAAGGGAGGCTGTGACCTCTCTAGCTTGTGCCTCCACTCCTTGAAGGCCAGCTTAATTGCAAACAACTCCTGGTCACCAATGGAATACTTCCTCTCTTAAGCAGACAATGAACAAGAAATATAGACACGAGGATGCAATTTACCATCATCATCTCGCTGCTAGAGGGCAGGTCCAGTGCCCATGTCATAGGCATAATCTTCCACAACAAACTGGTGCTGAAGATCCAGAAGCTTGAGAATGGGAGCTGTGGTAAACAGCCTTTTAAAGAAGGGGACCGCTATAAGAGTTCAGGTAAAGGGAACCTTAGTAAATGTCAGCTTGTTTAAGAGAGCAGCAACAGTGGAGTACCCTCGGTAGAATCACTGGTAGAGGTTGGCAAACCCGAGAAACCTTTGCAGCTCCTTGCAATAATTAGGGTTCGGCTAATTCAGTACAGCCTGTACCTTCTGGAAATCCATTTCCAGGGCACATTGCACCACTACTAATCTCAGGAAGGAGACGGTGATGAGAGAGAATTTTTACCTAGGTGATAAAAGTTTCTGACTGTTGTCATTAGGTGTCATTCGGTTTTTGTAATGAAAAGTTGGCATTGTTTGAGTTGTCTTGAGTCATAAACCTTTATGACATTGACAAGATTTTCATGACACGTTCATGACTGTGTCATGTAACAGTTATGACAGTGTTATGTCACTCTTATGAGGATACCTTCAAGTAAAGTGTTACCCATTATTGTTCATGGCAATAGTACTCAAGCATTTTCCTATCTGCATTAATGGTGAAATAAAACGTCAATGTCTTTTGAATCTACTGATTTCTCGTATAGCTCACAAAACTGTGTTTTTTTTTTCCTGAGTCAGTGTCCGATCAGCTCGTTACGCCCAAGAAAATGTTTTTAAAACGTGGTTTTGTAAACTTAGGTCCGCGTGTTAAGTTTGCTTATAAAGATAAAACTCTGTCTACAACCAGTGGTAATACCATAATGCAGGTTAACTCTCAACCTATTACCCATTAAGAATCTGACGATAAACAGAATTAATTTTCTGAGCATACGGGCCATCAATAAGCTGCATTGCCATTAATTTTTAAGACATCAAGCATTGAGTCAAAGACAAAGGTTACAATATGAGATTGCATGGATGGCGATAACTGAAATTTCTTGAAATTACGCATTCAAGTATAATGTTCTGTCGTAAATGCTGCTGGAGATGGTAGTTAGATAAGGATAAAATTTCATCACTGCTTAATGAATTGGGTAACTGCTGTTCTTACAATCTTATATTGTAGCCTTCCTACAACGTACCAAGACGCTGGACAAAAAAGTTGAAAGTTTTGCACATGGCATATGCATTTTAAATGCACACCATGCAGAGAACCAGTGGCACAACTGTTGGGCCCAACAAGGTGACACTTAACATACTATTGCTATTAGTCATTTCACATATGAATCATTGCCCGTGAGCGTAATCTTAGTACCATTCGATAGTTACAGTCAAAGGCGTTTTTGCCTTTCTGAAATGTTTAAAACGTTATGTTTTATTATCCACCACTAAATTGCTTTACTTGATGTCTTCTGAAGTTCCGAAGGAAGAGGGCTTACTGGGAAATGCTAATTTGTCCAATAAGTTTGTTCCCTGTCATTTGTAACTTGAGTTGATGTCACGTCAATTTCTCCTCAACCTTTTAGCAAGAAGTGTTCTATATTGAGTAAATGATAAACTTAGCATAACAGGATAATGTTTAGTAAGCCCAAACAAAAAAGCAGCACCCAAAGAGGAAAGGAAAAATGGGAAAAGGATGGGTATAGCGCTAAACTGACTAAATTAGATTGGTTTTTATGCATACTTCTGCTTCATTGAATGCTTGCAATGGTAATGTGTGCCGGGAGGCTAACATCGGTGTCTCCCTGTGAGACATGCTGGAGGATTGCTGCAAGCATTTAAGCTTAAAATATGTTCATATTTTACAGTATGTAATTTATATTTTCTTCATTAATAAAGTATTATCGGCATGTTATGAGCCACCGTGCTTTTCTCGATGGCTATTTGTTCAGTGCTTATCGACATACTATGTCTTGTGGTAATTTGTTAGTGTAGGCTGACTACAGCTATTTCGGATGTGTGGTAGTTGGAGAAATCAGACTGCGGTCCTTTCTTTTGAGTCCAGCACAGGCCGTTAGATTCGTGTTGATTACTTTGGCGCTTCCTCTGCAGTCCGTGGTGCTAATTAACCTCTTAAACTCCAGGGTCCCCCAGCTGGGGGACCCTGAGACTCACCGCAGCAAAATACCTACAACGCCGCACTAATTAAGTAGCAATATAGTCATATTACAAATCAAATGAAACAGGAGAGCCTCTGCTACAAGCACATATAAGTCATTTTTACATACACCAAGCACAACTCAAACGCCAAGCATATTAATGTTCAAATATCAAAATCCGAGTAGCCAGAAAATCAACCCTCTCTCCACATTTCCATGTCTCCCTCTCTGATACTTCATGATACACAAACAGAGATATACTCTATTCATTTTGGGTATGTCATTTTCAAACAGAAACCTAAAAAAGAGGCTGGGGCTTAAGAGGTTAACGGCAGGTTTGCAGATTGACAGTTGCACGGTGAGCCTCTCCATGGTGACATCGCTATTGTGCGCTTGTGTTTGGGGCGGGGCGGGGCACGGGGCAACCCAAAAAAAAATTGCAACAGGCCAATCACAATTATTTTACGCAACTGCATAGAACTTTTGCAGTGCACAAATAATTAATTTACTAAATTATTCAATTGCCAATGCTTTGATGCAAGAAGCATTAGTAATTTAATAAATTAACTGTCGGCTCGGCAAGGAGTGTGCAACAGCTGTACCCCGCAAATCAAGCTGAAAACATTTTGATTAAATGCAACCTGAAAATAAATTAGGTTGCACAGTTGAAAAAAATTTCTAAAATGTGAGATGGAAATCAGAGAAAGTATAGGATTAATTAATATTTATTATTTTTTTCTTCAACCCGGCAATATTACTATTAAGTGCATTGTCAATGTTGCCCATCGGTGATCTGGCATGTCTTTATAATTTCCTTATAATTACAGGCTTATTGGTCTTGTTTATTCAGTAAATAAATTGAATGATAATTAATCAAGCGATCTTAAACTGGAACAGCTTGAAAACAATCATGCGATTAAGGGTCAGAGGCTCACAGCATTCCATTTAAAATCCTGCAATGCCGGCGTTACCGCTAGAGGAATGTAGGGCTTTAGAGTGTTAATTTGGATGTAGACCCAATCCTGGACCCTGTATAGGCTTGGGGGCTTGTTCGATTGTTCTCAGTAAAGAGGAAGGCTTCCGAAAATCACCATTTTTGAAGGCTATGTTTAACTTCTCAAATATGAAAAGTTTGTACAAAGAACAGTAAATACAAATAGCAAATTACAATCCAGCAATTTGCAACTGAAATCAGGGGATTGAAATGAAAGTCATTGATACATCAGGAAGTAACAATAAAGCAAGTGCAATGAAGCAATACTGTGGGGGATGAGGACTCACGCAAGATGTAAACCAATTATAGGAGACATGCACCTTACAGACACGCAAGTTGCTGAATAGGAGGGGACAGAGATGGCATTCACACTAGAACCAAACTGTAGTCATGAATTTGCTCCGTCCCAACTTTTTTTTGGAATCTGTTGCAGGCCTGAGAGATAGGAATTGACGTATATATATATACAAATAAGGCAAAGTTGACCAGACAAAACCGTCAACATCTTGTCTTCACACAGTGAAATTTGAAATACAAGTTTAAGTTAATTAAGACATCACTGCAGTCTGTTTTCAGCATGGAATTTACGATCTTGCCCAAACGTCAATATACGACGACATTGGAACCCGTTTTTCTCGAATGCTAACCGTTGTCGTCAAATTTTGATGCTGTTTTGCAATGAAGTCCACGGGGAGAGAACCTGACGCGAAATGTCTCCTCATCCATTTCTATACTGACATTCTGGGCAGTTGCGCAAACGTCGCTATTAGGGATCAGTCTGGTTTTTTCCCGACCATTTTCCTTACCGTCCCAACTGTCTCCAAACTGGGATCCTTTTTTTCCTTTGTGAAAACTTTCAGTCCCTTGAGCTTAACTGGTTGCACTATATTTGCCAGTAATTACTACACTTTTCAGTTAATAAGATAGGGCCTATTTCATATGATAAAATATGAATATTTCACGACCATTTCAACCTTCTTGGCAAAGCTGCTTTAATACACGTGCAGCTTTGAATGAGTTTTCAGTTGCAAACTGAATCTGCCACTGAATCTCTCAAATATGAAAAAATATTAACCGAATTAACAGTCTGATTGGCTCTCCCTGACAGGCAGGTGCCGTCCAGTGGGCATGTTAGAAGGGCACTGAGCAAAGCCGCGAGCTCTACCTTCTGTATGCTTATCGTCTCGTGACGCAACCGTACCTCTCATTCCTTTTTCCCCCCCATAGTGCGAAGCAAATTCCATGCTCGCGGTTGAGTCCATGCGCTCTAGCCTTGCGTGGTCCTGCATTGTGGCGGCTTTTAGCTGTACGAAGCGACCGTGGAATTTATGTCCTCTTCCCAAGTGGAAAGGTTGCTGCTTAGTTCTGTTTTGTCTTGTAGTCGAGTTACGTTTGAGGAGTTGACTTGCTATACTTTTTTCTGCTTGATGAAAGTCACCCCAGTTTCTAAGTTGTTGGTCCTATCTCCGCCCCATAAGAGAAAAAGTCAGTTTTGTGCGTCATGTCAGCGCTTCAGCGAGAGCTGCATTGCGAAATTTTCACGTGTTTAGTTGAAGACATCACCCTCTAAATGATGCCCCATACCGCGCAGGCTACAAAATCAATCATAAAATGTAGGATTTCAATTGTATTTAAAAGAAAAAAACCGACTGTCGCTTTAATTTTTGAGTGATTTGTGATTACCCGGAAAGTGATTCTACTCATAGTCCATTGACTGTTATACAAATCTGCGCGGAGAGCTGAAAACTGTTTGCGCGCTGATCGGATTATTTGTTCATCCGCGCAACATCACGGGGTGGGGGGTTAAAGAGTCATCAACAGCCGACGGATTTGGTCCAAAATTTAATGATAATAATTGTACGTCTTATTTTTACACCTGTATATATATTCAATTTTAAGTCTTTATTACATTACAATTAACCGTTGCCTGTATGTGCGCATTCCGGGAGCGCCATGGACAGAACATCCCCGATTTTTTCCCTGGTGGATGAGGGTTCGCCAAATCCTGCATGGTTTGCGCGCAGTGTCTGGGAACTTATGTAAAAATAGTGAAACAATGGCGATATAACTTCCAAAGTGAACGTCCCCGGCAATATCATGCTTTTGAGAGGCGGCTTGTCCTGTTGACTTTGAAGGATTCCTGGCATTCTCACTTGAATATTAGAGGGAATGTGGCTTCCAAATTCTCAAAAAAGTGCCTGTCTTCCAAAACATTCATTCAGTCATTAATCTCATAGAGTTACAGGCTATTCCTATACAGCTGCTGTGCACAGTCAGGCTGGACACAAAATCAATTTTAAATGTCACTGATTTCAAGCTGACTCGAGGGACTGAAAAGACCTGAGTGACCTTTTCATTTCTTTTTTTTCTGGTAGGCAGTGTGTTACTCTTAAAACATCAAGTTTTCCTCATAAAAAAGAATGTCAGTTAAAAGCAATTATATTGATCATTACCAGAGAAAAAATGGTCCCTTGTGTGTTTCCTCAGCAGTGAGTTTGCTGAGCGGAGCCAGTCGCCCGACTGTTCCTGTTCTGGATTGAATGGTGCAGTGGGTATTGTTATTAGCAGTAATCTATCTAATCAGAGGCTGATAATACCCTGTGAGAACTCCAGTGTAGGGGAGACCAGGGCTACCTTGTCATGATTTTGTATTTGGCTCCATAACTCTTTGTTGTTTAAACTTAGAGCAATACCTTAATGGTATATGTGTAGTGCAGAATGTCACCTACAAAACTTGTATTGATACAATCTCAGTAAAACATATATTTATGTCACAATATTCTATTTTCGATATATCACAAACATGCAGAAGTAACCTTATACCCGGGGTTACTTTGTCAGATGGGAGGGATAAAATTGTCATAGTTGGCAATCAGCTGAAGCTGAAAAAGACAGTCCAATATTCTCATAACAGAAATGGTGATAATTTTTTAATTTAATTTAATTTTTATTTTTACAACGAACCAACACAAGCTATGATTTATACATAATCACCATCAGAGTAGCAGTTATGACATAAGTAGTCGAGCTCACTGACATTTACACAGTCCTCATGTGCCCATCCTTTGCATAAGAAGCACTGGACCCCCTCCTCTCCACCTTTGGATGATGAGTCAGGACCGCAGCACCAAAGAGGAGCAGCAAACATTCCCCCTGACACAGGAATGGAATGAAACGCAGAGGCCCCAGGGCTGGCACCTGCCAACCCCAAATACCCTGCCAACACCTCCAGTTTAATGGGCCCCACCTGTGGCCCATTAAGGTGGAGGTGAAAGAATGAGAAAGGGGAGGGGCTGCAAGGAGCAAACCCTTACAAACCCATACTTGTGTCCTCCAAACAAAGGCCCTAATAGGTCCTCTATCATAAACATAAAATAAATGCAAATATTAGAATTAAGACAATGCAGGTGTCAGAAAAACAATAAATCGGCTCCTATATTTGACTTTGGAATATTTTAATATAGGCCTAACACAGGACCTCCAAGCGGGGCAACCTCAGCACCCTGACGAACTAACCCCACGCTGCTTGGCCAGTGGAGCCCCGTGTTCCCATTTTGGAAATCAGGCTGCATCTCTCATCTCATGATCACAGCAGGCCTTTATCTTATGTGTTGTTAATAACTCTAGTTACTTACATTTATAAAAACAGTAAAAAACACTGTGGAAATCTTTGTCTTCAGAGAAGCTAGAAGCATTTCTTTCAAAACTTAAAATTTATAATTTGGGTAAAAATTCAGTTATTTAGGCAGACAACACTTACATGACACTACAGGTCCTTCTTCCTTCTAAGAGATGACGTTGCCTGGATGTCTCATAATTTGTATATTTTCGTTTTCCCATCAGTGCGTTTGCAATGAAAAAAACAGGGGTGACAAACCTAACCCCGTGGCTGTAGTAACCCCGGTCTCCCCTATACCTTGTATGAACAAACCAAAGGAAGCTAATTTCTAGATCTGAATTATTTTTATTATCCAAACAATTTCATTAGAGAGTATTTGCTCCGTATTCTCAAAATGCAGGTGTAGCGGTAATCATTCACTGGTGCTTCTCACGACGCTCGCCTGTGTCCTCTCTCCTCTCGTGACCAGGAGATCATTTGGTCCATAATTTAATTATAATAATTGTACGTCTTATCATAATGCCTGTATATATATTCAATTTAAAGTCGTTATTACATTACAATTAACCGTTGCCTGTATGTGCGCATTCCTGGAGCTCAATGGACAGAACATCCCCGATTTTTTTTCCCTGGAGGATGAGGGTTCGCCAAAGCCTGCATGGTTTGCGCGCACTGTCTGGGAACTTATGTAGAAATAGTGAAACAATGGAGATATAATTTCCAAAGTGAACGTCCCCGGCAATATCATGCAGTGCCTGTGCCTGTGCCATCGTGGAGGATCTTCCAATCCCTTAAATTCGTCTTGAAGAGATTAGGGGCGAGGAGAGAGGAGGCTTCCTAAGGAGTCGAGAATGAGGAAACCCCACTGTATCCTGTGCGAAGGCTTTTCACTAAGAGGCAAGCATGACATATTAATGCCGCAATGATTACTGATTCGGCATTTGACTCCTCTGTCATCGCATCTCTTCTTTGCATCCTTCTCTCACATTCTCCCGGGAAAGAGCTAAGATGCGAGGAAGTAATACGAGTGAGGAAGGCCAGTGGACACATAAGATAATGAAAAGCACCCCATGACTGGCTGTGGGGGCCACATCAGCACTTGAGTCCTCTGCTGACCAAAACAGAGCCTCAAGGCATTATGGGTATGAGGTGGACCTTGATCTACTTTAACTTGACAATGACACAGCCTGCTTTAGTTGCTCAGAACTTATTCACGAGAAATCACGCTTTGCTTTAGATCACACGTGCAAATGAAAAAAGAGATTCAGCAATTTCAATAAAACTAAAATCAAAATCAATTTAACACAGTCTTGCTGACCATTTTATTGGAATGTAATGCCAGCAAGCACATACATAGCCCAGCATTTGAAGATACATGTCAGGCGATGGTGGAGTCTGGGCAGAATTCTTTTAATGACCTGAGAACCATTCGACAACAGGGCACATTGGCACAACTAGAGTGACCACTTAAAATAATTTTACAACTATAATATTACAAAAACAATAATATTGTACAATCAGAAAGTAAAAAACTGACAATGATAAGGTGTAGAACACTGACAGTGTTGCCACTGGGTGTAGAACACTGCCAGTGTTGCACTACGCTTAAAAACACTGACAGTGCATGGCCAAGTTAAAAAAAACACAAGTCATGTAACAATAAGTTGTAGAACACTTATGGTGAAATCGCAAACTATAGAACGCTGACAGTGTTTTACTAATTTATGGAACACTGACGGTATTGCACTAAGTTATGAAACACTGGCAGTGTTGCGCAAGGTTAGTGACGATGTTCAATACAGGACATTGAAATTGCTGGGCTATTAACCGCGATACTGAGAGTGTAAAGTAGGGAGCTGGAGAATTAGAACGGAGTTAAGAATGTGTAATGGGGCACAAGGAGAGACACACCAGGTTGGCAGCATAGAAACAGATCTGCAGCAGCACCATGCAGTCTCCTCGGTTAGAGTACACAGACGTCGGCTGGATGTAGGTCCGGTCGAAATTCTTGAGCGGCAAGTCCCTCTTGCAGTGGGAGTTGCTGAGGGAGACCAGCGATCGAGCCAGAGAATATTTAGCTGCACAGCTAACTGCCTCCATTGACCGTGGCGTCTCAAAATGCATCACAAACTGGGGCTCATCCTGCAACCAGAAACAGCCTATCAGTCTTGTGTGCACCACATTTAGCCTTATATAAACTACAGTCTCCAGTATACGTTGTACATAAATATACTCTAAGTCATATATACAGTACTAGCTGCTACCCGCTACCCAGAGTGAAATTGCCATTTTTTTTGCATGCATGACAGTTTTTCAAAAATTGGGCGACGTCAAGTCCTTTCTGGTGTCCAAGTGGATATTCTCACCAAATTTGGCGATAATTGGTTGTGAAATGTAGGAGAAAAACGTGTACATACACACAGACAGACAGACACCGACCTCAAATATATTAGACAATATACACAGCCAGCCATACACACTTTACATATCCTGCCAGTTTCAGATACAGCACACATGGCCTGCCAGTCTCATGCAAAACATGACAAGTAATTCCCATATATACCACAAATAGTGATGCATATGAGACTGTGTATATGTATGTGAGACAGAAAGACTATTTCATATCCTCCACAAACATTCTGTCAGTGCTGTCACATCTATAGATCCAGTCAGTCTTGTGCACATCACAATAGACTGTCAATTTCAGAAATATCAATAAATATCATAAACAGCCTGCTAGTCCTTTAAAACCTCTTAAACCCTGAGCCTCCGGCTTGAAACTGACATGCCCAAAATGAAACCAGCATATCTCTGCCACTACTTGGTCCATTTGAATAATTTTAGTATCATAATTAAGGTAACACGTAGGGATTTTTTGTCACTGTGTAAAAATCTGTATATATGTCACTGAATTAGCGTTAATGAAGATGCAACTCAGCATTAACCCTTTCATTACCATTGTCTCATTTCCGCGACAGAGCCGATCCCGCATCACTTACCATTGTCGCTATTTAGCGCCTAGAGAGAGTCCCTCAGAAAAACTGCCAAAGCTTTGCAACAAAACACCCCTTTGGATGAGTCTGGTATCACACAGCACGTCAGTGATGTCATCAGGCATCTCGCAGTTCCCAATCCTGCAGTTATGCACAGTCCGTCGCTGACATCACCGCCATTGGAGGCAGTGTGTGCTGCAGCACGTGTGTCTCCGTTTGTTCACAAATGCAAGTGCGTCCCCGTTTGTACAGAAATGCGCCTGTGTCTCCGTTTGTAAAGAAATGCGCCTGTATTTCCGTTTGTACATAAATATACGCGTATCTCCGTTTGTACAGAAATGCGCGTGTATCTCCGTTTGTACACAAATGCGCGTGAATCTCTGTTTGTACATAAGTCCCATAGAGGAGAAATCCTCTTGTCATGACAAACCGAAATACGGTTTTTATCTTCATTTTCAGTTTTTATTTTTGGAAAAACTAAGTAAAGATACACAACACTGGAAAGGTAAATGTATTTTGAACATGTTTTCTGAACATAAAATTGTCAATTTCTGGCGTTTTTAGTTCGAATAAGGGGGTGAAAATCCACATTCAATGTTATGCTGTAATGACACGAAAATTTACGGTAAGCAAGGGTTGTCTTATTCCCAGTAAGTGGTAGTGAAAGGGTTAATGAGAGATCTCATTTCTACATAACAAAATTTTACTTTTATCCCTTTTGAAATTTTTTAGTTGCCGCCTTAAACCTTTAAAACAGTGGTCTTCAACGTCGTTCCTGAGGACGCACCGTGTATGCGGGTTTTTGTTCCAACCACAGTTGTAATCGCAGGATTTTAACAAGCTTATTTAGGTGTTAATTACTCTTTAACCAAATGTTACATAGAAACATCCGTACATGTTATGAAGAATAAAATACCCTAGAATATAGTGCGTTCATTTCCATACTGCAAGAATTTCAAGTGATATAACATTTCAAACAGATCAAATTTAACATTAAAGAAATCAGTACACCCCACATTAGGCAGCTGGACACAACTCTTTCAAGTTCTTAAAAAAAAAAAAATGAAGTGAACTTATTTACATTAACTTAACATAAAACTGGTTTGACTCTTTACCATTTGCTTGTTGAATAAATTTGTCACGATATATGGCACAACTAGAATACATTCCATCAAATTAAAATCAAATGTGTGTGTATATATATATATATATATATATATATATATATATATATATATATATATATATATATATATATATATATATTATAATATAATATTCAAAGACAATACATACATAAATTAAGTTTCACTCTACTGGAGCAGATTTATTCTCAATAAAACAAGCAAATACACAAAACTATAAATACAAAGATAAGGTAAAAAATGGTAAGAGTTTAAAAAAAAGACACCTCAGCAATTATTCATTCAAGAACTATTCCTCTGCTGCTGAAAAAACAGTGCGACTTCAGGAGGGATTGAACCCAAGTCACCCAGGCCAGCGCGCAGCGTGTTAGCCATGGAGCTACCTGGATAGACAACCTGACCACGCTTTTATTGCAATTCTAAACTGTGACTCAGCATACCATGTCATGTACCCTGATTTTGCTCATGTATAGCAGCGCTCTCATTAGTACTTGCGCGTAGTGGTGCAAGGATTCTCAGTCAGACGAAACTATGAAGACTACCTTGAAAAGGAATGTTGAATATTTCTTGGACAATTATAGCAATATTATCAATGAAGTTTTGCGACTGTATCGCTGCATTCATTCCTGCATACTTTGAGTGCATGTGTGTACTGGCGCATGGACACCCAATTAGATGCACTGGGAATGCAAGGCTCTATCTCAGGCCAAGTTTGTGCTATTACGGTGAATGAGGGCTCAATGGAAACCTCAGAGCCCATAGAATCAAATGGCCACCCCAAAGTCAAAGTGGATTTTCCACATGACAATGTTGTTATTAAGAAACATGCCTTATTTATGATGTTTATTGATTGCTCCTGGTAGTGGGGGCGTTTGGGCTTTAGAGGTTAAACATAATACCTGGCCTGTCAGTTCCACAAAAAAAAAGAAAAGCCAATCCATTCATACACTGCCCATCAAAAAAAGGTCGCGATTTGGATTTAAATAAGCAAATACTCAAGAGCCTATGATTAGATCATTATTGCAGTGATGAATATGTTTCGGCTGGCAATAATTCTTTTAATCCTGACTTATTCAATATGTAACTTCTCATTGCTTAAAAAACTAGGTCGGAAGATGTATCTCATGGTCATTGAAAAGGTGTTAAATAGGGGAAAATTATTGGCTGGCTTCAAGTGAAAAAAAACAGCATAGGAAATTTCTGAAATCACAGGAACACTGGCGTCAGGAACTGTCCAACAATTTATTAAAGCCTGGAGAGATGATGATGAACTGTCAACTTCCCAAGAGAAATCTCCTGTGATCTGGAAAAACCTAGTGAATTTATCACTGGCAAGGATTCTCGCAACTGAACGAAAACCTTTGGATTCTAGACTTCTCCTAACCGGTAAAAAAAAAATAGAAACTTGATGTAGACAGTTCAAATAACACTACTAGCTAGTGTTTTAAGATTTTCACCCCTCTTAATTACTGCAAAAGAGGGTCAAACTCAGTTTCTCCCAAGAGTGATGTATGTACTAAGTTTTTCCAGATCTCAGGAGAAATGGGTTGGAGAAAAATCATGACTGATCCTGATCGGAGATCACTACACTGTTTGGTGAAGTCTCATTGTAAACAATCAACAGTAGAACTCATGGAAATCATAAATTATGAAGGAAAGCTCGTTTCCACATATACGATGCACTAAGAACTTGGAGGATTGGGACTAATTGAATGGGTGGCCATGAGAAAGCCACTTGTTAGTGGGGCTCATTGGGAAAAACTACTTCAATTGGCAAGGGAGCATAAAGATTGGACTGAGCAGCACTGGAAAAAGGTCATGTGGTCTAATGAGTCCAGATTTACACTATTCCAGAGTGATGGGCACGTCAGGGTAAGAACAGAATTCCATAAAGCGATGCCCCATCATACGCAGTGCCCACTGTACATCACATTCTCATTCCGACTCGTTATATAGTGGCACTACTTGACAAAGGGTAGACATATGATGCAAAAGGAGGCTTTTGGCGTACTTATGTGACACTTAGGGTTAGGGTTCGGTTTAAGGGTGAGGGGGAAGGGGGTAGGGGGTAGAGGGTAGGGTTCATTTTAAACTGCCATCAAAGAATGATGCCAAATGCCTCCATTGGTGTCATATATCAACGAATGGTCAGGTAGCGTCACTATATTACGCGTCCAGATGAGACCAGGCTCCACTGTAAAAACTTCTGGAGGCAGTGATACGATCTGGGGTTGCTTCAGTTGGTCAGGCCTGGGTTCAGCACTGTTCTGCAGCAATAAATTGAATTCAGCAGACTACTTGAATATACCGAATAACCAGTAACCAGTAACCCATCAATAGACTTTATAACCTCTGATGGTGCAGGCATAGTCCAGGATGACAAGGCAAAGATTCATTGGGCTCAGATTGTGAAAGAGGGTTTCATCCAGCATGAGGAAGAATTTTCACTCATGTGTTAACCACGTCAGTCTGGACCATAACCAACTGAAAGTTTTTAAGATATGCTGGAGACAGCTTAACGGAGTGGTTTGATTCACCCATGGTCAATACAATATCTTGGCCAACAATGCATGCAAATCCATTCGGAAATAAATGTTGTAACATTGCATAAGACTGTTGAAACAATACCATTAAAAATGAGTGCTGTAATCAAAGGTAATGGTACCCTAACAAAATATTATAGTGAGCTACTTTTTTGGACCGGGAGTGCACACACTCAACACAAACACAGTTTGTCAGCCTTGTTAAGACCAGATCAGGAATAAGTAATGATCCATCATGTGTACTATAAGACGCCAGTAAAAGTCCAGCCGTTGACAATGTGAAAAGAAGCTCCCGCAATATTCTGAACAGATTACTCTTGCCATGTGAGAGTAGATTGTGGTTGGAGGCATACATTACTGTGCATAAGTTAATGTGCGACTACCCCTTGCCAAAAAATTACTAACACTGTCCTGCTGTTATATAGTTTCATAAGATAATTGGCAGTTCAGTTGTCCCAAGCGCATTGAAGATCTTGTTTCAGTGCTTCTGCAGACTCACAGGCTCGCCTGTGCGTAATTGTAAAGATAATCACTGGCAGCCTTAACAATGCAGAGATCAGGACTCTGAGAAGGATATGTTACCTGTATCAACTGTCTTTATTTAAATACAAACATTTTTGTCTTAGATTTTCGTTAATTAACACTTGGTGTCTCAAATGTGCTTTTTTAATTGACAGAAACATTGATAAGGAAACAAAAAATAAACATCTAAGACCAAATTGAAATTAAACAAAAATCTTGGGTGCCTCAAACATTTGCACGGTACTGTACATCCTTGAAAATTCACATGGATCCACTAAGCAGTTTCAATTTGTATTGGCACATCAGACATTGGGTGTGTGTTTGACCCAAGTCTCAATTTTGAAACAAAAATGGATTTGGAGCACATAAACATCCCAGTTTATTACATAAACATGCCTTGTAAGTCTTGGAGCTGTAACTAGCCCGTTTGCCGGACTAAATAAATGATGTAAGTGGGCATCTTTCCGTCTCAAGAAAATCCACCATTTTTTGTCTGGTGTTTAAGGATTCTGACACTGATCGCCCCCTGAGGAGTTCTATTCAGCTCATATTTCTGCTCAAAATCTAATTGAGATAATGCATCTGAGCAGAAAATGTAATTGTTTAGAGTTCTACAGTAAATTTACGAGAGAGAACTCTCAGAAATTATACTATGCAGCTAGGAAATGGGACAAAAGATCAATTGTTGTACTAACTGCAGCCCTGCAAGTTTGCTGCAGCTCAGCCATTGCGCCTCGCTTTTCTGGGGCATCTAATGGAGACTGACGCGCATATTTCCTTCCTTACGTGCCTGCTTTATTTTCAGCGGAAACTCAGAGCTTAAAAAGGAGACAAGCTCACCCCCTCAGGGTCACGTCCATCCAGCGAGTTCAGATCCTTCAGGAGCCACTCCTCGATCCTCTCAAACGTGTCCAGCCGGTTGGATCTCAGGTTTTTCACCACGGAAATCTGCACGGCTTTGACTTTATTCACTGAGAACAACATCATGCTTGTAAGTCAACAGCATACACCTCCCAGCCAAAACAAGCTAAACATTTGATTTAAGCATCCACAGCAATCAGCAAAAATACTCTATTCAGAAAACAGTCTCAAAAATTGACCATAAATAATTTCATGGCAATTTTTTGAAAGCATGCGTAATAATAAAGCTAATACTAATAATAATAATAATAATCAGCATCATCATCATCATAATAGTAATAATAATAATAATAATTCACCTGACACACATAGGAAATGTCTCCCCGGGGCAGTTTCGGCGATCTCGATAAACTCTTTGAGGTGCTGTCCCTCTGGGGTGAAGAGGACGCGCTGCATCTCTTCCTTCAGTAGAGAGGACATGAATGGAGCTGCGGATAGAACCGATCACTGCATGAAGCACCCGTCCTGTCATACAGCAACAAGCTTGCTGCCTACTGCGTACTGCCTGCTGCCCACTGTGTCCTGCCCGCTGCCTGCTGCCCACTGTGTCCAGCCCGCTGCCTGCTGCCCGCTGCCTCGGGAGTTTTGGCGACTGCCAGAGTTTCCCTCTCCTTTCGAAAATTGACCCACACGGCACACAAATTTAGAAGGAAGTCCGCAGCGGACAGTGGAGTGGTTTCTCTGATCCGCAGCACGCCACAGGATGGTCTCACCTCTCCAGCAGCTTCTCCTCTCTCAGAATGGTCTCTGCTGCACATAGAGAGCCAGTTTTCCCCTCTCAGAACAAGCAGGATTCTCTCAGAAGGAGGTCTGCAGCATGACAGAGAGGATTATCTGCATTAAGCCCTGAGCAGTGCGGCGAGGTGGTTTCTCTCAGATTCAGTTTTGCAGCATACGGCGCCTCTTCTTTCTCAAAGCCAGCCCCACAGCACTCGGCCCGGTGGTCTTTCCATAATCAAACTGAGTCCACAGCACACAGAAGTGAACTCCACTGGGATGCTGCACTCATCCAGCTAATATGATTTTTCTTAAACGGGGACATAATTGAGGCATCAATTAGACTCCATTATAATCACAGAATGCCTGGCAAAGTATTGATTTGTGGTGTGAGCCATGAAAGATTTAGTTCCATTAGATTTAGGGGAGAAGTGAAGGCAGTAAACTTCAGGACACAGATCAATCATCATAAAAATATTTTATCAGGAAAGATTCTATGTCCAGATTAAAAGGTTCCATCAGTGCAGCACGAGCCTCTCATTCAGAGAGGCAACAAGGCTGACCCCATTATACAGACACCACCCTGCCGGACCTTCTCCAACTCCTCTCTGCCTGAACCATTTAACCCCACACAAGTACACCCCACTCCAACAGCGGGATCACTGAGTTAGCTGGATTAGAGCAAAAAGCAAAGCCTGGAGCACCTCTTTTTCACTTCCTTGATTACGGACCTCAAGAGGGTTCAAGGAGTAACTCGGCCATGTTATCTAGCTGTCTCGTCCTGTTTATTATTAATGACATATAATGACGCTGCGGCACCTTCTTGAGGGTGTATCATGCCCTTTTGTTCTTTTTTCATAAAAAGTGCGGGGATCTCACAAACTCATACCAGGACAATTTAGCATCTCCGATTGGTATGCATGCCCTTGGACTGTGAGCAGAAACTGCAGTACCAGATTCAAACCCACAACCCTCTCTGCCCCACCCTACCACCCATGGGTAATCTTGCTTTCTGGAATGGCATCAATGATCCTGTAACATTGAAAGTACATTTAAAGGTCCGTAATCTGTAACATTTTTAGAGTAAATCTGCAGTAATCTTTGAAATAAATTTATTATTGGTGCAGTTTGGCAGAATTTAAGGTTATTTCAGGGGGAACAATTGCTTGGTCAGTTGTTGGGATTTGAATGATTATTTTAACGCCAGGGAAAAGCTGGACTCTACGATCGCGGGGCTGAGTACAGTGATTGACAGTGTTAAATCTTTCCACCTCATTGTTGTTCTTACATCCCGTTTAGGTCTTACAGCTCACCGCCTCAGAAGCAGCACGTCATTCAAACAGAAAGCTCCTCTCAACTCAGTTCCGGCAGACGGAGAAAACATCCTTCGATTTATGTCACGTAATGAAAATACTGTCATTGTTCGCATATCTGCGCTGCGAATCTGTAAACAATTTTTGCAATTAAAGATAAAATGTTTATTCCTGACAGTCATTTGTAATACTTGTCAGGGCCGTTTCGAGCATATGCTGACAGCAGGGGTACATTCAGTCCATAGTGTTTGTATAGAACGCAGCCAGCGGGCTTGACAGAAGAGATTTTAATAATGCAACGCATTAGGGAATACACAGAGGCTGCTCTAATGTGTGAAGTATGCTTGAATCCAATTGGCTCCTCCAGTCTTCACAGCCCTCATATACTTTTAGTCCAGTGGGCATGCCAAAAAGCAATGGAACTGATCATAAGTGTGTATGCACAGGTGTGTATGTTCTCCAATGATGAATTCTGGACCTTTTACAACAATGTCGTGCTCGCACATGACCAGGCAAATGTATTTTTGGACATACTAACCATTTGCTGTCTATATTAATAGGTTTGTGATGAAACAACAAAACAGGTGAAAATATCTAAATTAATTGAAAGACTTCAGAGGGGCTCAGAACAAAGTACTTCATCTGAGAGGCCTGTGGTTAGGTGTTTGGGTCCCGGGTATGTTATTGCTGCCAAAGGTCGCAACTCCACATAGGCAAGGTAGGAAAGAAGGTCACGTTTTCAGCGCCCGTATACCAATAAACTGCCCATCTACACTAATGTTCATAAAATAAAGCAGTTTATATCGGGGCTTTGCAAAGACTAGATTCTAAGCTGATGGAAAATCTAAATATTATTGGAAGTAAACGCCAACTAGCAAAGAAAACAAATGTCTTGTGATCGTTGTCTGCCGATGATGGTCGCAGAAGAAAATGACCTATTTTTCGATGCATGTGCTGAATGGGTACAGATATTACCGTAGTAAAATCACCATATCGGGTAAAAATAGACCACAAAAATGAATTATTATTTTTCTATTAAATAAAAAAAACTAACCTGCTTTTTGGCCATTTTTTCGCCCACAAAACAAAAATGATGGCTCACATGAGCAAGAGCAAGTGCTGACCTCTTGTGAATGGAAATAAAAACATCAAGAAAAATAGAAAGTGCTGCCTGGTGAATGGAGATGAAGACTTTCCACCGCTAAACAGAAGATAAAAACTATGAGGAAAATTGATGAGTCGAAAACCTGACCCAATTAGATAACAATTAGATAAGAATAGGCCCTGCCACACAGTGGATAGTGGAGGTTATAAAAGTAAAAATGCGAGATTAATTTGGGGAAAAAAATTTCTATATATTGTTGTAGCCTTTAATTCAGCATATTATGAAAAATGAATGAAAATAAACTCCACTTAAATTTTCAATGGCATTAAAAAGTATGAATTTAAAATGGAAAATGTGTAAATGTGTTGATTAAATGTGTTGATAAAGTATTGAGTGCAACAAAAAAGGATTTCACATTAATTTCAAATGGCATTATGTCAGCCAACTGTATTACTGTTATTATTTAGCTAATTGGGCTACTGTTAGCCTATTGCTAACAAATATATTAAAATCATTGCAGTCTTGGAGCATTTCAAGTTTAGATGTAATTAGCAGCTAAAAAGCACATACCATTACCGCTATTTGTCACCATGAACTGAATAAATATATGCGGCCATATTTGAAATCAAATTCATCCAAAATTTGATCAATAGTTTTTTAGCTGGCGGCCCATACTTCACAAAATACAATTAGAATTGATTGAGAAATTTGAGTTATTTTTTGGAAAAACAAACAAACGGACAAACAAACAGACAAATAAATAGACACGGGTAAATAGATAGCTGTTGTTGTGGTTTTCATTCAAACATATTTTCATTTCATGAGGTTCCCCCATCCTCAAGCAATTGGAGAGACAGATTCTTCAGAAAATTAGGCTTTATTGTGGCATATTGATAAATGTAACGCCGGGTTGGAAATATCTTCCAAATATGGTCTTTCTGCATTCTCATTCTCACGCTACAAATTGGACAGGCAAACCAAACTCTGTTCGCTAATCCTTCAGGAATTAAAAGCAAAGATACGCATGCGCATCACTACAAAGGAGTGGAAAATTACAGTCATGAGAGGAAAAATACAGGCAGATGAATTGGATACATGTAGATAGATAAACGATTCAATTGATTATGTTTTCAATAACAATTAATGATTTTACTGAAGAAATATTGATCAAAGCTACAGGAATCAAATGCATCCTCTGATTATGTTTTTGAATCAACTAAACAGAAGCTGCTTACTAATCAAAGCTACAGAAGCTGCTGCTCATGAGTGTGTGTGAGCTGCTCATGCATGTGTGAACTGAATTGCTTGTATGTGTGTGTGTCCGTGTGCACTGCTCATCCCCTCCCTATGCATATGTGAACTACTTGTATGTGTGTGTGTTTGTATTACTGCTGGCCACATAATATGGTTATTGATTATGATTATTGATTATAGTTATTCAACATTGCAATTGATTTACTGATGAATATGTAGAAATACTGAGAAATATTGAAATATACTCCTCAACATTGTTATTTAATGATAATTTTGTCATTTTGTCGTTAAGTTGTAGTAAACAAGTCTGCCAATTGTTGGGTTGGTAATGTAGTAAAGTAAATGGGAACAGGTTGAGAGTAGGCAAATCGTGTATTAGATGGGGAAGATTCTTCCGCCATTTACTTGTCTGGCTGCATGTTACTACTTGTACCTGTATGAGCTGAATATACGCTGACTGCATTATCCTCCGACGACACCGGCTGTTTGTTTGGCAGTGCTCCTGCGAACTGCAAAGAAGGGAGGGCTGTTCGTCACGCGAGGCAGAGGAATCACGTGTAATAGCTTCCCCTTCCTGAGTGGATGGAAGCTGGTCGCTATTAAAGTTTGGCTGTGTTCTGGGTGAGGAAAGGGGGGAGGGGGGCATCAAAACAAAAAGAATAGAAAAACAAAAAGATGCATACTAAAAAGGCCAGGGGGTTCTTACCCCTCAAAACTGAGATATGAACTCTGATGTCCACTGGATTGTCCAGTTTTGCAACACTGATGTCGGCACTCGCTGACCTGCTTTCATGAAGTCCAAGATCCTAAAATGAAAGATATGACTGGCATGTTGGAGGCTGATTGAGAAAAGTACCAAAAAATGTAAAATATGAGATAACACATGTAGTAAGTTGTGAAACACATTTTTCAAAAAAAAAAAAAAAAAAGAATTTCATCAGTGAAAACAAACAGCATAATTCTCACTTCCTCTGCTTCTTGACTTCATTGTGTCTTCATAGACTTGTTGAATAATTTCATAAAAAAATGATCTGAACATGGTAGCACACATTTTTACAGAGTCCATAAACATACAGTGTACTCAAAGTCCCCAGAGAGTTATGAACCTAACACTTAAACGACAACGAAGTCTACAGTCAATCACAGAATTACAATTGATATCATTTTAAGTCACCTTTGTTCAAATTTTTGAAATTTGTTTTGCCATTTCTCGATTGAGCAATCTCTAAAGCATTTGTCATTCATTTTATATAGTGTGCAATTCTATTGCCAAGACATTTTGAGGTCAATTTAGAAGAGCAGTAAACATCCACAGTGTAATTATCCACAATCTCCGCACCCTGCCCTTGAGCTGAATAACGACACCGAATGACACATATGAAAAACGGAATCATTGCGCCTCTTTGTTGCACCTGCACGCACTGGAGAAAATATTGCGCTCATTTCTTTGTAAAAAGTTGGACTGATTCCATCACCATTGTTTACATTTTTTTCTAGCTGTAGTATTGATGTTTGTGCAACTGCTTCCCTGAAAACAATCAGCATGGATACTGTTTTTATTTTAGAAGCTGTGTCTGACAACATCGGTATGCATTTGTTTATGAGACAGTATTATTAACAAAGGACTCATCTCCAATATTTTGCCACAAGGCTTTGTTTACAGTCCTTATGTCTGACAATCAAAAGAAATGGCTAAAGAAATAAGCAATAAAATTGAGACTAGAGGGCCATCAGGCAGAGAAGTTGTCGTCGAAGTTAGTGCAGCAGAAATAGTCCTATCACCCAAAGGCCCTTTTCAAACGGGATGGTTTTAGGGATGTTCTGGCCATTCTTGCTACCTTATGAATGCAGCTGGAAAAATTTTAAAGGTGGAAATGACGAGCTGCAAATGGTTTGTCCATCGCAAACAAAGCCAAATGAGTGACTTGACTTCCTTTCAAACAAGTAACTTCAAGTTTAAGTCTCACAAACTAAAACTAGTTGACATGGAGATTGCGCAATTAGAGCCTGTCATTGGGCATGGAGATGCGGGAGGAGAGGGGCGTGGTTCCTTGGCAAGGAGAGCCTTTCCTACTTCATGGAGATCCATCCATCCATCCATCTTCTACCGCTTATCCGGGGCCGGGTCGCGGGGGCAGCAGTCTAAGCAGGGATGCCCAGACTTCCCTCTCCTCGGACACTTCCTCCAGTTCTTCCAGGGGTATCCCGAGGCGTTCCTAGGCCAGCCGAGAGACATAGTACCTCCAGCGTGTCCTGGGTCTTCCCCGAGGCCTCCTCCTGGTGGGGCATGCCCGGAACACCTTCCCAGGAAGGCGTCCAGGGGGCATCCGATAAAGATGCCCGAGCCACCCCAGCTGGCCCCTCTCGACGTGGAGGAGCAGCGGCTCTACTCTGAGCTCCTCCCGGATGACAGAGCTCCTCAGCCTATCTCTAAGGGAGCGGCCCGCCACCCTACGGAGGAAACCCATTTCAGCCGCTTGTACCCGAGATCTCGTTCTTTCGGTCATGACCCAGAGTTCATAGCCATGGGTAAGGGTAGGAACGTAGATTGACTGGTAAATCGAGAGCCTTGCCTTTCGACTCAGCTCCTTCTTCACCACGACAGATCGGTACAACGACCGCATTACTGCTGCCGCTGCACCGATCCGTCTGTCAACCTCACGCTCCATCCATCCCTCACTCGTGAACAAGACCCCCAGATATGTAAACTCTTCCACTTAAGACAGGACCTCTCCTCCAACCCGGAGGGTACTAGCCACCTTTTTCCGGTTGAGAACCAAGGCCTCGGACTTGGAGGTGCTGATTCTCATCCCAGCCGCAAACCGCCCCAGTACATGCTGAAGGTCCTGGTTCGAAGGAGCCAACAGGACAACATCATCTGCAGAAAGCAGAGATGAGATCCTGAGGTCCCCAAACCGGATTCCCTTCGGCCCCTGGCTGCGCCTAGAAATTCTGTCCATAAAAATAATGAACAGAACCGGTGACAAAGGGCAGCCCTGTCGTAGTCCAACATGCACCGGAAATAGGTCTGACTTACTGCCGGCAATGCGAACCAAACTCCTGCTCTGGTCATACAGAGACCGCATGGCCCTTAGTAGAGGGCCCCGGACTCCATACTCCCGAAGCACCTCCCACAGAATCCCATGAGGGACACCGTCGAATGCCTTCTCCAAGTCCACAAAACACATGTGAACTGGTTGGGCAAACTCCCATGCACCCTCAAGCACCCTGCGGAGGGTATAGAGCTGGTCCAGTGTTCCACGACCAGGACTAAAACCGCATTGTTCCTCCTGAATCTGAGGTTTGACAATCGGCCGAATTCTCCTCTCCAGCACCCTGGAATAGACTTTACCCGGGAGGCTGAGGAGTGTGATCCCCCTGTAGTCGGAGCACACCCTCCGGTCCCTCTTCTTAAATAGAGGGACCACCACCCCAGTCTGCCAGTCCAGAGGCACTGTCCCCAACTGCTATGCGATGCTGCAGGGGCGTGTCAAACAAGACAGCCCTACCACATCCAGGGACTTGAGGTACTCAGGGCAGATCTCATCCACCCCCAGTGCCTTACCATCGAGGAGCTTCCGAGCTACCTCAGTGACTTCAGCCTGAGTGATGGATGAATCAGCCTCTGAGTCCCCAGCCTCTGTTTCCTCTACGGAAGGTGTGTCAGTGGTATTGAGGAGATCCTCGAAGTATTCCGTCCATCGCCCGACAATATCCCCAGTTAAAGGCAACAGCTCCCCACCTCCTCTGTAAACAGTGTTGGCAGGGTACTGCTTTCTCCTTCTGAGGCGCCGGATGGTTTGCCAGAATCTCTTCGGGGCCGACCGATAATCCTCCTCCATGGCCTCCCCGAACTTTTCCCATACCCGTTTTTGCTTCCCCCACCGACCGGGCCACCACACGCTTAGCCTGCCGGTACCAGTCAGCTGCCTCAGGAGCCCCATGAGCTAACCAAGCTCGGTAGGATTCCTTCTTCAGCTTGACGGCATACCTTACTTCCGGTGTCCACCACCGGGTTCCGGATTGCCACCACGACAGGTGCCGGAAACCTTACCGCCACAGCTCCGAACAGCCGCGTCAACAATGGAGGTGGAGAACATGGTCCATTCAGACTCAATGTTGCCAGCCTCCCATTCTATGTCCCCACAACCAGATTCCATGTCCAGGGATTGGGTCGTCGGGGCCCCCGCCCACGACTGCCACCCAAAACACATTGCATCGGCCCTTCTGAACTATCCGGAGGGTGATGGGCCTACGGGTAGGCGGGCCCATGTCGCTCTTTCGGGCTGTTCCCGGCTGGGTCCTGTGGGTGGAGACTCGACCTCCAGGTGCTCACCTGCTAACCCAAACTCCAGGCCTGGCTCCAGGGTGGGGTCCCGGTGATGCCAATCCGGGCAACATAAATGTCCTTGCTGTATTTATGACCATTAGGGGCTTTGGAACTGATCTTAGTCTGGCCAGTCACCTAGGACCTGTTTGCCCTGGGAGACCCTACCAAGGGCAATAAGCCCCAGACAACATAGCTCCAAGGATCATCCAGGTACTCAAACCCCTCCATCATGATAAGGTGGTGATTCAAGGAGAGGCCAAGTTTTCTCCATCTGTAGGTAATGGCTCACACTGAAGATTGCTGGAGTCCCAGGGCCTTAGAAATGGTAGTGTAACCCTTTTCAGACTGATGTCAGCAACTATTTTTAACATAACATAACATGAATGGCCAGAACGGGCCGTTCAGCCCAACTACGCTCGCATCTCTCGATATTCATCTGTTCTTGAATTTCTTTCAATCTCAGCATTATGTCCTGCTTTTTTCCATCTTCACATTGCCAGATTTAAGTGATGTATAGATTCAACAGGAGTGACAGCTCTCATTCCTGTGTATGTCCAGTGAAATTGAACTTATTTCTCAATTAAATGTGATTAACTGGTTGATTTCGTGACTAAGGGGGCAATTACTTCTTCACTGTCCGCCAGGTAGGTTTTGAAAGCTTTTTTCCTTCAATTAATGAAATTTTTGTTTAAAAGAGCATTTTGTGTCCACTTGGGCTATCTTTGTTCCAACATTAAAATGAATTTGATTATCTGAAACATTTAATTGTGACAAATAAGTTAAAATAGATTAAATTAGGAAGGGGGCTAATACTTTTTCACAGCACTGCAGGTCACCTCAACCAAACTTTCAATGCAAATTAAAAGGGGGGAAAAGAGGGCAAAAATACAAAGTCAAGAATTTTCCCTGAGGAAACTGCGCAGGCGATGTGTGCTTTTGAACATTTACGATCTCCCTGTGTTCTGTTGCTTTTGAAATACTTTGCTGATATGAATGCTGCAATAATCTTTTTTTAGTAGACCAATCAGGAGCTGGTTACATCACAGCATCGAACGTTTTTAGCAGTTACCTCAAACTGAGGTTTACACGGTGTGCAAGGAAATTGCACTATAAGGGATGGGAATGCGTTTCACCACACCCAAGAAAAGCCAATGGGTGACGTCAGAGTGATTTTGTCTCAATTTTTTTCCTAGCCTCATGACTCATGCAGGTTAATTTAATCTGTAGGGCTTCAGAGAGGGAGGAAGAGAGAGAGAGAGAGAGAGAGCATTTCATTGCAGCCAAGCTGTACAATAAATGCAGGGCTGGAACTGCCCCACCTACTTCCTGAATTACATTATCATAATTCCCAAAATAATTACCAGCTGGTAAGCCCTGCTGCCACTTCCACAGCTGTGTGAGAGTGCCTGCATCAGGAGTCTCATGAATATCATAATAAACCCTTTCCCCCAATGATCCGCTTCTAAAATGGAAAACTTCAAGGAGCCCCTCTCAATGCTAACAGCTCATTTTGTCCACCCCAAGAGCACATTTAAGCATTCAGGAGCTTTAAAAATTGTGTGCAGATTTACGTGTGTGAGGGCCTGCACACATATGCCAAAGAATACATTTTTTCGTAGGGATGTTATTGATTAAAAACATTCATTACATTACTTAAGATGTGAAACTATCAAATGTGAAAAACTTGCATTAGCAGTAGAAATCAGGAATGGGGAAAATAAGTTGTAAACCAAACAATCACAACATATTTCAATGCGCATTATCATTAAAAAAAAAAAAAAAAAGAAAAGAAATTAACTGGAAATGCAATGTTAGAAAAGTGCGGGACTGAAATACCATTGTTAACCTGTTCATTTCGGGTCATGTTCACATAAGGCTAGAGCTTAAACCCTGAGCATTTGCCAGTCCTCCTAGGACACACACATCATTCATGCTAGCACTCATACCTATGAGCAATTTAGAGCCTCAATTTGGCCTGACGTCTATCTTTGGACTGTGAAAGCAAGTTAGAAAGCCTGAAAGAAACGTATGTAAACACGGGAAGAACACACCGACTCCATAGTGTAAGGGCTTGGCTGCGATCGAACCCCCAACCATCTTGCTATGAGGCAACAGTGCTATTTACCCTCCAGGCTTGTGCAAAATTCCAAAGTGAATTGAGAATGTCTCCCAAATTCAAATTCAATTCCATTAATTAGAATTGAATTTGAATTGAGGTTGCAAACAGGAAGTAGAATCGCAATTCATATTTCAAATTGAAGGAAGTAGAATTGAAATTCCATGAAATGTATATAACTTTCAAATTATGGGGAAAAAAAAGCTTCATTTCCCAGAATGCTTTACTTTATCCAAGTATTTAAAATTGTTGCCAAGTCATTTCAGGACATTTGTTTGAAAGCCTCTCTGTTGACAAATTTGATGGTGAGAGCTAGTTTCCAGAAAAAAGTTCCAAAGTTTGTGATAACAGCAACATGGAAAAGGATAATAGACCTAAAAGGCCATCTGCGCTAGATCATTTTGGTGAGCTAATTCCCACAAAGACACCAGGAAACCACAGAGCCAACTGCAAGTACTGCAATACTCCAATTTCTGGCTTCATCAAGGCAACTTCAAATTTCAAATGGCGTCTAAAAGTAAGTTGACCCTTTGAGTGCCGAATACATTTTCAAGGAATTAAAAATGTAGTTATCCTGAGCTACTGAAAACCTATCATGTGGCAACTTGTTTAAAAGAGCTCCCGCAGGGCAGCTCTTATAAACAAGTTGCCACATGATAGGTTTTCAACAGCATCTGACTTTGATATCTTACATCATTGGGCAACTTTAGTTGCCCACGGCGCTGAAAGGGTTGAGATTTGTTATTTGACTTTTATTTTGATAGCCACAGCCATGGGATTGGAATCAGTGTTGGGATTAAAATTGAAAAACTAATGAATTTAAAATTTTTCAATTCTTGAAACATGTACTGTAACTGATTTCCTTATGCATTAGGACCTTCTCTTGATAATTGACACACTACTTAAATCCACATCAGCTTCTCACTTTCCTAAGTCCAAACCTTTTTACTCAACCCTGGGACATCTCTTGAAAGCAAAGCACTCTTGTAGACAGGAGTCTGAGCATTGCACTGTGTTTGAATTCGACCTTTTATTGATTCTGTAAAGCTTCTCTGTGACAGTCTCTGTTAAAAGCGCTATATGCATCAAATGTAATTAGATTTATTATGTTTATTACTCAAAAGCCTCCCACATTCAAACCACCTTCAGGTGACATCAGGTATAATTACGCAGCAGGGAAGACTAAGGCTGAGAATCCATAGTCTTCACATACAGTGCTGGGGAGTGTAATGTAATGAATGAATTTACAACAGTAAGGTGTGACTGAATTGTGTGGCAGACAAATGTAATTAAAGTAATTATAAAGTAAGGCATTGCATCCTACTGTAAATATTAAAATGAACACTGTAGGTGTGCACTAGTGAATGACTTTTTATTATGACTCAAGTGCTGTAGGCCATATTTATCCAGAAACCAAATCATTTGTAGAATGCATTACGCTACACTCTCTTGAGAACATTTTAGGTTGAGATAAATAATATGGCTTTTTTTCTTGCAGCGGAAACATCCTGAAATCTTGATTGAGTCTGCAGCCAGCTGTCACACACCCCAACCAAGCCAAGATGCAGCTGATGGCCATCCTCCAGCAACAACTTCAAGCTCTAAGTGGTCAACAACCGTAAAACGTCAGGTTTCTCTCACTGATAGCATTGTGACATACATTGCACATGGTCCGCTCCCTCTCTCTACTGTTGAAAATAAGGATTTTATGAATATGTTTCAACTGGCCCAACCATCCTTCACAGTACCATCCTGAAGAGCTCTCTGCCAGAACCTTATCCCAAAACCCTCGGATTGAGTAAAAGCACTTCTAGTCTGATGGGAAAAGCTCACCACATTTTCCTAACCATAGACCGACGGTCAAATCGATCAATGAGGTCATTCTATGGGATGACGGGCCATTTTGTTGTTGATTTTGATTTGCAGAGCATCGCGCTGAGCTGTCAGATGTCAGGGACACAGCTGAGAATATTTGCCAAGTTTATGAGGATGTTCTTGTTCTTTCAAAACTCAGAACAAGGTCTCTTTCATTGTAACTGACAATGCTTCAAACATAAAAAAGGCATTCACACTGTTTCCACCAATTCATGTTGAGAGTGAAGGTCGAGGAGGATGACACCTCTGATCTAGAAGTGGTCAATCTAAAGGAGGAAGTTGCATACTTTCCTCCAGAAAGAACATCCTGCTTTGCCCATAGTCTGCAACTAGTGGTCCGTGATGCTGTAGAGGATGCCGGCTCGATAAAACCCCCCAGCTAAAGTTCAGAAACTTGTCTCTTTTTGCCATAAATCCATGCGTGTTACTGATGTCCTGCAGGGAATGCATTAACTCCAGCCTGCTAATGTCGCTCGCTGGAATAGCCAGCTAAAGATGTTGAGGCCAGTCCTTTCAGTTCCCAGCGATGTCCTTGCTGAGCTCAACTGCCCTATCCAGCCGTCTGCATATGAATTCAAAAGCATCCAGGAGCTTTGTGATGTGTTAAAACCTTTTGAGGAAGCTTCAGACCGCTAACAGGCAGAGAAATCAGTGACATCATGCCTTTTGATCCCTTGTATCGGAGGCTAATGACATAAAATTAAAGATGTGAGGATGACTGGGAACAAAAAGTTTGTGTCCACTTTACAAACTTCACTTGATAAACGTCTTCAAAAATTTGAGGACATGGAGTGCTTCCTTTAGGCTGCCACGCTTGATCCCAGATTCAAACTGGACGCGTGTATTGGTGAAGAGCACATCCTAATTAAAAATCTCCTCCCTGCAAAAATCTAATCCACCTCCCCAAAAGTCAGTGCCACCTCTGACATCACTACCCAGACAAGGAAACGCCCCAGACTCTTTTCCTACATGGAAAGCCAATCAGCTACTGTGCCAGCTGACACAGCCTTGCATGAACTCCCTGTCTACCTGAGTAAACCATGCCTGACAGAGGATGCTGATCCTTTGGTGGTTTGGAAAGAAAACCAGAGCAGTTTTCCAAACCTAGCTGCACTTGCCTGCAAATATCTGGCCAAACCTGCATCCTCTGCACCTGTAGAGAGGATCTTTAGTGTTGCAGGAAAGATATTCTGACCAGAAAGATGTCGTCTCAATGATAAAACCTTTGAGGAACTTATGACAATTAGATGCAACAATGTTACCCTATAAATTAAGAACTGTAATAAATGATTATTGCATTTACCACAATTTTGTGTCATTTGTTCATTTTCAAAAAAGAATATAACAAATTATTCAAAATGGAGGGAATTTGTGTTTAATTTTAGTGTTTGTAAAGTATTTTTAGTATTTAAGACAAAACCTTTGTTAAACGTGACCAATTCTTCCTGTTACTTGGCTATAAGGAATTTCTCTGAATAGAAATGAATTTAATTCCACTTCCTGTAATTCCAATTCTTCAAATGAATTGAATTGAAATCCCAAATTTTGCACAAGGCTGTTACCCACTGTGCCACCCTTTGGAGGAGTATATTGTGTGTAATAGAGGCAGTTTTGGAGCTGCTGTATCCCCCGTATCCCCGTGAAATTATTCCCGAATCTCTCTCTCTGTCTCTCACACAAACACACATGTGTGTTTTCATGTTTTGTGGGGACATTCCCTAGACTTCCATTCATTCCCTAACCCCTTTCCCTGACTTTGACCCTCAACAGTATATGCTTAACCTTAACCCTAACCCTAACCTCATCCCAACCCTAATTTTAACCACTAACCCTGAAATAGTTCAATTTTTGGGGGGACCTGAAAATGTCCCCACAAGTACAAAGAAATCTGGAATTCCTTGTCTTGTGGGGACATTTGGTTCCCACAAGGGTAGGTAAACATGGTATACACACACGCGCGCGAATGCATGCACATCCTTGCTCTTGTATCCGCTTGAGGCCATTACATTGAATTCCATTCATTCTTTGTGTGTCCCTAAAGCCTTTCACTAATCTTCACCATAACCAATACATGCCTTACCCTAACCTTAACCTATCCCTAATTCTAACCTTAACCTAAACCCTTACCCTAGCCCGGACCTATCCCTACATCTAACCTTCCCCAAACCCTTACCCTAACCTTATCTCTAATTCTAACCTTAACCCAAACCCTTACCTAGCCTTAACCTATCCATACGTCCAACCTCCCCGAAACCTTAGCCTATCCCTAAGTATAACCTTACCCCTAGCCTTAACTCATAAGTCACAATTTGCCTTTGTAGTTATGAGGACAGGCAATAATGTCCCCACTCTGTTGTATAAAAACTTTTTTTGGTTCTTGCTTCGAAGTAAGTACAAGAACACACACTCATCAAGCATTTTTGTGGGATCACCATATTACTGCTTTGCCATCAGCCTTAATTCAGTGTAAAATGAGTTCCTCAAGATGTTGGTGGCAGCCTTTTGACTCTAGTCTATGCTGCTCACATGAAAAAAATTTATGCTGATTTGACGGTAACACATCTATGCTAAGAATCTTTGTTACATTACATTCAAATGGTGCTTTATTGGATTCAGATATGATCACTAGGGAAGCCATTAATGCACACAATACTCATTATCCTGCTGTGAAACCAGTAAGAGACAACTTTTGCTTTGTGACATGACACATCCTCAGGTTAGAATCAGCCATCAGAAGATGGGGCCGCAATTTGTGGCTATAAAGAGATTCACTATGTTAGCAACAAGCTAAGATTGGCTGTGGCTTTCAAATGATAGCCATTTAATGATTAGACACATAAAGTCCCCGAGCTATTACACCATCATGATCAGCCTGAATTGTTGAAACAAGGCAGGATGAGTTCATGCTATTGGCTCCAAATTCTCACCCGACTATTTCTAAGTTCAAGGAGAAATTGAGGTTTGTTTTTTCAAACTTCAGGTGTCCAGTTGTTGTGAGTGGTGCCCACTGCAGCCTCAGACTCCTGTTTTTGGCTTACATGCGTGGTATCCAAAGTGGCCTTCTGCGTTTGGAGCATATTCCCCCCAAGGTCTGGCCTGTGCATTTCTGAAAGCTTCTCTGCTAACCACAGTAAGGCACTCAAGCGAGTGCATTACCTCCCCCACTCATTGGTGGCAGATGTCAGATTTGGATTCATCCTGGTAAAAAATATCTGTACAAAGACGTTATCTAATGACTGATGTAGGTGTTAGTATCACGTTAATCGCTGGGATAATTATTTCAATCAACACCAGTGCTCGACAGTGCTGTGTTTATGTGCACAGAAATAGTTTCACATCCTGTATCAAGAAAATGAGTCGGATCTTCAACAAAGTTTAATGACTTCTTCCTTATCTCAGTCTCTATCACTATAAAAAACTTTCATTGACATCCATCCATAATTTTTTGAGATATCCTGTTAACTGATGAACAAACAAACAAACAAATACCAGAAAAAAAACATACACCTCCTGCTGGAGATATAAAAAGGGGTTGTCTGATTTACTGTCGTCTTTCTGCCTGTTCAAACCGGTTTAGCCATTCTTCTCTGACCTCTCTCATAAGCATGGTGTTTCCATCAACAGACCTGTTGCTCATTGGATTTTGTACCACTCTTGAAGGACTGTTGTACATGAAAATCCCAGATCAGCACTTTCACAATTTCTAATAAAGTGCATGATGAGTCTTTATTGAGTGTCTATAGACGCGGTCACCCAGTAAATCTGCCAGAGCTGACTTAGCCCAAATCTGACCACGAGGATCTCTTTTATATGTCTCTAAAATCTATCAACCAATGGAACAGCCCCATGAGAGCCCCTTAACTGTCATATAGGTGAAGAAATAAAATAAAATAAAATGGAAAACAGAGGAAATAATACATGAATGCACAAATAAAAACATTAAAAAATACAAACAGTATATAAACCTACAAAACCCAAAACCAGAGAAGTTGGCACGTTATGTAAATCGTAGATAAAAACAGAATGCAATGATTTGCAAATCCTTTTCAACTTATATTCAACTGAATACACTGCAAAGACAAGATGTTTACTGTTCAAACTGAGAAACTTTTTCTTTTTTTTTGCAAATAATCATTAGCTTAGAATTTAAAGGCAGGAACACGTTGCAAAAAAGTTGGCACAGGGGCCTTTTTACCACTGTGTTACATCGCCTTTCCTTCTAACAACACTCAGTAAACGTTTGAGAACTGAGGAGACCAATTTTTGTAGCTTTTCAGGTGGAACTCTTTCCCATTCTTGCTTGATGTACAGCTTAAGTTGTTCAACAGTCTGGGGTCTCCGTTGTCGTATTTTATGCTTCATAATGCGCCACACATTTTCAATGGGAGACAGATCTGGACTACAGGCAGGCCAGTCTAGTACCCGCACTGTTTTACTATGGAGCCATGCTGTTGTAACACGTGCAGAATGTGGCTTGGCATTGTCTTGCTGAAATATGCAGGGGCGTCCATGAAAAAGATGTTGCTTGGATGGAAACATATGTTGCTCCAAAACCTGTATGTACCTTTCAGCATTAATGGTGCCTTCACAAATGTGTAAGTTGCCCATGCCTTGGACACTAATACACCCCCATACCATCACGGATGCTGGCTTTTGAACTTTGCTCCTATAACAGTCCGGATGGTTCTTTTCCTCTTTGGTCCGGAGGACACGACGTCCACAGTTTCCAAAAACAATTTGAAATGTAGACTCGTCAGACCACAGAACACTTTTCCACTTTGCATCAGTCCATCTTAGATGAGCTTGAGCCCAGCGAAGCCGGCGGCGTTTCTGGGCGCTGTTGATAAATGGCTTTCGCTTTGCATTGTAGGGTTTTAACTTGCAATTGCAGATGTAGCAACAAACTGTAGTTACTGACAGTGGTTTTCTGAAGTGCTCCTGAGCCCATGTGGTGATGTCTTTTACACACTGATGTCGGTTCTTGATGCAGTACCACCTGAGGGATCGAAGGTCACGGGCATTCAATGTTGGTTTTCGGCCTTGTCGCTTACGTGCAGTGATTTCTCCAGATTCTCTGAACCTTTTGATGATATTACGGACCGTAGATGATGAAATCCCTAAATTTCTTGCAATAGCTCGTTGAGGAATGTTGTTTTTAAACTGTTCGACAATCAGCTCACGCATTTGTTCACTAAGTGGTGACCCTCGCCCCATCCTTGTTTGTGAATGACTGAGCATTTCAGGGAAGCTGCTTTTATACCCAATCATGGCACCCACCTGTTCCCAATTAGCCCGTTCACCTGTGGGATGTTCCAAATAAGTGTTTGATGAGCATTCCTCAACTCTCTCAGTCTTTTTTGCCACTTGTGCCAGCTTTTTTGAAACATGTTGCAGGCATCAAATTCCAAATGAGCTAATATTTGCAAAAAATTACAAAGTTTACCTGTTCGAACATTAAGTAACTTGTCTTTGCAGTGTATTCAATTGAATATAGGTTGAAAAGGATTTGCAAATCATTGTATTCTGTTTTTATTTACGATTTACACAACGTGCCAACTTCACTGGTTTTGTAAATCAGAGAAAGTCGGGACTGTACATTAAATTCAAATTAAAAGTGAAGCAGCGATTTGTAAATTTTCTTTGACCTGTATCAGACTGAAAACAAAACGAAAGTGTTTCACTTGATCTGTCTCCACATATATTTTATTAATTTCATGTTGGAGTTTTAATTCTTATGACAAATTTCAAAAATTCCATTCCATTTCACAGCTCTTATTAAACATATAGGGACTGAAAAAACTAGGTAAAGTGCTCAAGGTGTAATTTAGCCCATTCTTCCGGAAAAAAAGTCTTTCAGTGTCCAACAGTACGAGGTCTTTATTGTCTCAAAATGCGCTACGTATTTCTGCTGGGGACAACATGGGACTGCAGGCAGGCCAGTTCAGCACCCGCACCCTCTTCTAAAGCAGTGATGCCTTTGTTGTGAGAGCCGAATGAGCTTTTGTGTCATTTGGTCGAAATATCCATTGGCAACTTTGGGAAAAATGTGACCTTGAAGGCAGCATAGCTTATGCCAAAATCTTAGTGCACTTTTCAGCTTTCATGGTGCCTTCACAGAAGTACAAGTTACCTTTAATAAGGACACTGACACAGCCCCATACCATGACTGTTATGCCTTGAAATATCCAAATCCCTTCCCCTGTTTCCATTGCTTTTTAAAACTCCCAATGATTTTCTCATGAATTGATGTGCAAAGTGGAAAAAAACTGCACTCAAAGAGCTGAAAATACGAAAGGAAAAAACACAAGAACTAAGTTACCAGGACTGTGGCAAACGGAGCAGTGACAAACAAGGCGAGAGACAAACAGAGCTGTGGCGATACAAGCCTGTGATTCACAGGAGAACATACTTTAGCAGACTGGAGCTCCACCTCAGGGCAGATCGGGGAAACAGGGATCACCGGGGCGAAACAAGAGGGGCAGGGCATCGGGACGTGAGACGTGGACAGGCAGTCAGACTTACCGAGCCCACTGAGGGAATGGGTGTGTTTCAGCTGAAGTACCTGTGTAAGCTGCAGCAGAGAAGGAGGGATGAGACCGTTAGCAGCAAAGCAAACGAGATGTAGAAGAGAGCAAATGAGGGAAATCATGCCAATCGATACTCTATCTAAATTAGTAAGGATTAATAAGTGCCTGTCTAAAGAAACACCTCTCGTTTGAGTTAGTAAATGTTAGTAATGAGTAAAAACAAGAGGCAATCAAGCTGAGGACAGCCCTGAATTCAGATCAGCTGTGAAGGAGGCAGAAACATCAGGCGGCCGAACCGAAGCAATGAAAGGTGCAGCAGGCAGGAACAACAACATGGCCTGGAACATGGACTGGAGAACTGGCTGACCGCACCGGAGCTGGAAGATGGAGAGACAGAAAAAACAACACAGGGCAAGAACTAAGGGCCCTGCTATGGGAGAACATGAACATAACGTGGCAGGAACTGAAAAGGCACTAAGCAGGCACACAAACGCAAACATGACACACGTTCCAACATGTTTTGAATGCTTTATAGGCCTAAATGGCAGGAATAGGTGTATATTTACTGATAAAATGACCAGAAAGTTGACCAAACCAAGCGGTAAATGTCTTGTCTTCACACTGTCTGCAATGAAATACAAATCAGAGTACATGTTGGAAACTCTGTTTTATCTTTTTATGCATATTTTCTGTAGCATCCAAGCTTTTCCTCAGTTGGGGTTTTTTGGTTTTGTTGGAATGTTTGCCCTTAAAAGAGACATTGAGGTTACGTTCAGGCAGCAGGTCTTGATGCACAATTGAAGCACTGATTACTAAAACCCCACAAGTCAAGTCAAGTCAAGTGTGACTTAAGGGATTTTAGTAATAGGTGCTTCAATTTGGATTTTTTGGAGAAATCCAATTTTTCTGTGTGCTCATTCATATTACACATTATATGCGACTTGTATCAGTTTTGAGTAAGAACTGAATGCGACCCTGCAGTGACCCACATGCGCAGAAGAGGTCCTGAGGTCATACGTGACCATGCAGGCAGTCACTGTTTGTTTACGGAAGTAAATATGGAGGCATCTTGTCTCGGCGCATTTGTGGCACAGAAAGTTTATCTACAACCGAAGTCAGTGCCATTACAGACAAATAATGACGTAAAGGTTGGATAAATGCGACCTGGCCGTTCAGGCAGCAGTTGCATTGCAAAATATCAGATACGTATCAAATTTAGAACCACATATGAAATGTCTGATTTAAAAAAAAAAAATCGGATTTATGCTGTTCAAACTGTCGTTAACAGGTCAGATATAGGTCATGTATGGGCAAAAAAAAATCGGATTTGGGCCACATTTGCCTGCTGTCTTAACGTAGCCTAAGGGATCCAACATAACATCATTACATAACCCCTTTATGGGGAGGACACAGCTGTGACTTGTTCGTAGGGCTGATGTACTATTTGAAGAGGTGGTAGGATATGTTAAAGAAATGTAAGGCCAATGTTGTGAAATTTATTATGATATGGTACACAGTGGCAGAGGTTTCTCCGTAATTTCCTGGGGCAACTTTACAGGTAAACCTGTACACTGGCACAGTAATGCAAAAATCTATTCAGCCAATCAAATGGAAGCAACTTAAGGCATGCAGACATGGTCATGAGATTCAGCTGTTGTTCTGACCAACTATCAGAATAGGGAAGAAACGCGATCTTTGCGACTCTAAGCATGGCATGATCGGTTGTGCCTGGCGGAGTGGTTTCAGTATCTCAGAAACTGCTGATCTGCCGGGATTTTCGCACACAACTGTTTCAACAGTTTACACGGAATAGCATGAAAAAACACACAATTAACAAAAGTTCTGAGGGCAATAATGCTGCAGTGGTAAGAGAGGTAGGAGGAGAATGGCCGGTATGGTGTAAGCTGATGGAAAGGCCGCACCAACTAAAAAAAAAAACTAAAAAAAAAAACACGCTAAACAGCAATGCTCTTCAGAAAAGCTCTTCAGAAGGTGAGGCATGTTGATGCGGTCGGGCTACAGCAGCACGGACCATACCAGGTCCCTATCCTGTAAACTGAGAACGGGAACTGAGATTACTGTGGAAAAACTTCACAAAATCTGGTCAGTAAAAGAATGAAAAAAAATCATTGCCTCGCCTAACAAATTTTGATATCTGCTGAGATGTACATGAGAGGGTTAGCATTTGGTGTAAACAACACGACTTCATCGATCCAATAGCTCAGGCTGCTGGTGGTGTTGTCATCACGAGAAATATTTTCTTGTCATGGCGCACATCAGGCACATTAATAACCACTGAGGATAATTTAAATGCAACTCCCTACCTGAGTATTATTGCAAACACATTTCATCCTTTCCGGCTATAATCTACCCACCTTCAGCCGGGGACTTTTTGCAGCAGAACACACCACGTCACAAGGCATTGCGAATGGACTTCACTAATCATTGAATATCTAGTTACTGCATCTGAAGGAAGCAAGGTTCTCCCTTTCCCGCTATTTATCATGTAAGCTCCAACAGAGCTGTCCTTTTACATACTGATGGTCCACATTCATGTGCTCAAGCAGACAACATTTTAAAGCAATATCAATATGTAATTTCTGTTAGCGCCCATTGTACTTTTGTATGTTAGCACGACGGTAGCTACATCGCTCTGCTTCGTCAGTCTGAGTCACAGACATTCATGGCTCAATAAGCAACAGTTTGAAAATTCGGTCAACTGCGTAGCTAGCTAACGTTAGCTCGCTGGCTAACAGCTAATGTTATATAATTGTTTCAAAAAAGCTGGGGGCTACACACCCTGACTGTATTAAATTAATTATTGATTAATAAAACACTAAATTACTCAGTCTAAATAATATAGGCTATAGCAAATGGCGGATTCTGAATTAATCAGAAGCAGGTATATTAACAATTATGACCTTTACTTAAATAAACATAAACAACATATACATCCATATCCCTAATCTAATACAATTTAGTAATGCAACAGTGTCCGAATTAATATTTCCTATAACTAATGGTACCAGGTGCCCGGGGTGTTGGAGCTCTTTGCTGTCGGCGAGGGATGGCAGCCACAGATCGCTGAAGGTGGGAGTTGGGGGGGCGCGTCCGAGTTGGTTCCGCAGCTACGGGCTGGAGAGAGTCCGCTATCCAAGCGGGAGGATGTGAGGGAGGGGTGAAGATCGCGTCGATCTTTGAAGAAGTTTTCCGGGTTGTCCAACTGGAGTGACAGACGTGATCGGGCAACGAGCTGGCTGCTCAGCATGAGACGCAACCACTCGCGGTATACTGGATAGCTAGTAGCCCACTAGCTGGCTAGCAGTTCACATCTGTCCCGACTGTAACGTTACACCGAACGGTGCAGTCCAACCTCGGCTTCTGCGAGTCTTCGTGAGCGCTCAATAGTGCATTACAAAGCACTCAGCTATACTAAATCGCCCAACACTAACCACGTTACACTTCACCTCACAATGCAATACACACGTGAATTTCTTCGCTGTCCGTTTTTTTCTCACACTGACAAACTTCCAACGAACATTTCCAAACCCACACTCCGCGAGCTCACGACAGCCAATCACGACACAGACACACAGTGCAGCTCCACGCGCACAGACCATGCAGAACAGATACTTAAAGTATACCACGATAAACATTCTCATCGATATGGAAAATAATACAGGAAATATATGAACTGGGGCGGAACTTAAGGCTTAATGTGGTGACCTAATCTGTCACAATGGAACTGAGCCTACAAAATAATAAACGTATGCAAATATAATCTGGGCATCCAGAACAGGGGGCGTGATAGTACACGTGGGGGGCGTGACAGTACACGGAGAGGGTATGACGGTAACATTGATTACCTTCTAATGTGGGCGTGAAGGGACCTGAGAGACTTTAGTTCAGCCCAAATCCTTATGCCCAGATGACCGGGTTGGAGCAGCTGCAAAGTAACAAGGCTTCCAGGGTCAGCTGTGAGGATTACCTATTGATAGTGGTCCAAGGAAGGACAAACCACGAATTGGCAACAGGGTGTTGGGCATCCAAGGCTCATTGATGCGCAACAGACATGAAGGTCAAAAGCAACTACATGTGAGCGTCAGAACTGGGCCTTTGAGCAAAGAAGGAAGGTCACCTTTGTAAGCTGTAATTAAAGACAGGAAACAGTGATTTGAAAATTTTGACCTGTATCCAGTTAAAATATAATAGCAAAGACAAAATAAATGTTTTAAAAACTTATAAACTTTGTAGTTTTTTAAATAGCTATTTTGAAATGGTTCTCTTCCAGAGAAAGGTGGATTGTCCCCTTCAAGTGGGGGGGTCAGTTGTTACCACAAGTGGAAGAGTTCAAGTATCTCGGGGTCTTATTCACGTATGAGGGGAGGGTGTGGCATGAGATTGACGGACGGATCGCTGCGGCGTCTGCAGTGAAGTGAGTGTTGTACCGGTCCATTGTGGCATAAAAGGAACTGAACATAAAAGCGAAGCTCTTGATTTACTGGTTCATCTACACTCTAACCCTCACCTTTGGTCACAAGCTTTGGGTTGTGACCGAAGAATGAGATCGCAAATACAAGTGGCCAAAATGAGCTTTCTCCTTAGAGTGGCTGGGCTGATCCTTAGCGATAGGGTGAGGAGCTCAGACATCCGAGTAGGCTCAGAGTAGAACCGCTGCTCCTCCGCGCCAAGAGGAGTCAGTTGAAGTGGTTCAGACATCTGGTGTGGATGCCTCCTGGATGCCTCCCTTTAGAGGTTTTCCAGGCATGTCCAACAGGGAGGAGGCCCTAAGGCAGACCTAGGACACGCTGGAGGGATTATGTCTCCCGCCTGGCCTGCGACTGGCTTGGGGTCCCCCAGGTAGAGTTGGACGAAGTGGCTGAGGAGGGGGGTGCCTGGGCCTCTCTGCTTAGTCTGTTACACAGCCCCAGGTAAGTGGAAGACAACGGATGGATGGATGGATGGATGGATATTTTGAAATGTAATGTATGTGACATGTGCCAATGATGTTAGGACGTGCATATTTACCACTTTTAATATGACCTCTGCTTTCAGTCATCATTTTTGGAATAAAGGACACTCATTACTGGAGTTCCAGAGGCAGAGTTTGTTTCCCTTCTTGCTTGATATAAGACTCAGTTGGTCAACAGTCTGGGGTCCCTGTTACTACATATATTTTACACATCATACTCTGCCGTAAGTCCTCAGTGGGAGAACTGGTCCTGACTGCGGGCAGGCCCGTCTAGAACCTGCGCTCTGTGACTACGAAGCCATGTTGTTTTCATACTTGTGCAGTGAGGCTTGTCATTAGCTTGGTGAAACAAGCGGAAGGATCCCTGGAAAAGATGATGCCCGGAAGCCTGCATTAGTTGTTCCAAAATGTGTTTGCACCCTTCTGGGGCAGTTGTACCTTCATGCATGTGGGAGTTGCTCATGCTGACAGCACTAATGCAGCCCCAGAAGTCATGCTGTTGCAATATTTGCTGGGTGTGGCTTGACATTATTCTGCCAGGACAAGCTGGGACATCCCTGAGCAAAGATTATTTCCAGAGGGCAGCATATCTTGTTCCGAGATGCATATGCATGTGGTTGTCAGTGCGTAGCTTGTAATTTATTTATTTATTTTTTTCAAAACAAGCAAAGCCTTTGGGTGCAGAAACTGAACTGAATCACCTCTTGAAATTATCTGTTCACTTCTCAGTTCAGCTGAGCTCTCATGGCACTACTTCTTGTGACCCCAAAGACTAACTGAAAATGGCTACTACGCATGAACAATGTTAACAAAACTAACATTTGCTGGGGGAAAAAAATACTTTTCTTTTTCTTTTTTGACAAGTATTGATTATCAAATAAGTTTTGGTGCAAGTTTCACAAGACTAGCTTTGTGTGATGGCTGGTGTGTTGAGATGCCAAACGCAGCGGGCGGAATAAAAGGAAGTCACGCAGATTGAGAGAGAGACAAACAAATAAAATAAGAGAGAGAGACTCGCGCTTCCAATGGACCTAGATCGTGTCCGAGTGCAAGGAAGCAAAACAAGCTCGGCAGAACGAATAGAAAGGGAAAAAATGTTGGAAACCGAGATAAGAAGAATTGGCACCAGACGGTGCCCAGAAAGAGGGAAAAAAATAGAAAGATTCCCTTGCTATATAGAACTTTTCCTCTTTTGCAGATAAACCTCAACAACTTTCTTACTACAGACCTTACTGGCTAAACTGCAAACAAAACACTGACATTCTAGCAAGAGCAGTGAGGCGGAACTAGGGCTTAAATAGAATCCGGGCGACGCCCCCAATTAATGCCAGCTGGCCCAAGAATCCGATAGTGGGCAAACCGATATCATCCCGGACGAGAGGAACCAAGAAAGTTCTCAAAGCCTCCAAAAACCATGACACTTTGACACTCACTGCAATCACTCAGCGAGACTGATTCAAGGTCCGGCCGTGGGAAAATGGTTCTGGTGCCGAAGGGGTTAAATGGCGCCAGAATGTGATTGGCTGAAGGGGAAAAACACATCAAATTGGTGAAACCATTTGTGAAAGTTTTATCAGTAAGAGAAGTTTCAAAAATGCAATCACAAATAGAATGGCGTCAACACAAACACATTATGAATTTGTGAATAAATTTAGTTGTTTTCACTGATATTTCAAAAATGTGAGTGTTTTTTAATATGATATGTTTTTGGATTTTTTGGGCATTTGTTTCAAATGAGAAATATTTGTGTGCATAAGAAAATATTTGTGAATATGAAAAATATTTCTGTGTGCATAAGAAAAGTATTTTTGAGCACACAACTGTGTTAATAAGTTCTTACATATATTTGTGAATGGTTTTTGTTTATTTGAATGTGCGTAAGAAAAAGATTTGCAATCATAACCCTTTTTTTATAAATCATGACATATATTTGTGAATCTTTTTGACTTATTTACCATTACTGAGACTTAACTGACCCCATAAATACGTTACATTTTCATTTTCATCACACTGTACAAAAAAAAGTTGTCTTAACTGAAAAAAGTTAGTGTCCAGGCTGCCTTAAAATTTTAAGCTCATTGAACTTGAGATGACAAGTTGAGGTAATATTCAACTTATAATCTTAAATTCAGTTAACTTGAAATTTTAAGGCAGCCTGGACACTAAATTTTTTCAGTTGAGACAACTTTTTTTTTTTTTTTTACAGTGCAGACCTGGGACCATTTCTCCAAAAAGAAAGATTTTAGTCCCCATATCCAGTTGCAAACAGTTGTCTGACCTTCTTTATGACCACTTTGGAACCGCGGCTTCTTCCTTGCTGAGCGGATTTTAGGTTAAGTTGATATAGGACTCATGTTACTGTTATCTCTTTCCTGCAACATCTCCCCAAGGTTATTCGCAGGGTCACTGTGAATTATTAGTACTTTTTTCTGCCAAAATATGCTTATCTCTAGGTGACAAACAGCACTTCCTTTCCTGAGCCGTTTGACTGCTATGTGTTCCATGGCATTCATACCAGGGAAATATTATTTGTACAGATGAATGAATTATTTTAAGGCATTTGGAAATCGCTCCTAACAGTGAACCAGACCTCTGGATGTCCAAATTTTTCCTCAGAGGTTTTGGCTGATTTCTTTTAGTTTTCCCATAATATCACGCAAAGAGGCACAAAGTCTGAAGGTAGGTCTTAAAAATGCAACCACGGGCACACCTCCAATTTAGTCAAATGATCTCAGTTAGCCTATCATTTTCTAGAATTTTCCAAGTGTTTTATAGGCACAGTTAACTTTTGGTATGTAAACTTCTTATCTGCTGGGTGTCAGCATTTATAATTAATTATATGCTTTTTTTGTATTATGTATTTGATTTCAAAAGTACTGTTGTCAATTCTATTTCCATATTTTTCAACTATCCGCATGTCCCCATGAGTCTGTGTTTACCTTCCCGCTCCTGTGCGTCATGTCTTCCTTGTTTAGTTCTCCCTCATTGAATAATTGTCTCGTTTGTAACCCCACCCCTCTGTGGTACCGCCAGCTTCTCGCTCCACCTGTTCATTGATCCCTAATCATCCCTCTACCTTTATACTCTCCCTGTATCTTGTTGTCCCTCATGTAATCATCTCTGCTGTTATTTTGCTCTGTCTCAAGTTTTTTCTGAGTGTTTTCTTGTGTTTGAAGCAACCTTTGTTTCTCCAGTTCACAAATTTGAATCGCCCTCTTTGTCTGACTTATTGGTTCTTGGATTTTTACCTCCGCCAAGGAGGTTATGTTTTAGGCAGCGTTTGTCAGTTAGTTTGTCTGTTTGTTTGTTAGTTAGCAAGATAACTCAAAAAGTAATGCACCGATTTTGATGAAATTTTCAGAGAAAGTGGGTATTAAGTCAAGGAACAGGTGAATAAATTTTGGCATATCTAGGCCAAAATACAGGTGAGATATATGCCAAAGTTCAAGATTTCAAGTCTTTCCAATGGGCCAGAGTTCCGATCGCCGTGCTTTTGGATTTTGCTGCCCCCTGGCGGAAGTCTGCGCTCTCTGAGTGCTTTTCTAGTTGTTTGTGTTTTTGTGTTGCATTCTGCACTTTTGGTGTTTGGATCCCTGCCCATCATTTGTTTCTGTCTGGTGATTTTTGTACAGCAATCTCATCTCTCGTTTTAGCGCAGACTGTTTGTTCTTATATTTGGCTGAATAAACTCTGAGAACATTTTTACTACTGTCTACCTGAGTCCCTGAGGGCATCACTGGCATTATTATATAGTGAAGTATAAGTGATTAATTGTGTCATGCTTGAAGCTGATGTCCTAACCAACTTGTCGCGACTATAATTTGTTGCATCTGTGGAGTGGTCAATAAATGAGCTTTAATTACTTTAACCTTCAGTGAATGTGAACTTCTGACTTTAGGTGGACTATAGCCCGTATTTGGATGGTTTTTAGGGTATTTGTGTCCGTGTGTTTTATGCTATAAAAATGGCAAATAAGGACATTCACTGATCAAGCATAAGAACATAACGGAATACATCACTACTGAAATTGAAAACAGCTGATCAGTTCTGAATTGGCCCACACTGACACTACCACACGCGATCTGCTCTGAGAAGTGGCATCACATTCAATGACTCTGTGTACAAGCTGTTTCACATATCTGAGCCAGTGGGGGTCCATGTGTGGCCAATCACACAAATTCCAGCCTCATTTCAACATTTTCCCTGAAAGGCCCAATGGTACATGTTATTAATGGCAGGCACGCTTAATGTCATTTTATATGAGCGTGCACTGCATGTTCTGATGGTTTGTTTTGAAAAGATATGCACAAAGATATCTATGCACTCCTTGGTTCAGGGCTGTTTTTTATCATTAGGATTTGGCCACTTAGTTCCATTGAAGGCAAATCTTAATACCACCACACGCCATCACATCCAGAACACTGGCGTAGCGGCAGCCCCCGCGGTGCTGGGCGGGGGCTCGCAGTTCAGGGGGCCCTACTTGATTTTTTTTCCCCTTTACATTTTCTATCTACTTGGGTTTCCGTCAAATGGAGCAGGGCACAGAGGGCGGGGCCCCGTCCGTTCTATACAGCGCCCATAGACTGTATATAAAAGATAATATGTAATTTTTTTATGTACAGTCCATGTACGCGACCTGTCATGTGTATCGTTCCATTCGTTAGTTATCAGCGATATAGCTCTTCTTCATCTTTGCCAATGCTCATTGGCTGGTTGGGCAGCACCCAAAACAAAGCAGGAAGTAAAATGAAGCGCAAATACCCAAGTGCTGTTAAAATTAAACAAAATGAGAGTGAAAGCTGAACAGGAGAGGGCCAAGCTACCAAAAATAACAACACTGTACCGGCAGGTAGCAAAGGTAGATTCTAACGTTTCTCCTGATGCATCGGCAGTAAGCTCTTCACCCTGGCCGGCCACTGCAAACCCCTCGGTTAGCTCCGAGTCCAAGCAGACAGCGCAGTCAGGCCCCCAGTTAGGGGCAATTTTAGGGTTCAAGAACATCAGGGGCTAAGGAAAAAGGAACAGGGGCTGAGGTTGTACAAGCGCGGAAAATCTTTGGGGGCCCCGTAGGGGCCTATGTGTCTTTTTGCACCATGCAAAAAGACATATAGGCCTACACTGTGTTGACTCTAGAGCTCATCCAGACTGCAAACCACAAAATACAGAAAATACTTGTGTAGTGTGTGTGTGTAGTTGAACTCTTTTAATATATTGTAAGCGATAACATAAATCCAGTAGGTGGCGGTAATACACCAATTGGTCTGTGTACTACCATAAAATCAAAAGGAAGAAAAATTCGTCTCGCGTCCGGTGTGAAAGCATGTAATCTTTGGCCGTGTTCGAAACCGCGGACTAACATACTACTCGCACTGCTCGCACTACCGATGACGTCAGATTAAGGGGACATGGTGCTTTTATTCGTGGGGAGTGATTTTGTGACCCCGAAAAGTTTCCGGATGTATGCTAGATCGGGAAAATATTTCGTGGGTGCATCGCAAGCTCACTATTCAATTACCTGTGCTCGAAACCTCGTACATTAACACTGGCAATTACGTCAGAGGTAGGGGGTAGGGTGTTCACTGATGCGTGGGGAGTGAGTTTGTGTCCGAAAGAAGTTTCCGGATGTATACTAGATCGTGCAGATCTTTTGTGGGTGCATCGTATGCACACTATTCATACACAAATTGCCCAAGTTGCAACGCGACGTAAACTGCCAAGAAAAAACTCGCCGAGAAATAATAAGAAGCCACTTTAACTGCAAAACATCGAAACCTGTGGGACACGACACGGCACCAGCCAGGAGCAGCGTCAATACAAACGTGAGTAAAATTCTTAATTTGTAATACGGGTCACATATGGTAAAATAATATTCAGCTGAAGGTGTATTGAATGAATTATTTCAGAGTTGCAAAGAACGTTTCCGTCCGCTTATATACTGTCAGCATGTTGGATCTAACTACGCACATCTTGCTCGTTTGTCCGTTTCTTATAAGGGCAGATGAAGATACAGGGCGCCTCATCTCGTGGAGAGCCTGCAATGAGGCGCTCTTCCCAGTGGGGCTCAATGCGGCGGTCAGAGGATTTCAGTATGTAAATAATATTATCGGTGTATTGCAACGCTAGGAAATGCTTATATTCAGTTAGGTCGATGTCACCGATGTTATGTTTCTGTAGAATGTTAATAAAGGAGCATGGCCTGGAGGGCAAGGTGGAGCCACGGTGGATAAAACAGAAATGGGAGAACCTCAAACAGAAATATAAAGTTAGTTGAAAAATCATATGCACTGCAGTCAACACAAATGAAACAAGATGATGATGGGGATCGTGAGCTTAATCAAAATGTTAACAAAAAATGCTTTTTGTATAATTCTGTTCTGAATTGGGAAAAAGTTAATAAAGTTGAGGGAAAAAGACAGCGTTGTTGATTTTCAAGTGACCATGAAAATGTAAGCGACAACAAGTGATATCAGAGTTGTGACCAGCTGGTTTATTGCATTGTGTATTTTCATATACTTTTACATTACTCTGGTCTGATTTTGCATAACAGCCTAGCACGAGAGAAAAAACTGTCAAGTACCATGGAATACGCACACAAATTGCATTGCCTGAGAGAACCTAAATAATAATGGAAGGTGTTGCGTCTGTTTTTTGCTCTGCAGAAATGTAATAAATATTGCAAGGGAACATGAAAAAGTGAAATATCAACCTGTTGACTAACTTCACTAAAAAGCCCTCTTTTTCAGGTGGCAACGATCATACATGAATTGAGCAACTTCTCTTTTAACTGTCATTGTCCAGCACCATGTTTTAGGGAGAGACCTTTGACTTCTACACTTAGCCATAGGTCTTCCTGCAATTTTTCTGTAATCATGACTTATCCGCTATGCAGGTGATTGGTCCGCATAGTTTTACCAGAGCCCTGTTAGCCAGCGCGTTTCCAGGTTGATCAAGACAGGACTTCATGGTTACTGTATCAGCCCAGGTGGTTAAACCACCCACTAAACCCACTAACTTCTTCCTGCCTGGCAGTCCTATACTTTACCTGTTTCCAGCTCTTATGACTCGGACGAGGGGTTGGATTTTTAAGAGGCAATAATTAAAGAACTATTAGACAACTATGTACACCAGGGGTGAATCACTCTTAATAGTTTAGATAAATCAGGAACTAAGAACTCCCTGGGCAGAGTAACACAAACCAAAAAAAAAAAAAACTAACAAAAATCATGTTCTTGCAGCAATGCAATGGGAACATCAGAAGCAAACACTTATGCTGCAAGTCTGCCCCTGAGGGTGTCCCCGGACCGCTGGAGTGGCCCGTGGGCTTCAACATCATCCCTATCATCGCCATCATCCTCGTCTTTGACCTCAGGCTCCAAGACATCCCCATTTTCGAGGCAGACATTGTGCAGGAAAAGGCAGGCACAGATGACCTCAGGCACAAACTCCACCTTCGCCTCCAGTGCCTTCAGGAAAATTAACTGCCACCTGGTCTTGAGGACCCCAACTGCCCTCTCCACCGCACACCGTGCCCTGGACAGCCTGGTGTTGTACCTGGTCTCCACAGGATTCCGGACAGGCTCCTGGAATGGCTCTGCCAAGCACGGGTATCCGCCATCGCTCGGCAGACACCATCCAGGAGGTGGGTACAGTTGGTGACCGTACAAGGGGCTGCACCTCAGGACCCGCGCATCATGGACGCAGCCAGGGAAGCCCACCACCACATCCAGAAAGCGACCCTTGTGGTCGCAGATGGCCTGGAACTGGACCGAGTTGAACAGCTTCCTGTTGTAATAGTCCACTGCAAACCGCCCAGGTGGAACAATGTGGACATGGCAGCCATCAATGCTCCCACCCACCCAACCAAAGGCTGGGGAACCAGACAGCTGCTGGAACCCGGCTCCAATCTCCTGCAGCTTATCCGGGGTGGGGAGGTGGATGAGCCTCCTGGAAACCCCCTGGATGCCCTTACTGACCCGGTGGATCATGTCATGGCATGAGGTGCGGGGAATGTCAAAGGCCTCTGGCGCGACCCGGTAGGACGTTCCAAAGGCCAGCCAGTACACAAACACCAGCACCTCTATCGACTTCCCCCATCCATGGTCCTTCTCTCCCAGGAGATGGATAAGGCTCTCCAGCAATGACCTTCATGGGCGAAAGTCCTTCCGCAGGTCACCTCCCTCAAAATACAGGCGCAACAGGGGACCCTGGGGATTCACCCTGCAGTATGGCCCTCTCGAACCCAACTATAAAGGACAATATTTTAAATTATTAATTGGACTATGTATTGAATGTTGTTAAATAATTTCATATACATTGTTAACTATTTAATGCAATTAGTTACAGAGCCATTTTCTTTATCTTTACTATATGATAATGTAATTATTTATTAAACTTTAAAGAAAAGTGAAGTAATGTATTAAATTTCTCATTGGAATATTTCTATGAAATAATTGCATTTTGACTGTTTTTTTAAAGATTAAATTCACATTTGCCATCTTATTATTTTTGTATCTTATTTTAATATATCTGAGCTCAAATGTTCCCCTTTATGCAGAATACAAATAAAGGAGTTTTTTCCCTGTTTTAATTAATGCTTTATCACCCAGTATTTGTATTGCAGATACTGGCCAAAATGGTTCAATTGAAGTAAAACATTCAAAAATTCAATTACGGAATTAATTTAGCCATTACATTTCGGTATTCATGAATTCAGGTGTATATAACTGCGCCAAGGGGTTAGTGTGAATTTAGGCTACTTTTTCCCTACAATTTCATTTGCAGAGCATTTGGCGCGTTCTGCTCATTATACGTAACTGTTTGGGTTTAAGTTTTGTTTCAAGTAGAAATACGATAACATTATGCATGATAATTAACATTAAATGGTAATTTAAAGAATACTTTCTTCGTGGTCATTCTTTGGTTGACAACTGTTTTTTGCTTGAAGCCAGGTTAACATTTCACTCTCATCTGTTCACATCATCCACTGGGAGTAAGTAAGCTGAGTGAAAGTAGAAACTTGTTTTTAAATGGTATCTTACCTATGATGAATATTTATAAGCGCACAGATGAAACGCTGACGGCGGGCCGATTGACTCCGTTGTGTCCTTGGCCGCATCTTCAGCAAGTAAGGCATAACGGCGAAATGCCGGGGGTCGAATGGGGTCGAAAACTGCTATTTTAGGTTGGCTAAAGTCAGGTTGGCTAAACATCCTGTTTCAATCCCCTCAAAACGACTGCACATTTTCCCCCCTTTGGTCTTCCGCGTATTGTTGGGTTAAGAGGATTTTGTTTTATAGATCACAATGGAAAATATTAATTTCTCAAACGGGTTGGTTCGTAAATCATTATTTTATACCACACAGAAGATGGCGGTAATACACAAATTGGTGTGCAATTCACCATATAATTCAAAAGAAGAAGAAGGAAGGGTTCGCTCGTAGGAAGAACCGAGTAGTGTGACTAGTGTGTAGAGAGAGTAGTATGTAGACCGTAGAGCACGGTTTCGAACAAGGCCATTGACTAAGAAACCAACACTAGTTTCATAACTATAAACGTGATGCTCGCAGATCTCCCTGTCGCGTGCGGCATAGTTCACTGCGTGCACCGTACGTGTGAACACAAGCTCTAGGCTACGTTTTCTACGTCCTCTTCTTCTTCTAGTTTTATGGCGGGTGTTATTCGGACATCTTCTTCTTCTTCTTCGTCCTGTTTTTAGTCCTCCCAGTTGAAGAACGTAACGGTCCCCACGGAAACAAAAACATGGCGCCTGGCTAACTGGTTACATTGGACATTTAGGCGAAAAACAGTGAAAATGAAGTCTTTTTGATCCTAATAACACTGTCAGGGCTTACAGACACTTCGAAAATATCACACGAATAGAGAATTGGGTTGCACAAAACTTCCGTTTTGAACAATTATGAGTCCTGACCTGTTCCTAATCGGGGAGAACAAGCCGGACCTGTTGACTGTGGAGTGCTCTCGGAGTGAACCTTCTGTTAATTATAAAAATGACTGAGAACAGGTCAAGACTAATAATTGTTTTAAATGGAAGTTTTGTGCAACTCAATTCTCTGTTCGTGTTCTGCAACTGGACTGAATTTAGCCAATGATTTAATTGCTGTTAGATCGCATACGGAGAGAAACCGTGTCTTCGGCTGCCAAATAAGATAATTGGAAAACGAGTTAATAAATGAAAATGATTGAGAACTACTAATTGCAGCCAAAAAGGGACATGTCTCAACACCTCCGCTGGCTACGCCAGTGTTGGCAAGTACACGTGCCAAAATAAAATTATCCCTTTGTTCTAAAAATTTATAGAGATTGGTAATCAACATGGTATATTGAAATGTATTTATGACCACAATGACGTTTCATGACACCTAGAAATGTTAAAACGAAGACATTTCAATGATAAACCTATCTGGTCCGTTATCTTCAATTTCTTCACTGGAGGCAGCCATTGAGTCATTGTATGAAGGTAAATATGTTGCAAAATGGGAGAGCGTGTACACTTGATTTGAGAACTTGAAGAATAGAATGTGAGAATGTGTAGAACGAAAGTGTGAACTTGTAAATGCCTATTTTCATGTTCGTGTGGGTTAAATTTGCTGTCACGAGGGGAAAAAAAACACACGGGTGCTTGAAAAAAATATGTGAACTTGCGGATTGAAATATTCACTTGTGGAAAATATTCACACACACGGGAGAAAAATATTAATAAATGTGTAGACTGATATTTGCATGAATAGAGTGACAGCTACATCCATAAGGACAGATACAACCGCAACTCAGCGACTGCAACTTCTCAAATGTGTCCCAGCAGTTTCAAATCTGCGCGCCTTGACTTTTGCAGCACATCTTGCGATGTGTCTGTAGCAAAACCAATTTGCACTTGTAGAGAGAAGGGGGGGGGGGGGGGGATGGGGAGGAGTTTACCCAGAGCCATCTAGAGAGAGAGTCGCGTCAACTCCGTTCACTCCGATGGACTAATTTTTTACAGTAATGGCAGGTCGTAGAGTCTCGCAATAGTACCCGAAAGTTAGCGACAAACACTAGTCCAGCAGCTGAGATGAAGCGGTATGGACCGTTTGTGATGATCTTTCCAAAGGTATGCCGATTTAAGAATTACCCAGCGAACACACTTACGTTTCCGAGACGTCGTGACCACGTAACCGGACGACCTTAGATTCGTCATGGCAACGTAACTACTTACGTCGTGACAACCGGAAAAGTGAAATTCCTGGATAATGTTATGGCCCCAATTTGTTATTACAATTTACAACACAACAGCAACAGCATGGGATGACAGACACAGTTTTAAAAACTTGAACACATTTAATTAACAATGACAATAAAAACTAACTAATCTTCTGACCAAGTTTGAGTATAAAAAACAGAAATATTTACAGTTTCCTGGTGATGTGCTGGGTGAGGAAAAAGGCTCAAACACAGGCAAAAATCCACAAAAGAAACTTCACAGGTCTTGAACAGAAATGACAGGTCTGATCACACGTATCCTTCTTCTTGCAATTTCTCCTACTACTTTACTGTCTCAATTCTTTTCCTTATATACTCTTTTGCAGACCCCACCCACATTTAGACCTCTTTTTTTTAATTTTCGGGGACTTGCCCCAGGCATGTCCAGGACATGTCTAAACCTAGCTCCAGTCTGAGCTTAATAAAAGAAAGGTAAACACTGCCATCTAGTGGCCTCTATTCGCATTACACCTCCATTCCAAAAGGGAAAAATTTTGACTCATAAAGGCAAAATTTTTCTTTTCAATACAAAATGGTTAAGTGAACACTTGTCTATATATACATATCATACAATATTCAAATAAACACGTGATATATATATATATATATATATATATATATATATATATACACTACCTGGCAAAAGTATTAGGACGATCCTCATTCTCACTCAACCTTTGATGTACGTGCTATATTACACATGTGAGTGTTGTAGGAATTTAATGGTGTCCTAAAATGTACATGTAAACATCACAGAACATTATTTGAACATTTGGGGAAGCTACAGACATACAAATTGGCATATTTTTTCTCTGCATAAAAAACTCTCACTTTGGGTCTGTAATAAATAAGAGATATTATAATAAATAGTGCTTGCAAGATGGTAATCTTCAAATTTACAAGTTTGGAATTGTGTCTTTGTTATAATGGAAGACCACGGCTACTATTAGTTCAATCAATATGATCAGGTGTGGCACATGGAGTGATTTTGATTCTCTATAAAAGGAGGGTCAAGACTTAGAATAATTCAGTTTGGTGTATCCAAAATGGGGTCTGTATTTTTATTTGAATAAACAACTATTTCCAAATATGATACATTCACTATTTTCAACTGCACTGTAAGAAAATCACACGCATAAATAGTGACGTCCTAATACTTTTGTCAGGAAGTGTATATACATTTTCAAACACGGGATAAGCAATCAGCAATCACATTGTCAGCACCCTTTACATGCTTAATTTCCAAGTCAAACTCCTGTAAAATCAAACTCCAATTCATCAATCTCCGATTCTTGTTTTTCATCTTACTCAAAAACATTAACGGATTGTGGTCAGTGTACACAATCATTGGCTTTTGTCCTGTACAAACATAAACCTCAAAGTGTTGTAAAGAAAGAACCAGAGCCAACAGCTCCTTCTCTATTGTGGAATAGTTCCTTTGGTGGCGATTGAACTTCCTGGAGAAGTATGCCACGGGATGCTCAATGTCATCAGAGTCACTTCTCGGAAGGAGCACAGATCCACAAGCTTGGTCGCTAGCATCGACTGCGATGGAGAACGGTTTGTTGAAGTCAGGAGATTTGAGCACGGGGAAGTGACACAGCAGAGACTTCAGGCGATCGAAGGCTTTCTGGCATGCATCATCCCAAGTGAACTTTACGCCTTTCTTCAGTTGGTTAGTTAGACTGAGAGCAATCTCAGTAAAGTTCTTGTAGAACTTGCGGTAGTACCCGATCATTCCAAGGAAGCGGCGCAAAGCTTTTTTGTTGTCAGGAACTGGAAAGTCCATGATGGCTTGGACTTTAGCATTTATGGGTGCCACCTTACCCTGGCCTATGACGTAGCCAAGATAGGTGACAGTAGCACAACCAAAGTCACTCTTGTTCAGGTTAACAGTCAGGTTAGCCTGGGTCAGGCGCTGGAACAACGTCTCTACATCTTTTAGATGTTCTTCCCAGGAGTCACTCCATGTGATCAGGTCATCGATGTATGCACCCGTGTGTGGCAACCCGGCGATTGTAGACTGTATCATCCTTTGGAACGTGGCTGGGGCATTTTTCATGCCAAAGGGTAGGACTTCATACTGGTACAATCCAGATGGTGTGGCAAAAGCAGAGATGCTCTTGGCCCTCTCAGTTAAAGGCACACACCAATAACCCTTCAATAAATCAATCTTGGTCAGAAACTTTGCTTGCCCTACTCTATCAATACAATCATCAATCCTAGGTATTGGAAACACATCAGTTCTAGTTACAGCATTGACTTTGCGATAATCTGTACAGAATCTAGTACTTCCATCAGGTTTTGGAACTAGCACACAGGGTGAACTCCAATCTGAGTTGGAGGGTCTGATAATATCATGTTTTAACATGTACTCAAACTCTTTCTCAGCAATCTTTCTCTTTTCAGGATTCATCCGGTATGGATGCTGTTTTATTGGTTTGGCATCACCAACATCTACATCATGAGAGGCTATAGTAACTCTCTTTGGAACATCAGGAAACAAATCCTCATATTTCTTGATCAACCTTTCAAACTGATCTCTCTGTGAGGGTTCTAAGTGCTGGAGTTTTACATCAAGATTTTGCAACACTTCAGTGTTTGACAATTTACAACAAAGAACTTCAGCTTTAATTCTTGGTTCATCATCTTGAAACTCCCCCTCATCTTCACACGTTTCGACCATTGGAGAATCTGAAGTGACAGCTGCAACCCTAGCATTTCTGTCATGATAAGGCTTTAGCATGTTAATATGACACAATTGTTTTGGTTTTCTCCTATCTGGAGTCTTCACAATGTAATTGAGATCATTGAATTTTGTCAGAATTTCATAAGGACCATGAAATCTAGCCTGCAATGGATTGGACTGCAAGGGAAACAACACAAGGACCTTGTCTCCTGGTTTAAACTCACGGCTTCTAGCCTTATGATCATACCAAGTTTTCATTTTTCCCTGACTTGATTTCAAGTTCTCTTTGGCTAGGTCACAAGCTGCACGCAATCTTTCCTTGAACTTGCTAACATAGTCTAACAGACTAATGTACGGCTCTTCCTCTTGCCATTGTTCACTCAATAATAGCAAAGGTCCTCTCACTTCATGACCAAACACTAGCTCAAATGGACTAAATCCAGTAGACTCCTGCACTGCTTCTCTAGCTGCAAACAACAGCAAATGAACACCTTCATCCAAGTCTTTCTCATGGTCATAACAATAAGTCCTCATCATTGTCTTGAGAGTGGAATGAAACTGCTCTAAGGCACCCTGACTCTCTGGATGATAGGCACTAGAAAGAATCTGCTTTGCACCTAGTTCATACACAACCTGCTGAAACAATCCTGAAGTGAAATTGCTACCTTGGTCTGACTGAATTTCCCTGGGAAGGCCAAACAACGTGAAGAACTTTATCAAAGCCTTTGAGATTGCAGTTGCCTTGATGTTACGTAGAGGTATGGCTTCAGGGAATCTGGTAGATGCACACATGATTGTCAACAAGTACTGATTTCCAGATCTAGTCTTGGGTAATGGACCAACACAATCAACAATGACCTTAGAGAATGGCTCCCCAAATGCTGGGATAGGCTGCAATGGAGCTACAGGTGGGTCTAACTGGTGTTTTCCAACTACCTGACAAGTGTGACAGGTTTTGCAAAAGTTGGAAACGTCTTTCCGAAGCCCAGGCCAAAAGAAGTGTTTCATGATCTTATCAACAGTCTTGTTAACACCAAGATGACCTCCTAAAGGTAAACTATGAGCCATTGTTAAGATCTCATTCCTGTAGACCTTCGGAACAACAATTTGCCTGACCACTGCCCAATCTGCATTGGCGGGGATATCAGGAGGGCGCCACTTCCGCATCAGCACACCATCCTTGAGATAATACCCAACTGGAACTGCGTCTATTTCTTTATCAGGAAGGGCTCTCCTCTTTAGTGCACAAATTTTAGGATCATTAGTTTGCTCCTCAATCAACCGCTTTCTGGACAGAGACAAGTCTCCAGACACATCAAAATCACCAGACCCATCCGGCTGGCTGAATAGAGAACTGATAAAAGTATCTGATAAGTCCTCAAACGGAGAAACCATAGTAGGCCAATCGGAGTCATGAGGCGAACCACCTGAGTCCTGACTACTCAATGTGCTGGACGGCACCACATCATCTTCTTCTTTAGCCTTCTTGGCCATAGCACGAGTCACTGCGCAAGAAGGATACAGAGATGGGTCCTCATCCCCATCTTCAGTGCTCGGCTGTGAAGTAAGATGTACAGGGGGAACTACTTTGCCCCCAGCCAGGTCATTGCCTAGCAACAGAGAAACACCCTTTATAGGTAAACTTGACATAAGTCCCACCTTTACCTGTCCTGTAACTAAATCTGACTTCAAGAATATAGAGCGCAGGGGTACAGATACAGTCCTCCCTTCAATACCTTGTACAAGTATGAAATCCCCTGAAGCGGTCTCATCACGTAACTCCAAGGAGTCCATCAACAAAAGTGACTGAGAAGCTCCGGTATCCCTTAGGATATATATGGGGACAGGAGTAGTATGCTCATTCAGAGCCACAAATCCCTCTGACACAAATGGAAGAAATTCCTCCCTCACGAAGTCAGCTGTATCAGGCTTTTTAGCCCCACAAGAAGCAGGCAATTTAGCAGATCGGTTATCTACTACAGGGGTTTCTAACCTTGTTTTCACAAAGGCATTTGGTTTGGTATCCTTTTCTTTCTTTTTCTTTTTTAGCTTTAAGGAACCAACAGTTAGTTGTAACATGACCAGATTTCTTGCAATAACTGCAAACTAGACCACTTTTGTCACTGTCAGCTTTCACACTTTGATCAGACCTGTTACTGGATTTCTGAGCACCATCACCAGATTTGTCTTTGTCTTTGGGTGAGGAATCTTGGGTATCACCATAACCCTTTTTCTGAAATTGGGACCATCTATTGTTACTGCTAGACTGAAATTTAGACTTATGTGTGAGAACATATTCATCTGCAAATTTGGGAGCTGACTGCAAATTCAGTGCTTGCTTCTCATTAAGGTAGGTCTTAACATCATCCTTAACACAGTTCTTGAATTCTTCAACTAACACCATCTCTTATAGTGAGTTGAAATCATCCTTGACCTCAATAGAAGTACACCAGCGCTCAAAGCAAACCTGCTTCTCATTAGCAAATTCAACATAAGTCTGATTTTCAGATTTCTTCAAACCTCTGAATTTCTGTCGGTAAGCCTCTGGAACCAACTCATAAGCTCTCAAAATAACCTTTTTGACAACCTCATAATCAGAGGAATCATCTGCAGACAAAGCCGAATAGGCTTGTTGAGCTTTACCCTTGAGGACAGTTTGCAACATCAGAGGCCAGTGTTCCTTTGGCCACTGGCAACTCTTTGCTACCTTTTCAAAACACTGGAAATAGTTTTCAACATCCTTTTCTGCAAATGGAGGCACCAGTTTTACCTCCTGGCTAGGACGAAATTTATTTTCAGTTGCAATTTTTATTTTTAGTTGCTCCATTTGGAGTCTTTCTTCTCTATCGAGTTTCTCTAATTCAAAATCTCTCTGTCTTGCAAATTTTTCTAACTCAAATTCTCTTTGTTCCCTTTCTTTCTTCTCTTCTCTAGCTAATTTTTCCAACTCAAACTGCCTTTGTTTTTCTTTTTCTTCCCTTTCAATCTCTAGCATTTTTAATGTAAGTTCCATTTCTATATTTGGATTTTCCACTGGAAACTGTTCCAGATCTCCTGGTGCAGACACATTTTCATCAATGTAATATTCAACTATCTCTCTAGCCAGTCTTGCTTTTTGCATGGCTGGTTTTACCTCTGTCAGCTCCAAATGTCTGCATATTTCCAACAGTTCTGTCTTTTTAAAAGACTTCAAAACCCCTACGGTTGGTGATGCCAAGAAATCATCCATTGCTGTTGTCAATATATTTATATAGGAAAATTCACAAAAACAATTTTACAATCTGAAATGTTAGATTTTTAATAAATGACTCACAAAATGGTCTATCCCGGACCTTGAGCCCCCAATTTGTTATGGCCCCAATTTGTTATTAGAATTTACAACACAACAGCAACAGCAAGGGATGACAGACACAGTTTGAAAAACTTAAACACATTTAATTTTTAACAAAGACAAATAACGACTAAACTAATATTCTGACCAAGATTGAATTCAAAAAACTGAAATATTTACAGTTTCCTGGTGATGTGCTGGGTGAGGAAAAAAAAGCTCAAACACAGGCAAAAATCCACAAAAGAAACTTCACAGGTCTTGAACAGAAATGACAGGTCTGGTCACACGTATCCTTCTTCTTGCAATTTCTCCGACTACTTTACTGTCTCAATTCTTTTCCTTATATACTCTTTTGCTGACCCCACCCACATTTAGACCTCTTTTTTTTTACTTTTCGGGGACTTGCCCCAGACATGTCTGAAACATGTCCAAACATAGCTCCAGTCTGAGCTGAATAAAAAAAGGTAAATACTGCCATCCAGTGGCCTATATTCACATTACAGAATTAAACATCAAAATAGGAAAAATCAAGATAATAAAAGGAGACGTACATGAAACACTGCCATAAAAAGAATTTAAACCGTAAAATCAGCAAAAGCAAGCCTAAAAAATGAGTCTTTAAAAGGGATTTAAAAGACAATAGAGACTCAGCATCTGAAATGAGCCTTGGCCCACAGAACACGCGGCGCTTCTGGATCATGCTCAACAATGGCTTCCTTTTTGCATAATAAAGTTTTAGGTGGCATCTGTGGATGGCACGGCAGACTGTGCTTACAGACAGTGGTTTCTTTAAGTATTCCTAGGTGCATTTTACGAATGTCAATGACAGAATCATGCCGGTGAGTGAAGCATTGGCATCTGAGGGCCCGAAGATAACAGGCATCCAGTAAATGTCTTCGGCCTTGTCCCTTATGCACAGAGATTTTTCCAGCTTCTCTGAATCTTTTGATGATGATGTTATGCACTGTTGATGATGAGACTTTCAAAACCTTTGCAATTTGACATTGAGGAATATTGTTTTTAAAGTATTCCACAATTTTTTTACGCAAGCCTTCACAGGTTGGAGAGCCTCTGGCCATCATTACTTCTGAGAGACTCAGCCTCTCGAAGACATCCCTTTTATAGCCAATCATGTTACACACCTGATGCCAGTTAACTTAATTACTTGCTAAATGTTCTTTCTGCTGATTCTCTTTTATATTTATTGCTTTTTCAGCCCTTTTTTGCCTGTGTCTCAACTTTTTTGAGACCTGTTGCAGCCAGAAAATTTGAAATAAGCTCATTTTGTGGATAAAAATGTAAAATTTCTCAGTTTCAACGTTTGAAACGTTATCTATGTTTTATTGTAAAAAAAACATGTTGGCTCATGTGATCTGAAAGTCATTTCATTTTGATTTTATTCACAATTTACACTTCGTCCCAACTATATTGGAATTGGGGTTGTAGATTCAACCTACATATTCAATAGCTACATTCAAGAACGTAATATAATTAATAAATCAACTCAATTTTATTTGTATCTGGAAAAAGTAAAATAAAGAAAATAAAAAATAAAAAACCCTCGGAAATCGACTTTGATGAAAAAAAATATACAGGTATATCTGAAGAGGGAGGTCTACAAAACTACTGATTTTGAGTGTATTGATGAAATATTGCATTTTTACTGGCTGAAATCCCTCCTCTCTCATGGCCAAAACTTTTGTTGGCCAGAGAGTCTTTTTGAGGAGTTGGGGTTGGGCGTGTTCATTTATTCCTGTTTTGTGACCAGTCACACTGTCATTTCATCAGAAATTCCTTCTCTGATAAAACGACTGCGTACAGCCATAATTTTACACTCTACACCCGTAGACTGCTCACCTTGATGGGATAACAGGTGTATTATGTATCAGTAATTTTTTTTTCATGATTGGATGGATAACAATTTACGGTCAGTTGTGCATATGACAGGGGAGAGCCTTTGTCATATCATATGTTATTAATTGCTTATTTCCGTATTGCATACATGCCAACTCTACCGCTTTTGGGGCGATTCATTTTGAAAAAAATGCCCCAAAAGCAGTAGAGTTGGCATGTATGGTATTGCCTTGGTATTGGCCTGAGGGTCGCCGAATTGGCGGCCTTGGGCTATTACCGCGACCCAAAGGACAATACCAAGGCAATGCGAAAATAAGCAATTTATTATATTTTTATTAATTGGTTAGGTATGTAGTGCTATCGTGACAATATTATGATTATGACTTCTGAAGTTCGCAACTTCAAGACTCATTAAAGAGCTTCAGTAGGGGAAATAAGTATTTGACCCCTTGCTGATTTTGCAGGTTTACCCACTAACAAAAAGTGCAACGGTCTATAATTTTAATGATAGGTTTATTTTAACAGTGAGTGACAGAATATCACCAAAAAAGTGGGATAAGACATTGTATGGATTTTAGGAATTCATTTGCATATTTTTGGTCAAAAATAAGTATTTGACCCCCTGGACAAACAGCATGTTCATATTTTGTAGAAAAGCCATTATTGGCCAGCACAGATGTCAAACAATTTTTATAGTTGTTGACAAGGTTTGTGCACATTTTGGCAGGGATGTTGGCCCATTCCTCCCTGCAGACAGCCTCCAAATCATTCAGGTCCCGAGGCTGTCGCCTTGCAACCCGAATTTTAAGCTTCCTCTGAAGATTTTCAATTGGATTCAGGTCTGGAGACTGGCTAAGCCACTTCAGACCCTTGATGTACTCCTTCTTCAGCCACTCTTTTGTTGCTTTGGCGGTGTGCTTAGGGTAGTTGTTGTGCTGAAACACCCATCCTCGACCCATGTTCAGCTCTCTCAATGAGGGAAGGAGCTGTTGGTCCAGAATTCCACGGTATATGGCCCCGTCCATCCTCCCCTCAGTGCAATGGAGTTGTGCCGTCCCCTTGGCTGAAAAGCACCACTGTGCTTGACGGCGGGGATGGTGTTCTTTGGGTTTTACTCTTTGTTCTTTGCCCTCCAAGCACGGCGAGTTGAGTTGAGCCCAAAAAGTTCTATTTTGGTCTCATCTGACCACATCACCTTCTTCCAGGCCTCTTCTGAGTCATCCAGGTGGTCAATTGCGAATTTCAGGCGGGCCTGTACATGTGCCTTCTTGAGCAGGAGGACCTTGCGTGCGGACCTTAACTGTGGTCCCAGCTGCTTTCAGTTCATTAACCAGTTCCCCCCTTGTGATTCCTCACCGTTCGCATGATCAGGGACATCTCACGAGGCGAGACCTTGCATGGAGGCCCAGACCGAGGGAAGTTGGCGGCAGTGTGGTACTTCTTCCATTTCCCGATAACTGCACCGACAGTTGATCTTTTCTCTCAAAGTTGCTTTCCGATTCTCTTGTAGCCCATCCCAGCCTTGTGTAGGTCAAAAATCTTGTCCCTGATGTCGTTAGACAGCTCTTTAGTCTGGAGATGTTGGAATCTGGTTGTTTGGGAGTGGACAGGTGTCTTTTATACAGGTAATGAGGTGAGGCAGGTGTATTTGATGTAAATAATTAGTTGGGATTGGGGGTGTGTCTTAAAGAAAGACTAACTGGCTTGTGGGACCCAGAATACTTGCTGTTTGGTAGGGGTTCAAATATTTATTTTTCCTCATCAGATGGTTATCAATTTTTATAAATTCATATGACGTGATTTTCTGGAATTTTCTTTGTGATTCTGTCTCTCACTGTTAGAATGTATGTACAATTAAAATTATAGATCATTGCATTCTTTGTAAGTGAGCAAACCTGCAAAATCAGCGGGGTGTCAAATACTTATTTCCCCCACTGTAAATGCTAGGTCCGCGGCTACTCGGGCACCTGCTGAACTTGGCCAATACAGGGTCGGCCAATACAGGATATATTGATAGGCCGTTTTTACTGTATGCGGGCAATAGCATACTTAACCAATTAATAAAGGGCAGTATTGCCTAACTGTGGTCCGAGAGTACTCCTGCTCTGTATATTACATGTCTTCCTGATCTGACACACGCAGTTCAGCTTATCAATAGCTCCATTGATGAGTAGTTCAGCTGAACTGGGTGTGTTAAACGAGGGAGATGGACAGGATTTGCAGCCCAGGGGTACTGTCCAGGAGCTGGGATGAGAAACCCAGATGTGAGGAGCTTTGTGAATGCCTTCTGTGTCTCCTCCCATCCAGCTACTTGTACCTCTCAAGTAACGTCTCCTTTGATTGGTTTGAGTCCTGTATGCTCTCCTAATCCCTGGCAGCGTCTTGTGTCATAGCTGCCTCATCTTTTGTGTCTGTGACTTTTATATACCTCCTCTTTTGAGTTGCAAGTTGCTGGATTGTAATTTGCTATGTGTGCTTAGAACTAGTCAGTAAAACTAGTAAAACTCTTCGTCTTTTGAAAGTAAAACGTAATATGTAATGATAGAAATTTACGGAAGTTGCCTTCCTTGTTCAGTTACTGGGGACAAGCTCCTTGTGGTCTCCATGATTGGGACTTCCAATCTGTCTCCAGTGATGTCGCGTGATTGCCTTCAGCATGCCTGCGTCTCGTCGTCCAATCACGTTTCCTCTTTCAGTTTCGGCTCTGGTATTTCATTCATTGCTTCCAGCTGTGTTTAATTCTGGGTCTCGCGAAACTCTGAGTGAATGTGTTTTCTGATAGGATATTACTAACCCGTGCTAACCAGCACTTATTTAAGGGTGATTGTAAATAATTCGTCACGTAGTATTAGCCTTGATTACCTGATTTAACAAGCGTGTGTGTTTCTGGCTTTTGTATTTCAGTCTGAGCTTTCTGATTAATACCCTGTGCTTTCCTTCGCTTTTCTTGTGGTGCTTTTTCCTCGTCACGTTTAGATTTCCTTAATATAGACTGTCTAGTTTGATTGATGGTCTCCGCGTCTTGTCTCGAGTCTTTATTGTTAAACCCGGTTCTCGTGTTATTGTTCATTAATCCCATGTGTTTCTGTTTCAGCCTAGATTGCTTTCTGAGTCCCTGCCTCCTTTGATGATTATATATGTGGCAGTATTGGAAGCGATTGTCAGACAGATCCTCCGTATTACATGGCGAAGTCTCAGCTCTTCGTGCCTTCCGAGTTTCTCCCGTGTGTTGTGTTCTGGGGTCCTGGCCTTAGGCCAGGACAGCATTTATGGTTTTAACAGTTTCATGTTCAAGATTTAATAGTTCATTGTTCAGGTTCAGTCACAGTTTTAACAGTTTCTTGTATCAGGTTTTTGCATTTCATGTTTCACATTCATTGTCCACGTTTTTTCTTTTCCATGTTTTTGTTTTTGCCAGGTCTGCCAAGCCACTCCACCGCTTGTCTGCGTTCCGCCCCGTGCCTTCGTTGTTGCACATTTTAGAGCTCTGGGTTGGCTTTGGTATTTCCCCTTCCTTCTGTGCTGTGCTGATTCGGGGCTGTCTAAGCTTAATCGACAATTAACTGTTTTTGTTACTAACATTTACTAACACTCACTGGGTGGTGTAATTCATAGATAGGCACATTACTAATACTACTAATTTAGACAGGGAGTTTATTGTCATGATTCCTGCTTTGCTATTTCAAGATCTTGCTGTGCTTTTCTGTTCTTAACATTCATGCTGCTTTCAAACTGCATACTTAATTGGTACTTAAGCTGAGCACGCTCATTCTCTTAATGAGCAAATCTTGTTATCCAATCTTAGTCCATGTCATGATCTTGCCCTGCCTCTTGTTTCTCCTCCTCCAGGTGTTGCCCTTCATGTCTTGATTTTCTAGCCTTTATCTGGATGCGGTGGAAGTTGGCTGGCAGACAGTGTCTCAAGTTTTGTTGCTCAAGTCTCGTTTCATGTACAAGTCTTTGCTCATGGTCACGCTTTCAAGTCCTTGTTTCCAAGTCTTGTTCATAGTGTGTGTGTGTGTGTGTGTGCGTGTGTGTGTGTGTGTGTGTGTGCGCGTGTGCGCGTGTGCGCGTGTGCGCGTGTGTGTGTGCGCGTGTGTGCGTGTGTGTGTGCGTGTGCGTGTGCGTGTGTGTGTGTGTGTGTGTGTGTATATATATATATATATATATATATATATATATATAGAGCCATAGTCTTGTTTATTTTTCTTGGATTTGTGTGTGTTTTTTTTTTTTTTTTTTTTGTTGGCCCTCGTGCCTGTTTTCTTTTGTTAAATAAATCCTCATTTCCCTTCCACCTCGCATCTGGTCTCTCTCTGATCTCGCATCACCGTGTATGTTTCCCGAGTCTCGTTTGCTGCGCCCTAGTCTTGTCTACCCCATGTTAAAGTCTCCCAGTGTATCTGTCAGTGTAGTTAGGTTCAGTTTTTGTTTTCTTAGTTTATCATCTCTTGGAGTGAGTATTTCTGTTTCCCCCTGCCTTTGGCAGAGTACTTCAGTTTTTCCCTTTTGTTCAGTGCTTGTGCACGGTGTTTTGTTTCTGGCATGTTTGTTTTTTTTTTTTCCCTTAGTGTTTTGTGTTTAAACACTTCTGCATCCTGGTGTTCCCCTGACCTCTCCTTACAATCACATTCCTGCTAATCCTTCCCCAGTCTGTTTTGTCTGAACAATTTATTAGGAACAAGCTTCTAATCCCTCCAGTCATCAGGATTGGAGCTGCATTCCTCTTCAGCTACTCTGTCCTGCCTTTGGACAGTTCAGCTCTGGTGAAGTGTGCGCGGCACCTGGCGGTCATCAGCTGAGCCACTGGCTGGAGCTTGGCAACATCTACACTACCTCAAACATGAAATCTGAACTGTGCAATCCTCTCCTGAGCTCCGTCCCACTGTTACTGTATGACTATCAATACAGTAAAGTCTACTGTTGGATTGTATTCTGCCTCCTCTCTTGATTTCCTGGTCTGGATGATAACACTTTGTACTAAATCTTTTCTTTTTCACTGCCACCCTCATTAATTTAACATAGTAAGAAAAGTAGAACCTAAATCCATGATTTTATTCATGAATAGTGTGTTGGTTCCTGTGTGAAAATAAAAAGGTTAGTGCAAAGAAGCTTTGTAAAATTGTGGAACAATCTTTTGTAGACCCATTGCATCGTGATCAATTTCATGTTAACTGATGTAATTGATAAATGCTATTGCTGTTTTTTTTGTGAGCGTAATGCTTTTTTGAGAAAAAAAGGTGCTGTTTCAATAGATTTCAATATACTGTGGTTCAGAGTGAGGTATGCAGAAAAATCATCAGTATTGTATGCACTATAAATGGCCTGAAAGCTTAAGTTTTGTACTAAACTCTGCGAGTTATTATAACAATGTTCTTCAATTCAGGTGGGCCAATGAAACGGTACATTTTTTTGTGTGCTTTTATGAGCCAAAACACAAATAATTTTAATAGTTTTTCTCAAGGTTCTCAATCTGCCCACAGATCAGGTGGAGGTGAGTGTGTGTGTATAGGTGGAGGCAGGGTGGGGTAGGTGTGTATGGGTGGAGGTGGGGTGGGTGTGCATGGATAGTGGCAGGGTGGGGTAGTTGTGTATAGGTGGTGGTGGGGTGGGTGTGTATGACTGGAGGTGTGGTGGGGTGGGGTAGGTGTGTATGGGTGGAGGTTGGGTGGGTGTGTATGGGTGGAGGCAGGGTGGGGTAGGTGTGTATGGATGGAGGTGGGGTGGAGTGTGTATGGGTGGAGGCAAGGTGGGGTGGATGTGTATGAGTGGAGGTGAGGTGGGGTAGGTGTCTATGGGTGGAGGTGGGGTGGGTGTGTATAGGCGGAGGTGGGGTGGGTGTGCATGGGTGGAGGCAGGATGGGTTAGGTGTGTATAGGTGGAGGTGGGGTGGGTGTGTATGACGAGGTGGGGTGGGGTAGTTTTGTATTGGTGGAGGTGGGGTGGGTGTGTATGACTGGAGGTGGGGTGGGTGTGTGTGGGTGGAGGTGGGGTGGGTTTGTATGGGTGGAAGCAGGGTGGGGTGGGCGTGTATGACTGGAGGTGGGGTGGGGTAGGTGTGTGTGGGTGGAGGTGGGGTGGGGTTGTATGGGTGGAAGCAGGGTGGGGTGGGTGTGTATGGGTGGAGGTGGGGTGGGTGTGTATTGGTAGAGATGGGTGGCTGTGGAAGCGGGTGATGTGACTACACTTGAGACATGCTGATGTCTCAAGAAGTCTCAATAATGCTGATGAGATAGAAGAGGTCGTGCTTATTCTGTTAAACCTGCAGCACACAAACAAACACAGACAGATGCGCGCACACACACACACACACACACAAACGCACACGCACACATACACACAGATACACATACGCACACACACACGCACATGCACATACACACACGCACATACACACACACATACACTAACAGCAGTCACAGGGAAGGAAGACAGCAAACCTTTTTCTTTTATTTTTTTACCAAGTTGCCATTGAAACCTCCCCGTCATGAAAACCCACTGTAATGCATCACAAACTTTAAAACGGAATTTCACCAGCTGCCTCAAAGATGTGATGCAGCTCAACTAAATATGAGTTAACTTGATAAAAATTTTTGTTTCAGCTCACAATTTCTCACAAAAGTTAAACTTTTTAACTTAAGAATGTGAGTACAATAGATAAAGCTTCACATTTTTTCATAACAGTTAAGTAGTTTAGGAGAAAACATAAGTTCACGCAATGAAACAGGTCCATGGTTTCAGTGCCTCCATGCCATTACAGGAATGCCTTACTTTGTTTCAAAACATTTTTATCCTCAACTTGTTTGATTCCAGAAGAGCTGCAGCTACACGAGAGGGGATTGAGAGCTGTAATGTGAATAGAAGCCACTAGATGGCAGTATTAACCTTTTCTTTTGTTAAGCCCAGACTGGAGCTAGGTTTGGACATGTCCTGGGCATGTCTGAGATGGGAAGTCCCAGAGAATTTAAAAAAAGGCTAAAAGGTGGGAGGGGTCTGCAAAAGAGTAAATAAAGAGGAAAATTGAGAGAGTGAAGTAGTAGGAGTAATTGCAAGGAGAAGGATACATTTGACCAGACCTGTCACTCTTTTCATGACCTGTGAAGCTTTTTGTGGATTTTTGCCTGTGTTGGAGCATTTTCCTCACCCGGAACATCACCAAGCAACCCCATCTCAAGGGACTGTAAATATTTTTTTTCCTGTATATATCAATCTTGGTCAGTAGGGAAGATTGTAGATTTGTGTTAGTCTTTGTTTAATTAAATGTGTTCAAGTTTTAAAATTGTGTCTGTCATCCCTTGCTGTCGTAAATGTAATAACAAATTGGGGCCATAACAGAGCTAAAAACTTTGACATACTTGTGTAAAATATGTCATCGTCACTCATTTATGGACCTCGGGTAGTGTCTATTCAGGGTTGTTATTAGTGAGAGGGATTTATAATTTTCAGCGTTTTTGCAAAAAATACATTTCAAAACATCTCTCTCTCTCACTCAATCTCACTCACACATGCACACGCACAAATGCACACACACTCTGATGAAGGAGTTGTTAGTAGCTCAATGAAGCATGCTGATGATCAGTAAAGCTAGTCGTCTTCAGGGTTCAGCTTTTTGAGTTGATGAAGGTATGTTAGTGCATAATGGCCTCCCCTGCAGTCTAGAGAAACATTGAGTCCTGCAGTTCTTTCTCTGAGCACATATACACCTGCAGTGCTTTCTCTGCGCATGTATACACCTGCAGTGCTTTCTCTGAGCACGTATACACCTGCAGTGCTTTCTCTGCGCACGTATACACCTGCAGTGCTTTCTCTGCGCACGTATACACCTGCAGTGCTTTCTCTGCGCACGTATACACCTGCAGTGCTTTCTCTGAGCATGCATACACCTGCAGTTCTTTCTCTGCGCACGTACACACCTGCAGTGCTTTCTCTGAGCATGCATACACCTGCAGTTCTTTCTCTGCGCACGTACACACCTGCAGTGCTTTCTCTGAGCATGCATACACCTGCAGTTCTTTCTCTGCGCACGTACACACCTGCAGTGCTTTCTCTGAGCATGCATACACCTGCAGTTCTTTCTCTGAGCACGTATACACCTGCAGTTCTTTCTCTGAGCACGTATACACCTGCAGTTCTTTCTCTGAGCACATATACACCTGCAGTGCTTTCTCTGAGCAGGTATACACCTTCAGTGCTTTCTCTGAGCACATATACACCTGCAGTGCTTTCTCTGCGCACGTATACACCTGCAGTGCTTTCTCTGAGCATGTATACACCTGCAGTTCTTTCTCTGAGCACGTATACACCTGCAGTTCTTTCTCTGAGCATGTATACACCTGCAGTTCTTTCTCTGAGCACATATACACCTGCAGTGCTTTCTCTGAGCACGTATACACCTGCAGTGCTTTCTCTGAGCACGTATACACCTGCAGTGCTTTCTCTGAGCACATATAAACCTGCAGTGCTTTCTCTGCGCACGTATACGCCTGCAGTTCTTTCTCTGAGCACGTATACACCGTCACAAACATTTGTGGATCATCTATTTATTGCGTATCAAATGACAGACATTTGTTTTACAGGTAATGTTCCATTTTCACATGTAACCAAACTATTCTGAAATACAAATCTGGCAAAACTGAAAACAGCCAAAATTATTATTACAAAGGAAAAAAAAAGCAATGAAAAAAAACAAACATTAAAAACTAAGAAGATACAGCCACCAAGCAAAAAAATAGGTATGTACATTGAAGGTCAAAAGTAGAAAGCGCAAAGGGTTATGTACATAGGACAGGAATAAAATGTATTATAGGGATGGAGATTCGAGGTGGAGGTTAGATATGGGGGTACACATTGGGTGTGAAGACTGGAGAGTACATTGCAGACAGACATCAGACAGTACAGATTATGAACACTGATTCAGTTGTAGCTCAAGGTGAAAACCGACTACAGTTCAGTAAGATGCACATCAGCGTTGTGAGAACTGGGTAAGTTCAGACTAAGGAGTAAACAATGCTGTGAAAAGTATTTTCCCCCTTCCGAATTTCCCAACTGATTTCCCAATTTTGCACATTGGTCAGGCTGAAGATTTTAATGGTTTCACAAAAAATAACAGAAACTGAGAACATGAAGAAACACCAAATGCAGTTTTTGAAGAATTTTTAATTCATTGAATGAAAAAATTTCCCTATAGCCTAAATAAATACCTGGATACCTCACATACCTTAAACACCAGGGTCATCCATAAAGCCATCAGAGGTTGTGCCGCCTTCAGCAGCAACAAGGGTGACCGAATGCCTGTGATAACTGGAGCTCAGTCCCTCATATCACTATGGAGGAAGTCTGGCCCTGTCTTCATAGTTGAGTTTCTTTCTTCGTTTGAGTGTTTTGAAATTTTGAATCATTCCTCAGCATCTCAATTGGGTTGTCGGAAATTTGACTAGCCATTTCAAAATATTAATTTAGTTTCTTTTGAGCCAATCACCGAACTGTGCAGGAGCTTCAGATCACAGGCTCACGACTGCACATTATTCTTCTCCAAGATTTTAGGGTAGAAAGCAGAATTCTCATTTTGTGCTGAAAATGGCAAGTCACTCAGAGACTGAAGCAACAAAGCATTCACACACCATCACACTACCGCTAACATGTTTGATAAGAACACCAAGTTCTTCCAGAAAGTTTCACTTTCAACCCCTCAGCCAATAAAACATTATCCCTAAGGACAGTTTACCCTGTTTTTCAGCAAATGTGAAACAAACCTTCATTTTCCTCTCAGCGTAGTTTTTAGCTCTATTTTTGCCCATTCTCAAAACAAAGGTAGAATCTGACCATACCCTAGGCAAGCAAAACCTATAATTTTTTCAGGGCTGATCTATGTTCTTTTAGATCTATGTTCTTTTATGACTCCCTGGATGAGTCGTTGATGCACGCTTTGGAGGAATTTGGGTAGGACGGCCACCCCTGGGAATCTGCAATAGTTTTTCCTCCATTCAGAGATAATGGGTTTTACGGTAGTTTGCTCAGATCCCAGGGCCTCAGAAATGACTTTGTCACCCCCTGCAGACTGATTGTTTGATACCTTCCTTTCTCATCCCTTCCAGAATTTCATTTGATGGCAGTTTTGTTATTTAGATTCAATTGGGCTGGCAGTAATCTAAATTAGTTTTGTCTAGCCCAGCATAACCCTCTTATTCAGTAAATTATGTTAATCCCTGGATTAAGTAACTACAGGGGCAAATACGTGTTCACAGAGGGCCAGTTAATGCTGGAGACATTTTATCCTTCAATGAATGGACTGATCATTTTAAACTACACTTTATGCTCTCTCAGGTTTTCAGTTATAGGGAAGACTGGGGCTGAATGAGGCATGGGGGCGATGAGCCATGTCACTCTCTTGCCCATGTTAAGCAGCTCTGGCATCCACTGATTAGAAGAATGCAATATGGCTCATGGGACCCCAGTCGCCTCCACCTTCGCCAGGAAGTAATATGTTAGTTCTCCAGTGTTTGTTCATTCTTTCGTCAGTTCATAGAGTATCTCAAAATTAATGGATGGATATCAATGAAACTTTGTGTTGATAAATAGAGTGCTAATGAGAAAGTGATAAAATGTTATCAAAAATCCCATTCATTCTTAATCCAGGTTGCAAAATAATTTCCATAAGCATGAGAAAGGCACTGCTGAGACTCGTTTAACACTCGTGTTCAATGACAATTCCTCCATCAGCAAATTTCAAAGCAGCAGAGGTAATAATCTGAGTGCCATCTAGTTTGTATTATATTAAAGGTATTATACTATGCTGTTTTTTGACAAGATATAATATTCTTGGATTTCAAAGAAGGAGGGTTATACAATTTTTAGCAAAACAAAACATAAAATCCATGATTTCCAAAGAATTTGATACCTTCCAAGCCCTCTGAAAATTAGGCTGTTCTGAGAGGGCGTTTCCTCTATTCTGATTGGCCAGCATACAGATCCCTGTTGTCAATGGCCCCGTTGTCAATAGCTGGTGAAAACTATTTGAATTAGTAGCTAGGCAGCTATTAATCTACTCACTATGTACGGAAAGGTAACGCCTGCAGCTTAAGCGAGGATGGTTGTTGCATTCGCAAAGAAATATGGCATGCATTCGCCACAGCAGTTTAACTAGGCCACATTTGGATTTCAGTCTCTAACATCAATTTATGACTAGAATCTGTGCAGTAGCAACCATTGGTTAACATTCAATTGTACTGGGAATGCTCTATGCTGGGGGCTGCTCTACACTCCCAAACTGAATTCAACCATTCCATTAGTTCTTATCAGCTTCTCTCCTACATTGCCTATGGTTAAGCAAGACGACTAGGGCAAAACTTCATATTGCTGGACTGTAAATATTACATCCTCACCATGCAAATTTCTGTTAGCGCCTTAGTGGGAATTCCCATTATACGGTAGCTTTGAGCTAACTTCGTCACTCTGTTACCGGACTCAGTGAGTGAGTCACTGACATTCACATTAGTAAATAATGTTACTAGAAAAGGTTTATAAATTCCCAGTTAACTATATCGCTAGTAAGCTAGCTAATAAATTTCCAACAATTGGAGCCAGAAATAAGTTAGCAAGTAAACATTTAACGTTGTTTCGACCTTATGAGACTACATTAGGCTTAAATGCGCACATTGTCCAACATAAGTGCATAACACACACTGTTATGAGGATCTGAACCAATTAACTACACAAAATTAGCAAAAATTTAAGAAATCAGGAAAGGAACAAATACTGTTTCACTCCACTGTAATTCAGGATGCTTTAGAATGATGGTGTACAAAAAAGTGTAGTGCACAAGGGCGTAAGTTTAATGTGAGAGTTGGTAGCGACAAATGGAATACGAGCACTTATAGTGCACAAGCTGGAAATTTTTTTGCAAAAATCTGAGTGCACATACAGCCTTTTCTGTACACAGAGATTATCCTGATGAATATTTCCTTGTTCTTTAAGATGCTTAGCGAGGTGTCCCCATAATTTTCATAGACAGGTGCCATGTTCATTCACTTGTTTTTCTATTTTGTATCCAAATACCTTTGAATTGATTTTTGAATACAAGTTTACAGCTGTTATTTATGTTCTGAACATTCATCATGAAGCTTAACAATATTGAACAAATGAAATACGCTTCACAAGCTATTGGTTAATTAATGAAATTATGGTATGTTGTATTATTACACTAATTATTATTGCTGTATGTTACAATCATTATACAGTCATTTGTAAGCTCGGTATAGCTCGCACGCCAGCTAGCTAGCTTGCGGTCTTATATTAGTTATGTTCTAATATCAGGCGCATAATTTACGGCTGTACAAATCAGATTTGATAAAGCCTAGCTCGGTTTCTGTGTAGCCCAAATCAGTTTCCTCCAAATCAAGGTTTCACAATTAATGGCATCCTTACAGATTATTGTAAATAACATCTACAAAAATAAAGAAGGTATTAAATTGCACTTATTTAAGTTTTATCTAAGTGCCAAGGAACTATACTGAGCCATTACCTCACATCCAGTTTCACTAGGGTATAAAAATGAGGTAACACACATACAATATCCCTTTGTCATCTAACACCATGAAGAAAGCAAAACAGCTGTTAGTTCAAAAGAGTTCAGTAATGGCCATCTCAATCGCCAAACCACAATCCAATTGAAAACCTGTGGGCTGAGTTGAAGAGGGCAGCTCATAAACGCAAACCCAGGAATCTCTTCCCTAATGTGTGCCTTAACCCTCTCAAAAATTAAGGGAAAGGACTCCATGATGTTATCCCTGCCAGAGGGGGTTGCACTAAGTACTAAAAGAAGGGTGCCAATTATTATGAAACCTTGATTTTGTCAAAATTTATTTTGTATTGAATGATTATGATTTTGGCTGTTTCCTTCAAAACATTAATAAAGTAAAGTATGTTACTCATGTTGGTACATTCCATTTCTCTTCAATCATATTTTTTATATTTTTTGTGTATTGCTTTCCGCATTGCCAGTCAAGGGTGCCAATAATTTTTGAGCCAATTGTAGCGAGCCAGCCAGGTTGCATTGTGTAACGCCATCTGATTTTCCTTAAGTGTTCCCCTGCTGCACACTGCAAAAGGATACAGATGTAGGAATTGACTTTAGCCAGTATTACCAAAGACCGAGCAGAATGTTTGGTGATCCCCCACCGCATCTTCCTCTCAGCATTTCTGTCTTTACCCCCCTTTGTATTTGTTCCTTGATAACTGCATTTTCACTGAGTCAATTTAAGTGATCATCATATTTCTCATAAATCTCCACAAAAAGAAAGCAAGGGGAAGGATATTTTCCATAATATAAAAAGAAAATATGCAGCCCATACGCCATCAGTTTCAATACAAAAATTCAATGATCTAACATAGACCCCTAAATATTTACAAGATTATCAAACACTGACGAATTGAAGTCTTCTTAAATACTTCTTCCCAGACTGAAACTTTTTTGTTTGTACTGTTGTATAGATGACTTCAAGATGGCATGATTATCTGCTTGCAACTTCATCACACTGGCAAAGTTTGAATGACAACAGTAATAATACATTTAACATTCCAGTCATGACTTCGATTGTGAACAGATTTCCTTTACAACCAGGCGGAATGTAACTGTACCACCCGTGTTTCAAATACGTGAATGTCACCTAATGTGAGAATTTCAATTTGCTTTCCACACCCTTCACTAACCGCTATAAATGATTTCAGCCCACTCCCGAAACCGCTCAGCTCTAGTAACATGGCCACTGAAACCAACAGAGTGGATATATTTAGGAGGCAGGCAGGGTGAATATTACAGTGGAAGCATCTTCTGGTGGAAGCAGTTAGATTGTAGTCGTTTATAGTGGGTACAGTTTCGGATGTAGTATTTTAGCCTGGCATAAATTCAGGATGGTGCCAGTTACGGTGCGGCTACACTAGGATGGGTGTAGTTTAGACTGGGAGTAGATTAGGGAGATGCAGGAGGTGTTGTTTTATTATAGGAATGCATCGCCTTGGAGCAGAGGCTGGGTCATGCTGCCCGCTGAACTCAGACGTTGGGAGTGCACCCCTCGCTGGTCACATGCAAAACTGCGGCTGAAGTTCATGTAGATCTGAAACAAATAAAACTTAATTAAACAAAAAAAAAATAAAAAGTGAACTTCTTCAATTGCTCCAATATCTCATGCCAATTCCCACATGCCCATACTTGACACATCTGGAAACGGACGGGGGTTAGAATGGGCACACGACTGGACTGCAGCTACAGAGCACTATATGCAGCAGGCTGTGATGCACTGTGTGCTGCCGCACATTTCTCATGAAAGCATCAAACTGTGCAAAATTTACCTGGGGAAGATGGTTGGGTTAAATAAGCCTGTGGGAGGGAGATGAACGCACAGATGCCAGTAGGCGTGACTTATGTAAAGCAGGTCTGTCAGTGACAAAGAAAACAGCTGGAATTTCAAACTGATTGTTTCAAATTAAGTAGAAAACAGGGTC